>JAECXP010000196.1:405000-1605000 GCA_018152965.1 Scaptomyza pallida
TAACGGTGCTAACCAATGCGCAATTAAGACATCCTGCGCACACTGTGCTGGCCATCATCTTACGACCGTCTGCCCTGACAAGACTGCAACAAAGTGTGCAAACTGCAAAGGAAACCATCCGTCTACAGATGTT
This sequence comes from Scaptomyza pallida, assembly GCA_018152965.1. Taxonomy (NCBI): domain Eukaryota; kingdom Metazoa; phylum Arthropoda; class Insecta; order Diptera; family Drosophilidae; genus Scaptomyza; species Scaptomyza pallida. The sequence goes on from JAECXP010000196.1 coordinate 405,134, forward strand.
AACTGCCCTTGTCGGCTCTCCTACCAGTCGCTATTACAAAAGCGTTCCAAATATAACAAAAGCAACTCAAACCAAAACAATTATGCTTCCCCATCAACGCCTAGGGCTGCTGCTGTATCCAACACCATCCAGAGCGTGCCTCAAACTACATCTCTGAGCTATAGCCAAGTCGTCACTAATGGTACAAACAACTCCACCAACCAAGATCTTTTCACATTTGAGGAAATTACTACTCTTACTAGGGAATTGATAAACAAACTTAGTCTTTGTAAAACTAAAAGCGATCAATTTAATATTATTACTGAACTAGCTCTGAAATATGTGTACAAATAGTCAACCAAACGCTCTTAATATCATGGCATGGAACTCACGTGCCGTATTCAATAAACGTCTAGAACTTATTAACTTTTTGAACGAAAACCAAATACATATATGTCTTGTCAGCGAAACTTGGCTGACGCAAACAAACAGATTCTTCATCCCTAACTATTCAGTCTATAGAAACGATCGCTCTGCCATTAGAGGAGGGGGTGTTGCAATAATTGTTAAGAAATCCATTAAGCACTCTCAGATCCAGAGCATTGACACTCACCTTATTGAAAATGTTGCAATAAAAGTTTGTTTAGATGCTCAAACATCTCTTCTTGTAATTGCAGCCTACTTCCCTGGCATCTCAGCTAAATGTCTGAAAAGCCAATGCATCTCACCAAACGGATCAATTCACATAAAAGATATGTTTAAAGCCGATCTTCTTAAGATTTCTCGAATCAAATCATTTTGGCAATACCCTTAATGACCTTTCTACTATGGGGAAATTCACTTTATTCCACCCCAATGATCCTACATACATACCTCCAAACTACAAAGGAAAGCCATCAACTCTTGATCTTTCTCTAACAAATCAACCCAGAAAGCTCTCTCATCCCAAAGTACACAATGATCTCTCTTCTGATCATCTGCCAATTACCTGCAAACTTGCTACTGATACTAATGCCAGTTTTGTTGTAACTTATCTGCAATATTCTTGGTCCAATTGGGAAACGTTTAGACGTACACTTGCTAAATCAATCCAGCCTGACCTAAATGCCTTCAAAGACTGCGTCCCAGACAAAGCATTAATTGACTGTATGACCAAGACCATTACAGAAAAAATAACACAGGCAATTAAACACTGCACCCCAAGAATACAAGTTAAGTTACAAGCCCGAATACTTCCAGCCAGAATAACAGACATTATTGCTACCAGAAATGCTGTTCAGAGACAATGGATCAGAACGAGACTGCCAATCTGCAAAGCTAGAATGAACCACTTAAATAGAATCATAAAGCAGGAATTATTTAATCATAATAATACTATTTGGGGAGAAAAGCTGTCTAAACTGGGTTATAACTCCAACCCTTTCTGGAAACTTACAAAAATAATAAAAAACAAAAAGACGTTTATTCCCTGCTTCAACCATGATGATAAGATCTACACTACAAACTTAGAAAAGTCAAACTGTCTTAGTGAAATATTTGAGTCCAAACACCACATTACAGAAACCTTCTCTAATAGTGCTACCTCTAAGTTAGTGCATAACTCTCTCATTGAACTCGCTATTGTGACCAATATCAAATGTGACTCCCTTATTTCAACTACAGATGTAAAATCCATAATAAAGTCACTCAAAAACAAAAAATCACCTGGGATAGACAAAATACCTAATATTTGTCTTAAAAACTTACCAGCAGGTGCAGTTGAATTTGTTACACTGATCTATAATAGTTGTCTGATTATTCCAATTGGAAAACCAGGTAAACCTCCTAATTCTCCTTTGAGTTATCGTCCGATTAGCCTTCTGTGTGGTTTATCTAAAATATTTGAACGGATCATCAAGATCAGACTCAACACCCACCTTGAAGAAAACAATATTTTACCATCATTGCAATATGGATTTAGAGAGCACTATAGCTGTATCTTCCCTTTGGACAAATTGACTAACTTTGTCAAAACTAAGTTCGTTGAAAAGCAATCTGTTGGCTTGGTAACCATGGATGTTAAAGCTGCTTTCGACACTGTATGGCACGACGGTTTAATCCACAAACTGAGAGCCAGTAACACTCCAGTCTACCTGATCCATATAATTAGAAGTTTCCTGACTGATAGACACTTCTGCGTATATTTGAATGAAACTTTGTCAGCCAAAAAATCCATCTGTGCCGGAGTCCCACAAGGCTCTGTTCTCGGCCCTATTTTATACAATATTTACACCTTTGACTTTCCTAGGACTTCAAGTTGCAAGGCCTTAATCTTTGCAGACGACACCATACTATTTTCTTCTGGTACATGTTACTCGGATATTCACAATACTTTACAAAACACTCTAAACTCCATATATGAATACTTTTATAGTTGGAAAATTAAGCTCAATGCCAACAAAACCAAAGCACTATTTTTTAGCAAAAAACGTAAGCCTTGTTCGCTACCCACTTCAGATCTTGAACTGAATGGAATTAAAATCTCATGGGAGGAATCAGTTATTTAGGAATTACTTTAGACAAAAAATTGTTATTTAGTAGCCATATAAGTAACACCATAGATAAAATTAACAAAACTGTTCGTATTCTTTATCCATTTATAAACCGTCACTCTAAACTTTCAAATAAAAATAAGTTAACAGTTTACAAATCAATAAAACTTCCAATGTTAATGTACGGATCTGAAATATGGAACTGCTCGGCAGTAACACATTTGAAAAAACTCCAAGTTGTCCAAAATAAAATTTTAAAATGATCCTAAACCTACCACGATATCACAGAACCACATCTCTACATAAAATAGCTGATATTAAAATGATTGATGAGCGCATCAGTCACTCTAAAACCAATTTTACAATTAAAAAATCTTAGATAGCTCAGGTTTTGAGCTAATAGGGCCTTTGCCTTACTATTTATATATATATTCAATGCCTTAAGTCCCTTCTTTTGTAGTTTTAAGATAGTACCTAAGTTGCATTTAAAGGTTTTTTTCATCCATTTTCCTTTATATTCTAAATTTATTAACAACTTATTTCTAAACATCTAAATAAAATATCTCAGCTGATCAAACATAAATTAAGTCTAAACTCTGTAAATAAAACAATAAGCTAGCTTTAAGCTAAATATAATAATATGGAAATAAAGCAATGAGAAAAGAAAAAAAGAAACATAACATTATCGTATACGATGACATAACAATTTGGGGGAAAAATCAAAGAGATGGAAAACCCCAAGGAATCTTACAAGCTAAATTAAAACTAAAACTAAATGGCTATGTCAGGTCGCTTATATCGAATATGTTGATTCTTGACACTTAGTTATAAAATTTTTCGATAGCCGCGCTAATCTAATATCTAGCATTTCCGCATTGGCTCGACAATGTAGATCAAACGTAGAATGATGCCACGGTTTATGTGACATTTGGCTATATCTGACCAGACTGGTGCACCGTAGAAAGTTACTGCTTGGAAGATGGACCAAAACAAAAACATTTTGTTTTCTATATTTAGTCTCTGTTTATGAACGGATATAGCGTACGGACTATATGTCTAAGTTTCATGTTAGTATTGGCTATGTGGTCCTTGAAAATAAGTCTTTTGTCTAGTGTAATACCCAAATACCTGACATTTGGTTTAATCTTTATACAATATTTCGATCCCAATCTGATATCTGTTCTTGGCACGTAGATTTTCTTTCGTTTTTTTGTGAAAAATATTGCCTTGGTTTTTTCTGGGCAGACTAGAATTTTCCATTGGGAGAAATATTCATCTAGAAAGTCATATGCTGCTTGGAGGTTTCTAGATATATCTGCAGAGAGAATGCCCGCACATAAAATTACTGTGTCATCCGCAAAGACCGATGTTGTGCAATGGGGTAATATTGGGAGATCAGAAGTGTTTATATTATATAATATGGGCGATAAGCAAGAACCTTGGGAGCAGCCTGCTGAAATATTAACTGCTGTAGATGAAGCATTTCCTAAATATACGATGTAGGATCTGCTTTTTAGATAACTTTGCATTATTTTTATGACCGCAGGGGGAAAATTAAAGCATTACATTTTGTGAATCAGACCGTCATGCCACACTAAGTCGAATGCGGCTTTAATATCAAGAAGAACCATGTCAGTTGACTTTTCTTTTCTTTAATAATTTTTTTAATCCTGCAAAGGGGCTAAACAGTATTGTGTTCGCTTCTAAAGCCAAATTGATGGCTCGGAAGGATATTATTAGTTTCAATAAAATGAGTTAGCTTTTTTTGAATGAAGAAGACTAATGGGCCTGTAGGAAGAGTGCAGTTCAACAGGCTTGTTTTGTTTTAGAATAGGTACTACTTTGGCACATGTCCAGACGGAGGGAAAATAACATAGCTCTAAGCATTTATTGACTTTGCAAGTAAGAAACCTGACTCCCTTTATAGGTAGAGGTTTTAGGCATAGATTGTCAATTTTATTGATCCCTGGAGATTTCTTCTTTTTAAGCCTAGTCAGTAACTCTTTAATGACGTTGGTGCTAACATAGTAGTCATTTAGAGGCCCTGTAGACAATTGCGCAACTGCAAGAATTGAGGCATCGACGGCGGCTATAGTTGCCGGATCACCCAGCCCAGCAGATATGCTATGGTTTAGTCTAAAAGATTGAGCTAATATCTCAGTCTTTTCTTCGTCTGTCGAGTGACGAATGTTATTATTAACTAATGTTAGAATGTTCTGGTGGTATTTCCTAATAGTTTTGGCCAGTTTCCAAAAAGGGGAAGAACCTTTATCTAAGGCAGAAAGAAGTGATATTTCAGGATTCATTAAAAAATTCTAGTATCGCTTTGGTGATCAACTTATTTAACCAGCTGAAAAGGATGTGATTGGATTGGTGTCGATACCTTAGCCAGGTGCGCCGTCGTATATCTCTACTCTCTATAAGGTTAAGAATGTTCTGCGGTAGAGGTTTTGGGGAAAATTGCACTTGTTTCTTTGGGATGCTAACATCTTTGGCTTCGCGAAGGACTTCAATGAAGACGTCGAATATATCAATAATATCTTCTGTGCGGCACATTGTGTTTGAGTTTATGTGAGGAAGCGAGTTCTCGATGAAACGAGTGAACCTCACCCAGTTTGCACTTTTTATGTCAAAGTAGTAGCAACTTGTGGTAGCGGCAGAGTTAACTGTAACCTCTAGCAGCACTGGAAGGTGGTCAGAATTTAATGTGTGTAACACTCGTGGGGTTGCTAGGTTAGCGGGACGATTTGTAAGAAAAATATCTTAAGGTGAGGGTTGCCCGTGACTTTCTGCGGGGTAATAGGTATTTTCAGAGGGATGCATTAGATAAAAGTTCCTGCAGTCTAACTTGGATTTTAGTAGGTTACCCCACGAGTTCGCTCTCGAGCATCCCCATGACTGATGTCTGCAATTAAAATCACCTCCCAGAATGAAAGTTCTATATGCGCTACTAAAAAACCTGGCGAACTCCGTTACGCCACCTCGTTTTTTTTTTTAAACATTTCGTGAATCGGGATCACTTCCATCGAACAATGCTTTCAGTGGCTGTTGTGGTGTAAGTAATGGATCCAGTTAAATTTTTTTACTTGCGCCGCACAATGCACCCATTTCTCTTTTGAATTTTAACGCATTGCAATATCGTCACTGTCGTTCTCAGTGGGATCATTTTGGAATGCCAGGCGATTGTATAATGCCAATAATCTTCGTATACAACGGGCATTTGTATCAATCGGGCATTTTCTCTTATTATATTTAGTCTTTCTTTGCGTAAGTTCTGTCTATACTCTTCTTGCTGGCTTGCATGTCTTGTACGGCAACCGATGTTCGCACGACGTCCTCTAGGCATTTTAGACTATGCACAGACTGGTGAATTTTATCTCAAATGTACAATCCACATAATTTACATAGTTCAACTTACCACCTTAAAGATAAATGCCGGCTGTTCTGATTTGTTCTGGTAATTGCTAAGCTCTTTCAACACGTTTGCGTCGTGACCCATTGCTGCTCGCGTTGTTGAGGTAAGATTTTATGGTAGCTCCTCTGCGTATTGCAGACATTTTAAAAATGTACGTTTTAAAATAGTAAAAAAAAACTGTTTTGATTCAGAAGCTGAATTTTTTGTTTTAAAAAAATTTTTTTTAAATTTATTTTAGTTGTTGGCGAAGCAACGCGCGCCGGATATCTAAATAATTTCATTTATACGTTCAATAGAATTATTTTTCCTACTGAATTTTAAATGTAGCCTACTAAGATTTTGCAAAACACAGCTCTAGGACTGTCAGACAAATAATTAGCAATAAATTAAAATTGCGACAATAATTTGAGATTTAAACTATCCTATCTCTCAAGTTGGATCGAACTGCACATGGTGTGCGAATTTTATTATAATCGGTTAAGTGGTTTAGGAGGAGTTTGAGGACAAACATCGTGACACGAGACTTATATATATTAAGATAAAACATATATATATCGGCCTGAAAAAGCTGTTTTTTGAGGGGTTTTTGCGGCTCCCTAGATAGCATGAAAAAAAGACGTCTCTGTGCCATCACTAATATAGATTTTTATACCGATTGTTTCAATAATTTTAGTATTTAGGAGAGGTAGCAAAGAGTGGCGAATATTTCTTTTAATGAAGATTGCTACCCCTTCCCCTCTGCAAGTCGTTCTGTCATTCCTGTAGCAGCTATAATTAGCAATAGCAATATTAAGAAAAGTTCAATTTTTTAACCAGGTTTCAGATACCAGGCAAATGTCAATGTCGTTGTCAAACAGGAAGTCACGAAATTCTTCTTTTTATACTTTCATACCAAAGGTATCATAGTATATTGAGTTTGTGCAATGTCCGTCATGGTGTCTGTCCGTCCGTCCGTCTGTCTGTATGAACGCAACTTTTTTCAACACCCTTAAAGCTAGAGCCTTGCAACTTTGCAAATATCTTGGTACATGCCTTCGTCAGACAAAGTGTTAAAATTAGGGCTCTACGACCTCAGGGGGCCTAAGAAATCGATAACAAGTCGATACACCTCGATGTGCAAATCGTTAAATAACAAATATATCCCACATTTTAGCAGCTAGAGTCACCAAATTTGGGGGCAAGATAGCTGGTGACATTCCTCAAAAAATTGCATCAAAAGTTTGGATGCCACGCCCATCTGTTTCGCCCCCAGCCCCCCTCAAATTATAAACAAAAATGGCTGTATTGTCTACAGTTTTGAAGCTATAGCCACCAAATTTGGTAGGAAGGTAGATGCTGACATCGGACACAGATATGCATAAAAATTTTGGATACCACGCCTCCAATCAAAGGGCTATGCTCCAACGCCCTAAAAAAAACCGGATGGCATGTATCTTCGCCAGCTTTCAAGCTAGAGTCACCAAATTTGGTGGGCATATTGTTAGTGACATCCGTAACAGATCTGCATCAAAGTTTTGAAAGCCACGCCCACCTTCTTAAATACGAAACTCTATATCTCTCTCAGTTTTTGCGCTAGACTCACCAAATTTAGTGGGAACATTGTTAGTGACATCCATACCTGTTAAGTTGCCATTAGAATTACTAATCAATTAAATTATTTTTGGAAAATAGTCGTAGTGATTAAATAGTTGGCTAGTGAAAAATTTATGATTATTTAATGATTACGATTACAAATAATCGAAAAATAATGGAAAATTACCATAAATTATTAAAAATAATTGAAAATAATGGAAAATAATGGTTTTAATATTTTTCCATTATTTTCAATTATTTTCCAATATTTTTATTTTTCCATTTTTTCAATTTGCAATTTTGAGAAAAACAATTTATTTTCAATGTTTGTAAGCCGATCTCGTACAGAAACATTGTTGTAATTAAATGTGATGTTGAAAATAATTTGTTTTTCTCAAAATAGTCAAAAAATTGAAAATAATGGAAAATAATGGAAAATAATTGAAATAATGGAAAATAATGGAAAATACTAAAACCATTATTTTCCATTATTTTCAATAGTTTATGGTCATTTTCCATTATTTTTCGATTTTTTGTAATCCCAATCATTAAATAATTGTGTGAAACCAAAAATAATCGTAATTTAATCATTAGTTCAAATTTTAAACAAAACTAATCTAATTAATAATGACTACCATTAATAACACTGTGATAGTCAAAAAAAAAATGACAAGACCGGACTCGACGGTTTCCCCCTATTTCGGGTCCTACGAATCGAACTGCATCATTACTTTTTTGAGTTATAATCATGGTTTCATACAAAATTTTTTGTTGAAGTTTTTTATCAAAGTGGTCCATTGTAAGAGAAAGGCACATTTTTCTTCGGTCTCTAACTTTTTTAATGTTGACTTTGTTGGTAAACTTTCTTTGGCAAAGTTTCTCAGAATAAGTCCGTCTTTAAGTTCTTAGATGACTGTAAGCCCCAAAATCAATGTTTTGGGTGTCATTTTAACCAATATGTCGAAAAAACTGAAATTTAATCCATTTTTTTAATGTTTTTTCCCTCACGTTTGGTCAGTATTTTAATTTACACTTTGATACTTATACATTAAGTGACTTCTTGTAATAGAAACAAACTTGAGCAAAGACAACGTTCTAAGCAAACTAACCATAAGAAAAAAATCTTAATAAAATTTGTATTTTCTAAAAAAGCTGCACTAACTATGTTTGTGTGCTGTTTTATTTTTTTTTTGTATCTTTTAAGTTTTATTAATTTGTATTATTAATTTGTACAAAATCAGTTTAAATTAACACTAAATTATTAATGATCCATCACAAATCATTGTCGAGCAACGAGTCAACCTTTTTCCAGTTTTTTTGACCAGATTACAACAGGTTGTTGTTAAAAGAACCGTGTTAATGCTGCTGATCTTATCATCTTATCTTACCTGATGTTAGTTTGCATAAGAGTCAAAATTTAAGCATTATTCCTAGTAGTTATGCTGGCTTTGACTTCCAGAAGAGAACTTTGCGTCTTCTTAGGCCTTGTAAATAAATAAAATATATTAAAATGAACATAGATAGCCCAATTGGGCTATCGTTGTTCTTTTAATATATTTTCTTTATGATGCAAGGCATATTACAATGCCCTCGGCGAAGACGCCAAATATCTTCTGGAACTGCCAACATCTGCAATCAATATTTAAATTTTGACTCTTAGAAAAGACTAACATTGGGTCAAGATACCATTTGATACGATAATGCAGCAACAAACTGGTTAACTTTTAACAATAACTTGTGGAAATTGGTATCAGTGCACCCCAAAATGATTTGGACTAGATCATAATTAATTTAATTTGGAATTTAAATGAGTGTTATTAAACAGATTATTGAATACTTGATTAATAAATTTTATTAAAAGATACAAAAAAAAAATAAAACAGCGCACAAACATAGTTAGTGCAGCTTTTTTAGAAAATACAAATTTTGTTAAGATTTTTTTTCTTATGGTTAGTTTGCTTAGAACGTTGTCTTTGCTCAAGTTTGTTACTATTACAAGAAGTCACTTAATGTATAAGTATCAAAGTGTAAATTAAAATACTACCAAACGTGAGGGAAAAAACATTAAAAAAATGGATTAAATTTCAGTTTTTTCGACATATTGGTTAAAATGACACCCAAAACATTGATTTTGGGGCTTACAGTCATCTAAGAACTTAAAGACGGACTTATTCTGAGAAACTTTGCCAAAGAAAGTTTACCAACAAAGTCAACATTAAAAAAGTTAGAGACCGAAGAAAAATGTGCCTTTCTCTTACAATGGACCACTTTGATAAAAAACTTCAACAAAAAATTTTGTATGAAACCATGATTATAACTCAAAAAAGTAATGATGCAGTTCGATTCGTAGGACCCGAAATAGGGGGAAACCGTCGAGTCCGGTCTTGTCTTTTTTTTTTTTGAAAAAAACTATCACAGTGTAATCATTACTTAACAGGTATGGTGACATCCGTAACAGATTTGCATCAAAATTTTGGATGCCTCGCCCACTTATACCGCCCACCTCTATATCTTTCTCAGTTTTTGCGCAAGAGTCTCCATAATTGGTAGGGGGTTACAGTGTGCCATCCGCCACAGATATGCATCACAAATTTGGATGACACGCCTACCCCTTCAGCAAGATATTTATACCCAAATCCCCAATACATTACTATATGCTCACAGAATCCTTTACAAAGCTATGTAAACTGGTATCAAAGTATATCGCAGTCGGTTCCTTCCGACTGCAATGTTTTTACTTGTTTGTTTTGAATACTCCTGGCATTCCGCGCAATGATCATGACAATCGATAAAAAAATCCATTTCGTAGATTTAAAAGCTGTATTAAGCTAGGGCTCAATGCAAGACTTTTAAGGTATTGCATTTGCAAATGGGGTTAGTTGTCATGAAGTTATGGCAGTCGAAAGTTTTCGTCAACTCTTTCTTGATTTTTGGTCACAAATTTTTTACATAAAAATCCAACATTTCGGTCATAAACTTTTAACATGATAAGCGATCAAAATCGCGTTCCTAGATTTAAATGCAGTGTTAAAGTAGAGCTCAACTCATAACTTTTTTTACTCATAAACAAAAAATCACATGGATTAGACAAAATACCCAATATTTGTGTTAAAAAATTACCGGCAAGTGCAGTTGAATGTATTACACTTGAGGTGTTCAACAGATCCGTTTCATCGTTTCATGTTGCATGCATGAAACGCTAAGCTCGTAAACAGAATTCAACGTTTCATAGTGATTCATATTTGGGTAGTCAGCTGTTGTTTACTTTACTTTACTTAAAATTTTGTCATTGTTACTGTTTACTGCGCTTATACTGCCTAGATTTATAGAAAATGGCAAATGACAGTGTTAGGGAAATAGAGGATATTAAAAGTAAGAAGAGCTCGTTGTTTAAATAAATTGCTCATTACATGCTCATACTTTTAACATTTGAATCTTTTGTTTGCGGCGACCATCAATCATATATGTTAACACTTTTTTGCACAAAAATACACCAAATACACAGAAAAATACTGAACGTCGAAAGCAAATATCGATTCGATTTCGTGCTATTCTCATCTGTACTTTCATGAAAGATGAAAGACTTTTTGTATATGGAATGGAATTTTTATGTTCAACTCTATATAAAAAAAACAGTTGTCAGAAATTTTCCTGCCTGCTAATTTTTATTCAATTCCCAGCAAGCATCAGCATAGTTAATCGATAGTTCCGATAGTGGAACCAGTGTGGATTCCATAATCAGCTGTGCTTAAAATGGATTATAAGTTTACTATTATTTCGGGCAGCAAGTGAACAAGATTGAAAATGGACTTTAGAAAATTTTGATAAAACACCGTTGGGGTGTAAATAATGTTGCGAAATCGCTTATGAAGCGTCCTTTTCTTTTTTAAATATGGTTGCCAACATCTACGGCGCGGCATGTGTTTTCGTCATTGGCCTTTTCCTTCTGCTTAGAACTATAAAAGCAGCTATTGCCATCATGAATTCACCGTTTTCCATTTGTTTTTATTTAATTTTACAATTTGTTGTCAATGACCGATTTATTTTGTAGTAATCGGTAAGGTGACCAACAAATATTTTTTTCCATAAAAATATTTGAGCCTGGTCCTAACTTTATGTGGAACCTAACGAAATAATAAGCACTTTTCATAAATGAAATTTTTATTTGCTGGGAATGGGCCTTAAGTTGTTGTTTGCAGGTAGTGTTGGGTAAACATTGCTCACTTTGGTGACATGTCTGTTTTTCAAGTGAGTCAACTACCTTTGCTCAGTTGTCCTACTCACTTGTCAGTACTCACGTTCAGTTGCTCACTACCTTGCTCACTACTCACTGTTCAGTTGCTCACTACTCCTTGCTCACTACTCCTGTCGTTGTCACTACTACCTGTTCACGTTCACTTGCGACCTTTTTTTTTTTTTTTTAGGTCATGCTCAGGCGAAATTAACAACTTGAAATAATGGAACCTTTTTTTTTTAGTCATTGTCAGCTCAGGTGATTAAACAGCTTAACATAATAACAAAAAAAAAAAAAAAAAAAAGGTGTGCAGTGAACAGGGTGTGGCAGTGGTGTGAGCACTGACAGTGGTGGTGGTGGTGGTGGTGGCACTGCGTGGTGTGGGTGGTTGGTGCTGTTCTCACTCTTTATGCCTTTTGTTTTTTTGCAGGACGCATGAAACGATGAAACGAGCTGTTGAACACCTCAACTGCAGTGATGTCATATTTTTCTGAGCAAAAAAAGCTGGATTAACGAAAAAAAAGCTAAAAAAGCGGAATCCCACAGAAAAAAAGTTAAGAAAAAAGCTGATTTTATTTTTAAAATTATAAATTTTTTCAAAGATTTATTCTCATATAAAAAAAAAAGAAAGAAATTCACTAACTATATACATACACTGGTCGGCATACGTATTTTGGTAATTTCTTTCACCTCAACTGAGCAATGAGCTAAAGATAGCTATATATAAAAAAAAAGGTTGTTATTATTTTAAGTTGTTCATTTTTTTCGCCTAAACTGAGCAATGACCTAAAAAAAAAAGGTCGTGCAACTGAACAGTGAGCAGTGAGCAAGTGAGTAGTGAGCAACTGAGCAAAGTGAGTAAGTTAACTCATTTCGAAAAAAAAAACAACATGTTCACCAAAGTGAGCAATTTTTACCCAACACTACTTGTATACCTCTTTCGGCATCGTCAATTTATTTGTTTGGTTAACTATTCCATTAAAGTAAATATCGATACTTTGCCGATAGAAATACATTTATACCATTTTCACCATAAAACTCAATTAAAACAACTCTCAAAATTAAGTAAAAGTAAAATTTAAAAAAAAACTGCTTAAATTTACAAAAAAATCTAGAATTCCCGCTGCCCGCTGTTTTCAAATTTTACCCGCCGTCACACTTGAAAAACAGCCAAATCTGACGGGAAAAAAGCGGAAATGACATCACTGCTCAACTGTTCTACAATCATTGTTTAAAAATCGGTTATTTTCCTCAAGTATGGAAAACTGTTAAGATAACTCTAACTGGAAAATCAGGTAAGCCTACTAGTTCTCCCTTGAGCTATCGTCCGATTAGCCTTCTTTGTGGTTTAGCGAAAATATTAGAACGCCTGATCAAGGTCAGACTGATCACCCACCAGGAAGTTAACAATATTTTACCACCAGTACAATATGGATTCAGGGAGCTCTTAAGCTGCATCTTTCCTTTGGTCAAATTGACAAACTTTGTCAAAGCCAAGTTCGCTGAAAAGCAATCCGTTGGCTTGGTAACCATGGATGTCGTAGCTGCTTTTGACACTGTTTGGCATGATGGTCTTATCCACAAACTGAGAGCATGTTACACTCCAGCTTACCTTACCCATATAATTAAAAGTTTTCTGACTGATGAACATTTCTGCGTATATTTAAACGAAACTATGGCTGCCATAAAATTCACCTGCCAGAGAGTCCCTCAAGCTTCTGTCCTCGGTCCTATTCTATACAAAAACTACACTTATGACTTTCTCATGACCTTATGATCCAAAGCTTTAATCTTTGCAGATGACACTATAAGATTCTCTTCTGGTGCACATTTCTCGGATATTCACAATAGTTTGCAAAGTTTGAAACCTCTTTTTCACAATTTAGAAATATATATTTTTTTTGTTATCGATCCCATGTGTATCTCGGAAACCAGAAGTGTTATTGATAATTTCAAGCAAACTTGATCTTCTCATGGTATAGGAGAGTTTAATTTTCAAGTTTGAAGTCCCTAGCTTTTATAGTCTCTGAGATCTAAGCGTTCATACAGACAGACGGACGGACAGACGGTCGGACGGACAGACGGACATGGCTAGATCGACTCGGCTTGATGCTGATCAAGAATATGTGTATTTTATAGGGACGAGGATGCTTCCTTCTGTCTGTTACATACATTTGCACAAAAACATTATACCCTTATTTACCCATTTTATGGGTTAAGGGTATAAAAATAAAAGAAGGTCATCCTAAATGCAGCGAGCAGAATATTCACAGAAATTGCACAAATTTTATGATTAAGTTAATCACACAGTTAAGAGAACGGTAACTATGAAATCTTGCTAGTAAATTGATTTTCCGTGGACAATATGTTGCGGACAAATAAGCCGTATATAATTGAAATACTCGAATATTTTGATGTACAAAATATAGAGAAAATACGACTAATGCATTTAAAAATACATTTCATTAAATGGGAAAACATTTGGGGTATTCACCAGCTCGTTTCATCGTTTCATGTTTCAAACTTGAAACGTCGTGCAACAACAACTCAGACTGCGTACACACGGTGCATTTTTGATGCATGCATTTTTGTTGATTTTCTTTTGAAAGTTGCTTCGAGTTGCAACTCACGTACACACGATGCTTTTTAGTTGCTGCTTCTTTTCGATAAAATTTTCGATTGTGCCGCACTGATATATTTTGATTATGGCGTTCATTATAAAGATTTTCGTTCTGCTCATACTTTGACAGCAACAATTCCGTGTTCGCTTGATTCCACATACTTTTGTTATTTATGAACATATGTATAACCGTATTTGTAAATAATTTTCAAAATAAACCGCCCTGAAGCAAAGTGATTATTGAAAATTACAACCCTGCAGGCAACAAATCGGAATGAGCACAAAAGGAATTGCACGTTAAGAGTTGCAGGCCTTCGACATAGACTGCGTACACACGGTGCATTTTTGATGCATGCATTCTTGTTGATTTTCTTTTGAAAGTTGCTTCGAGTTGCAACTCACGTACACACGGTGCTTTTAGTTGCTGCTTCTTTTCGATAAAATTTTTGATTGTGCCGCACTGATATATTTTGATTATCGGTGTATAGCTCAAATTGCACAGAGCATCAAATAAATTAAAAAAATGAGCGAAAATTACGAAATTGCTGTAGAACTTTTAGATGTTGCAATGCTAGCAGTAAAAGCAATTGATTTCACAAATTTGGAAGGAATGGAAATCGTTGTAGATATGTTGGATTGCGTTGCAACCGCTTCCAAAAAAAGGAAAGGAAAGAGTGGATAAAAGATTGGCTGAAAGGTCGGCCAACCAGTGGGTCTTTTAACTTTCTTATGTAAAAGTTAAAACTTGACGGCTCATCATTTTTGTAATGATATTCGTATGAATGCATTGCTTAATGCGATCCTTATAATCAATATGGCGTACATTATAAAGATTTTCGTACTGCTCATACTTTGACAGCAACAATTCCGTGTTCGCTTGATTCCACATTCTTTTGTTATTTATGCTTTGTAACTTTAAACAAAAACAACATATAACCGTTATTGTAAATAATTTTCAAAATAAACCGCCCTGAAGCCAAGTGATTATTGAAAATTACAACCCTGCAGGTAACAAATCGGAATGAGCACAAAAGGGAACGCACGTTAAGAGTTGCAGGCCTTCGACATAGTGCAACTTTTTACCAACACTGCTTTCCTCACCTCCCTTGCCTACAAGCCCAAAGTTGCAGCATCAAAAAGCACCGTGCGTACGCAGTCTCACATACAAAATTTCTTGAAACGCTTGAAACACCTCAGCCTATGTATACAAAAAGTGTTTCAAGTTTCAAGAAAGTAGAGATGGGAAGAGCACGAGTATTAATCGGTATTTGCTATCGATGCTCAGTATTTTTCAGTATAATTTGGTTTAATTTTGTGCAAAAAATTGTGAACACATATGATTGATGGCCGCCGCAAACAAAAGTAAATTTCAAATGTTAAAAGCATGTATTGAGAAACTTATTTAAACAAAGAGCTAATCTCACTTTCAATATCCTCTATTTCCCTAACACTTTAAATTGCCTTTTTTTTTATAAATCTAGGCAGTATAGGCGCAGAAAACAGTAACAGTGACAAAAATTTAAGGAAAGTAAAGTAAACAACAGCTGACTTTTCAAGTATGAAACGCTATGAAACGATTAATTCTGTTCACGAGCTAAGCGTTTTAAGCATGAAACTTGAAACGATGAAACGGATCTGGTGAATACCCCAATTGATAGTCCAGCAAAGTTTGGTGCGGAAGTTTTGCAATACAAGAATGCTAGAGGTGTCAACACTTTCGCCCCTTTGGCTGTTTTGCTGTTAAAGTTATGACTTTGCCCACGTGAGGAATAGAATAGAAATAGCCAATTACTTAATAATGATTCCAGCATCTGAAAAATACAATGATTCAGTGAAGGAAGTCCTCAATCTTGACGAATTATGTTTATTAATAAAATATAATTTTCTGTAACAAGAATTTATATATTTTAGCAGTCAATTGATTTTTTTTTAGCTAGCAATTTTTCTTAATCAATTTAGCTATTTTAGTTTATGTAATTGTGGCAACACTGATGCCCACCTCCTCCGCCCCTAGCCACCTTCCAATAATGCAATATGTCTTCGCCAGTTTTTGAGCTGGAGTCACCAAATTTAGTAGGGAGGCCGAAGTCACCATCCCCCAAAGATCAGCATTAAATTAGAAGAAATGGATGCCACGCCCACCTATACCGCTAGCCTCTTAAAATCTGAAAGTTTTCTTCTTTCTCAGTTTCTGCACTAGAATCACCAAATTTAGTGGAAATATTGTTAATGACGCCAACCTATACCGCCCACCATTAAGTCACCAAACTTGGTAGGGGGAATGAAGATGCCATCCGCCAGAGATCTGTTTTACACATTTGGATGTCACGCCTATCCCTTCTGCCTGATATTTATACCCATATATTACTTTTTGCACACTGAATCCTTAACACAGTTATGTAAACTGGTATCAGAGTATATCGCAGTCTGTTGCGTTTCATTTCATTTTTCAAACATTGATAATCAAGTTTTTTATACCCTTAACCCATAAAATGGGTAAATAAGGGTATAATGGTTTTGTGCAAATGTATGTAACAGACAGAAGGAAACATCTCCGACCCCATAAAGTATATATATTCTTGATCAGCATCAACAGCCGAGTCGATCTAGCCATGTCCGTCTGTCTGTCTGTCTGTCTGTCTGTCTGTCTGTCTGTCTGTCTGTCTGTCTGTCTGTCCGTCTGTATGAACGCGCCGATCTCAGAGACTATAAGAGCTAGAGACTTGAAACTTAAAACTTAAGCTCTCCTATACCATGAGAAGATCAAGTTTGCTTTAAATTTTCGATAACACTTCTGGTTTCCGATAAACACATGTGAACAATAACAAAAAATTCTTGAACTTCAAAATTGTGAAAACGAGGTTTCAAACTATTAAAAAAATAATTAACATTTGAAAAAATTTGATCCAAATCGGTTGAGAAACACCGGAGATATCGCAGTTTGAAATTTGGTCATATTAGTCACTAGAAAAATACAAACAAATGACTGTACGCGTTACGTATGGGGTTAATTTCTCGACTAGAGCCTTCTTACTTTTTTTTTTTTTTTAATATTTTTGTTATCCATCCCATTTTGAAGATTAGAAGTATTATCGATAGTTTGAAAAAACTTGGTTTAGTCATGGTATATCCTATACCACTCTTAAGTTTTGAATCTGGAGTCTCTAGTTCTAACAGTCTCGGTAATCGTCGGGTTCATACAAATCGACATTTATGGGTCAAAAAAATTGTTTTTGATACCCTTGAGAATTTGAAAAACTTTGAACTGCATATAGGTTTTTTTTCGGGTGATTTGTTAAAGATTTATGCTGCTCGTCGCAAAACGATTTTTTTTAAAGCTCCCCAGAAGATTCGTTGTTAAAGTTAGTAGTAAAATGATTTGTAATTATTTTAAGTTCAAAGGGTATGCTTTAGTCGGGGTTTCTCGACTAGAGCCTTCTTAATTGTCAATGTCTAATTTTGGTGGCTTTTGTTTAAAAATAGCATACAAATACTCAAATGCTAAGCACTTACAGGGAAACAGCCAATCGCCGATAGGCATTTTAGCACGTATCTCAATTCGACCATACTTGAAAGTGAACTTGCCCTTAGTGTGAAGTGTGGCAGAGTGCATTGGTGGAAGCCATTGATTGAATTTGCATTTATATGGCCCGCACCTCATTCTATCAATCCTGTGTGCATATGTGCAATTATGCAATTTAAACTCATCGTTAAGCTTATGATCCGACAAGGTGGCATCTATATGCAAACTGTTATCTTTTATGTAGCAGTTTTTTTCATCTTTTAAAAAAGCTGTAAATTCGGCATGCTCAGTATGTACCCGAGAATACACAGCATGAGTCCAGTTGGTCAGTTTTTTGTCAGTGAAGTTTTCTTCAAAAATGAGGCGCCCGCTGAAACTTTTTTCTGAATAATCGTCTGACTCTGCTGATGGGCATGGTCCATTTATATCGTTGTTTGGCTTTTCGTCAATGCAAGGCATTGGTATTGTTTCAAGCCTAGTAGAATTATAATTAATCTTAAGATCGTAGATTTTTGAGATTACTTGGCCTTTAGTTTCAATAAAGCTTAAAATTCGAATTTTCGACTCTTCCTTTAGTTTTAATTTACAGCTTAAAGGGTCACTATTATTGACTTTATATAAAAAACTGTAGTTTGATTTGCACTCAGTATCAGAATTTGTTGAAAAGAAAACTGACTTTATTTCGGGATCATCTGAAATTGTAATGTATAGTGAATAAATGACTGAGACGCCAAAAAAATGTATAAATCTTACCTGGCACTGATATGATAAGTTCACTTCCATTTAAATCTATTTTTAAGTCATGTGGCTTATAAGCAATGAGGTAGCCAAAGAAATAAAAAAAAAATAAAACAATTAAAAGTTTCATATTTATGAAACATAAATATATATATACATATATGTTGTCAATAATAAAAGTATGAAAAGCACCACGTTCTGCTTTGTTCTGAAATCAATAGCAGAAGCCCACACAAATTGCTTTAAGCCACAGAGATAACAATTGAACTTACGTTGCTTAATTGCTTTGTCTCTTCTTCTTTCTTTTTGACAACCAAATAACAAAATCAGCAAGTAAAATCGTTGCAGTCGGACGCAACCGACTGCGATATACTTTGATACCAATTTACATAGCTTTGTAAAGCTGCCTTCTCACGGTCGGTTTTTCATTGGTTTTTGCTTTAAAAAAGCCAGCGCTCTCGTGTGAACACACAAAATTTTTCAGGTCGGTTTATTTGAGCCACTAACATTTGTGATGCATATCTTTGGCGGATGGCACCCTATAACCCCCTACCAAGTATGTAGACTCTAGCGGAAAAATTAAGAAAGATATAGGGGTGGGCGGTATAAGTGGGCGTGGCATCCAAATTTTGATGCAAATCTGTTACTGATGTCACTAACAATGTTTCCACCAAATTTGGTGACTCTAGATTAAAAACTGGCGAAGATACATGCATTTCAGTTTTTCTTAGGGCGGTGGAGCATGGCCCTTTGTTTGGAGGCTTGGCATCCAAAATGTTGATGCATATCATAAGCATCTACCTTCTTACCAAATTTGGTGGCTATACCTTCAAAACTGTAGACAATTCAGACATTTTTGTTTATAATTTGACGGACGGACGGACAGACGGACGGACGGACACCATGACGGACTTTGCACAAACCCAATATACTATGATACCTTTGGTATCAAAGTATAAAAATGGCAATAGTTGACTTATTCAAAAAATCTTTTCTTACGTGTTTGATGAGTTTTATCAACACTATTTTTATTGTGAAAGGCAAGATTTGAAGACTTGCCGTTTTCGAATTAGATTAACGTGACAAAAAATGGAAGTAATGTTTGAGTTCATCTTTTCATATGCAACAGTTAGCGAAATCTGGCAAGTTATCTGAAAATTATTTTAAACCGTTATAAATCAATGCAGTTTTCCATTTTAGAAATCACTTTGGTATGTTACTATCATTTTATTTATTTTACATGTTTGATTAGTAATTTGTAACGTGACATCGCGAACGTGACAAGATTTCCACTTAGTTTGTGACTGGAACTTTTCATTTAATTTTATTTAGAAAAATCAAAAATATAACTTCAAAACTTATAAATATGATCAAGAATCTAATATGTAGTAAGAAATACACGTTTTTTAAATATGTTTGGGAAATTTTTTTAAATATGCTGTTTTAACAACTTGTATTTTACAATGCTCATTACAAGAAGTATAATGAATTTTTCTTATCCCTGGAACATTTGGTGACTGTTCCCATGTTTCTTTTAAGTTTGATAAAATTACAATATCACCTTTCCCAACATACATAATGCGAATTCCAAAAACATTGCTTTTCGCGCATTCGTAAAAATCAAATGCATTATTAAGCAAAACTTTTTTGGTTTTTCGTTACTTGCCAAACTTTTCTCTTCAATACAGCTCCAACCATAGACTGCACTCTTGCCATGCGACGATGCAAAATAGTTCCACTTAACTGCCTTGCATTCAAATATGCTGTACACCCAACTCTTTTTTTACACGGTAGATACGTTCCTCAGAAATCCGTGTAAAAAAAAACCGTGTAAAAAAAGAGGCGTTTCCTATAGTAAAACGGGGGATACGTTTCATGTGATTTGAAAACCGTGTAAGATGAAATAAAGAACTATATTTACTTCGAAAAACCGTGTAAAAAAAGTTGAAAACTATAAAGTTTCATACAAATTGTATGTTCATATGGCATTTTAATGAGCATTTAAACTTAAAATACATAATTCATATTGGAATCTGTTAATCCAGAATTAAAGAACAGAAAAATTAGAATGGAAATAAAGAAAAAATATTTACATAGCTACATAATTATTCGTCGCTACTTGATAACAAGAGAAATTGTTTGCGACGATCTGGACTAAAGTCGGTATCACCACTGGAGATATTCATCAAATCCAATGGTGAGTGTCTTCCGGTAATAGAGTTTTGAACTGTCGGACTACTTTCCGAAAGGTCTTGCGCTGTCGACTTTTTTATTAAGAAATCTTTTATAGAACTTATGTGAAAAATATGTGTGTCAGACAGAGACAAAACATTTTCAAATCTCACGCTGACATTGTGAACGCGCCTTAAGAAATTTCGAATAAGGGGATTTCCCCAGTTACTACTATATATGTTCATTTCAGCAATGGTGCCAAGTGTTGTAAAAACAAACATAATTACAAAACCGTACTAGTTAAAAAGAAAAAAAATAAAAAAATTTTTCAACCGTGTAACTTCAAATCCGTGTAAAAAAAGAGTTGGGTGTACATATATCATAAACTTATTTTTAAATTGCGAACCACTTCCGTCCGAAAACAAAGAAATTATTGTAAAATTTACATGATCTTTTTTAAATCGTTAACAATTTTTGTTAAAAATAAGAAAACTCCAGCCTTGTTATGATTCAAGCTATCACTAATTACAGCTAAAGATTCTGTTTTGTTTAAAGTCCACGCAACGCAAGTAAAAATTGATACTTGCTTGTAATTAAAATGCGCGCTTTGAATCTCATTTTGGAAAAGTAATCTATAATTTTCAGCGAAGTCTATCTGTAACACGAGTTCTCCGGGGTTTAAACTTTTCTTCAACTCGTCAAAATAATTTTGTTGAGCTAGTTTAACAAAAGTGTGAGTTTTGAACTGTGGCAATCGAACGTTTATCTCATTGATCATCTCTGACAATGGACCAATAGTAATTTACTAAGGAGATTCTATTGTCTACTCTATTCCAAACATTTTCGTTCATAAGCCTTAAGTAGGCTAGTGGCACCAATTCGAAGCACACGTCATCAGTACATTTATTGCAATTGTTTGTCATGCATGTTTCATTTTCAATATAGCAACAAACTGATTGCAAACATTGCCCATGATTACTTAAAATTGAAGGAATTATTTTAGCAAAAGCCTCTTTTAAAAAGCAAAAATTGGCATGATATATGCTAATCTATATATATAAAATAGTTTGTCCTAACTGACTGACTGACTGATTGTTGAGAGGCCCACAGCCTAAACGATAAGAGCTAGAAGGCTGAAATTTTCACATAATATTTCATGCAGCTTGAAAGTGAGCACTAAGAAAGGATTTTTAATTTGGATTAAATTTTGAACAACTCAATTAATTGCATTAATCACTTTACCTCATTCCACCACTCTGGCGCCTCATTGTCGCACAAGCTGTGAGTTTCAACGCCGCCGAGGTTTCAAACAAAAAAAATAAAAAAATGACCCATTCCACTTTTGCCGTCTGTAGATGTGTCTCTCTCTGTTATTCTCTTTTCTTCTTTGTGCCTTTGACAATTGTTTTTCGAATTAAGTAGCATTTGCTGTTGTTGTTGTTAGTAAGTGTTGTTGTTGCTTCTTTTTGTTGGTATCATTGATTTTAAACAAATCAATTAAAACATAATTTGTTTTTGTACACCAGAATATGTTACGCGATTGGTTTTACCTACATACTTGCTAATTATCAAACAAAACTTAACACACAAATACCTATTTGCCATTGTTGTTTTGATATAATTTTCAAACTGTCATTTTTAACTTTAGTTGGTGTTGCAAATGCACATATGTACATACATACACATGTATTTACGTGCATTTTATATTATTTAGTACATACATATATATTAACAAAAATGCAAGTGCATATATTGGTTAATGCACGCATACATTGTTGTATCTGTAGCAAGCTAATCTATATATATAAAATAGTTTGTCCTTACTGACTGACTGACTGACTGACTGACTGATTGTTGAGAGGCCCACAGCCTAAACGATAAGAGCCAGAAGGCTGAAATTTTCACATAATATTTCATGCAGCTTGAAAGTGAGCACTAAGAAAGGGTTTTTAATTTGGATTAAATTTTGAACAACTCAATTAATTGCATTAATCACTTTACCTCATTCCACCACTCTGGCGCCTCATTGTCGCACAAGCTGTGAGTTTCAACGCCGCCGAGGTTTCAAAAAAAAAAAAAAGACCCACTCCAGAACTTAACACACAAATACCTATTGCCATTGTTGTTTTTATATAATTTTCAAACTGACATTTGTAACTTTAGTTGGTGTTGCAAATGCACATATGTACATACATACACATGTATTTACGTGCATTTTTTATTATTTAGTACATACATATATATTAACAAAAATGCAAGTGCAAATATTGATTAATGCACTCATACATTGTTGTATCTGTAGCAAGCTAAATAAAAGCAATAAACATGTTCACAAAATATAGACAGTGCAAAAACAAACACACTAACAAATAGGATCTTAAGATATGTAATATACATATATACGAGTTGACAAAACTTAACACACAAATACCTATTGCCATTATTGTTTTTATATAATTTTAAAACTGACATTTGTAACTTTAGTTGGTGTTGCAAATGCACATATGTACATACATACATAGCAAGCTAAATGAAAGCAATATACATGTTCACCAAATATAGACAGTGCAAAAACAAACACACTAACTAATAGGATCTTAAGAAATGTAATCTACATGTACATAAATACACAAGCTGGGAGTTTGACCGCGAGTGAGTTTACAAAAAAAAAAACACATGAGTCTTTCTTTTCTTCTTTGTGCCTTTGACAATTGATTTTCGAATCAAGAAGCGTTTGTTGTCGTTGTAAGTGTTGTTGTTGGGATCACAATGCTTCTTTTTGATTGTGTCATTAATTTAAAACAAAACAATTAAAACATAACTTGGTGCGCCTAGAAGAGTTTTGCACACCAGAATATGTTACGGGGGTGGTTTTACCTACATTCTTGCTAATTATCAAACAAAACTTAACACACAAATACCTATTGCCATTGTTGTTGTTTCGATATAATTTTCGAGCTGACATTTGTAACTTTGGTTGGTGTTGCAAATGCACATTTGTACATATGTACATACATACACATGTATGTACGTACATTTAACATTCTTTTGTACATACATATATACTACAAAAAATGCAAGTGCAAATATATGTATATACAGTGCAAAAACAAACGCACCAACAAATAAAAACTTAAGAAAATGTAATCTGCATACATATGTATGTATATTTAATGCAAAAAAGTTGTATAGATATGTACATATGTACATTCATTCAATTTGTATTTGTTTTTTATATCGAGCCCTTTGCGCGAAAATAATTAATCTTGAACATCTTTGTATAGTGGTAGATTTGCTTACTTGCTGCTTATCTAAGTCAGACGTTACGTCGTACCACACAAACATTGTTGATATACAATTTTGAACAAGCAAGCAAAGTACATATGTAAGTTTGTATGTATTTGTAAAGTATGGGGTTTTTGGGTATAAAAAGGCAGGCAGAAGGGGTAGGCGTGACATTCAGATTTGTGATGCATATCTGTGGCGGATGGCACCTTCTATCTTCCTATCAAGTTTGGAGACTAGCGCAAAAACTGAGAAAGATATTTAGGTGGGCGGTATAAGTGGGCGTGGCATCAAATATTGCACATTTGTTACGGATGTCACTAACAATGTTTCTACCGAATTTGGTGACTCTAGCCCAAAAACTGAAAAAGATATAGAGTTTTCAGATTTTAGAAGGTGGGCGGTATCAGTGGGGGCGTGGCATCCAAAGTGTTAATGCATATCTTTAAGACTTTGTAAGACTTTAGCATCTACCTTCCCATCAAATTTCGTGAGTATAGCTTTAAAACTGTGGGAAATACAGTCATTTTCGATTATAACTGAAGGGGGGCTGGGGCGGAAGAGGTGGGCGTGGCATCCAAACTTTCGATGCAGTTTTTGAGGAATGTCATCGGCTATCTTGCCCCCAAATTTGGTGACTCTAGCTGTTAAAATGTGATATATATATGTGTTTCATCGATTTGCACATCGAAGTATCAATTTGTTATCGATTTCCCAGGCCCCTGAGGTCGTAGAGCCAAATTTAACACTTTGTCTGACGAAGGTATGTACCAAGATATTTGCAAAGTTGCAAGGCTCTAGCTTTAAGGGTGTCGAAAAAAGTTGCGTTCAAACGGACGGACGGGCGGACAGACACCTTGACGGGCATTGCATAAACCCAATATAATATGATACCTTTGGTATCAAAGTATATTGACGCGTCTGATTCTCAACCTCAATGGTGGCGTGTAAAAGGAAATATTAAATACTTTGATAATATGTTGTTAAACATTTTCTAACTCATTTATTTTATATCTATTGCTAAAATTGCTAAAATTTTGTTAAAACTCTCGGCGCAGCGAAGCAAGCAGGGCACTTACTAGTCTATATATATAAAATAGTTTGTCCTGACTGACTGACCGACTGACTGATTGTTGAGAAGCCCACAGCCTAAACGATAAGAGCTAGAAGGCTGAAATTTTCACAAAATATTCCATTCTCGGTGAAAGTGAGCACTAAGAACGGATTTTTAATTTGGACCACTCCTTCGAGTACCTCCCAAACAAATCTATTTATTGCATTAATCACTTTACCTCATTCCACCACTCTGGCGCCTCATTGTCGCACAAGCTGTGAGTTTCAACGTCGCCAAATGTACAAAAACAAAATACATGACCCATTCCACTACTGCCGTCTGCGCACAAGCTATTGCCGAATTTACAAAAACAAAACACATGATCTATTCCACTTCTGCCGTCTGTACATGTGTCTCCGTTATTCTCTTTTCTTTTTTGTGCCTTTGACAATTGTTTTTCGAATCAAGTAGCATTTGTTGTTGTTGTTAGTAAGTGTTGTTGTTGGGCTCGCAATGCTTCTTTTTGTTGGTATCATTGATTTAAAACAAATCAATTAAAACATAACTTGGTTTTGTACACCAGAATATGTTACACGAGTGGTTTTATCTACATACTTGCTAATTATCAAACAAAACTTAACACACAAATTCCTATTGCCTTTGTTGTTTTGATATAATTTTCGAGCTGACATTTGTAACTTTGGTTGGTGTTGCAAATGCACATATGTACTTACATACACATGTATTTACGTGCATTTTTTATTATTTAGTACATACATACATATATATTAACAAAAATGCAAGTGCAAATATTGGTTAATGCACGCATACATTGTTGCATCTGTAGCAAGCTTAATGAAAGCAATAAACATGTTCACCAAATATAGACAGTGCAAAAACATACACACTAACAAATAGAATCTTAAGAAATGTAATATATATATATAAAATAGTTTGTCCTGACTGACTGATTGTTGAGAGGCCCACAGCCTAAACATAAGAGCTAGAAGGCTGAAGTTTTCACAAAATATTCCATTCTCGGTGAAAGTGAGCACTAAGAAAGGATTTTAATTTGGACCACTCCTTCGAGTACCTCCCAAACAAATCAATTTATTGCATTAATCACTTTACCTCATTCCATCACTCTGGCGCCTCATTGTCGCACAAGCTGTGAGTTTCAACGCCGCCGAGTGTACAAATCAAAACACATGACCCATTCCACTACTGCCGTCTGCGCACAAGCTATTGCCGAATTTACAAAAACAAAACAAATCACCCATTCCACTTCTGCCGTCTGTAGATGTGTCTCCGTTATTCTTCTTTCTTCTTTGTGCCTTTGACAATTGTTTTTAGAATCAAGTAGCGTTTGTTGTTGTTGTAAGTGTTGTTGTTGCTTCTTTTTGTTGGTATCATTGATTTAAAACAAATCAATTAAAACATAACTTGGTTTTATACACCAGAATATGTTACGCGAGTGGTTTTATCTACATACTTGCTAATTATCAAACAAAACTTAACACACAAATTCCTATTGCCATTGTTGTTTTGATATAATTTTCAAACTGACATTTGTAACTTTAGTTGGTGTTGCAAATACACATATGTACATACATACACATGTATTTCCGTACATTTAACATACATATATATTACAAAACATGCAAGTGCAAATAAATGTATATACCGTGCAAAAACAAACGCACTAACAAATAGAAACTTAAGAAAACGTAATCTGCATACATATATGTATGTTTATTTAATGCAAAAAAGTTGTGTAGATATGTACATACATTCAATTTGTATTTGTTTTTTATATCGAGCCCTTTGCGCGAAAATAATAAATATTGAACATCTTTGTATAGTGGTAG
This sequence comes from Scaptomyza pallida, assembly GCA_018152965.1. Lineage (NCBI taxonomy): Eukaryota > Metazoa > Arthropoda > Insecta > Diptera > Drosophilidae > Scaptomyza > Scaptomyza pallida. The sequence goes on from JAECXP010000196.1 coordinate 432,125, forward strand.
ATTTGCTTACTTCCTACTTATCTTACTCAGACAAAACGTAACACACAATCATTATTGATATACAATTTCGAACAAGCAAGCAAAGCACATATGTAAGTTTGTAAAGTATGAGGGTTTTGGGTATAAAAAGGCAGGCAGAAGAGGTAGGCGTGACATTCAAATTTGTGATGCACATCTGTGGCGGATGGCACCTTCTATCTCCCCATCAAGTTTGGAGACTCTAGCGCTAAAAATGAAAAAGATATTGAGGTGGGCGATATAAGTGGGCGGTATAAGTGGGCGTGGCATCCAATATTGCACATTTGTTACGGATGTCACTAACAATGTTTCTACCAAATTTAGTAACTCTAGCGTAAAGGCTGGGAAAGATAAAGAGTTTTCAGATTTTAGGAGGTGGGCGGTATACGTGGGGCGTGGCATTCAAAATTTTAATGCATATCTTTGTAAGATCTACCTTCCCATCAAATGTTGTGAGTATTGCTTTAAAACTGTGGGAAATACAGTCATTTTAGATTATAACTGAAAGGGGTGCTGGGGGCGGAAGAGGTGGGTGTGGCATTATTATAAAGCTTTGATCTATGATTTTGCTGCCTTCGACGATCTTTTTCCCGCTCACTTTCCAAACGCCTCTTCTTTTTGTTTTCCAATTCCCTCAAATTTTTTCTCCTAGCAGCATCGTCTTGGTACTTCTGGCGCTTAACAGGATCTTTGTTAATTTTTTCAACATAACGACGTATTCTCTATTATTATTTTTACTCATCTGCATAAAAAGTAAGCACATATGAAATGCTATACTATTTTGTACTATTGTGTCGAATTTACGATCGCGAACGTGACAAACTTGTAATGCAAATAAAAACTTTTTTCGGTGCGTTAGCGTAGAATTTTTTTTTTTTGATAAATTATTTGCAATTAACTGTCTTTGTATTTTAATTTTCATCAACTTCCTTCAATTGGATGAGCAGTACTAAAGAAAAATGCATTTTTGGGGTCGCGAACGTGACATAGAAATAGCAGTCAAAAGAAACTCAAAAATTTGCCGTTTGTCGATGCTTTGCCTATCTCTTGTTTTATTCTCGTATTAGTTTTTTGTTAGTACCATGGTACTTCCACGAATCAGTCGCTTCTTGCTTTTTTGACTTACGCTGCTGATCGAAAGCAACAGCAGCTAAAATCAAAAGTAGCAAAAGGTCGTCGGCACTGATTTTAGCGACTGCGACTGTCGACGGCGACCTAAAACTACGATCAAAATCAACAGCAAAGCAAAAAGCAAAAAAACGAAAATCGGCGACTGCTACTGATTTGTGATTTTCGTTGCTGTTTGATTTTTGCCTATGCTTTGACTGCGACTTCTGATTTTTTCAAAAGCAGAAGCAATTGTTTATTTTATAATTTCGCTCGCAGTCAAAGTAGTGAGAAGCAAAAATAATGCGACTTCCGCTAATTCGACAGCAGTTTCTATACTTTGATAGCAAAGGTATCATAGTATACTGGGTTTGTGCAATGTCCGTCATGGTGTCCGTCCGTCCGTCTGTCCGTATGAACGCAACTTTTTTCGACACTCTTAAAGCTAGAGCCTTGAAACTTTGCAAATATCTTGATACATGTCTTCGTCAGACAAAGTGTTAAATTTAGGGCTCTACGACCTCAGGAGGCCTGGGAAATCGATAACAAGTCGATACACCCCGATATGCGAATCGATAAAACACAAGTATTTGCCACATTTTAGCAGCTAGAGTCACCAAATTTGATGGCAAGATAGCTGGTGACATTCCCCAAAGAACTGCATCAAAAGTTTGGATGCCACGCCCACCTATTCCGCCCCCAGCCCTTCGCCAATTATAAACAAAAATGCCTGTATGTTCTACAGTTTTGAAGCTATAGTCACCAAAAATGACTTGAAGGTAGATGCTGACATCTGACAAAGTTATGCATCAAAACATTGGATGCCACGCCCCCAAACAAGGGGACATACCCCACCGCCCTAAAAAAACCGTAAGGCATGTATCTTCGTTTTTAAGCTAGAGTCACCAAATTTGGTATGAACATTGGTAGTGACATTCGTAACAGATCTGCATCAATGTTTTGGATGCCACGCCCACTTATACCGCCCACCTCTATATCTTTCTTAGTTTTTGGACTAGAGTCACCAAATTTGGTATGAACATTGGTTGTGTCATCCGTAACAGGTGTGCATAACATTTTGTATGCCACGCCCACTTATACCGCCCACCTCTATATCTTTGTAGGTTTTTGCGCTAGAGTCCCCAATTTTATACCCAAAACCCTCATATATTAATATTTGCACTCAGAATCCTTAACACAGCTATGTGAACTGGTATCAAAGTATATCGCAGTCGGTTGCGTCCGACTGCAACGTTTTTACTTGTTTAAACACTGGTTTAAATAAACTTCAATGTGTATATTACATTATGTTATTAATGTTTTTTGCGGTCATTTGCGGCCCTTGCGGTATTCTCAACTTGTAGGTAAACTTGAGTTCTCTCAAGCAACGCTGCTTGAGATATGGATTAATGACGACAGAGATTGTAACGCCATTAAAAGTTGGGTTTTTTGCAATGAAAAAATAAATGAAATAAACCTAAAAATCAGCTGCGTTGAAAAATATTCAAAGACGAATCTGAAAAAATGTAGCCGTAATATCCGAACATTTAAGAGGAGACATTCTAATTGGCTATCATTAAGTATGACAATTTTTTTGGAAAGACGGGAGAAGACACACAGCCTTAAAGAAATGCCATATAATGAGGCAGGACAACGTTTAAAAAAAAAGTTGGCTTCTGACTTAGCGGGCAATAATGGAAATTGCACCAGTATTTTTATGCATTAAGCCGCGGTCTCCGCCAAAAGAACAAACGAATGTGATACAACATATGTCCTAAAGAATGCAATGCTTACTTCAAATGGACTAACTAATTCCGAGTCTGATCCTGAATATAATGCTGACAGTTCTTACACTTTTGAATTAGAGGTAAAAGATAATTAATTTTTTTTTTTGTTAAGAACTATTTTTCATATTTAGTTCCAATTCGCAATGTGCTTTGAAGAAGCTGAAGCTTCAAGTCTTAATAAATATGTTCACTTATATTAAAAAAATGTTACCTTTTATTTTTACTAATGTATAACCGGAAAATCAAATAATCAACATTACGGAACGTATACGCAATGCATTCTTATATGGGCGGTAAGAGTAGGCGTGTCCAGAACCATCCAATTTTTTTCCAGGTATTATGCATGCTATAACTATCATATATACCAAGTTGCAGCTCTGCAGCATCAATATTAGACTTTATGCCAAAAAATCGGCAATTGGGCCCAGTGAGCAATGGAGTAAAAATGCACCACCAACTTCTCGTACTCGTGTTCATAACGTGGTTGACTTCACAAGAAGAAAACCAAGACCATCAGGAACTTTACATGACCTGACTATATTTCGTTCAATCATCAGCGAGTTAATAATACACATCATACGCGAAACAAATCGCAAAGGCAGAAAGGTTACAGCTGCATGGAATTTGGTGAATCCCACGAAGAAAAAGGAGTGGAAGCCCTGAATAACCATATAATTATATAATGCGATGATGTCAGAGTAAGAAAAAACACCCTCAAATTCAATAGTAGATTGTGTATTTATTTGATTCTTATTTTTTTGTTTATTTCAGAAATATCAAGACTGGTAAGGCCAATGCACCGTCGTTTGCGGCTAGGGCGAATAGACCGTCATGTCGCCTTTGCCGTTTTGAGTACGGGCGGCAGCGGAAATCGAGGGCTTCTGTTTCGGCTGCGGCAACGCTGTTTGTGGAGGACAAAGCACAGTTCTGCATCGCTGCATTACTTGTGCACAGATGGGTGGGGGGGAGGTCACAAGCGGATCACGCTCAACAACAATAGTTTTTAATCTTTTTAATAGAAAAATTAAGAAAAATGGAAAAACAAAAATTATTTATAAAATTTTGTTTAAGTATGTAGTATTAAGTTATCTATATATAAAAAATAGTTTGTCCTGACTGACTGACTGACGGACTGATTGTTGAGAGGCCCACAGCCTAAACGATAAGAGCTAGAAGGCTGAAATTTTCACAAAATATTCAATACTCGGTGAAAGTGAGCACTAAGAACGGATTTTTAATTTGGACCACTCCTTCGAGTACCTCCCAAACAAATCTATTTATTGCATTAATCACTTTACCTCATTCCACCACTCTGGCGCCTCATTGTCGCACAAGCTGTGAGTTCCAACGCCGCCGAGTGTACAAAAACAAAACACATGACCCATTCCGCCAGCGAGTTTACAAAAACAAAACACATGCGCTGTGTATGTGTCTCCGTTATTCTCTTTTCTTCTTTGTGCCTTTGACAATTGATTTACGACCCCAGAACCGATTATTGTTGTTGTTGGGCTCGCAATGCTTCCTTTTGTTGGTATCATTGAATTAAAACAAATCAATTAAAACAAAACTTTGTGCGCCTAGAAGAGTTTTGCACACCAGAATATAGTACGGGGGTGGTTTTATCTACATACTTGCTAATTATTAAATTTAAACAATACTTAACACACAAACACAAATACCTATTGCCATTGTTGTTTTGATATAATTTTTGAGCTGACATTTGTAACTTTGGTTGGTGTTGCAAATGCACGCATGTACATATGTACATACATACACACGTATGTACGTACATTTATAATTATTTTGTACATACATATATATAACAAAACATGCAAGTGCAAATATATGTATATACAGTGCAAAAACAAACGCACAAACAAATAGAAACTTTAGAAAATGTAATCCGCATACATATGTATATATAATGCAAAATAGTTGTATAGATATGTACATATGTACATACATTATATTGGTATTTGTTTTTTATATCGAGCCCTTTGCGCGAAAATAATTAATCTTGAACATCTTTGTATAGTGGTTGATTTGCTTACTTGCTGCTTATCTAACTCAGACGTAACGTCGTACCACACAAACATTGTTGATATACAATTTCGAACAAGCAAGCAAATTTGTAAAGTATGGGGGTTTTGGGTATAAAAAGGCAGGCAGAAGGGGTAGGCGTGACATTCAAATTTGTGATGCACATCTGTGGCGGATGGCACAAGTTTGGAGACTCTAGCGCAAAAACTGAGAAAGATATTGAGGAGGGCGTTATAAGTGGGCGTGGCACACAATATTGCATATTTGTAACGGATGTCACTAACAATGTTTCCAAGTTTAGTGACTCCAGCGCAAAATCTGGGAAAGATATAGAAATTTCAGATTTTACGAGGTGGGTGGAAAAGGTGGGCGTGGCATATAAAACTTTGATGTAGATCGGTTACGGATGTTTCTAACAATGTTTCTACCAAATTTGGTGACTCTAGCGCAAAAAATGAAAAAGATATAGAGGTGGGCGGTATCAATGGGGGCGTGGAATCCAAAGTTTTGATGCATATCTTTGTAAGACTTCAGCATCTACCTTCCCATCAAATTTCGTGAGTATAGCTTTAAAACTGTGGGAAATACAGTCATTTTCGATTATAACTGAAGGGGGGGCTGGGAGCGGAATAGGTGGGCGTGGCATCCAAACTTTCGATGCAGTTTTTGAGGAATGTCATCGGCTATCTTGCCCGCAAATTTGGTGACTCTAGCTGCTAAAATGTGATATATATATGTGTTTCATCGATTTGCACATCGAGGTATCGATTCTTATCGATTTCCCAGGCCCCTGAGGTAGTAGGGCCAAATTTAACACTTTTTCTGGTATGTACCAAGATGTTTGCAAAGTTGCAAAGCTCTAGCTTTAAGGGTGTTGAAAAAGTAGCGTTCAAACGGACAGACGGACGGACAGACACCTTGACGGACATTGCATAAACCCAATATAATATGATACCTTTGGTATCAAAGTAAAATGACGCGTCCGATTCTCAACCTCAATGGTGGCGTAAAAAAGAGAATATTAAATACTTTTCTAATATGTTGTTAAACATTAACAAATTTATTTTATATATATTGCCAAAATTTTGTAAACAATATTGGCGCAGCAAAGCAAGCGAGGGCCTTACTAGTTTTATATATATTGCTAAAACTTTGTGAAAACTATCGGCGCAGCGAATCAAGCGGGGCACTTACTTGTAAACAATATAAATAAAAAAAATTTTTTCATGAGAAACCATAATTTTCAAAAAAGGTCCCTACGGACCTTGTCACGCGGCCGTAAAGTTCAGAATTGTCACTCATCGAAGAGTTGAGGAAGATATCATCGTTGGTTCTACCGTCCGTCTGTCCGTCCGTCTGTATAAACGCAAATTACCCTTAAGGCTTAAGCCTTGCAACTTTCCAAATAATTTGGTACATGTCTTCGTCAGACAAAGTGTTAAAATTAGGGCTCTACGACCTCAGGGGGCCTGGGAAATCGATTACAAGTCGATACACCTCGATGTGCAAATCGATAAAACACTTATATATCCCACATTTGAGCAGAGTCATCAAATTTGGAGGCAAGATAGCCAATGGCATTCCCCAAAAAACTGCATCAAAAATTTGGATGCCACGCCCACCTCTTCCGCCCCAGCCCCCCATTCAATTTTAAACAAAAATGGCTGTGTTTTGTACAGTTTTGAAGCTATAGCCTTCAAAATTGGCATAAAGGTGGATGCTGTCATCTGACACATATATGCATAGAAATTTTGGATGGCACGCCCCCAAAAATCGGGCCATGCCCCATCGCCCTAATAAAACCGGAATGCATGAATCTTCGCCAGTTGGATGCCACGCCCACCTCTATATCTTTTTTAGTTTTTGAGCTAGAATCTCCAAACTTGGTAGGAGGATAGAAAGTGCCATCTATCACAGATATGAACACAAATTTGGATGTCTACCCCTTCAGCCTGATATTTATACCGAAAACCCCCATATATTACTATTTGCACACAGAATCCTTAACACAGTTATGTAAAATGGTATCAACGTATATCGCAGTCGGTTGCGTCCGACTGCAACGTTTTTACTTATTTAGTTTTAGAGCTGGAGCCACCACATTTTCCAAAAACTGCATGCATGTTTTTTCTCTAGTTTTTTTTAAGCAAAAGTCACCAATTTTAATAGGCAGGAAGAAGTCACCATCTACCAAAGATCTGCATGGATGCCACGCCCACACATCTCGTCTACCTCCTAAAACTTGAATTTCTCAGTTTTTGCGCTAGTCACAAAATTTGGTGGGAATTTTGTTAGTGACATCTATAACAGATCTGCACAAGAGTTGGATGCCACGCCCACCTACATATACCACCTACTTCTCAAAATCTTTATATCTTTCTCAGTTTTTGCACTTAAATTCCCCTTCTGCCTGTCTGTTTGCACGCAAAATCCATAACACCGATTTGAAAGCTGGTATCAGAGTATATCGCAGTCGGTTTCGTCCGACTGCAACGTTTTTAAAATTTGATACCGAAGGTATTATAGTATATTGGGTTTGTGCAATGTCCGTTATAGTGTCTGTCCGTCCATCCGACCGCCCGTATAAACGATTCACCTCGATGTGCAAATCGATAAAACACTTATATATATGTATATATTTGAGCAGCTAGAGTCACCAAATTTGGGGGAAAGATAGCATTATTTATTCATTTATTTATTTATTATTTATTAACATCCTAGGGCGACAAGTTCTAAGAAACTTAAATTTAAGGCACTAGTCACTAAAACAAAATTATTAATTAAAATTAACAAAGCAAAATCAAAAGAAAAAAGCAGAAAGAAATAATTTAAATTATAGAATGAGAAAATTGGAAGAACTTAAGCAGACTAACATTTATATACTTAGTTTGATTGTTTATTTATATATATTAGAATTAAAATTAATTTAACGTTAGATATTATTTTGTAAACGCAGCAGAAGGCTGCTTTTAAATCGTGGAGCGCTTCTAATTAACTTTAGGTCGTGTGGTAGGTTGTTCCACAGGCGAACAGTGTGTATGAAGTATTGTTGTTCAGAGACAGATAAACGATGAAGTACAATTATTAAATTATTTGTCCGACGTGAAGTTAAAAAAAGCAATTTATTATATAAACTAGTAAGGGCCCCGCTTGCTTCGCTGCGCCAATAGTTTTTACAAAATTTTAGCAATATATATAAAATAAATTAGTTAATGTTTAACAACATATTAGCAAAATATTTAATATTCTCTTTTTCACGCTACTATTGAGGTTAAGAATCAGACTCGTCATTTTACTTTGATACCAAAGGTATCATATTATATTGGACTTACTTTGCGAACATCTTGGTCAATACCTTCGTCAGAAAAAGTGTTAAATTTGGCTCTGCGACCTCAGGGGCCTGAGAAATCGATAACAAATCGATACCCCTCGATGTGCAAATCGATCAAACATATATATGTCCCACATTTTAGAAGCTATAGTCACCAAATTAAGGGGCAAGATAGCCGATGGCATTCCTCAAAAAACTACATAAAAAGTTTGGATGCCACGCCCACCTCTTCCGCCCCCAGCCCCCCTTCAGTTATAATCGAAAATGACTGTATTTCCCACAGTTTTAAAGCTATACTCACAAAATTTGATGGGAAGGTAGATGCTGAAGTCTAACAAAACTATGCATCAAAACGCCACGCCCCCACTGATACCGTCCACCTTCGAAAATCCGAAATTTCTATACCTTTCACCAAACTTGTTCTATATATATAGATAAGCACGCTCCATAACATAAGTGTATGGGAGGTGCCCCAAGGAGTTGTCGGATCGGGTCCAAATTTTGCATCCATAATTTTTTTACACGCCTCCATGTCCTGACCAAGTTTCGTAACAATTAATTAATTTTAAAGCATAGCTTTAGTACAAAAGTTGAGAAAAAAAGGACTTAAGTGTTAAGGAGGTACTTGAAGGAGTGGTCCAAATTCAAAATCCTTTCTTAGTGCTCACTTACAACCTGAATGGAATATTTGGTGAAAATTTCTGCCTTCTACCTCTTTTCGTTTAGGCTGTGGGTCTCTCAACAATCAGTCAGGACAAACTCTTTTATATATATCCATAATATAAGTGTATGGGAGTTGCCCCAAGGAGTTGTCGGATCGGGTTCAAATTTTGCATCCATAATTTTTTTACTCGCCTCCATGTCCTGACCAAGTTTCGTAATAATTGATTATTTTAAAGCATAGCTCTAGTACAAAAGTTGAGAAAAAAAGGACTTAAGTGTTAAGGAGGTACTTGAAGGAGTGGTCCAAATTCAAAATCCTTTCTTAGTGCTCACTTTCAACCTGATTGGAATATTTGGTGAAAATTTCTGCCTTCTACCTCTTTTCGTTTAGGCTGTGGGTCTCTCAACAATCAGTTAGGACAAACTATTTTATATATATAGATAAGCACGCTCCATAACATAAGTGTATGGGAGGTGCCCCAAGGAGTTGTCGGATCGGGTCCAAATTTTGCATCCATAATTTTTTTACACGCCTCCATGTCGTGACCAAGTTTTGTAAGAATTGATTAATTCTAAAGCATAGCTCTAGTACAAAAGTTGGGAAAAAAAGGACTTAAGTGTTAAGGAGGTACTTGAAGGAGTGGTCCAAATTCAAAATCCTTTCTTAGTGCTCACTTACAACCTGAATGGAATATTTGGTGAAAATTTCTGCCTTCTACCTCTTTTCGTTTAGGCTGTGGGTCTCTCAACAATCAGTCAGGACAAACTCTTTTATATATATCCATAATATAAGTGTATGGGAGTTGCCCCAAGGAGTTGTCGGATCGGGTTCAAATTTTGCATCCATAATTTTTTTACTCGCCTCCATGTCCTGACCAAGTTTCGTAATAATTGATTATTTTAAAGCATAGCTCTAGTACAAAAGTTGAGAAAAAAAGGACTTAAGTGTTAAGGAGGTACTTGAAGGAGTGGTCCAAATTCAAAATCCTTTCTTAGTGCTCACTTTCAACCTGATTGGAATATTTGGTGAAAATTTCTGCCTTCTACCTCTTTTCGTTTAGGCTGTGGGTCTCTCAACAATCAGTTAGGACAAACTATTTTATATATATAGATAAGCACGCTCCATAACATAAGTGTATGGGAGGTGCCCCAAGGAGTTGTCGGATCGGGTCCAAATTTTGCGTCCATAATTTTTTTACACGCCTCCATGTCGTGACCAAGTTTTGTAAGAATTGATTAATTCTAAAGCATAGCTCTAGTACAAAAGTTGGGAAAAAAGGCCTTAAGTGTTAAGGAGGTACTTGAAGGAGTGGTCCAAATTCAAAATCCTTTCTTAGTGCTCACTTACAACCTGAATGGAATATTTGGTGAAAATTTCTGCCTTCTACCTCTTTTCGTTTAGGCTGTGGGTCTCTCAACAATCAGTCAGGACAAACTCTTTTATATATATCCATAATATAAGTGTATGGGAGTTGCCCCAAGGAGTTGTCGGATCGGGTTCAAATTTTGCATCCATAATTTTTTTACTCGCCTCCATGTCCTGACCAAGTTTCGTAATAATTGATTATTTTAAAGCATAGCTCTAGTACAAAAGTTGAGAAAAAAAGGACTTAAGTGTTAAGGAGGTACTTGAAGGAGTGGTCCAAATTCAAAATCCTTTCTTAGTGCTCACTTTCAACCTGATTGGAATATTTGGTGAAAATTTCTGCCTTCTACCTCTTTTCGTTTAGGCTGTGGGTCTCTCAACAATCAGTTAGGACAAACTATTTTATATATATAGATAAGCACGCTCCATAACATAAGTGTATGGGAGGTGCCCCAAGGAGTTGTCGGATCGGGTCCAAATTTTGCATCCATAATTTTTTTACACGCCTCCATGTCCTGACCAAGTTTCGTAACAATTAATTAATTTTAAAGCATAGCTTTAGTACAAAAGTTGAGAAAAAAAGGACTTAAGTGTTAAGGAGGTACTTGAAGGAGTGGTCCAAATTCAAAATCCTTTCTTAGTGCTCACTTACAACCTGAATGGAATATTTGGTGAAAATTTCTGCCTTCTACCTCTTTTCGTTTAGGCTGTGGGTCTCTCAACAATCAGTCAGGACAAACTCTTTTATATATATCCATAATATAAGTGTATGGGAGTTGCCCCAAGGAGTTGTCGGATCGGGTTCAAATTTTGCATCCATAATTTTTTTACTCGCCTCCATGTCCTGACCAAGTTTCGTAATAATTGATTATTTTAAAGCATAGCTCTAGTACAAAAGTTGAGAAAAAAAGGACTTAAGTGTTAAGGAGGTACTTGAAGGAGTGGTCCAAATTCAAAATCCTTTCTTAGTGCTCACTTTCAACCTGATTGGAATATTTGGTGAAAATTTCTGCCTTCTACCTCTTTTCGTTTAGGCTGTGGGTCTCTCAACAATCAGTTAGGACAAACTATTTTATATATATAGATAAGCACGCTCCATAACATAAGTGTATGGGAGGTGCCCCAAGGAGTTGTCGGATCGGGTCCAAATTTTGCATCCATAATTTTTTTACACGCCTCCATGTCGTGACCAAGTTTTGTAAGAATTGATTAATTCTAAAGCATAGCTCTAGTACAAAAGTTGGGAAAAAAAGGACTTAAGTGTTAAGGAGGTACTTGAAGGAGTGGTCCAAATTCAAAATCCTTTCTTAGTGCTCACTTACAACCTGAATGGAATATTTGGTGAAAATTTCTGCCTTCTACCTCTTTTCGTTTAGGCTGTGGGTCTCTCAACAATCAGTCAGGACAAACTCTTTTATATATATCCATAATATAAGTGTATGGGAGTTGCCCCAAGGAGTTGTCGGATCGGGTTCAAATTTTGCATCCATAATTTTTTTACTCGCCTCCATGTCCTGACCAAGTTTCGTAATAATTGATTATTTTAAAGCATAGCTCTAGTACAAAAGTTGAGAAAAAAAGGACTTAAGTGTTAAGGAGGTACTTGAAGGAGTGGTCCAAATTCAAAATCCTTTCTTAGTGCTCACTTTCAACCTGATTGGAATATTTGGTGAAAATTTCTGCCTTCTACCTCTTTTCGTTTAGGCTGTGGGTCTCTCAACAATCAGTTAGGACAAACTATTTTATATATATAGATAAGCACGCTCCATAACATAAGTGTATGGGAGGTGCCCCAAGGAGTTGTCGGATCGGGTCCAAATTTTGCATCCATAATTTTTTTACACGCCTCCATGTCGTGACCAAGTTTTGTAAGAATTGATTAATTCTAAAGCATAGCTCTAGTACAAAAGTTGGGAAAAAAAGGACTTAAGTGTTAAGGAGGTACTTGAAGGAGTGGTCCAAATTCAAAATCCTTTCTTAGTGCTCACTTACAACCTGAATGGAATATTTGGTGAAAATTTCTGCCTTCTACCTCTTTTCGTTTAGGCTGTGGGTCTCTCAACAATCAGTCAGGACAAACTCTTTTATATATATCCATAATATAAGTGTATGGGAGTTGCCCCAAGGAGTTGTCGGATCGGGTTCAAATTTTGCATCCATAATTTTTTTACTCGCCTCCATGTCCTGACCAAGTTTCGTAATAATTGATTATTTTAAAGCATAGCTCTAGTACAAAAGTTGAGAAAAAAAGGACTTAAGTGTTAAGGAGGTACTTGAAGGAGTGGTCCAAATTCAAAATCCTTTCTTAGTGCTCACTTTCAACCTGATTGGAATATTTGGTGAAAATTTCTGCCTTCTACCTCTTTTCGTTTAGGCTGTGGGTCTCTCAACAATCAGTTAGGACAAACTATTTTATATATATAGATAAGCACGCTCCATAACATAAGTGTATGGGAGGTGCCCCAAGGAGTTGTCGGATCGGGTCCAAATTTTGCATCCATAATTTTTTTACACGCCTCCATGTCGTGACCAAGTTTTGTAAGAATTGATTAATTCTAAAGCATAGCTCTAGTACAAAAGTTGGGAAAAAAAGGACTTAAGTGTTAAGGAGGTACTTGAAGGAGTGGTCCAAATTCAAAATCCTTTCTTAGTGCTCACTTACAACCTGAATGGAATATTTGGTGAAAATTTCTGCCTTCTACCTCTTTTCGTTTAGGCTGTGGGTCTCTCAACAATCAGTCAGGACAAACTCTTTTATATATATCCATAATATAAGTGTATGGGAGTTGCCCCAAGGAGTTGTCGGATCGGGTTCAAATTTTGCATCCATAATTTTTTTACTCGCCTCCATGTCCTGACCAAGTTTCGTAATAATTGATTATTTTAAAGCATAGCTCTAGTACAAAAGTTGAGAAAAAAAGGACTTAAGTGTTAAGGAGGTACTTGAAGGAGTGGTCCAAATTCAAAATCCTTTCTTAGTGCTCACTTTCAACCTGATTGGAATATTTGGTGAAAATTTCTGCCTTCTACCTCTTTTCGTTTAGGCTGTGGGTCTCTCAACAATCAGTTAGGACAAACTATTTTATATATATAGATAAGCACGCTCCATAACATAAGTGTATGGGAGGTGCCCCAAGGAGTTGTCGGATCGGGTCCAAATTTTGCATCCATAATTTTTTTACACGCCTCCATGTCCTGACCAAGTTTCGTAACAATTAATTAATTTTAAAGCATAGCTTTAGTACAAAAGTTGAGAAAAAAAGGACTTAAGTGTTAAGGAGGTACTTGAAGGAGTGGTCCAAATTCAAAATCCTTTCTTAGTGCTCACTTACAACCTGAATGGAATATTTGGTGAAAATTTCTGCCTTCTACCTCTTTTCGTTTAGGCTGTGGGTCTCTGAACAATCAGTCAGGACAAACTCTTTTATATATATCCATAATATAAGTGTATGGGAGTTGCCCCAAGGAGTTGTCGGATCGGGTTCAAATTTTGCATCCATAATTTTTTTACTCGCCTCCATGTCCTGACCAAGTTTCGTAATAATTGATTATTTTAAAGCATAGCTCTAGTACAAAAGTTGAGAAAAAAAGGACTTAAGTGTTAAGGAGGTACTTGAAGGAGTGGTCCAAATTCAAAATCCTTTCTTAGTGCTCACTTTCAACCTGATTGGAATATTTGGTGAAAATTTCTGCCTTCTACCTCTTTTCGTTTAGGCTGTGGGTCTCTCAACAATCAGTTAGGACAAACTATTTTATATATATAGATAAGCACGCTCCATAACATAAGTGTATGGGAGGTGCCCCAAGGAGTTGTCGGATCGGGTCCAAATTTTGCATCCATAATTTTTTTACACGCCTCCATGTCGTGACCAAGTTTTGTAAGAATTGATTAATTCTAAAGCATAGCTCTAGTACAAAAGTTGGGAAAAAAAGGACTTAAGTGTTAAGGAGGTACTTGAAGGAGTGGTCCAAATTCAAAATCCTTTCTTAGTGCTCACTTACAACCTGAATGGAATATTTGGTGAAAATTTCTGCCTTCTACCTCTTTTCGTTTAGGCTGTGGGTCTCTCAACAATCAGTCAGGACAAACTCTTTTATATATATCCATAATATAAGTGTATGGAAGTTGCCCCAAGGAGTTGTCGGATCGGGTTCAAATTTTGCATCCATAATTTTTTTACTCGCCTCCATGTCCTGACCAAGTTTCGTAATAATTGATTATTTTAAAGCATAGCTCTAGTACAAAAGTTGAGAAAAAAAGGACTTAAGTGTTAAGGAGGTACTTGAAGGAGTGGTCCAAATTCAAAATCCTTTCTTAGTGCTCACTTTCAACCTGATTGGAATATTTGGTGAAAATTTCTGCCTTCTACCTCTTTTCGTTTAGGCTGTGGGTCTCTCAACAATCAGTTAGGACAAACTATTTTATATATATAGATAAGCACGCTCCATAACATAAGTGTATGGGAGGTGCCCCAAGGAGTTGTCGGATCGGGTCCAAATTTTGCATCCATAATTTTTTTACACGCCTCCATGTCCTGACCAAGTTTCGTAACAATTAATTAATTTTAAAGCATAGCTTTAGTACAAAAGTTGAGAAAAAAAGGACTTAAGTGTTAAGGAGGTACTTGAAGGAGTGGTCCAAATTCAAAATCCTTTCTTAGTGCTCACTTACAACCTGAATGGAATATTTGGTGAAAATTTCTGCCTTCTACCTCTTTTCGTTTAGGCTGTGGGTCTCTCAACAATCAGTCAGGACAAACTCTTTTATATATATCCATAATATAAGTGTATGGGAGTTGCCCCAAGGAGTTGTCGGATCGGGTTCAAATTTTGCATCCATAATTTTTTTACTCGCCTCCATGTCCTGACCAAGTTTCGTAATAATTGATTATTTTAAAGCATAGCTCTAGTACAAAAGTTGAGAAAAAAAGGACTTAAGTGTTAAGGAGGTACTTGAAGGAGTGGTCCAAATTCAAAATCCTTTCTTAGTGCTCACTTTCAACCTGATTGGAATATTTGGTGAAAATTTCTGCCTTCTACCTCTTTTCGTTTAGGCTGTGGGTCTCTCAACAATCAGTTAGGACAAACTATTTTATATATATAGATAAGCACGCTCCATAACATAAGTGTATGGGAGGTGCCCCAAGGAGTTGTCGGATCGGGTCCAAATTTTGCATCCATAATTTTTTTACACGCCTCCATGTTGTGACCAAGTTTTGTAAGAATTGATTAATTCTAAAGCATAGCTCTAGTACAAAAGTTGGGAAAAAAAGGACTTAAGTGCTTAGGAGGTACTCGAAGGAGTGGTCCAAATTCAAAATCCTTTCTTAGTGCTCACTTTCAACCTGATTGGAATATTTGGTGAAAATTTCAGCCTTCTAGCTCTTTTCGTTTAGGCTGTGGGTCTCTCAACAATCAGTTAGGACAAACTATTTTATATATATAGATTAGCTTGCTACAGATACAACAATGTATGCGTGCATTAACCAATATATGCACTTGCATTTTTGTTAATACATATGTATGCAGGTACTAAATAATGATAAATGCACGTACATACATGTGTATGTATGTACATATGTGCATTTGCAACACCAACTAAAGTTACAAATGTCAGTTTGAAAATAATATCAAAACAACAATGGCAATAGGTATTTGTGTGTTAAGTTTTGTTTGATAATTAGCAAGTATGTAGATAAGACCACTCGCGTAACATATTCTGGTGTACAAAAACAAATTATGTTTTAATTGATTTGTTTTAAATCAATGATACCAACAAAAAGAAGCAACAACAACACTTACTAACAACAACAACAACAAATGCTACTTAATTCGAAAAACAATTGTCAAAGGCACAAAGAAGAAAAGAGAATAACGGAGAGAGACACATCTACAGACGGCAAAAAGTGGAAGGGGTCATTTTTTTTATTTTTTTTTGTTTGAAACCTCGGCGGCGTTGAAACTCACAGCTTGTGCGACAATGAGGCGCCAGAGTGGTGGAATGAGGTAAAGTGATTAATGCAATTAATTGAGTTGTTCAAAATTTAATCCAAATTAAAAATCCTTTCTTAGTGCTCACTTTCAAGCTGAATTGAATATTATGTGAAAATTTCAGCCTTCTAGCTCTTATCGTTTAGGCTGTGGGCCTCTCAACAATCAGTCAGGACAAACTATTTTATATATATAGATAAGCACGCTCCATAACATAAGTGTATGGGAGGTGCCCCAAGGAGTTGTCGGATCGGGTCCAAATTTTGCATCCATAATTTTTTTACACGCCTCCATGTCGTGACCAAGTTTTGTAAGAATTGATTAATTCTAAAGCATAGCTCTAGTACAAAAGTTGAGAAAAAAAGGACTTAAGTGCTTAGGAGGTACTCGAAGGAGTGGTCCAAATTCAAAATCCTTTCTTAGTGCTCACTTTCAACCTGATTGGAATATTTGGTGAAAATTTCAGCCTTCTAGCTCTTTTCGTTTAGGCTGTGGGTCTCTCAACAATCAGTTAGGACAAACTATTTTATATATATAGATTAGCTTGCTACAGATACAACAATGTATGCGTGCATTAACCAATATATGCACTTGCATTTTTGTTAATACATATGTATGCAGGTACTAAATAATGATAAATGCACGTACATACATGTGTATGTATGAACATATGTGCATTTGCAACACCAACTAAAGTTACAAATGTCAGTTTGAAAATAACAACAATGGCAATAGGTATTTGTGTGTTAAGTTTTGTTTGATAATTAGCAAGTATGTAGATAAGACCACTCGCGTAACATATTCTGGTGTACAAGAACAAATTATGTTTTAATTGATTTGTTTTAAATCAATGATACCAACAAAAAGAAGCAACAACAACACTTACTAACAACAACAACAACAAATGCTACTTTATTCGAAAAACAATTGTCAAAGGCACAAAGAAGAAAAGAGAATAACGGAGAGAGACACATCTACAGACGGCAAAAAGTGGAAGGGGTCATTTTTTTTATTTTTTTTTGTTTGAAACCTCGGCGGCGTTGAAACTCACAGCTTGTGCGACAATGAGGCGCCAGAGCGGTGGAATGAGGTAAAGTGATTAATGCAATTAATTGAGTTGTTCAAAATTTAATCCAAATTAAAAATCCTTTCTTAGTGCTCACTTTCAAGCTGAATTGAATATTATGTGAAAATTTCAGCCTTCTAGCTCTTATCGTTTAGGCTGTGGGCCTCTCAACAATCAGTCAGGACAAACTATTTTATATATATAGATAAGCACGCTCCATAACATAAGTGTATGGGAGGTGCCCCAAGGAGTTGTCGGATCGGGTCCAAATTTTGCATCCATAATTTTTTACACGCCTCCATGTCCTGACCAAGTTTCGTAACAATTAATTAATTTTAAAGCATAGCTCTAGTACAAAAGTTGAGAAAACAAGTAAGTAGGCTCTAGTCGAGAAATCCCGACTAGGACATACCCTTAACCCGATAGGTAATGCTTACAGTAACTTGTGTGTATTTATTCAGTGACCAATATAACCAAACTTCAAACTGCGATATCTCCGGTGTTTCTTAACCGAATTTAATCAAATTTTTTTAAATGTGCATTATTTTATCCATAGTTTCAAACCTCATTTTCACAATTTTGAAATTCAAGAATTTTTTGTTATCGATCACATGTGTATATCGAGAACCAGAAGTGTTATCGAAAATTTAAAGCAAACTTGATCTTCTCATGGTATAGGAGAGTTTAAGTTTCAAGTTTGAAGTCACTAGCTCTTATAGTCTCTGAGATCGGCGCGTTCATACAGACAGACAGACAGACGGACAGACGGACAGACAGACATGGCTAGATCGACTCGGCTGTTGATGCTGATCAAGAATATACATACTTTATAGGGTCGGAGATGCTTCATTCTGTCTGTTACATACATTTGCACAAAACCATTATACCCTTATTAACCCATTTTATGGGTTAAGGGTACAAAAAGGACTTAAGTGTTAAGGAGGTACTTGAAGGAGTGGTCCAAATTCAAAATCCTTTCTTAGTGCTCACTTACAACCTGAATGGAATATTTGGTGAAAATTTCTGCCTTCTACCTCTTTTCGTTTAGGCTGTGGGTCTCTCAACAATCAGTTAGGACAAACTATTTTATATATATAGATAAGCACGCTCCATAACATAAGTGTATGGGAGGTGCCCCAAGGAGTTGTCGGATCGGGTCCAAATTTTGCATCCATAATTTTTTTACACGCCTCCATGTCGTGACCAAGTTTTGTAAGAATTGATTAATTCTAAAGCATAGCTCTAGTACAAAAGTTGGGAAAAAAAGGACTTAAGTGCTTAGGAGGTACTCGAAGGAGTGGTCCAAATTCAAAATCCTTTCTTGGTGCTCACTTTCAACCTGATTGGAATATTTGGTGAAAATTTCAGCCTTCTAGCTCTTTTCGTTTAGGCTGTGGGTCTCTCAACAATCAGTTAGGACAAACTATTTTATATATATAGATTAGCTTGCTACAGATACAACAATGTATGCGTGCATTAACCAATATATGCACTTGCATTTTTGTTAATACATATGTATGCAGGTACTAAATAATGATAAATGCACGTACATACATGTGTATGTATGTACATATGTGCATTTGCAACACCAACTAAAGTTACAAATGTCAGTTTGAAAATAATATCAAAACAACAATGGCAATAGGTATTTGTGTGTTAAGTTTTGTTTGATAATTAGCAAGTATGTAGATAAGACCACTCGCGTAACATATTCTGGTGTACAAAAACAAATTATGTTTTAATTGATTTGTTTTAAATCAATGATACCAACAAAAAGAAGCAACAACAACACTTACTAACAACAACAACAACAAATGCTACTTAATTCGAAAAACAATTGTCAAAGGCACAAAGAAGAAAAGAGAATAACGGAGAGAGACACATCTACAGACGGCAAAAAGTGGAAGGGGTCATTTTTTTTATTTTTTTTGTTTGAAACCTCGGCGGCGTTGAAACTCACAGCTTGTGCGACAATGAGGCGCCAGAGTGGTGGAATGAGGTAAAGTGATTAATGCAATTAATTGAGTTGTTCAAAATTTAATCCAAATTAAAAATCCTTTCTTAGTGCTCACTTTCAAGCTGAATTGAATATTATGTGAAAATTTCAGCCTTCTAGCTCTTATCGTTTAGGCTGTGGGCCTCTCAACAATCAGTCAGGACAAACTATTTTATATATATAGATAAGCACGCTCCATAAGATAAGTGTATGGGAGGTGCCCCAAGGAGTTGTCGGATCGGGTCCAAATTTTGCATCCATAATTTTTTACACGCCTCCATGTCCTGACCAAGTTTCGTAACAATTAATTAATTTTAAAGCATAGCTCTAGTACAAAAGTTGAGAAAACAAGTAAGTAGGCTCTAGTCGAGAAATCCCGACTAGGACATACCCTTAACCCGATAGGTAATGCTTACAGTAACTTGTGTGTATTTATTCAGTGACCAATATAACCAAACTTCAAACTGCGATATCTCCGGTGTTTCTTAACCGAATTTAATCAAATTTTTTTAAATGTGCATTATTTTATCCATAGTTTCAAACCTCATTTTCACAATTTTGAAATTCAAGAATTTTTTGTTATCGATCACATGTGTATATCGAGAACCAGAAGTGTTATCGAAAATTTAAAGCAAACTTGATCTTCTCATGGTATAGGAGAGTTTAAGTTTCAAGTTTGAAGTCACTAGCTCTTATAGTCTCTGAGATCGGCGCGTTCATACAGACAGACAGACAGACGGACAGACGGACAGACAGACATGGCTAGATCGACTCGGCTGTTGATGCTGATCAAGAATATACATACTTTATAGGGTCGGAGATGCTTCATTCTGTCTGTTACATACATTTGCACAAAACCATTATACCCTTATTAACCCATTTTATGGGTTAAGGGTACAAAAAGGACTTAAGTGTTAAGGAGGTACTTGAAGGAGTGGTCCAAATTCAAAATCCTTTCTTAGTGCTCACTTACAACCTGAATGGAATATTTGGTGAAAATTTCTGCCTTCTACCTCTTTTCGTTTAGGCTGTGGGTCTCTCAACAATCAGTTAGGACAAACTATTTTATATATATAGATAAGCACGCTCCATAACATAAGTGTATGGGAGGTGCCCCAAGGAGTTGTCGGATCGGGTCCAAATTTTGCATCCATAATTTTTTTACACGCCTCCATGTCGTGACCAAGTTTTGTAAGAATTGATTAATTCTAAAGCATAGCTCTAGTACAAAAGTTGGGAAAAAAGGACTTAAGTGCTTAGGAGGTACTCGAAGGAGTGGTCCAAATTCAAAATCCTTTCTTGGTGCTCACTTTCAACCTGATTGGAATATTTGGTGAAAATTTCAGCCTTCTAGCTCTTTTCGTTTAGGCTGTGGGTCTCTCAACAATCAGTTAGGACAAACTATTTTATATATATAGATTAGCTTGCTACAGATACAACAATGTATGCGTGCATTAACCAATATATGCACTTGCATTTTTGTTAATACATATGTATGCAGGTACTAAATAATGATAAATGCACGTACATACATGTGTATGTATGTACATATGTGCATTTGCAACACCAACTAAAGTTACAAATGTCAGTTTGAAAATAATATCAAAACAACAATGGCAATAGGTATTTGTGTGTTAAGTTTTGTTTGATAATTAGCAAGTATGTAGATAAGACCACTCGCGTAACATATTCTGGTGTACAAAAACAAATTATGTTTTAATTGATTTGTTTTAAATCAATGATACCAACAAAAAGAAGCAACAACAACACTTACTAACAACAACAACAACAAATGCTACTTAATTCGAAAAACAATTGTCAAAGGCACAAAGAAGAAAAGAGAATAACGGAGAGAGACACATCTACAGACGGCAAAAAGTGGAAGGGGTCATTTTTTTTATTTTTTTGTTTGAAACCTCGGCGGCGTTGAAACTCACAGCTTGTGCGACAATGAGGCGCCAGAGTGGTGGAATGAGGTAAAGTGATTAATGCAATTAATTGAGTTGTTCAAAATTTAATCCAAATTAAAAATCCTTTCTTAGTGCTCACTTTCAAGCTGAATTGAATATTATGTGAAAATTTCAGCCTTCTAGCTCTTATCGTTTAGGCTGTGGGCCTCTCAACAATCAGTCAGGACAAACTATTTTATATATATAGATAAGCACGCTCCATAAGATAAGTGTATGGGAGGTGCCCCAAGGAGTTGTCGGATCGGGTCCAAATTTTGCATCCATAATTTTTTACACGCCTCCATGTCCTGACCAAGTTTCGTAACAATTAATTAATTTTAAAGCATAGCTCTAGTACAAAAGTTGAGAAAACAAGTAAGTAGGCTCTAGTCGAGAAATCCCGACTAGGACATACCCTTAACCCGATAGGTAATGCTTACAGTAACTTGTGTGTATTTATTCAGTGACCAATATAACCAAACTTCAAACTGCGATATCTCCGGTGTTTCTTAACCGAATTTAATCAAATTTTTTTAAATGTGCATTATTTTATCCATAGTTTCAAACCTCATTTTCACAATTTTGAAATTCAAGAATTTTTTGTTATCGATCACATGTGTATATCGAGAACCAGAAGTGTTATCGAAAATTTAAAGCAAACTTGATCTTCTCATGGTATAGGAGAGTTTAAGTTTCAAGTTTGAAGTCACTAGCTCTTATAGTCTCTGAGATCGGCGCGTTCATACAGACAGACAGACAGACGGACAGACGGACAGACAGACATGGCTAGATCGACTCGGCTGTTGATGCTGATCAAGAATATACATACTTTATAGGGTCGGAGATGCTTCATTCTGTCTGTTACATACATTTGCACAAAACCATTATACCCTTATTAACCCATTTTATGGGTTAAGGGTACAAAAAGGACTTAAGTGTTAAGGAGGTACTTGAAGGAGTGGTGGAGATAATGAAATTGTTAATTGTGTGACAACTTAAAAAAAAACTATTTGTATAGTTTTATTTTATTATAACAATTTTTATTTGAGAAATAGAAGTCTAAGTCTAATTACAATGTTAGAGTAATATTAAAGTGAACACGATGTTCATTGACGAAGACCAATTCTAAAACTGACTTCTTAAATTTTCTGTCGTGCAAAGCAAACCTCGGTTTGAGTCTTTGAGTGGAGTCTTTTTGAGAAAATGCTTATGATTGCAATCCCACGCTTGTGGTTGAGTGAGAGTCACTCCTATCAATTATTTACGTTAGAAAATGCTCATACCGAAATATGCTTAGGTTTACGATCTCACGCTTATGGCGTGATTTTAAAGTTATGTTTATGTCTAGTGCGTTTGTGGCATTACGCATGATTTACAAATGTACTTAGGTTCTAGTTTTATGTCTGAACCGTTTCCTGTGTTAGGATTTAGGGTGTAATATGATCAGGGTGCGTGCTTAATGTGTAAGGGTGCGATCTTATGTGAAACATATTTGAGGTATCAATATGTGTGCATATTAGATATCTCACTCGCCCACACTTAGAAATTTGCGTCACGTTAATTTGTTCCTATTTTAGGATACAAGGCGGGTTGATCTTGTTCGACATTCGGTAATTCAAATTGGTCATTACTTATTTCCTGTTCTTTAGGTATACTATATTTTACAATAAGTGTTTTAGGTAGGCTTTTGAACTTATAGATTAAGTATAATAGTATGCTTAATATCGTAATTGTTAATAATGTAAATGTTACTGTTTGAAATGTATTATAATATTTTGTGTGTTGCAATATTAATTCTTTAGTTTGGATATAAGACAATGGTTCAAGTTTAGTTACGTTATTGCTTACATAGATATTTTGTGTGAAGTCTAATCTTGAATTGATTATTGAAATTTCATTTATTTGCAGTTCACAATTATAAATTTTTATAATATTATTTCCTTTAATTTTAATTACATTGTTCATACAATTTTGATTGATGATTGATTCAGGAAAATTCCAAGTTAATACAATGTTTGGTTCTACATAATTTGTTTGAAAATTCTTACTTGTTTTAGTGTATTTGCATTCTGTTTTTGTTTGTTTAACAATTCCTATTATACAATTATTCATTATTTGTTTTCTTGTAATTGTGCCATATACTTTATTATTATTTATAAAATATTTTTCTTGAATATTTTCTGTTAAAATATTATCATTCTCATCTGGGTAAGGTATTATTTCGAAAATAGGTGTTTTACTAATTGTTTGTGGAATATGTGATATTATGTAAATTTCTTTCGTATCAGTTTTTAACCAAGTGGATGTTTTAATATTAAGAATTTTTCTGGTGTAACATGCAATAAGTAATCGTGTTTTAGTAATTTAGGGTTGAAAATTCCTAATCTTGTTAGTTGCATTCCCATTTCTATGTCTTCTATATATTCGGTAAAATGTTCTAAATTGAAAATTAGTAAATCGAATTTCTTGTGTTTTTCTTCTTTTGTTTTAAATGTATTCATGGTCTCAATTGTTTTGTTAATAGTTTCTATTACTTTGTTTAATTCATTGACTTGAACGCTATTTTCTGCTAAGTTACTTTTTTTTTGTTCTAGTTCGTCTTTGTCATCTGTGTCTAATGTTCCGAATAAGTATTTGTATGTTTTGCCTACTAAGTTTATTAGTCCTCTCTTTTGTCTTTTAATAATAGTTATCCCGTTCATTTCCCTGTTTAGTTTTCCAATTGGATAATTTATTTTAGTTGAATTTTCGTAATCTTTTGCTTGTATTAATAAGTTATTGTAGACTTTTTCTATTTTTGTTAAATTTACAGTTAGATAGTGGTATTCAAAATTTGTTGGTATATCCAGTGTTCCTGTTTTAAATATAAGGTAGCCGTTGTTTGCTTTTATAGGGTTTATTTCGATACTTTGTCCGTTAATTGTTACTGTTAGCAAGGTTATTAATATTAGAATTCCCTTCATTAGTTGGTTCCCTGTAATTAATGTATTTACTTGTATTAGTTTTCTTTTTCTTCTTAAACTTTGATTTGTAATGGGTGACTTTTCTACCTCTATTTGTTTCTTCAAAATGTTTTTCATCTAATTGTTTCAAAGCACCTGTTTTTTTGAATGGGTTAGTTGTTTTTGATTTTACTAATGGTGATGCCCTGAATCTTGTATCTATTTCATACTCTTCTCGTGTCTTGTTAAGTTTTTCAATTTGTCTCTTTTTATTTTCTTGGGTGTCGTAGTTTGGTGTTCCTGCGTATAAGAATATGTCGGCTGGTGTTCTGTTCGTTGTCTTGTGTTTTGTTTTATGATTATATGTGTATAAAATAATTTCGAATTTTGTTTGTTTATTTTCTATGTTTGAGTCACTGTTAATGATTCGAAGTTTTTCATTGATTGTTTTGTGAAATCTTTCTACGTCTGCAATACCGTTCTTACTTGTAGTTATACTGATGTTTACTTTTTCTGCTTTCAACCATTGTTGTAATGCTGCACATATGAATGCTGAATCTTTGTCTGCTTTAATTTCGATTGGTTTACCCATTAAGTTGAAAATTTTTAAAATAGCACGTTTAGTCTCTAACCAATCTCTGCTGTTAACTTCTACTAATGTTGCAAATTTGGAATATATATCGATACATGATAAAAACTGTTTGTTATTTACTATGTAAAAATCCATTACGTATTTTTCTCTGATAAAATTTGATTCTGGGGTTAACTCGAAACTTAATTTTGTGTTTCTATGTTCTGTTTTTGAAATGTTACATATTTGACATTCATTTATAATATTTTGAATTATATTTTGATAATCTGGGTAATAATAATTTTCTTTAAACCAATTTATTGTTTTTTTCTATTCCTGGGTGTAGTAATTCGTTATGATTTGTTAATATTATTTCTTTGAACTCGGCATATGTTTGTAAGTCTTGTAATTTTAAATTACTCTTCATTGCTTTTATTTTGGTTTCTGGATTGATTATTTCTATGTAGGCGTTTTGAAAAATTGGAAAATCAGTGTCGTTGTGAAAATATAAGACACTGTTTTTAGTACATAAATATTCTTTTATAATTTCTTTTGCTTTTTCAATAGTCATTTGTGTGTATGTGATTTTTATATTTTTCTTATGAAAGTAATTGGTTACTTCTGTCTTATTGTCCGAACCTTTGATTAATTCAATTTGTCTATTGTAATAATTTAATGGTCTTTCTGTAATCTGAATACAATTTTGATTGTCTTCTTGGGCACTATGTATAGTTGCACAAGTTGTCTCGTTTGACTCTTCTCCTAATAGATTTTCGTCAAGTTGTATACGTGACAATGCATCTGCTACGTGATTTTCTTTACCTGGTACATACTTGATTGTGTAATCGAATTCATTTAACTTTATTTTCCAGCGTTGGAGTTTCATATTGGGTTCTTTTATATTATTTAACCATACTAATGGTTTATGATCACTTAAAATTTCAAATTGTCTGCCATATAAATAAGTTCTAAATGTTTTTGTTGCCCAAACTATTGCTAATAGTTCCTTTTCTATTGCTGAGTAATTTTCCTCATGTTTGTTTAGTGTTCTACTAGCGAAACATACTGATTTATGATTTTGTGTCAATACTGCTCCTAATGCTACATTACTAGCATCTGTTGTAAGACAAAATGGTTTATTATAATCTGGATGAGTAAGGATTGGGTCTGAAGTTACAAGTAGTTTTAACTTTTCAAAAGCTGCAATATATGATTCCTCTTTTATGTCTATTTTTGCTCCTTTTTTTAGTTTTAATGTCATAGGCTTAACAACGTTTGCGAAATTTGGAATAAATTTTCTATAAAATCCACATAAACCTAAAAATTGTTTAATTTGTGTCGGAGTCTTAGGTATTGGGTAATTTCTAACTGCGATAATTTTATTCGGATTGGCTTTTATCCCTTCGGTAGTAACAATATGTCCTAGAAATTCGGTTTCCTTTTTTAGAAATTCACACTTGTCTAATTGCAATTTTAAGTTGGCTTCCCTTAATCTTGTGAATACCTTAGTTAGTGATAAAATATGTTCTTCCAATGAAGTGGAGTAAATAATAATATCATCTAGATAGACCAAACAACCTTTGTAGATTAAATCTTCCAATAAGTTGTTCATGCAACGTTGAAAAGTTGCTGGTGCATTTTTTAGACCAAACGGCATACGAGTATATTCGTAATGCCCATGTTTAGTGGAAAACGCTGTCTTAGGTATGGATTTTGGATCCATTTGGATTTGATGATAGCCTTTTGCTAGATCGAGAGTTGTGAAATATTGGCATCGGCCAAGTTTATCTAAAATTTTATCCATTATTGGAATGGGAAATCTATCACTGATTGTGGCTTCGTTTAAGTATCTGTAGTCTATTACTACTCTATATTTTTTCTTACCAGAGGCATCCATCTTTTTTGGAATTACCAAAACTGGTGAATTGTAAGGGGAATAAGATTTTCTTATAATACCCTGTTCTAACATTTCTTTGACTTGTTTGTCAATTTCTTCGTGCTGACTATGCGATAGTGCATACGGTCTCTTATAAATAGCATCTTGATGCCTTGTTGTTATCGAGTGTTTTATAGTACTAGTGAAAGTCAAATTGTCGCCTTCGTGGTACTGAATATCTCGAAATTTATGTAATATTTTTGTAACTGCATTTTTCTCTTCCTCATTGAGATGATCTAACCGAAATTCGTTGGATTCTCTTAATTCTTCTTCTATTGCAAATGCTAAATGCAAATCTCTTTCAGAAGGTGGATCTAAACATTCTGGTTCTGTTTCTTCTTCTAAATTAATGTTGGTATCATATTTAAATACGAACCTATATTCTCCTAAAATTACTGCTCCTTCTTCATAATCAAGCTTGGCTTTGCAAGCTTCCAAATAGTTTCTTCCTATTAACATGTCATAATGATTTGAAAATTTGTGTAAATAAAATTTTTGTTTTGTCGGATTAAGTTTGCATGTGCCTATTGTTATACTTTCTGTTAATTCAATATTTCCGTTGATTGTGTGAACATTTAAATGATCTTTATCGATTTTAAAGTCTAAAAAGTTTTTATTCATAATATTAATTGAAGAACCTGTATCTATTACGCATCTAAGTGGTATATCATTCATAATGATGATTATGAATGGATTTTTGTTCTTTATTGTTCCGAGGCTTGTGCTTGAAAATTTTCGGATGTGTCCATTTTTGACACTCCGCTGTTACTCTCTCTTTGCCTCTTTTGAGGTTGGTTGTTGAATGGGGGTGCTTGTGCATTATAGTTTCTATTTTGCGAATAGTTCATGGGGTTCTGTTGTCTACCTTGTTGGAGTTTGTAATGAAATTCGTTTAATTTTTGTCTGTCTTCCTGTTGGGTGTACTGTCTGTTAGTCTGATTGTAGTGGTTATTTTGATTTCGATAAGGGGTGTTATTGTAATTGTTTTGATAGTTATGGTTATGTGATGTTTGGTTAGTGGGGTAATATGTTGGCTTTTGGTTATAATTTTCTTGATACTTTCTACCATGATAGTTTTTTGTTGAATTATTATCTTTATTTTCTTTGGGTTTTTCAACCACACTATTTTCATATAAACCTTCCCTTTGAGCTGCTATTTTTAACATGTGGCTAGTTGTTATATCATACCTAGCTAAAATCATGAAAATTCTATCTGGTATTTTTCTTTTTATGACATTTTTAATTGTGTTGTTCATAGCATTTGTGTAGACAATTGTGTTATTGACATTATTATCTAAGGCTAACTTATTAGTAATCACATATGATTTTTGTTCTAAATCTTCGACAAACTTACGGAGATTCCCTTGGTAACTGGTGTTGTAAAGTTGACGTAAAAGTTCCTCCACCGGCGTCTGAGTGGTGTATTCCTCGATGATAGCTCTTTTTAATTCGTCCCAATTGTTTGCATGTGAAAGTTGAGAAATCCTTTGGGCTTCTCCGATGACCTGTAGTTCTATTGCCCCATATAGGATGCTTTGTTGACGTTGGTTAGTTGTGGGATATAGTTGTAGTATGAACTCCGTCCTCCTGATGAACGCGCTCAATTCTTGCTTGATTCCGGAGATCTGAGGCACTTGCCGGATTTGCGACAATGCCTGGTTCAATTCCGCGTCACTTAATACGACTGCCATTTTTCTTTAGTTGTTTTGCTGATTAATTAAATTTTTTTTGTAATTTTGTGGTTTTGTATTTTTGAGGTTTTGTAACTTGTTTTGTAATTTTTGGTTGCGTAAATTAATTTAACACCATTAAATGTGTTGGTTTCACGTTAGGTTCTTTTGCGGATTAGTTTTTATCAAAGTATAGCAAGTTAATTTGTTTGCACTTTTTTTTTTTTTTTCTAATCCTACCGGCTGCGCCAATGAAATTGTTAATTGTGTGACAACTTAAAAAAAAACTATTTGTATAGTTTTATTTTATTATAACAATTTTTATTTGAGAAATAGAAGTCTAAGTCTAATTACAATGTTAGAGTAATATTAAAGTGAACACGATGTTCATTGACGAAGACCAATTCTAAAACTGACTTCTTAAATTTTCTGTCGTGCAAAGCAAACCTCGGTTTGAGTCTTTGAGTGGAGTCTTTTTGAGAAAATGCTTATGATTGCAATCCCACGCTTGTGGTTGAGTGAGAGTCACTCCTATCAATTATTTACGTTAGAAAATGCTCATACCGAAATATGCTTAGGTTTACGATCTCACGCTTATGGCGTGATTTTAAAGTTATGTTTATGTCTAGTGCGTTTGTGGCATTACGCATGATTTACAAATGTACTTAGGTTCTAGTTTTATGTCTGAACCGTTTCCTGTGTTAGGATTTAGGGTGTAATATGATCAGGGTGCGTGCTTAATGTGTAAGGGTGCGATCTTATGTGAAACATATTTGAGGTATCAATATGTGTGCATATTAGATATCTCACTATATAGATTAGCTTGCTACAGATACAACAATGTATGCGTGCATTAACCAATATATGCACTTGCATTTTTGTTAAAACATATGTATGTAGGTACTAAACAATGAAAATGCACGTACATACATGTGTATGTATGTACATATGTGCATTTGCAACACCAACTAAAGTTACAAATGTCAGTTTGAAAATAATATCAAAACAACAATGGCAATAGGTATTTGTGTGTTAAGTTTTGTTTGATAATTAGCAAGTATGTAGGTAAAACCAATCGCGTAACATATTCTGGTGTACAAAAACAAATTATGTTTTAATTGATTTGTTTTAAATCAATGATACCAACAAAAAGAAACAACAACAACACTTACTAACAACAACAACAACAAATGCTACTTAATTCGAAAAACAATTGTCAAAGGCACAAAGAAGAAAAGAGAATAACGGAGAGAGACAAAAAGTGGAATGGGTCATTTTTTTTTTTTTTTTTGTTTGAAACCTCGGCGGCGTTGAAACTCACAGCTTGTGCGACAATGAGGCGCCAGAGTGTTGGAATGAGGTAAAGTGATTAATGCAATTAATTGAGTTGTTCAAAATTTAATCCAAATTCAAAATCCTTTCTTAGTGCTCACTTTCAACCTGTTTGGAATATTTGGTGAAAATTCCAGCCTTCTAGCTCTTTTCGTTTAGGCTGTGGGTCTCTCAACAATCAGTCAGTCAGGACAAACTCTTTTATATATATAGATAAATAAATAAGTTAATGTTTAACAACATATTAGCAAAGTATTTAAAATTCTCTTTTTCACGCCACCATTGAGGTTGAGAATCAGAAGCGTCATTTTACTTTGAGACCAAAGGTATCATATTATATTGGGTTTATGCAATGTCCGTCAAGGTGTCTGTTCGTCCGTCCGTCCGTTTGAACGCTACTTTTTCAACACCATTAAAGCTAGAGCTTTGCAACTTTGCAAATATCTTGGTACATACCTTCGTCAGACAAAGTGTTAAATTTGGCACTACGACCTTAGGGGACTGCAAAATCGATAAGAAATCGATACACCTCGATGTGCAAATCGATGAAACACATATATGTCCCACATTTTAGAAGCTATAGTCACCAAATTAAGAGGCAAGATAGCCGATGGCATTCCTTAGATGCTGAAGTCTTACAAAGAAATGCATGATGCTTTGGATGCCACGCCCCCACTGATACCGCCCACCTTCTAAAATCTGAAAACTCTATATCTTTTTCATTTTTTGCGCTAGAGTCACCAAATTTGGTATAAACATTGTTAGTGACATCCGTAACCGATCCACATCAAAGTTTTGTATGCCACGCCCACCTTTTTCACCCACCTCGTAAAATCTGAAATTTCTATATCTTTCCCAGTTTTTGCGCTAGAGTCACCAAACTTGGAAACATTGTTAGTAACATCCGTAACAAATGTGCAATATTGGATGCCACGCCCACTTCAATATCTTTCTCAGTTTTTGCGCTCGAGCCTCCAAACTTGATAGGGATATAGAAGGTGCCATCCGCCACAGATATGCATCACAAATTTGGCAAGATAGCCAATGGCATTCCCCAAAAAACTGCATCAAAAATTTGGATGCCACGCCCACCTCTTCCGCCCCAGCCCCCCATTCAATTTTAAACAAAAATGGCTGTGTTTTGTACAGTTTTGAAGCTATAGCCTTCAAAATTGGCATAAAGGTGGATGCTGTCATCTGACACATATATGCATAGAAATTTTGGATGGCACGCCCCCAAAAATCGGGCCATGCCCCATCGCCCTAATAAAACCGGAATGCATGAATCTTCGCCAGTTGGATGCCACGCCCACCTCTATATCTTTTTTAGTTTTTGAGCTAGAATCTCCAAACTTGGTAGGAGGATAGAAAGTGCCATCTATCACAGATATGAACACAAATTTGGATGTCTACCCCTTCAGCCTGATATTTATACCGAAAACCCCCATATATTACTCTTTGCACACAGAATCCTTAACACAGTTATGTAAAATGGTATCAACGTATATCGCAGTCGGTTGCGTCCGAGTGCAACGTTTTTACTTATTTAGTTTTAGAGCTGGAGCCACCACATTTTTCAAAAACTGCATGCATGTTTTTTCTCTAGTTTTTTTTAAGCAAAAGTCACCAATTTTAATAGGCAGGAAGAAGTCACCATCTACCAAAGATCTGCATGGATGCCACGCCCACACATCTCGTCTACCTCCTAAAACTTGAATTTCTCAGTTTTTGCGCTAGTCACAAAATTTGGTGGGAATTTTGTTAGTGACATCTATAACAGATCTGCACAAGAGTTGGATGCCACGCCCACCTACATATACCACCTACTTTTCATATACGATAAGTTTGAGTAAAAATAGTTCTAATAACAGAAGGTCACTGATGAGAATGCTTGGCAGCATTCGAAATAGCGCTATCTGGCCAGCCAAAAATTCAGTCACAATTTTCTAAAAAATCAGGCTCCCTAATAAAGGCGGCATAGACGCCAAAAAAAGTAGGAGAATAATCAAATATTAAAAATAACCCCTTTAATATTACGATGAATAACAACGGTCGGAACAACCCACAAACAGCACACAACGCAAACATTGGACACTGACCTACAATAAAATCAAATACACATTACCGGAGGGTGTACCGGATCTAGAAATAGAAGTGGATTGAAACTTAGATAAAAAAGTGATAAATATGAAAGCTTTTGAGCTAGGGTTAGAATTACAAATGCAATCGTTGATGCAAAACTTGAATTAGCCGGTGACGGATCTCGTCAGGGAATAGCTCAGTGGTAAGGCTTCCGCCTTGTTATCGAGACATCCCAGGTTCGACTCCTGTCCCAGACAATAGTTTCATATACGATAAGTTTGAGTAAAAATAGTTCTAATAACAGAAGGTCACTGATGAGAATGCTTGGCAGCATTCGAAATAGCGCTATCTGGCCAGCCAAAAATTCAGTCACAATTTTCTAAAAAATCAGGCTCCCTAATAAAGGCGGCATAGACGCCAAAAAAAAAGTAGGAGAATAATCAAATATTAAAAATAACCCCTTTAATATTACGATGAATAACAACGGTCGGAACAACCCACAAACAGCACACAACGCAAACATTGGACACTGACCTACAATAAAATCAAATACACATTACCGGAGGGTGTACCGGATCTAGAAATAGAAGTGGATTGAAACTTAGATAAAAAAGTGATAAATATGAAAGCTTTTGAGCTAGGGTTAGAATTACAAATGCAATCGTTGATGCAAAACTTGAATTAGCCGGTGACGGATCTCGTCAGGGAATAGCTCAGTGGTAAGGCTTCCGCCTCGTTATCGAGACATCCCAGGTTCGACTCCTGTCCCAGACAATAGTTTCATATACGATAAGTTTGAGTAAAAATAGTTCTAATAACAGAAGGTCACTGATGAGAATGCTTGGCAGCATTCGAAATAGCGCTATCTGGCCAGCCAAAAATTCAGTCACAATTTTCTAAAAAATCAGGCTCCCTAATAAAGGCGGCATAGACGCCAAAAAAAGTAGGAGAATAATCAAATATTAAAAATAACCCCTTTAATATTACGATGAATAACAACGGTCGGAACAACCCACAAACAGCACACAACGCAAACATTGGACACTGACCTACAATAAAATCAAATACACATTACCGGAGGGTGTACCGGATCTAGAAATAGAAGTGGATTGAAACTTAGATAAAAAAGTGATAAATATGAAAGCTTTTGAGCTAGGGTTAGAATTACAAATGCAATCGTTGATGCAAAACTTGAATTAGCCGGTGACGGATCTCGTCAGGGAATAGCTCAGTGGTAAGGCTTCCGCCTCGTTATCGAGACATCCCAGGTTCGACTCCTGTCCCAAACAATAGTTTCATATACGATAAGTTTGAGTAAAAATAGTTCTAATAACAGAAGGTCACTGATGAGAATGCTTGGCAGCATTCGAAATAGCGCTATCTGGCCAGCCAAAAATTCAGTCACAATTTTCTAAAAAATCAGGCTCCCTAATAAAGGCGGCATAGAAACTTGATAGGGATATAGAAGGTGCCATCCGCCACAGATATGCATCACAAATTTGAATGTCACGCCTACCCCTTCTGCCTGCCTTTTATTCCAAAACCTCCATACGTTACAAATACATACAAACTTACATATGTACTTTGCTTGCTTGTTCGAAATTGTATATCAACAATGTTTGTGTGCTACGACATTACGTCTGAGTTAGATAAGCAGCATGTAAGCAAATCTACCACTATACAAAGATGTTCAATATTAATTATTTTCGCGCAAAGGGCTCGATATAAAAAACAAATACAAATTGAATGTATGTACATATGTACATATCTATACAACTTTTTTGCATTAAATAAACATACACATGTATGCAGATTAAATTTTCTTAAGTTTCTATTTGTTAGTGCGTTTGTTTTTGCACTGTATATACATATATTTGCACTTGCATTTTTTGTTATATATATGTATGTACAAAAGAATTATAAATGTACGTACATACGTGTGTATGTATGTACATATGTACATGCGTGCATTTGCAACACCAACCAAAGTTACAAATGTCAGCTCAAAAATTATATCAAAACAACAATGGCAATAGGTATTTGTGTTTGTGTGTTAAGTATTGTTTGAATTTGATAATTAGCAAGTATGTAGATAAAACCACCCCCGTACTATATTCTGGTGTGCAAAACTCTTCTAGGCGCACAAAGTTATGTTTTAATTGATTTGTTTTAATTCAATGATACCAACAAAGGGAAGCATTGCGAGCCCAACAACAACAATAATCGGTTCTGGGGTCGTAAATCAATTGTCAAAGGCACAAAGAAGAAAAGAGAATAACGGAGACACATACACAGCGCATGTGTTTTGTTTTTGTAAACTCGCTGGCGATCGCATGTACAGACGGCAGAAGTGGAATGGGTCATGTGTTGTGTTTTTGTAAACTTGGCCGCAATAGCTTGTGCGCAGACGGCAGTAGTGGAATGGGTCATGTGTTTTGTTTTTGTACACTCGGCGGCGTTGAAAATCACAGCTTGTGCGACAATGAGGCGCCAAAGTGGTGGAATGAGGTAAAGTGATTAATGCAATAAATAGATTTGTATGGGAGGTACTCGAAGTAGTGGTCCAAATTAAAAATCCTTTCTTAGTGCTCACTTGCTGCCTGAATGGAATATTATGTGAAAATTTCAGCCTTCTAGCTTTTATCGTTTAGGCAGTGGGCCTTTCAACAATCAGTCAGTCAGTCAGTCAGTCAGTCGGGACAAACTTTTTTTATATATATAGATAACTGGGCTCTTTTGTATTTATAACTTTGTGTAACAATATTAATGCTCTGAGTTGAATCCACTTTTCCAAACTAAGATTATATATTTTGTATACATATGGTGTAACGTGGTCTCTTCTTCCTTAATTAAACACATAACGGGTAATACCATAATACCTTTAGCCACAAAATTTTGTAGGAACGTAGATGCTGAAATCTGACACTGATATGCATCAAAATGGTTTATGCTTCACTCCCATAAAAAAAAACTGAAAACTCTATATCTCTCTCAGTTTTTGCGCTAGAGTCACTAAATTTGGTGGTAACATTATCAGTGACATCCGTAACAGATTTGGATGAAAGTTTGTGTGGCTTTTTTAAACCGACCAAAAAAGTTGGCACTTACATTATTCGCATCGGTTAGGTCCAAAATCCCGCCACGTTTTGTTTTATCACAAAATCTGGGCATATTTATCCATTTTGGCTGGCGAAAATCCTCCAACTGAACCCTCCCCGAGGGTGCCGGCTGGGCAATGGGCACTGTACTGCAACTGAGCAGACGGGCATTGTCCTGCGACTCGCGCGACTGCACCCATGGTGGTACAGTGCCTAGCTAAGGCTTTGGTACAGTACTCTTCGATGGCCTCGGCACATTGGAGGTACTGAGACCAAAAAGCCATGGTTGGAGGTGCCTGGCGGTAGGCTAAAAACGCTGAGGGGTGATTCCCGATCAATAATTAATCAAATGGAGGAAAGCAAGATTGGAGCAACTCGGGCTGGGATATCAGCCCAAACGTCGGTGGAAGGCGCGACCGCTACCACCGGCGGGCACGGGGGGGCAACTCCTCAATGTGTCGCCAGCGGTCACACCTCTGCGGTCTTTGGAGCAGGCCACAGCAGTTGCATCGCTACTGCCAAAAAACCCACGCTTTGGCGAAGCAATGCGGAATTCGGCTCAGAATCCGATTGCGAGTCAAGCAAACCATCAGATAACGAAGCCGACGAAAAGCTTCTACCCATCCTGAACCAGGAGGATGCCAAGGCCACTAGTATGGCAGGGTCCAAGCGGTCTAAGGAGGGTATGAGAGCGAAGGCACACTACAAGGCGGCTCTAAAGATCAGAGCTCGGCAACAGAGCAGCAGCAACCTCACCCCCGAGGAGAGAAGCAAGCTGCAATGGGCCGAACAGAAGATTGAGGAGGGCAGGCGGCATTTTGCGCAAAAACCGCAGATGCAGGCCACCACCAGCGCCTACGCAAACAGGGTCGAGGAGCAGCTGGCAGCCAAACGACAGCGTTCCTTGGAGACAGCCAAATCGGAGGTGCCGGCCAGCAAGCGGTCAAAGCCCCCGAGAGCCAAGAAGGAAACCGCCAGCGATGTGGCGAGGCGGCACTTAGTCGTTGCGCTCATCGACAGGAGCGATCCTAACGGGAAGATGACAGCAGATCAGTGGCAGAAGGTGGAGTCCGCTCTACTAGATGCGCTGATGGTGAGAATGCTGGAGCCCGATGCCACACCCATTTCGTTTGATAGCGCGGGGTGGTACACTGGAGTAAAGATTCTCAGCTGCAAGGACGAAAACACACTTAAATGGGTAACGCAGGCAGTGGCAGCCATGGCGGCTCCGTGGGAGGGCGCCCAGCTGGAGGTAGTGGAGAGAACGAAGATTCCCTCCGTACCAAAGGCGAAGGTGCTCCTTCCGCGAGTCGTGCCTAAGGAGCAGGCACTGCGACTACTTCAGTGGCAAAATCCGGACGTGCCAACCGCTGACTGGCAGGTGCTTCATGTGGCGAAGCCCGATAGCAAGGGCCAGCACATGATCTTGCAAATCAGCAAGGTGGCCGAGGATTTGCTATATCCGCGATTCGGGAAGATGGGGTGTCTACCTGCGCCTCAGAAAGCGCCACCCCACTGACAACAATGAGTTTACACTCATTCAAGGCGAGGTAGAGCAGGATTTTGGCCTGATTGAGGCGACAAGCGGCCTGGAAATCGCTAGCACGGCGTCAGAAGCCAGCTGCGACGAAGATGAGACGGAGGATGTTGACACGACGTTGACAGTCGCCACATCCGAGCTGGGTGCATCCAACAGCCAAAATGCTGAGGGCACTCCAGCTCAATCTACATAAGAGCAAGCTGGCGTCGGCGGAGCTCCTTCTAGCCCTGGAGGAAGGGCCTGCCGATGTGGCCTTAGTACAAGAGCCTTGGATAGCGTCGGGCAACCAAGTCTCGGGGCTAAGGTCGAACAACTTCAACGTCTTCTACCCGACCACAGTAAGTAGAACTAGAACTGTCATCCTAGTAAGGAAGGGGATCTATGCCTATTTAATGTCTAATTACAGCACCGATGATCTAACAGTCGTCGCAATAGAGGGCATGAGAAGTCAGCCGCTGCTGCTGGCATCCTGCTACATGGCACACGACAACACGACACCACCTGAAGAATCACATCGCCTTCTGAGGGATGTATCAACGAAAGGGCAGCCACTGATCGTCGGAGCAGACGCCAATGCCCACCACACGGTATGGGGGAGTCCTGACATCAACGATAGAGGTGAGTCACTACTCCATTTTATCCTAGATTACGACTTAAACATAAGAAACGTAGGAGAGTCCAGTACATACATAGGACCGACTTCATCCAACGTGCTAGATATAACTTTTACAAAAAACGATGTCGATGTGGAAGAATGGAGAGTTCTTGAGAGACCCTCCTTCTCAGACCACAATTACATCTCTTTCACTACTAGTTCAAACCTAAAACCCTTAACTAACGTAGCATTCCGAAACCCTCGGAACACTAACTGGGGGGAGTACAGATGCAGGCTCGAAAACGCGCTACCATCAGTACCACATATAAACACGAAGGAATCTCTGATGTTCCTGACAAACCACCTCGTGCAAGCCTATCATAAAACATGCAAACCGACGAGGTCCAAGCGCAGCCAAAGGCCACCATGGTGGACTCCTGAGCTTAGGACAATGAGGAAAGAAGTCCACGAGTTCTTCAGTCTGGCTAAAAAAGCAGATGACGAAATCGTCTGGGACGAATATAAGATAAGGCTCAGAGCATTCAAACGAGAAACTCGGAAAGCCAAACGTGACTCTTGGAGAACCTTCTGCACCGGCCTAGAGAAAGTCACGGAGACAGCCAGGTTGCGAAAACTACTCTCTAAACAGCCAGCCGTTCAAAGCCAGCTGAAAACGAATGAAGGACGCTGGACTGAGAACAGCACGGAAGCACTTGAGGCGCTCTTGGAAGCGCACTTTCCGGGCTGCTTGGTTTGCGATGAGGATGCGTCATCACGGCGCACCGAGCAGACACCAGTACTTTTAAAATTCGAAAACATCGTAACACACGACAAGATCCGGTGGGCTATCAGCTCCTTTGCGAGCTACAAATCCCCGGGGCTTGATGGTATAATCCCGGCCGATGCTCAAAGAAGCAAGCGAATCTGTCATACCATGGCTCCACGCGATCTACTCAGCGTGCCTGGAACGAGGATACGTGCCTGTAGCATGGAGAAATACGAGGGTGGTCTTTCTGCCGAAAGCGGGCAAATGCAGCCACGTACAACCCAAGGACTACAGGCCGATCAGTCTTTCATCGTTCCTCCTGAAGACGATGGAGAAACTACTTGACCTACACATAAGAACTAGCACCAGATATAAGCTAGAACCGAATCAGCATGCATACACCAAGGGTAAGTCTGTGGAAACGGCGCTTCACTCGGTAGTTTCCACTGTAGAGAACGCGCTACACCACAAGGACTATGCACTAGGTGTATTTATTGACATCTCGGGTGCATTCAATAATGTATCAACCGCCGCGATCATGCAAGGACTCATGACCAACTGCTCGAACCAAGCAATAAACCGATGGGTACGGAACCTTCTGAGCTGCAGGAAAGTTCGTGCCGAATGGGGACCAACAATGCAGACCAGAGAGGTTTACGGGGGCACGCCGCAAGGCGGAGTCCTATCCCCTCTACTGTGGAACCTGGCGGTTGATGATCTCCTCAAGAAATTTAAAAGAAGAGCGCCAAGGATAACTGCCTATGCGGACGACATAGGCATAATCATCACTGGCAAATGTCCATCGACGATTAGCTCAGTCATGGATGAAACGCTGAAGGAAGTGCTGAACTGGGCCACAAGAGCAGGTCTCAGCATCAACGCTGACAAATCGGACCTCATTCTCTTCACAAAGAGATACAAGGTGCCGAGATGGAGCCCACCAAGAATCAACAACATACAACTACTTCCCAGGACTCACGTGAAAAACCTAGGAGTGATATTGGACTCAAAACTGACGTGGAGACTCAATGCTGAAGAAAGGGTGAAAAAGGCTACCAACGCGCTCTACACCTCGCGGAGGATGTTAGGCAGCAAATGGGGTCTCTCACCCAGACTGATGCACTGGATCTTCATTTCGGTAGTGAGGCCAATACTACTATACGGCGTACTGGTATGGTGGCAGGCCACGGAGAAAGTCACATACCTAAAGCTGTTGGAAAAGGTACAACGGCAATCCCTAATCTGCATCACGGGAGCCCTTCGGACTACTCCAACAAGGGCACTGGAGACGATAACAGGGGTGCTACCAATCAACGTACAAGCCCGCCTAACTGCACAGAAAGCCGCCCAACGCCTTTGTGCAACGGGAAATATGAGACTGCTAGGCTATGGTCATGGCGCAGTGGGAAGGGAGCTCACAAGTGGCACGGACTACATGACTCCCCAAATTGACCTAAGGCAAGTGCCAACACTAATGGGACCTGAAGACTGGCGCGCAGGTGTTCAACAACAAAATGCGGTCAACATCTTCACGGACGGCTCCAAAAAGTAAGAACTATTGTTATTTTTGGAGGCGGTGTCAGCTAAGATAGGTTGATGGATGGTCCATATTGAATGGATTGATAGATGGCCATTTTGTTGTAAGAGAAAATCCGTTGAGTAAATGACTGAAATTGGAACTTTAAATGAGTTTTCTCAAAACTACTCATTGCGAATCTGTGAATTTGTGTTTGTCAGTTTTACTGAATATCGGGGGGCAGCCAAGGTGTAAACCTACCGTAGCTGACACCGACCCCAAAAATAACAATAGTTCTTACTTCTTGTACAAGAAAACTTAATTATTTTTTACTTTTTAGGGCATTTTGGTTATTTTGAAGTTGGTTTTTTTTTTGTTAAAATTGTTGTTTATAATTGCTTTAACTTATGCCAAGAATTAATAAAAAACAAGTAAGACGGCTCTAGTCGAGAAATCCCAACTAGGACATACCCTTAACCCCATACGTAACGCATACAGTCATTTGTGTGTATTTATCCAGTGACTAATATGACCAAATTTCAAACTGCGATATCTCCGGTGTTTCTCAACCGGATCATTTGGTTCAAATATTTTCAAATGTTCATTATTTTATCAATAGTTCGAAACCTCGTTTTCACAATTTTGAAGTTCAAGAATTTTTTGTTATCGATCACATGTGTTTATCGGAAACCAGAAGTGTTATCAAAAATTTAAAGCAAACTTGATCTTCTCATTGTATAGGAGAGCTTAAGTTTTAAGTTTCACGTCTCCAGCTCTTATAGTCTCTGAGATCGGCGCGTTCATACAGACGGACAGACAGACAGATAGACAGACAGACAGACGGACAGACGGACATGGCTAGATCGACTCGGCTGTTGATGCTGATCAAGAATATATATACTTTATGGGGTCGGAGATGTATCCTTCTGTCTGTTACATATACTTGCACAAAACCATTATACCCTTATTTACCCATTTTATGGGTTAAGGGTATAATAAATATCATCAGATTGGTAGAAACGAATATCCTTATAAAGCATGCGTGCATCGTTTTTATGTGATTTTACATCTGATCTACAAAAAGGGTATTCGTAGTTCATTTACACATATAGACAAAAGTGCCAGCCCTTTCTCTACCTACAGGAACGCACGCAAGCATTTTACATCTTGACACAAATGCACTTCCATATACTGTTATAGAATTTATGTGCATTTTTCAACATATAGTTAATACGGTAGCTGCGTTGACAAAGTTTCGTACAATGTCATAGAATTAGAAAATCAGACATTGTTAAACTGAGATTTGGCAGGCTTGGAATTCGGTGCGTATCCAGGGTTTTGTAGGCAAATACTGATAAGCATATAATTTTGACATTATATGACCGAAGACATCTTAAATGCACATATGTTTGTAAGATTATGTAAGTTGTAATGTTTGACATTACATAATAATACAATAATATAAATATTATTTAGGCTACATAAAAAGAAGCATGATTATTATAATAAAAAATATGGGTTATGATATTGAATTTTTTTGTAATTGCTGAAAAAATAAAGTTGTGATACGTCAATGAATTTCATGACATGTACACACTGGACTTCTGCAAATGTAAATTCATATGTCGCATCATAGTAGTGTTCAATACTATGGTATAGCAAAAATTGTGTACGCCCATCTCATTGTACTATGTATACATTAAAGGGAGGTGAAAAGGAATACCAAAATAGAAACACCTTGCGTTTGGTATACTAGTTTTTGCTATACACCACAATTGATGTATAGCATAATAGCAAATGCTAAGAGCGTTTAAACTTTAAAGCAGGTGTACATGAAGTGGAAATGAAATGCGTACGAAATAAAACGAAGTGTCAAGAGAAACGAAATAAGTGAAGTGGAACACACGTGTGCAAAAATCTTAAAGGGCGGACGCAACAACAATGAGATGCAATGGTGGGAAAGAAATAAGGAACAACTCCTATTTTGTATAAAACGAGGTGATCCGAAAGGCCTTCTTCGGTAGCAAGAATTTTAATATCTCACAAATGCTGTAAAATTGCACAACAAGATGGTGTGGTCAATTAAATCATGTTTTTGCATTCAAATGTAGATAATATATTGTGTTGATTTGTTAGATGTTTAGATATTAAGTAATAATAAATGAAAATGTTAAATATTGTACTTTTTCCAAATTTTGTTTTTTTAGATAATATAATATAGAGACAGTTATTAAAAATAATACATAAATAAATACATATACATATATGCATGTAGGTATACATTAGGGTGGGTCGATTTTTTTTGGAAAAAATGTGATATGAAAAACGAAATCTACGCAAAATTCTAAGAAAAATTTCCCAAGAAAACATGGTTCTAAAATCAACTCCTATATCGCGCCGAGCGGCATGAAAATTTTCACATAAGGCATAGGTAAAAAGTAAGTGTTTTTTTTTTTAAAACGTTGTCGTATTTTATAAAAGCTAATATTCTACATAAAATTTTGTGCTGATTTTAAAGAGAATTTTTTGGGCTTTCAGAATTGGTCATTATTTTTTAAAAATTTTAATGGCAAACCCAAAATTTTATGGACCTAATGTAAAAAATACCAATAAATCGGTTAAAATAACTAGCAAATCGTCATCACATCAATCCAAAAAGGGAATATGGATAAATATTTGATAAATTTTGGTACCATACAAATCGACCCACCCTAGTATACATACGCTCTTTTGTTGTTTTTGCTGATTTTCGGCTAGGTCCACTTGAAACAGATCAAAAACAGACGCACTTGCAAATGCGTGCATATGTATATGTATATACGTACATATGTATGCGTGTATACATACGATCGCTAGCATACCAGCGCATACATTAAGGGGGGTGGGTTTCTTGTTGTGGTCGCAGCGAAAGCCAGCGACACAATGCCTTGTAATTTCCTAGCGCAACGCTACGCCTGCAAATTGAGCGGCTCATTGCGTTCGGCTGACCTCTCTCAGTGATTACATCATACAGCGTCACGCGATTCTAGACACTTTGGCAAGTCTATTATATACTTGGTCGGTGGTTCGACTCAAAACGCCAGAGATACAACAACACTGGGGTCGTGAAAATTTACGTTAATTTGGCGGATCTATGTTAATGAGATCGGTGATTAAGTCCATGTGTTTCTTATCACGACACGCAGTTCTTGTTTCACAGCAACGATAGATAACCTTTTCACATACTATATATTTCAAATGTCAATGCACATAAAATTCTTGACTATAATCTTTTTTCGCGTGAATGTGCTATTAAAACTTAGTTTACTCGGAGCTGTGGCAACGTTAAAACTATTTAAAGCTGTACTTGTGTTTTATATTGCTGTGTTCAGTATCACGAACGATTGAAAACCAAAATATTTTTTTTCTTTTCTGATAACCTGTTACAACATATTTTTTAAATGTCAATGA
The DNA here is from genome assembly GCA_018152965.1 of Scaptomyza pallida. Classification (NCBI taxonomy): domain Eukaryota; kingdom Metazoa; phylum Arthropoda; class Insecta; order Diptera; family Drosophilidae; genus Scaptomyza; species Scaptomyza pallida. Next base: position 474,937 of record JAECXP010000196.1, read on the forward strand.
ATATAAAATGCTTAACTATAATTTGTTGTCTTATTGGTCGACTTGGCACCTATGACATAGAAAAAACAATAGTGTCGGTTAATGTTGAAGGAAGTGATATAAAAGTTACAGTAAATGGTACGAGCACACGTTTTTCCTTTCTACGTACGTCTATCCATCCAACCCTTCGCCTGTCCATATGATCGCACGACTTACATGATGATGAAGATCAAATGTGAATTGAAATAAATACGAGACCCGACCACTAATAATTCGTACGGCAAGCTTTTTTTACCCATATGCAATAATTTACACCCAGCAAGTAATTGGAAGATTGTTTTGATCAGAAACCCCATTTCGAGTCTAATTCGAGTCATTTTCATGCTTTAAAAACGATTAATCTTTTATGCGATTAAAGCGCGACTTGAAAACGACTCGCATGTATGCCTTAAACATGATGAATCGCGCAAAATTTGAAGCAATCAAAAATTGAGCATGCCAATGATTGAAATATGCTTGAACAGCTTGGCGACTCAAAAGCGACTCGAAAGCGACTCAAAAGCGATTCGCTTGCATGCTCAATACATGATTTTGCTAACCAAACTTAAAGTAATCATGAAAAGATCATCCACGCGATTGAAATATGCTTTGCATCATAAAAAGATCTTATGGGCAATTGTAACATGCTAGTCAATGACGCCCGATGGTCGTGCTGTCTAAGACGCCGCTCAAACCGAAAGTTCCAGGTTCAAACCCTCGTTGGGGTAAAAAAAGTTAATTAAAATTGCATGCATTCATTAAAATAAGCTGCTAACATTAACTGCTAACATAAACTGGCTTACATTAACTGCTTACATTTACATTAACGTAAGCACAATTGTAATACATAGGATAAATAAAAATGTTAATCTTGATGAAAAATCAAAAAAAAAAAAGGTTTTTTTTTAACAAGCTGTCAAAAAATACGACTCGTAAAAAAGACTCGCTTTTGATTCGAAATACGAATCGAAAATGAGTCGAAACTGCGGTCACAAGCGACCCCTCAAAAAGAGTCGCGTTCGGGAACCGTTTTCTCACAAACAGAGTATCTTTTTTGATCAGAAAAAGAGCTCATAAATGTTTACTTTCAATCAGTTGGCGACTCGAAAAAGACTCACTTGTGATTCCAAATGCTTGCTGGGCACTTACTTATAAAAAGTCTGGTATCAATGTATAGGTCATTTAAAATCCGATTTAATAATAAAATATTCTTTTTATCCATTAAGTACCCATGGAAAGTTTTCAATTCTTCCAAAGGTCTATAGTCAAAACTTTTTTCTCCGGCTTAAACAAATTATGTTTTGATGCAAAAACTTACTTCAAACAGTTCTAATAGTGACTGAAAAAAAATTTGATGAAAAATCTCTTCGCATGTATTTTTTATAATTTTTTGAAAATTGCTAAAAATGACTATTTTTGATGAAAAGAGGGTATAATAGTAATTTTTGGTCATTTTTAGCAATTTTCAAATTACAGTGTATATTATTGCATATGGGTAAAAAAGCTTGCCGTACGAATTATTAGTGGTCGGGGCTCGCACAACATTATATAACGCTAGCGGTTGAGAAATGGTTTATTTCGGGGTTGAGTAAAAACTTATGCTATTGCTATACAAACATGTTCTTATAGTCATAATTCTCTAAGATGGTTTGGTTGATCTCTGTTTACATTATTGGCTTGTGTCCGATGGCTTCGTTGATCTTTCTATATCTACATTTTGGTTTGATACTCTCTGTACTTATATGATGAGTGGTCAAACTATGTTTACGCTGAATGTTGATATTAGTCATGAGTGGTTCAGCTGTGTTTATATCTGCATTTACATAGTTTACATTAAAGTAAGTTAGAGGCCGGATTGCATTGTGGGTAATGGTAAGTGTGTTGACAGTTTAGGGGGAGACGTGAGTGGTGACAACTGTATAACTTCTCCACTGCCAGAGTTTGAATTCTTCTAAATTCTTTTTATACCCTTAACCCATAAAATGGGTAAATAAGGGTATAATGGTTTTGTGCAAATGTATGTAACAGACAGAAGGAAGCATCTGCGACCCCATAAAGTATATATATTCTTGATCAGCATCAGCTGCCGGGTCGACCTAGCCATGTCCGTCTGTCCGTATGAACGCGCCGATCTCAGAGACTATAAGAGCTAGAGACTTCAAAAATGAAACTTAAGCTCTCCTATACAAATGAGATCGATTACAAAAAATTCTTGAATTTTAAAATTGTAAAAACGAGTTTTCAAACTATTGATAAAATTATAAACATTTAAAAAAAATTTGATAAGAATCGGTTGAGAAACACCGAAGATTTTGCAGTTTGAAATTTTGTCATTTTTGCCATATTGGTCACTTGGTAAATACACACAAATGACTGTACACGATACGTATGGGGTTAAGGGTATGTCCTAGTCGGGATTTCTCGACTAGAGCCTTCCTTCTTGTTTTTTGCTAAAGCTATGTCCTTTTGAATGAAATTTAATTATTTTTTTTTTTTTAAATTTTAAAATTTTTGCATTTGGTTATTGAATACAATTTTAATTATTGTCTCTTTATTTTAATCATTAGCTTTTTCTGAAAATGTTGTTATTGACTCCTATCTTGTAAAATTGTATCTGCTATTTAAACTTTGCTACCAAAGGTATCATAGTATATTGGGTTTGTGCAATGTCCGTCATGGTGTCTGTCCGTCCGTCCGTATGAACGCATTTTTTTTCTTTTCCCTTAAAGCTAGAGCCTTGCAACTTTCCAAATATCTTCGTACATGCCTTCGTCAGACAAAGTGTTATATTTAGGGCTCTACGACCTTAGGGGGACTGGGAAATCGATAACAAGTCGATACACCTCGATGTGCAAATCGATAAAACACTTATATGTATATCCCACATTTTAGCAGCTAGAGTCGCCAAATTTGGGGGCAAGATATATATATAGAATGGCATTCCCCAAAAAACTGCATCAAAAGTTTGGATGTCACGCCCACCTCTTCCGAAATGCATGTATCGTCACCAGTTTTTAAGCTAGAGTCACCAAATTTGGAGGGCATATTGTTATACTCATACTTATACCCCCCACCTCAATATCTTTTTATTAGTTTTTGCGCTACAGTCTCTATACTTGGTTGGGGTTTACAGGGTGCCATCCGCAACAGATATGCATCACAAATTTGAATGTCACGCCAACCCCTTCTGCCTGCCTATTTATACCCAAAACCCCCATACGTTACAAATACATACAAACTTACATATGTGCTTTGGATGCTTGTTCGAAATTGTATATCAACAATGTTTGTGTGGTAAGACGTTACGTCTGAGTTAGATAAGCAGGAAGTAAGCAAATCTACCACTATACAAAGATGTTCAAGATTAATTATTTTCGCGCATTTTTCGATATAAAAAACAAATACAAATTGAATGTATGTACATATGTACAACTTTTTTGCATTAAATAAACATACATATGTATGCAGATTACATTTTCTTAAGTTTATATTTGTTAGTGCGTTTGTTTTAGCACGGTGTATACATATATTTGCACTTGCATGTTTTGTTATATATATGTATGTTAAATGTACGTACATACATGTGTATGTATGTACATATGGGCATTTCCACAGAAAGGTCAACCGAGACCAAAAATTTAAAACTCATTGCAGGCACTTGCTTTTTTCATGTGCTGATTAAGAATTGATGAAATTTAACTAATCAAAAGAAATTTTACATTTATCTATAACCCAATCCGAAATATTCTAGTTCAAAGTCGAGCAAGTGCATATGTTATCGTTTTGGCAATTGCATTGCATCATTTGTTATTATCAATATTCTTAAAGAGAGAGCTTCTCAGCTAACTGCTTTACTCTTAAGTCTTGCAGTGGGTATGCAATATCAAAAGAATTTGTAAAAGGAACAGTGCGATAGCAAATAACTGTTTTTTTCTTTAATTGTCTTATCGCATATTTCGTTGTCACGATCGTTACCGAAAAACTACATTTGTTGTTGGTGCGTCGAAATTACAGGCTGGAATTGCATCAAATTTTGTGTGCACACAGAGATTTTGGAGACAAATACTTAAAAAAAAAAGTTTTACAAAATATTAATTATTGTCCTTTTTATACTTATTCAAAGTTTGTCACGAACGTCACCGTAAGTGCAAAAAGAAACATATTTTTTTGTTTTTTTATTGTCTCTGGCACCACCAATTCATTGTAAATTATTATACATATAAATATTTAAATATAGATGAGCAATACCCGCAGTGAAAACAAGTAAAAACGTTGCAGTCAGACGCAAACGACTGCGATGCAAATAGTAATACAGTACGACCTCGCTCAATGCAACCCTCGAACCAAGCAACTCCTCGATAATTGCAACACCTGAAATTTTAACATTGTAGACTCTGTTAACGCAACTTCCAAAAAAAATTATCTCATTTTACGCAACTTTCTAAGGAAATCGTATGTTTTAGTATGTTTTTAACCACTTTGCTGCTGTTCTTCTTTTGTAAATTAAATTCACCAATCAATGATTGCAACAGTTTTCGATCATTTTTGTAAAGTTTCAGCCGAAAACTCAATTTCAAATAAAATACTGGATATATGAAAACGTAAGCGGCGACTTTTCAGCTGCAGGCGAAGTGGATGAAATCGAGAGTGCAGACGAAAGCACTATTAATATTGTTGAGGCTTTACCGAAAATTAAATTGCAAATTGTTATCAGTTGCTCTAACACTTGCATTAAATGGCCTGATCAGACGGAACTTCCACTTCGCGAAACAGCTATTCAGAAAAGTATAAATTGTAACAAAGTACAGACCAAAATTTCTCAGTTTTTCAAAAATTAAATTAATTAAAATGAAATCTTTGCTGTAAATACTGACTTATTCGATTTACTTTAATTTGTATGTGTAGCAAAGGTATCTATTTTTGGAAATAGGTCTCGTGCCAACAGAAAATTTTTCCTTGGTTTTCGCAACCACCTCAGTTTTTGCAATATGTCAAATTTTAATAGGTTGCGTTGAGCGAGGTCGTACTGTATATGAGAGTTTTGGGTATAAAAATCAGGCAGAAAGGGTAGGCATGACATTTATCTGTGGCGGATGGCACTTTCTATCCCCCTACCAAGTTTGGAGACTCTAGAGCAAAAACTGACAAAGATATAGAGGTGGGCGGTATAAGTGGGCGCTTCATCAAAAATGTTTATGCACACCTGTTACGGATGTCACAGCCAATGTTCAAAGCAAATTTGGTGACTCTAGACCAAAAACTAAGAATTATATAGATGTGGGTGGTATAAGAGGGCTTGGCATCCAAAATTTCATCCAGATCTGATTTAGATGTAACTTACAATGTTCATGCGAAATTTGGTGACTCTAGCTCAAAAACTAAGAAAGATATAAGGGTGGGCGGTGTAAGTGGGCGTGGCATCCAAAATTTTGATGCCCATTTTCGAAAAAAAAACGGACCGAAACACTTTCATTTTCATTGTGGAAAAAATGTCACGAACGTTACGTCACGACCGTACCTGGATTAAATTGAATTTAAAAAAAAGTACAAATCGTATTCGCATAAAATTATAGGCATTTTAAAGGGTAATCAATGCACAACATTTATCTTTTAACCGCATCAAAATACTCCTTTTACTTTCGCTGAAATCTGCCTTGCTCGTCGCGAAAACCACTTCTGTTTTTGTCACGTTCGTACGCGTCGGTTTTTTTCAAAAATCTCGAAAACTAATTGTTACCCAAAATCGGCCTTAGCACCAATTGTAGGGCTAATCAAGAGCAACAATAAAGTAAAAAAAGAATTTTGAAAATCCGTCGTATTTTGACCTTCTTACCACTCGCAATGCGCACGACCGTCACGAACGACACCAGAGAAATGCATATATGTACATACGTGCATTTGCAACACCAAGGTAAGGTTAGGTTAGGTTAGAGCGGTAGTGAGAGGAAAAGACCCCCCCCTCACGTAGGCCAGAGTTGGCCCGTTGTGGTGCCGCGTTTGGACTGCGTCAAAACCGTCTACCCAGACGCAGAGTGTGTACCACCGCTTTCGAGGGCGTGATCCCAGCCTGAGGCTCTTATAAAAGATAGGATATTTTTCGGGCTTATATCCGCTAGTTGGAAGAGGTCCGTTAAGAAAAAGGAGCCGAGGTGGCGATTTCTGGTCTTGCAGAGTGCCGAACAGTCGCAGAAAAGGTGGGAAACCGTTTCCTCCTCCTCCTCGTCTCGACAGCTTCTGCAGAAATCATTGAAAGGGGCTAGAAGTCTTGCTGCGTGAGTTCCTACTAGCTAATGTCCCGTAATTGCCCTTATTACGGCAGCACAGCCTAATCTGTTTAAGTTGATAAGGCCAGAAGAACGCTTTCTACAGCGCGTTGGCCAGGTTTGCCTAGCAATCCTAGCCGTTGCATTATTGAGTTGCCACCTTTAATTAGCTTCGAGTTCAAAATGTGAACGAACTCTTAGCTTGCAGCTGGCCATGGGAATACCCATGCCCTCCTTGTCTGTGAGGAGAGGCAAAGCAGTTTCATGCATTGCCAGCTCGTTCGCCTTACAATTGCCCTCGATGCCCTCATGTCCGGGCACCCAAATTAGGTAAAGCTCGAACTGCTCAGCCATCTCTTGAAGAGATTTGCGGCAGTTTGTGACGGATATCGAGTTTGATGATATCGAATGTAGGGCTTTGATAGCCGCCTGGCTATCAGAGAAGATGCATATGTTTTCTGCTGAGCACTCTTTTTCAGCGAGGCATAGAAGTGCCTCCTGTATTGCAGTGATTTCGGCTTGGAAGACACTGCAATGATCAGGGAGGCTGAAGGATTTAATAATGGATAGCTCTTCGCAAAAGACGCCTCCCCCAACTCGGTCGTCTAGCTTAGAGCCATCCGTGAAGATTCTGATAGAGTTTGTCGGCCCTGGAGTGCCTAAGCACCAGTTTTCGCTTGGGGGGATAATTACTTTAAAAGTAGTTCTAGGGAATTCCTGAGGACAGCAGTAGTCCGTGTTTGAGGGGATAAGTTGGTTTCCCACAAGGATATTGGAGTGACCGTAGATCATTTCGGGCCACTGTTTTGTTTCCCTCATGCGTAGGGCGGAGAGAGTTGCTACTAACTTCCCCATTTGGAAGATTGGTAGAAGGTTTAGAATGTTGTCTAGAGTCTCAGTTGGGGTCGTTCTGAGAGCTCCTGTTGTTGTCAGTCCTGCGGCGCGCTGTACTTTGCCGAGCTTATGGACTGTTGTTTTCTTTGACAATGCTGGCCACCATACTGATACTCCGTACAGCAGGATAGGCCTTACGATAGCTGTGTACAGACACAGCGATATGCGGGGTGCCATTCCCCATTTCAGTCCAATGGACTTTTTGCAGGTACATATATAGAGCGACCGAGGCTTTCTTAGCACGTTCCTGTGTATTGAGATTCCAGTCTAGTTTACTATCTAAAGTGAGCCCTAAGTATTTGGCCAATTTGCTAAAAGCAAGTTCCACCCCGTTTAGTGTTGGAGGTTTGAGTGGAGAAATCTTATATTTCCTAGTAAATAGGACTAAATCAGTTTTAGCTGGGCTTAGTCCGAGCCCCTTTGACGTGGTCCAGGTGGACAGGGTTCGAAGTGCAGTGGTCATACATTCGCACAGTGTTTGGGGGTATTTTCTCGAGAAAGCAATAGCGACATCGTCTGCATAGGCGATCACCTTGCCGCCCCTACCCTCCATGGAGCGCAGCAGACTGTTGACTGCCACATTCCATAGGAGAGGGGAGAGGACACCTCCTTGTGGGGTGCCTCTACTTACGAACCTGGAGATAGTCGAGGACCCCAAAGTGGCTCTGACGATTCTTCGTTTGAGAAATTGATCAATCAGATCCACGATGCGATGCTCGACCCCGGAATTTGATAGCGCCTCGGTGATCGCCTCTGGTACAACGTTATTAAACGCGTCCTCTATGTCTAGGAAGGCTATGAGACAGTACTCTCTTTGGTAGAGAGCCTTTTCAACTGTAGAGACAACAGCGTGAAGCGCTGTCTCGGTTGATTTAACTTTCTGGTAAGCGTGTTGTGCTTGAGAGAAATGATCTGTCTTGATCGAGTTTCTGATGTGAACCCCCAAGACCCTTTCTGGCGTTTTGAGTAGAAAGGGTGTCAGGCTCATGGGGCGGAAATCCTTCGGGGTCGTATGGGAGGCTTTACCCGCTTTTGGAATGAAGACGACTTTGGATTCCAGCCATGTTTTGGGGATCAAACCTGTCGCTAGGATGTCTTTAAAGATTTGATGGAGCCAGTTAACGGCAGTTACCCCTGCCTGCTGCAATTGGGCTGGAAAGATGCCGTAAGGTCCTGGTGATTTGAAGGGCGAGAAACTTTGTATAGCCCATGTGATGATGTCTTTGGAGAGAAAATCGGTTACTAGGTGCCCTTGAAATTCTCTGGCTAAGACAGGTTGTGACTCGACTGAGCAACCGGAAAAGTGGGTTTCCATAAGAAGTTCTAGAGACTCTGGACTGGTCGTTGTCCACAAGTCGTCTGGTTTCTTAAGGAACCCGACGGTTGTCTGAGTACTGGAGAGAACCTTTCTGAGCCTTGCGGCATCAGTAGTGTTTTCAATTGAGGAGCAGAAATTTTTCCACGAAAGGCGTTTAGCCTGTCTGAGTTTCTTTTTAAAAATTGCAAGGCTGGCTTTGTAGAGACCCCAAGATTGGTCGTCTCCACTTTTCTTTGCATAATTGAAGAGCTTACGTGATGTCTTACGAAGCTCACCTATTTCCGGGGACCACCATGGTAGTTTTGTTTTCCCTCTTGGCTTACTCAGGGGACATGACATGTTGAGGGCGGACATGCATGCCTCCGTGAGTTTGTGAGTGAGCATCTCTGTATGCTCAGGGGATGGGAGTCCCGAAGGAGGCTGTTCGGGAATTAGTCTCCCAATTTGGTCTTTGAAAACGGTCCAGTTTGTACGTTTGTAATTTCTACACTTTGGCTTTGGTGTATCAAGGGAGAAGGCTATATCTATATACCTATGGTCAGAGAACGAGTGTTCATCAAGCACCCTCCATCTAATGAGTCTTTGATGGAGGGACGCCGTTGCAAGCGTCATGTCTAAGACTTCTTGCCTATTTCTGGTAACAAAGGTAGGGTCGTTACCTATATTGCACATGTTAAGGTTAGTGGACAGGATATAGTTAAAGAGTGACTCACCCCGTTCGTTTATGTCAGTGCTGCCCCACTGATGGTGGTGTGCGTTGGCATCGCATCCTATGATGAGCTCCGTGTGGGTCGCCTCGCAGTCGGCGATCAGGCTACGTAAAAGCGTGTGTGGTAGGGGGCCTTGTTGGTCGTGCAACACCAATCAAAGTTACAAATGTCAGCTCGAAAATTATATCAAAACAACAATGGCAATGGGTATTTGTGTTTGTGTGTTAAGTTTTGTTTGAATTCGATAATTAGCGAGTATGTAAATAAAGCCACCCCGTAACATATTCTGGTGTACAAAACTCTTCTAGGCGCACAAAGTTATGTTTTAATTGATTTGTTTTAAATCAATGATACCAACAAAAAGAAGCATTGCGAGCCCAACAACAACACTTACTAACAACAACAAAAAATGCTACTTGATTCGAAAAACAATTGTCAAAGGCACAAAGAAGAAAAGAGAATAACGGAGACACATCTACAGACGGCAGTAGTGGAATGGGTCATGTGTTTTGTTTTTGTACACACGGCGGCGTTGAAACTCACAGCTTGTGCGACAATGAGGCGCCAGAGTGATGGAATGAGGTAAAACGATAAACGCAGGACCTTTATATGAAGGTACTCGAAGGAGTGGTCCAAATTAAAAATCCTTTCTCTTTCACCGAGAATGGAATATTTTGTGAAAATTTCAGCCTTCTAGCTCTTATCGTTTAGGCTGTGGGCCTCTCAACAATCAGTCAGTCAGTCAGTCAGAACAAACTATTTTATATATATAGATTTATGTAAAAATCTTTTTCTTGCCTTAGCTTTCATAAAGTAAGCGTGACCAAATATTTGAATGAAGGATGTAAATATAATGAAACCTTATTTGATTGTTTACAAAATAAATCTATCGCTGTGTTATACCCCGATTCCTTTAATCAAAATTTGTCATTAACAGCAAGTCGGGAATGTAGGCGATTCCACTACACAACCAATTGGTTTCAGCATATTTCTTTAACAGGGTCTGGTACGTTTAGATGGATTTTTTTTTTGTACACATGCTTGTCAGCTGTAATACTCAAAATGGCACTGCTAAATCCAATATCGATTAACAATTTGTTGATTAGCTTCTGTTAAAGTGCTCTGTAACGTTAACATTAACATTTTTCTTGTTGGTAGCCTTTTTTCCCAGTTGATCTTTCTACCAATTGGGAAAAAAGGCTACCAACGGGGAAAATTTAAACATGATTCCCATTCTGGAAACTAGATTCAAACTCAATATATGCAGCATATCCGAGTTCCAATTGCATATATGCATTTTGCTTGCAGTGGAATCGGGGTATTAAGTGAACAGTTGAAGATGGCTTAGCAACATATCTTATACACTAGAAAAGTAGTTAAATCTTGTTTATGATCTTTCATTTGCATGACAGCTTTATGATATAGTGTTCCGATCTGGCCATGGTTTACAAATGATTTAATTGCGAAAAACTGAAAGCCCTAGCCAAAGTTTTAACTACATACCTAAACAACTGTGTGACTAGTTTACATAGATGTATCTATGTACTTTTTAAAGCCATCAATGCGTTACACCAAATTCTTTTTATTGACTATATTAACCTAAAGCGTTGGAGACATTTTTAAATTTACTTTGCCCAGCTGCCCAAAATAATTGTTATGCTATTATTCCGTTTTTAAGAACAGCTGAAAATAAAATCCATACTGTTCCACTTTCGCAGCTATCGATAAACTTTTCTGATGTTTGCTAGAAGTGTTGAAACGGAAATCTTACCAAAAATTTTCTGACAACTGTTTTTTTTTTGTATATATTTAAACTTTGCTTCGGGGCTTCTGCGAATAGGCTTATAAGAGGTGAGCGGTAGCCAAAGTTGAATAAAGATCTATGGGGAATGTCCTTGAATGTATTTATCATTTTCTTTTATAATTGGGAGATGCTGGAGCGGCAGTTGCTGACGTGGCATCCAAACTTTTGATACAGATTTTACGAGAATGTCACCAACCACCCAGCGAACCACGTGTAGCAGCTGGTAAGGTTGCTGGGAAGCCATGCAACTATATCAAATTGCTATCACTTGAACCCATGAAACGGGTGAAAAGTGTGCAATGTTTATCACCATCAACAGCCGAGCCAATAGAGTCCGTCTTTTAGTCCGTTTCTACGCCCATCTGTCTGTTTGTATACATAACCTCGTCGATCTCAAAAACATTAAGTGCTAGAGACTCCAGAATGGTGGTACTGGGCACACCGCTGATAAAACGGCATTTGAAGTTGGTAACTGTGTTATTAAACAAACTAGATTTTTACTGATTCGGGAAAAGCGTGGCTACCCTGTACTTTAATAAAATACTTAAATATTAACTGGGGTAGAGATTATTTCTATGATAACAAAAATCATTTACATAAAAACAAGCGTTAAGTAACTGGCTCGACTCTCGACAAGAGCTTTCTTACTTGTCTTAGCTGTATTTGTGCCAATAACATCATTTGATCTGTTTGCAGGTGATTCTGAAGTAAGCTCAGCTTTCTTTTGCACGGAAATTAACGATGAATGCTCTTCGGAATACACTTTTGCGCATAATGTCAACCAAAGCAACACGTTTGCATATAAGATAGGATATAATAAAGCTATAAAAAACAACGACAATGTACGAATTTACTGTGTTTTTGAAGCCCGAAATCAAGTAACAACGAAATATTACGATTTTAAAATTACTGGGTATGGAAGCGGGATCAAGCAGGACTCCCCAGAAAACTTTCTGCAAGACTGTGGATGCTTAAAGTCAGATACAGAACAGAATTTCAAAAGTCATGCTTCTTGTAGCGGCACGCCTATTTTTGAGGAAGATTTTGAAGATCAGAAGATAAACATCACAAAATGGTCTCATGAAATACGCTCACGAGTTATGGCAACAGCACCAGATCAGGAATTCGTGGCTTATGTGAATAGAAAGGAAAATACTTATATTAACAACAGCCTTTTGTATTTAACTGCAACCTGGGTTGATAGTCAAAACTATACGAAGTTTAAAATAGATAATTGCACAAGCAAAAAAATGGATCCATCATACACACTAGAATGTGGACCAATAACACGGAGTGGAGGTGTAACTTTACCAGCAGTTTATTCATCAAAACTGCATACTCTTAAAAAGTTTCATTTTAAATATGGCCGTGTGGAAATACGGGCTAAAATGCCAATTGGAGATTGGTTATTTCCTTGTAAGTATTAATCAGAAGGCTCACATATTTATTTATACTTTTATGGACATTTATTTTATATAAGATTTAATCCTGCAACCTGCGAACAGCGAAAGCGAAACCTCTAACGTCAACCAAATACGAATTGCCTACGCACGTGGTAACAGGTATTTGCAAAATATATACTCAATGCCAATCAATGGAGAAATGCTTTTCGGAAGCGCTGTTATATGGAGCGAAAACGGCCACACAGAGTTTATGAATGCCAAGCCAAATTTGCCAGGCAGGCTTTATGGCGATGAATTTCACAAGTACACGTTAATTTGGCATAAGGATCGAATAATATTTAAGGTGGATGGATTTACATACGGAACAATAAGAAATACAACTGTTCTTCAAACGTTAAGTTTACATGAGGTAAATGCTAAAAAGAAACAGCGTTGCAGTCGGACGCAAATTTGTGATACATAACTATGACTACGTACACACGGTGCTTTTTTGAAGCTGCAACTTTGGGCTTTTAGGCAAGGGAGGTGAGAAAAGCAGTGTTGGTAAAAAGTTGCACTTTGACGAAGACCTGCAACTCTTAACGTGCGTTCCCTTTTGTGCTTTTTCCGATTTGCTGCCTTCAGGGTTGGCTTCAGGGTTGTTTATTTCGATAATTATTTACAATTACGGTTATATGTTGATTTTGTTTAAAGTTACAAAGCATAAATAACAATGTGGAATCAAGCGAACACGGAATTGTTGCTGTCAAGGTATGAGCAGACACGAAAATATTTACAATGTACGCCATATAGATTATAAGGATCGCATTAATCGTGAAACGTCCTTAAATGCAATATGCGATGCATTAAAGTGCCAAATATAAGCCCGGCGGACATTCGAAAAATACACACTTTGCGTATGCTTTGAGCTATACACCGATAATCAATATATATCAGTGCGGCACAATCGAAAATTTTATCGAAAAGAAGCAGCAACTAGAAGCATCGTGTGTGTGTGAGTTGCAACTCGAAGCAACTTTTAAAAGAAAATCAACAAGAATGCATACTTCAAAAAAAAACTGTGTGTACGCAGTCTATGTCGGATGGCACCTTCTATCCCTCTACCAAGTTTGGGGAATCTAGTGCAACAACTGAGAAAGGTGTAGAGGTGGGCGGTATAAGTGGGCGTGGCATCCAAAAGTTTAATGAACATCTGTTACGTATGTCAATAACAATGTTCAGACCAAATTTGGTGACTAGCGCAAAAACTGAGAAAGATATAGAGATTTCAAACTTTTCGAGGTGGGTGGTAAAGGTGAGCGTGGCATCCAAGCATTTGATGCAGTTTTTTAAGGAATGTCATCAGCAGCTAAAATGTGGGAAATATATGTGTTTTATCGATTCGCACATCGAGGTGTTTCGACTTGTTATCGATTTTCCAGGCCCCTTAAGGTTGTAGAGACCTTGCGTTTACAACATTGTTTGCTAGTGTCATCGACCAAAAGTAAGAAACAGTATGCATATGAAGAACATGCAAAACTGAAATTTGAACAAAGATAAGCCAGCAAGTGCCCAGCGCGGAGTATGTGCAATTTTTTTTTTTTTTTCTAGATGTGCGGCCGGCGAAGCACACATACATATTAACTGAGCTTACACAAACTGTGTGCTGACTCAAATATATATACATCACGTTGCTTACCATCTCGCGAGCAATGTCAGAAATATAATGACTCGCATTTTCTACAAAGCACACTTGGTCAGCAAGCTTTGAGACAGCAAATGAATTTTTCAAGCTTTACAAGTTTTTTTCTTATGAGAGTGCGTTGTACTGGTTGAAGTCTCTATACTGTTCTTTGCTTAGTGGTGAAAGTCAATAAAACCACCTAGATATAATTTGAACATAACACATAACATATTTTGACTATTTTAATGCAAAATACTCTTACTCTAGGATAAGTAAGAGATAAGATAAGAGATTTTGAAAATGTGCTTGTAATGAAAATTTGCATATGACATCAACAAATTTTATTGATTTAAGCCTAGTACGCTTAACAACCGTAACGTAAAAACTTCATATAAAAAAAGTTTCTTTACTGTTGACAGACGCAACGTAAAAACTTAACATTTATTTGGTACGCTTGACAAATAAGTTTCTAACAGTGAGTTGAAATTTTAACAGCTGTTAACTTTTCACCACGTAGCCGTAACATCAGTGTCAGCAACTTAAAATACGGTTGTGACAAATGAAAATGACTGCGAAAAAGTCGGTTTGAGAATTTTGCAACTGCATTGCGAAAATTCATTTGATTGCTGCTGTAAGGAGCAAACCCGTGCTGTGGGTCCTTACTGACGCAAATCAATATAATGTAATGTAATGTAATTATTATTAGTTGTTTCAAAATATCAAATCTTCCGTTGCGCGATCTGGCCATTTAATATGGATTAACCTAAAATTTTATGCACACCTGTTACGGATGTCACAACCAATGTTCATACCAAATTTGGTGACTCTAGTCCAAAAACTAAGAAAGATATAGAGGTGGGCGGTATAAGTGGGCGTGGCATCCAAAACATTGATGCAGATCTGTTACGAATGTCACTACCAATGTTCATACCAAATTTGGTGACTCTAGCTTAAAAACTGGCGAAGATACATGCCTTACGGTTTTTTTAGGGCGGTGTGGTATGTCCCCTTGTTTGGGGGCGTGACATCCAAAGTTTTGATGCATAACTTTGTCAGATGTCAGTATATACTTTCATGTCAATTTTGGTGTCTATAGCTTCAAAACTGTAGAAGATACAGGCATTTTTGTTTATAATTTGGGGGGGTGGGGGCGGAAGAGGTGGGCGTGGCATCAAAACTTTTGATGCAGTTTTTTGGTTTCTCCCAAATTTGGTGACTCTAGCAGCTAAAATGTGTGATATATTTGTGTTTTATCGATTTGCACTTCGAGGTATCGATTTGTTATCGATTTCCCAAGCTCCCTGAGGTCGTAGAGCCCTAAATTTAACACATTGTCTGACGAAGACATGTACCAAGATATTTGCAAAGTAACAAGGCTCTAGCTATAAGGGAGTCGAAAAAAGTTGCGTTCATACGGACAGACGGACGGACGGACACTATGACGGACATTGCACAAACCCAATATACTATGATACCTTTGCTATCAAAGTATAAAAAGCAAAGGTCCAAAGTGGCTGCCCTGAGGAAAACCAGAAGTAACAAAAATAGGCGTGGGCACATATGATTTAAAAACAACATTTTGAGCTCGACCACTCAAGTACCCCGAAAGCCATGATAAGAAATTTGTTGGAAACTCAATAATGTTTAATATATGAAACAAAAGTGAATGACATTCAGAATCAAATGCCTTACTAAAATCGGTATAATCAACATGATAAGGGAACTTACACAAACTACGTGACACATTTTTATACTTTGATACCAAAGGTATCATAGTATATTGGGTTTGTGCAATGTCCGTCATGGTGTCTGTCCGTCCGTCCGTCTGTCCGTCTGTCCGTCTGTCCGTCCGTCCGTCCGTATGAACGCAACTTTTTTCGACACCCTTAAAGCTAGAGCCTTGCAACTTTGCAAAAATCTTGGTACATGTCTTCGTCAGACAAAGTGTTAAATGTAGGGCTCTACGACCTCAGGGGGCCCGAGAAATCGATAACAAGTCGATACACCTCGATGTGCAAATCGATAAAACACAAATATATCCCACATTTTAGCAGCTAGAGTCACCAAATTTGATGGCAAGATAGCTGGTAACATTCCTCAAAAAACTGCACTAAAAGTTTGGATGCCACGCCCACCTATTTCGCCCCCAGCCCCCCTCCAATTATAAACAAAAATGCCTGTATCTTCTACAGTTTTGAAGCTATAGCCACCAAAATTGACATGAAGGTAGATACTGACATCTGACAAAGTTATGCATCAAAACATTGGATGCCACGCCCCCAAACAACGGGATATGCCCCACCGCCCTAAAAAAAACCGGAAGGCATGTAACTTCGCAAGTTTTTAAGCTAGAGTCACCAAATTTGGTATGAACATTGGTAGTGACATCAGTAGCAGTTGTACATCAATGTTTTGGATGCCACGCCCACTTATTCCGCCCACCGCTATATCTCTCTCAGTTTTTAAGCTAGGCTCTTCAAATTTGGTATGAACATTGTTAGTGGCATCCGTAACAGATCTGCATCAATGTTTTGGATGCCACGCCCACTTATACCGCCCACCTCTATATCTTTGTCAGTTTTTGAGCTAGAGTCTCCAATTTTATACCCAAAACCCTCATATATTACTATTTGCACTCAGAATCCTTATCACAGCTATGTGAACTGGTATCAAAGTATATCGCAGTCGGTTGCGTCCGACTGCAACGTTTTTACTTGTTAACATTGGACTTGGAAGAATTTTTATGAAGTGGAATTATAAAAGATTGCTTCCACATATCAGGGAATACTGAAGATTCAACAGACAATTTGAATAATTTTAGTAAAGGTTTGCATAGTGTATCAGCACAATATCTAAGTACACAACCGGGCACTCCATCAGGACCAGGCGAGAAGCCAGGTTTGATCAGGTTTAGGTCACTTAACAGCGAACACTCAGTTAAGACCGGGGCAAATATGAAATTTGATGTTTTCATAATTTTTCTGCTGATTGTACAACGAACAAGTGTTTCGTCTATGTCTTCATAAATTATTCTTTTGTACAATTACAACATATAATACCCCGATTCCACTGCAAGCAAAATGCATGTACGCAACTGGAACTTGGATATGCTGCATATATTGAGTTTGAATCGAGTTTCCAGAATGGGAATCATGTTTAAATTTTCCCCGTTGGTAGCCATAGACGAATTATGTAAAGACTGGAAATAAGAGACGGTAACTTAACAGAGCTGTAAATCTCAGCGCAACCGTAGAGGAAAGAAAAGTAACGAATCAAATTGTATGCCAGTTCTCTCACGCCTTTGCCTTGCACAGTTTTTTGCTTTACCCATTTGTGACTTTTGCTTTAAAGTGCTTGAGCGCTGACATGTATACATAGACACACTTTCATAGTATGTATGTATGTATGCATGTGAGTACACAGCGTTTGTTTTGATTTTGCAATATTTTGCGACGGCGGCTTATAGTTTTTAGATTTATGAGGAAGTTAAGAAAATTAATATTAGAATTTAGTAAACATGCAAATGTATACATACATATGTATGTTCATGAACTTATTTATTTTATATTATTTTGTTATTTTGTTTAATTTTTAATTTAATTTAATAGTTTATTTAAACATGAAATAAACGCCAAATTTGTTAGTTAACAATAATAAGAAGTAATGTCAAGCATTTTAATTTTCTCAACTTCCTTATAAATTGCCAAAGTTGAGGCTGGCCAGTTAATGGTGAAACAATTGCCACTAATACAATTAAATATGATGTGTATGCATACGTACACACACATGTAAATGCAGGCCACAGAAAAAAGAAATATAAAAAATCTTAACAAGAATAGCAATACATTTAAAGATCTCCACATTAATTTTCTGAATACTCTATCAGAATTAATATGCATGCGTGAACATTTGTATTGTGATAGCATTGACAACATTGTTTGCTAGTGTCATCGAAAAAAAAAGAAAGAGTAAACATAAGAAAATGCAAAACTGAAATTTGGACAAAGCTGCCAGGCCAGCAAGAACCCAGCGCGGTGTATGTGTACTTTGTTGTTGTTTTTTTTTTTCTAGAAGTGCGGCCGACGATGCACACATACATATAAACTGAGCTCACACAGACCTCACATTCAAGTCGATATGTGTCAATCGGGAATAGACAAAACGCAACAACAATACTTTCCTCTACGGTGAACACATTTCTTATATCCAGTCTTTACATAATTCGTCTATGGTTGGTAGCAACGGGGAAAATGTAAATGTTAACATTACAGAGCCTTAACAGAAGCGATATTAAAAAATTGTTGATCGATATTGGTGCCATTTTGAGTATTACAGCTGACAAGCATGTGTAAAAATAAAAATCCATGCAAACGTACCAGACCCTGTTAAAGAAATATGCTGAAACCAATTGGTTGTGTAATGGAATCGCCTACATTCCCGACTTGCTGTTAATGACAAATTCTGATTAATGGAATCGGGGTATAAGTGAATAAAAAAAATTTATGTATTCGTTAATTTTCCGAATTTTAAGTGCCTATAATTCGATAACTAAGTAAGTGATCAATAAATTGTATTTAATATTTTCGATTTATTTTTAAGAAAATCTATAAAAATACACAAACAAATTTTATTGAAGAACATTTTTTTTCCCGATAACTCGAAAACAAATCGAAAAATCGATAAATTGCATTAAGTATTTTCGCTTTTTTTTCAGAAATATATTTAACTTCACAAAAAAAAATTAATGTCTTCACTATTTTTCCAAATTTAGATAAGCTATATCTCGATAACCGAGCGAGTTATCAATAAATTTTATTTTTTAGTTTTTCGTCTTAATTTGTTGAGCTCTACAAAAATCAATTCTCAGATTTTGGCGCCGTAGAAACCTTAAACGTGCCGTGTAAATTATGTGGACTGTGCATTTGAGGTAAAATTCACCGGTCTGTCCATAGTCTAAAAAGTGTATAGACAGAACGTTAGCTAAGAAAGACTAAATATAATAAGAGAAAATGCCAGATTGATACAACGCGCAAGTACACGAAGATTATTGGCATCATATAATCGCTTGGCATTCCAATAGACCCCACTGCGAACTACAGTGATGATGAAAATTTAGATATGCGTTAAAAATTCAAAAGGGAAACGGCTGGATTGTGCTGCGCAAGTGGCAAAGTCAAACTGAATCCATTTCTTACACCACAAGAGCCACTGAAAGCATTGTTCGATGGAAGTGATCACTATTGACAAAATGTAAAAAAAAACAAGTAAAAACGTTGCAGTCGGACGCAACCGACTGCGATATACTTTGATACCAGTTTACATAGCTTTGTTAAGGATTCTGAGTGCAAATTGTAATATATGAGAGTTTTGGGTATAAAAATCAGGCAGAAAGGGTAGACATAACATTTATCTGTGGCGGATGGCACTTTCTATCCCCCTACCAAGTTTGGAGACTCTAGCGCAAAAACCGAAAAAGATATAGAGGTGGGCGGTATAAGTGGGCGTGGCATAAACAATTTTATGCACACCTGTTACGGATGACACAACCAATGTTCATACCAAATTTGGTGACTCTAGTCCAAAAACTAAGAAAGATATAAAGGTGGGCGGTATAAGTGGGCGTGGCATCCAAAACATTGATGCAGATCTGTTACGAATGTCACTACCAATGTTCATACCAAGTTTAGTGACTCTAGCTTAAAAACTGGCGAAGATACATGCCCTCCGGGTTTTTTTTTAGGGCGGTGGGGCATGTCCCGTTGTTTCGGGGCGTGGCATCCAAAGTTTTGATGCATAACTTTGTCAGATGTCAGTATCTACTTTCATGTCAATTTTGGTATCTATAGCTTCAAAACTGTAGAAGATACAAATTTGGTGACTCTAGCTGCTAAGGTGTGGGATATATAAGTGTTTTATCGATTTGCACTTCGAGGTGTATCGACTTGTTATCGATTTCCCAGGTCCCCTGAGGTCGTAGCGCCGTAACACTTTGCCTGACGAAGGCATGTACCCAGATATTTGCAAAGTTACAAAGCTCTAGCTTTAAGGGTGTCGAAAAAAGTTGCGTTCATACGGACGATCGGACAGACGGACAGACACCATGACGGACATTGCACAAACCCAATATATTATGATACCTTTGGTATTAAAATATAAAAATGAGGTGCCGTAACGGAGTTCGCCAGGTTTTCTAGTACATATGTATATGCATGTAGGTATAGGTTCACTTGAAACTACAAACAGGCACACTAGCAAATACATACGCACGCATATACATCTATATATATAAAATAGTTTGTCCTGACTGACTGACTGATTGTTGAGAGACTCACAGCCTAAACGATAAGAGCTAGAAATTTTCACCAAATATTCCATTCAGGTTGAAAGTGAGCACTAAGAAAGGATTTTTAATTAAACTAAACACACAAACACAAATACCTATTGCCATTGTTGTTGTACATACAGTGGCGAGCAAAAATGAGTTTATGTTTACGAAATTGAATTTCGTCGCTAATACAAAATCAATCACACAAGCAAATGTATTCGTAGGATAGGTAATTTAAATTCCGTTTTTATGATCCAATACTCTTCTTAACCCATTAAGTACCCATTGAAAGTTTTCAACTCTTGTAAAAGTCTATTTTTACACTTTTTTCCCCGGGCTTAAACAAAAAATGTTTTGATGCAAATAGTTGAAGTAAACAATTCTAATAGTTTCTTTAAAAAAAAATTTTCAAAAGTCTCATCGCATGTATTTTTATGATATTTTGAAAATGCGAAAAATGACCATTGTTTTGTACATACATATATATAACAAAAAATGCAAGTGCAGATACATATACATATGTTTATACTGCAATAACAAACGAGCTAACAAATTGAAACTCAAGAAAATGTAATCTGCATACATATGTATGTATATTTAATGCAAAATAGTTGTATAGATATGTACATACATTCAATTTGGATTTGTTCTTTATATCGAGCTTTTTGCGCGAAAATAATTAATCTTGAACATCTTTGTATGGTGGTAGATTTGCTTACTTGCTGCTTATCTAACTCAGACGATACGTCGTACCACACAAACATTATTGATATACAATTCCGAACAAGCAAGCAAAGCACATACGCAAGTTTGATGGTATTTGGAACATATGGGGGTTTTGGGTATAAAAAGGCAGGCAGAAGGGGTAGGCTTGACATTCAAATTTGTGCGGATGGCACCTTCTATCTTCCTATTAAGTTTGGAGACTCTAGTGCAAAAACTGAGAAAGATATTTAGGTGAGCGGTATAAGTGGGCGTGGCATCCAATATTGCACATTTGTTACGGATGTCACTAACAATGTTTCCAAGTTTGGTGACTTAAGCGCAAAAACTGGGCAAGATATAGAAATTTCAGATTTTACGAGGTGGGTAGAAAAGGTGGGCGTGCCATATAAAACTTTAATGAAGATCGGTTACGGATGTCACTAACAATGTTTCTACCAAATTTGGTGACCCTAGCCCAAAAACTGAAAAAGATATAGAGTTTTCAGATTTTAAAAGGTGGGCGGTATCAGTGGGGGCTTGGCATCCAAAGTTTTGATGCATATCTTTGTAAGACTTTAGCATCTAACTTCCTACCAAAATTGGTGGCTTTAGCTTCAAAACGGTAGAAGATACAGGCATTTTTGTATATAATTGGAGGGGGACTGGGGGCGGAAGAGATGGGCGTGGCATCCAAACTTTCGATGCAGTTTTTAAGGAATATCATCGGCTCCAGCTGCTAAAATGTGAGATATATATGTGTTTCATCGATTTGCACAACAAACAGGGCGCAGCGATTTTGGGCACATTGGCATGACTATTAATACGTGGTTGGTGGTTCTAGTCAGGATTTCTCGACTATAGCTTTGTTACTTGTGTTATTTGTAGGATAATAAAATAACTTTTGTGTTTATTTGCAGTGTTTTATTGTGTTGGGTCTGACTGTAGGTGGAGCTGTTAACTTTCGAGATGACTACGTAAATCCCGATCAGAAGCCTATTAAAAATAATGATCAAAAGGCTGCAGATAAATTTTACGAACAAAAAAATACTTCTTGGGTACATCCTAACCTGGTGATTGATTACGTGCGCGTTTACACAACCCATGCTAATGAAGAATAATACCAGGCGCCTAATTAATACAGCTGAAATAACAAATAAATAATAATGCAAATTAAAAATAGAACCACCAATCAAGTATTTTTACAGGGCAAAACAACGCATCAAGCTTTGTTTTTTTTTTTTTTTAGTGAGTATTTGAACACCCTTAACCCATAATGTAAGTAAAAAGAAGGGTATACAATTTTTTTTAAATATTATACTTTAATATCGAAGGCATCAGTAGTATATTGGCTTTATGCGTGGTGTCACTCTGCCCGTCCGTCTGTTCGTATGAACGCAACTTTTTTCGACACCCTTTATGCTTAATGTAAATATCTTTTAACATTTCGTCGTCAGACAAAGTAATTAATTTAATAGTGCATTTACACTGAGTCCATAAGGCGCGCGTTTATCATTTAGCCTTAAGGCCTTCAAAAAATTTAGCCTTTAGCATACAAAATGTATCCGTTATATTTGAAAATAGCGACTTTTTCCTTGCGTCGCAAGAACGCCGCTATGCTACGGGCTAAAATAAAGACCTTTTTTGCCGATGTATCGATATTTTCGGCTCAAATTATAAAAGGTGGCAACTTTTAACAGCTGACCCTAAACCAAATCAAATGTGCAAGCAACGAGAATGAATATAATATTATGAATATACATATATGAATATATAATACTAGTAAGTGCCCCGCTTGCTTCGCTGCGCCGATAGTTTTTACAAAATTTTAGCAATATCTATAAAATAAATAAGTTAGAAAATGTTTAACAACATATAAAAGCAAAGTATTTAATATTCTGTTTTCCACGCCACCATTGAGGTAAAAACTCAGACGCATCATTTTATTTTGATACCAAAGGTATCATAGTATATTGGGTTTGTGCAATGTCCGTCATGGTCTGTCCGTCCGTCCGTCCGTCCGTCCGTCCGTCCGCCCGTATGAACCCAACTTTTTTCGACACCCTTAAAGCTAGAGCCTTGTAACTTTGCAAATATCTTTGTACATACCTTCGTCAGCCAATGTGTTATGGGCCTGGAAAATCGATAACAAATCGATACACCTCGATGTGCAAATCGATGAAACATCTATATATATATCTCACATTTTAGCAGCTGGAGTCACCAAATTTGGGGGCAAGATAGCCGATGATATTCCTCAAAAACTGCATCGAAAGTTTGGATGCCACGCCCATCTCTTCCGCCCCCAGCCCCCCTCCAATTATATCAAAAATGCATGTATCTTCTACCGTTTTGAAGCTAAAGCCACCAATTTTGGTAAGAAGTTAGATGCTAAAGTCTTACAAAGATATGCATCAAAACTTTGGATGCCAAGCCCCCACTGATACCGCCCACCTTCAACATCTGAAAACTCTATATCTTTTTCAGTTTTTGGGCTAGGGTCACCAAATTTGGTAGAAACATTGTTAGTGACATCCGTAACCGATCTTCATTAAAGTTTTATATGGCACGCCCACCTTTTCTACCCACCTCGTAAAATCTGAAATTTCTATATCTTGCCCAGTTTTTGCGCTTAAGTCACCAAACTTGGAAACATTGTTAGTGACATCCGTAACAAATGTGCAATATTGGATGCCACGCCCACTTATACCGCTCACCTCAATATCTTTCTCAGTTTTTGCACTAGAGTCTCCAAACTTGATAGGAAGATAGAAGGTAACATCCGCACAAATTTGAATGTCAAGCCTACCCCTTCTGCCTGCCTTTTTATACCCAAAACCCCCATATGTTACAAATACCCTCAAACTTGCATATGTGCTTTGCTTGCTTGTTCGGAATTGTATATCAATAATGTTTGTGTGGTACGACGTATCGTCTGAGTTAGATAAGCAGCAAGTAAGCAAATCTACCACCATACAAAGATGTTCAAGATTAATTATTTTCGCGCAAAAAGCTCGATATAAAGAACAAATCCAAATTGAATGTATGTACATATCTATACAACTATTTTGCATTAAATATACATACATATGTATGCAGATTAAATTTTCTTGAGTTTCAATTTGTTAGCGCGTTTGTTTTTGCAGTATAAACATATGTATATGTATCTGCACTTGCATTTTTTGTTATATATATGTATGTACAAAACAATGTAAAATGTACGTACATACATGTGTATGTATGTACATATGTACAACAACAATGGCAATAGGTATTTGTGTTTGTGTGTTAAGTTTAATTAAAAATCCTTTCTTAGTGCTCACTTTCAACCTGAATATTTGGTGAAAATTTCAGCCTTCTAGCTCTTATCGTTTAGGCTGTGGGTCTCTCAACAATCAGTCAGTCAGTCAGGACTAACTATTTTATATATATAGATATAGATAAGCACGCTCCATAACATAAGTGTATGGGAGGTGTCCCAAGGAGTTGTCGGATCAGGTCCAAATTTTGCATCCACGATTTATTTTACACGCCTCCATGTCCTGACCAAGTTTTGTAATAATTGATTAATTTTAAAGCATAGCTCTAGTACAAAAGTTGGGAAAAAAGGACTTAAGTGCTCAGGAGGTACTCGAAGGAGTGGTCCAAATTAAAAATCCTTTCTTAGTGCTCACTTTCAACCTGAATGGAATATTTGGTGAAAATTTCAGCCTTCTAGCTCTTATCGTTTAGGCTGTGGGTCTCTCAACAATCAGTCAGTCAGTCAGGACAAACTATTTTATATATATAGATAATATATATATTATATTCATTATCGTTGGTGCAAGTAAGTAATCTGAATGTTGTACAGGCTAGCACTTGATATGCCAAACAGACTGGCAACTGTTCTGTACTCTGCAGATGAGCCCAGGCTATACAGAGCTATGGCTACCCGCTTTGCCAGAGGAATGGACGCAAGGTGTCGCAAAGCTGGAAGAGGTGTCTAAAGGACATCTTACTCAAGTTCAGGACATCCATCTCCCAATATCAGCCATTGCGCTCTGCCTTGTAGATGCTTCGCGTTCTAATGCAGTCTAATCCAGACATTTCACTATGGGCAAGTGCTGCTGCGATCACTTCTGAGTTCTCGTAATCAACAAAATTGCCAAAAAAGTTGACCCAATCATTTGCCGTATTAACAACGCAATCACCTATTTCCTTTGCCAGCATTATTAAATTTAAATTTTGCTCAATTTTTTAAAATTCTTCTTGTTCAAATATCACAGCCTAAAGTAAACAAAAAACAGCTGATTGCTAAAGACCTTTTGTCAGTGTAAATGACTTTTCGCCCGTATCACTAAGGCCTTTTTAAAGGCTTCAGTGTAAATGCACTATAGGACTCTACGACCTTGGGGGTCAGGTAAATCGATAGCAAAGTGATAAAACAATAATACGATAAAACATATGCATGCATTTATATTCCACATTCTAGCAGCTAGAGTCACCAAATTAGGTGGTCACATTCCCCAAAAATCTGCACGCCCATTTTTTCCGACCCCGCCCCTTCCAATAATAAACAAATATGCCTGCGTCTTCCAAAGTTTTAAAGCTACTTTCACCAAATTTGGTATGAAGATAGATTAAAAAGCCCGCCACCGATTAGCATAATACTTTGGATGCCTCGCCCCCAAAATACATGCCACGTCCCATCACCCCCATCGCCCAATCTGCAAGCAGGCAGTGTAATAATATTTTAGGTGTTCACCAAATCCGTTTCATCGTTTCATGTTTCATGCTTGAAACGCTTAGCTCGTGAACAGAATTAATCGTTTCATAGCGTTTCATACTTAAAAAGTCGGCTGTTGTTTGTTTACATGTTTTTAACTTCAATTTTTGCGACTTTTGCTGTTTAGTCGTTTTTCTGCGTGAATTTATAAGTAAATGCCTTTTGAAAGTGCTAAAGATATGCTGTGCAATGCTTTGGCAAAGCAAGTTATTAGGGAAGTGGAGGATATTGAAGGTGAGAAGAGCTCGTTGTTTTAATTAGTTTTTCAATTACATGCGTTAAACATTTATAGATGCATCCCGGCAAGACAAAGTTGATACGGAGATTGATGATTTCATGGATGACTTCGTTGACAATGTGATATAGCGCATTTACACTGACGCCTTAAGGCGCGCCTTTAGCATTTAGCCTTAACGCCTTCGAAAAATATAGCCCTTAGCATACAAAATGTATCCGTTATATTTGAATTATATTATATTTTTCGTCGCGGCAAGAGCGCCTCTATGCTACGGGCTAAAATAAAGACCTTTTTTTTGCCGATGTATCGATATTTTCGGCTCGAACTATAAAAGGTGGCGACTTTTAACAGCTGACTTTAAACCAAATTAAATGTGCAAGTAAGTAAACAATTATTTGTATAATCAAGTTTTGTTAATTTTATTATAATTTAACAATTTAATTTGAAGTGGAAGTCGGACAAAAAAGAAAGCCGTGGCCGAGTGAGTTGGAGACCATGTTCATTGATATGTGGGAGGATCGGAATGAGGATCTTTGTGGCCAACGCAAAAACATACACATATATGCGGAAATGGCGGGATCCTTAAAAGCAAATTCGGTGGACATGACTCCTCTGGATGTCAAAAAGAAATGTAAGATACAGGTTTGTTTTAAACATTAAAAATGCTCTGGTGTATGTATAATATAGTGTTTTAAAATATATATTTTACAGGCAAGAAAAAGCTGCTATTGGCGTCTCCGGCGGCTCGCCATCAACTTGGTGCCATTTTGAAAGGGGTTGGCAAGATCTTGGCAGGTTCGAAGAGTGTTAATTCAGAGTCTCTTGAGAAGGAAAGCTTGGGTAAGTGCTGTTACTATAATCAATTATTTAATATTGAATTTTAAAAAAAAATTATCATCCACAGAGGTATTAACAAACGAAGTTGAGGATGTGCAAGCTGAGAGTCTGGAGGATGTGTTCGACGAGTCTTCGCGCTCGACATGCGTCTCTCGCGAGGATGGCCCTTCCACTTCAAAGAAGCGGCGGCGGCTCAACTCGGGAAGTGAAAGGATGCTGCTTCTTGAGAAGGCAACAAACGATATTGAGTGATATGAGCCAAAAAAAATAAAAAAAATAATGGCGCAATTTATGGAGAGGATGATCGCCAACCAAGAGCGCATGGCTGAAAGTCAGCGCGAACTGGTAGATTTAATAAAGCAACAATTTCAAAGCAAGAAATAAAAAGGCAAATTTTAGAAAATCAAGATTTTATTCAATTGATTCAGAAACAAGTGATTCAGCGATTGCTGTTCTAATTTCTTCTGCAGTGCTGTTTGGAAGATAGGTCGTGTGTTGATTTTCATCATGGTTGGGCAGAATCGGAAGGCAGAGTCTCCAATTATAAAAACCGGCACGTCAACACCTCATATTCTCTTTGCGTTTTTTTTAAACATATCTGTGGTTGTAACAACCTTTTTTAAAGAAGACCGCTCATAAATCTGAGAGTCGTTACATCTGACTGGAGATCCCACATTTATGTACACGAACCTATATCGGTAGTCGACGAGAGCCAAAAGTACAACAGAGTACCACCCTTTAAAATTGTAATTATCTGTTGCATCCGCCTGTTTAGGTTTAACCTCAATGTGGCAACCATCAATTGCACCAAAGCATTGAGGAAACCCAAGGGCTTCAAAACCTTTCACAGATTCATCCATTTTTTCTTGGGTAAACATATTCGGGCCCAAATACTCCGCTGCCATATTTTGCCACACGAGACTACAGAACTCCTTCTGGATGATGCACAGACTCGCACTCGATATGCCAAACAGGTTGGCAACTGTTCTGTACTCTGCAGATGAGCCCAGGCTATACAGAGCAACGGCTACCCGTTTTGCCAGAGGAATGGACGCTCTTATGTTTGTGTCCATCCTTTCCATTTCAGGCAAGGTGTCGCAAAGCTTTTGGAAGAGGTTTCTTTCCATTCGGAAACTCTTTTTAAGTGCCATCTCACTTTATTTTGGAACATCCACCTCCCAATAGCAGCCATTGCGCTCTGCCGTCTAAATGCTTCGCGTCCTAATGCAGTCAAAACCTGACATTGCATTATGGGCAAGTGCTGCTGCGGTCGCTTCTGGGTTCTCGCAATCAACAAAACTGCCAAAAAAGTTCACGCAATCATTTGCCGTATTGAAAACGCAACCACCTATTTCCTTTGCCGCAATCATTATAAAATTCAAATTTTGCTCCATTTTTGAAAATTCTGCTTGTTCAGCAATTACAATCGAAAGTAAACAAAAAACAGCTGATTGCTAAAGGCCTTTGTTTAAATGACTTTTCGCCCGTATCACTAAGGCCTTTTTAAAGGCTTCAGTGTAAATGCACTAACAGCCATTTACTCATGCCTCGTCTTAGTGTGCCGAAATCGATAGATTGGCGCACAAACATTCTAAGCACATTTGGTTTTTTGTTCAAACAAAACCTGTTTTACCTACTTAAGTTTGCGGCGGCCATCAATCATATGTGTTCACACTTTTTTGCACAAAATTATACCAACTAATACTGAAAAATTCTGAGCATCGATAGCAAATACCGACTAAAATTCGTGCTCTTCCCATCTCTACTTTCATGAAACATGAAAGTTTTTTTTGTATACATAGGCTAAGGTGTTTCATCGTTTCAAGAAATTTTGTATGTGAGTTGTTGTTGCAAGACTCATGAAACATGCAACATGAAACGATGAAACGAGCTGGTGAACACCTCAATTGTAATATTATACCCTGTCTAACGCGCATTTTTAAAAATAATCGAAATATCGATACTAATGCAGTTTACCGTCTACATTGTACTGCATTGGCATTTTGCATTTTAGATTAGGTATTTATTGCAGGTTGCCGCCAATTTTTTGTACTTAAATAAATAATGGAAAATTCTGAGCTTATTGGCCGTAACAATTTATTTTCAATGTTATTGAGTTTACTCGGCTTAGTGGCAAGGTGCGTTTTTGAGGTGTAGTAGAAGCAAAGTTTCTACGCGAAGCGTTTGGAAATACGAAGCCCGCCAACATTCTCGTACTACAGGTCGAGAAGCATCCCTGTGGTGTCTTCGCTCCAAACGCAACGGCTGTTATTTTCCTGGGCTGTAATCAATAATAATTTAACATCACAGCAATGATTTTTGCATAAAATTGTTAATTTAATATTTATTATTTTTAAATCAACTGTAAATTTTTGATTTTGTTCACGATCTAGAGCAGATACTTTTTCGATGCTTCACAAAATACCGAATATCGAGTGCAATATCGAATATATGCTAAAAATAATAGTTGCATTTTTTTCTGATGCAACTTTTTACCACCTCTAGCTCCCATAAGAAATACATGGGCCGTGAAGCAGCATTTCGAGCAAAATGCGAAAATGCAAAATGTAGTTTTAGTGTAGACAGGGTATTATTATGTATTTGATAGTGATAAGATGTATTAAGTACTCGATACTATATGAGTACTCAGATCAACTCATGTATTAAAGCCATCGATAGTTTTGAGAAATGATCGATGTAGCCGCATCTCCATGTAAAAGCCAATTCACACTAGAGCACATTTTACATCTAACATCTTACATCAATGATGTTACGCATAAACTTGCCGTACCAAATTGTCTCAAAATATTCCAACATCCTCAGGAAATGTTTCTATTCCAAGTGTTTTTCTTTACTTAGTTTCGATAGTTTTGACTCCACCACTAAAAAATTGGCATTCACAACGCAATGTCGACGTAAATGAATGGGAAATTAAGCATGGCGGGAATTGAGCAGGGTTAGTCTCTTGGAAATTTTTTGCGTTATTTTTTTCAACGTTATTTTTTATTGTTTAATTTAGTTAAAAAAACATCAATGCGGATAAATTGGACGCCCGTGTTGGTTGTGCTGATTTGGATGTTGCAGTGAAAATGCAGGTGCTGGACAACTGCATAAGTTGGTTCAACGTAAGAACAAAAGTGGAAATATATGTATAATGCATGGAAGTTATTATTATATCTGTTAAATATCGGTAATATATTCTAGGCAAGAGAAGCCGAAAATCGGCCCAAGTGGGGGTGCAACTTCATCTTGCCCAATGTTTGCAAAAATTAATGAGTTTCTTGGCTCGTTTGCAATTGACAACGCACAGGAGCGGTCGTTCCAGTCGACAAGATTGACCCCCAAGATATGGTTGCTCAGGAGGAGACGGCGACGCCTGCTTCGTAGACATCTTCCTCACCAGGCGGGTTCCAACAAGTTCAACAAACATACTCTGCTGTTGAGATGCTATCATTATTGATAATTCCTTTTTATTGTTATTCATGTTTTTTTTTTGTATTTATTTATCAAAATACAACGAGAAATATACACACTTGCTTTTCACTTTTACAATAGAAGAAGAAGACAGTTGATGTAAGATATTAGATGTTGCAATGTGAACACGAGTTTCACATCTTCTCATCGTTCCTATTGATGTGCTCTAGTGTGAATAGGCTATAAAGCGCTGATTACTTTCAACTTGACTGAACGTAAGAGGGTCTTTCCATTATCCAGTTACAGTAAAATTTATCTGTCATTTACCAGTTCTGTTTCCATTATGCAGAAAGTTCAGTAAATAAATAAGCTGTTTTGATCTGAGTTTGATGATTCATAGTAAGAATAATGAACAAAAAGTACGATACTCGATACTTTAGTAAACATAACATAACTTAATGTAACTTTATTCTGAACCTGCAGGTTGCAGGTTCTTAATAGGGTTTTTCTACTATTCAGTTATTCCTAGTTATTACCATTTTGTATAACTGAGGTTCATTTTGCGTGTATTTTCCTTAAGGAATTTACTCCAGTAAACTGTCAGTTAATGGTAACTGGGAATAACTGGTGATGAAAATGAGCATCGTTGAAATATCGCTGTTAATAGATAATATAACCTTAACATAGGCAATGCAGCTGATTAAGTTGTGCAAAACTAAGCGAAATAATTAAATTTTTATTTAATTTACTTTAATTTATTTAATTGTGGAATGTTTCTACAGTACCTACTGCTACTCTAAATTAAAGCCAAAGACCATTTAACATTAAGATGGGAAATAAGCAGCGTCCGTCCGTATGAACGCAACTTTTTTCGACACCCTTATAGCTAGAGCCTTGTTACTTTGCAAATATCTTGGTACATGTCTTCGTCAGACAATGTGTTAAATTTAGGGCTCTACGACCTCAGGGAGCTTGGGAAATCGATAACAAGTCGATACACCTCGATGTGCAAATCGATAAAACACAAATATATCCCACATTTGAGCAGCTAGAGTCACCAAATTTTGGGGCAAGATAGCGAAAGGCATTCCCCAAAAAACTGCATCAAATTTTTGGATGCCACGCCCACCTCTTCCGCCCCCAGCCCCCCTCCAATTACAAACAAAAATGCCTGTATCTTCTACAGTTTTGAAGCTATAGCCACCAAAATTGACATGAAGTTCGATACTGACATCTGACAAAGTAAGGATTCAAAACTTTGGATGCCACGCCCCCAAACAACGGGAAAAGCCCCACCGCCCTAATAAAAACCGGAATGTATGTATCTTCGCCAGTTTTTAAGCTAGAGTCATCAAATTTGGTATGAACATTGGTAGTGACATCCGTAACAGGTGTGCTTACAAATTTTGGATGCCACGCCCACCTCTATATCTTTGTCAGCTTTTTGCGCTGGAGTCTCCAAGCTTGGTAGGGGGATAGAAGGTGACATCCGACACAGCTAGATGTCATGCCTACCCTTTCTGCCTGATTTTTATACCCAAAACCCTCATATATTACTATTTGCACTTAGAATCCTTAACACAGCTATGTAAACTGGTATCAAAGTATATCGAAGTCGGTTGCGTCTGACTGCAACGTTTTTACTTGTTTTATTTTAGCTTAATAATTTATAATCATTATAGTTTTATTATATATTTAATTAATTTATTTAATAAATAACAATGAAAATGTACATTTAATTTTATACAATTAGTTTTCAATAACAATTTATTTTTTTTTATATAATTGCTGGTTTTATTTTTTGAATCTTTCCTTATAATAGGGAAACTAACAAAAAGTTTAAAAATCTTACAAATATTACTTAGTTTATTATTTCTTGTTGTACAAATAGTTGGTGGCCGCGCACCTCAACTCATTGCTGGGTCGGAAAGTCATTACGACGAAGACGGGATCGGCTGCTTGAGTTTGAGAGTCGTCTACTTTCTTGATTGGTGGGACGTTTAAGTCATTTTGAATGTTTTCGTTGCGAACGTACCACGGTGCCCCGGTGATAGTTCTCAGGATCTTTGACTGGGCTCGTTGGACAATGTCGATGTTACTGCTGCACGCATTACCCCATAGCTGGCATCCATAGGTCCAGAATGGTCTATGGTCTCATCTGTCCCTAAGAAAAAATAACAAATCAGTCCCTGGTGTGTCAATTTGACACATTCAAAAAAAATGTAAGGAAAAATATTTTTAAAATTGAAAATATTTATTTAAATAACAAAATTAAAAAATAAAAACAAATATATCTATGAATCGCATTTTTCGCATAGAACAAAGCGATGCTGCGGGCAAACTTTTTTCATGCACCTATCGCATTCGGAAGAGTGCAAGTTTGCATTCTTTTCCTGTGGGCATATGTGGCACCTTGCGCGCTTCCCAGTTGGCGTGTGGTGCATCAAACGACTGTTCGTAGATGCATCAGCTTTGGCTTGGACTAGCTGCTCGCCGTCCTGAATCCCACGGACTACCGACAACGCTCTCTCGCCACGTGGTGCCCGTTCCCGTTGGTCGATATGCGGCGTGACTAGGGAGTACCCGAGTTCAATCAAAAAAAGTCGGCCCGGATGTTTTTTTTGGCTAAATTCCAGTTTGGATTCAATTCCGTAAACAAAATGAATGCATTCAATGCAGATATATCCAGCATATTGCAAAATACTGCGACAGGCCATCTGTTCACTTTGCGTTTGCAGCGATAAGTGCCTACCATCATAAGTGCCTACCATCCACAATGTCGATGCCGCATTTCGTTTTGTCATAAAAATTTATAACTTCCGGCTTTTTTTTCACGCTCTCCTATTTGTGTCGATAGATGCATTGTGCTGAGCAACGTAACGAAACGACGTCTCTTCGTTACGTACCAAACCACTGTCGAGTTCAGCACGTGATCAAACACAAATTGGGAATGGTACAGTGGTTTGTTCTTCATGTCCAGTACCAGAGGTGGCAGCTCCTTTCTGTTTTTACGAATAGTGCCAACGGTTGTCATTTGCCCCTGCTTCAATTTTACCGCAAGAGCGTGGGATGTGAAGAAATTGTCGGTAGTTACGTTTCTTCCGTTGAGTCCCTCTGTAAGCTGCAGTACAACCCGTTCTGCCAGGTTTACTTCGCGTGCACAGTTGCGGTTACGACCAATGTAAACATCAACAGCATACACGTAAAATGTTGATGCATCACACAGAATCCAGTGTTTGATACCGTACTTGCAGGGCTTCGACGGGATGTACTGCGTAAACGGACATCGACCACGGTATGGTAGCAACTGCTCGTCGACGGTTACATTTTTGCCAGGAAGATAGCACAATTTGAGTCGATGTGCCCATTTATCAAAAATTGTCCGAACTGGAGCGAATTTGTCTCGAAAACGTCTCGTCTCACCTCCTCGCATAAAAAGTCGGTATCGCTATCAGTTTCCGTTTCCAAATCCTCGTAGTCGCTGTCATCGTCATCTGAATCAAACGGATCAGTCTGCCCGTACTCTTCGTCGCTCATCACTATATTTCTCGATGCAGACGCCATATTCTTGGTTTTTGATATCCTAGTATATTTTTTGTTGGTCCTCTATGGGTTCAAGCTTGAACCAGTTGTGAATTACAAGAAGAAGAAGAAGAAAAAACCTATGCCAACTATTTTGGCAGTACATAGTAGGTAACAGGCAATAAGGATGTTTGTAGGAAGCAGGCAATACGGAAAAAACCACAGTGCCCGTCATTTTCCCATATGTGTCAAATTGACACGCCAGGGACTCTTTAGTAACTTTTTAATTTGCAGCGAAAATAACACTGGAAATATATTTAAATTATGATTTTCTGAAAATTCATCAAAATTCGTTCAGCGAGCCAAAATTTTATTCACATTCGATAAGTAGAAAAGCCGCAAAAGCATTTTGAATCTGAAAATTGTGTCAAATTGACACAAGGGACAGATGCGTGTTAAGAACAGAGTTGTAGAGCAGGACCTTGTAGTCACGGCTTAGCGAGGAGCGAGCGTTGATAAGCCAGTGAAGGCTATTGGCTTTTAGTTTTAGTTGTGTTCTCTTGGCTTCAATGTGCCTGCGCCAAGTTAGAATTCTGTCCAGGTGTACTCCTAGGTATGTTACATCGTTTGGTTTCGGGAGTAGGGTATTTTTTTTCAACTAGCTGTTTATTGTATTGTTTAGCTTAAGTGGTGGACAATCTTTTTTGTTAAGGGTGAAAGGTACATGTTCACATTTTTGTTCGTTAACTTTAATTCGCCAGTCGGATAGCCATTTTTCCACGTTAACCAGATGACGAGCGAGTTGCGATGTGGCTTGCAGTGGACAGCTAGATCGGCTAAGAATAGCTGGTTGAAGTTGTAAGTCCCCTGCTGTGTAGAGTACGTAGAGTGTTGGCCCAAGTACGCTTCACTGAGGAACGCCGGCTTCAATACGGTGTTCGCTTGATGTTGCAGTGTTGCATCTTACTGCAAACTTTCTGTCGTAGAGGTACGACTTTAACAGTTTATGTGTGTTTGCTGGGAGCGTTAATTTGATCTTATACATCAGCACTTCCAACCAGACTCTGTCAAACGCCTGAGACACATCCAGAAAAATTGCAGTACAGTATTCTCGATTTTCAAACGCGCCTCGAATTTCTGAAGTTATGCGATTGACCTGTTCAATAGTTCCGTGTTTTTGGCGGAAGCCGAATTGGTGCGACGGGATTATGTTGTGAAGGTTCAGAAATTGATTAATCCGAGTCATCAAGCATTTTTCAAAGAGTTTTGATAGACACGATAAAAGGCTTATAGGTCTATACGACGAGGGGACTGTTTGATCCTTTCCCAGCTTTGGTATCATTATATTGATAGACTTTTCCATCTTTCTGGGAAAAGCCCGAGTCGTGTGATCGCATTGAATAACTGGCAGATAACGCAGACGGCACAATAGGGAAGCTTTGGTGTTATTAGGTCTAGACCCGGGGATTTTTTTGGTGTTTAGTTCCTGGATAATAACTCTTGCGACTTCGTTCGGGCGAAATTCAATGGGCTCATGTTGTGAGTGGGTGTCGATTAATACAGTCGGTAGAGCGAACGAGTTTTTAGCAGGGTTAGGTTGGAAAACTTTTTGCAGGTGGACAGCAAACGTGTTGGCTCTTTCTTCATTTGTCGGTTGGCTGAGAGTTGGGTGAGCTTTCCACTGGTGCTGCAGCTTTCGCTTTCGGTGTTGACATACGAGCTGCTTCGACGAAGACTGACTCAAGTTTATTTGCAATAGAATCAATATCAGCTTCCACTTTCAGATGCAGATTAAGTTCGATGTGTGAGCTGACATATTTCTTGTATCTTGGACAGTTAGTTTTTTGTGATGTCAGCTTACCGGGGCGATTTGCAAACTCTGGGTGTCGTAGAAATTTAATTAGTACAGGCGAGTGTTCAGACGATAACTCCGAGAGACATTCGGCGCTTATCAGGTTGCGCGGAATATTTTTGGAGACTGCAAAATCAATTAAGTCGGGCAGTTTCTTGGGGTCCGTGGGCCAATATGTTGGTGTGCCAATAGAGACGTGGCTGAGCCTGTTCTTTAGTTTTATGATTGCGTTGTACAGCTGCTTTCCTCTTGGAGTCACAAGACGAGATCCCCAGTGAGTGTGCTTGGCATTATAGTCCCCTGCTGCTATAAAGTGTTCTCCTAATGAGTTGAAAAATTCCATGAATTGGTCTTCAGATATGGAGTATCGCGGTGGGCAGTAGATGGCAGAAAGTGCAAGTTGGTTACCACTATCCAGAAGTATTTTTAAGGATGTGGCCTGTAGATAGTTTTTAGCAAACTCTTTGTGGAAGTGGTGCTTCAGCCGGCTTCTTATCAAGATACCAGTCCCGCCGTGCGCCTTGCCATCGGGATGGTTGGTTCCGTAGAATGAGTATCCGGTTATGGTAAAATTATACTTATTTGTAAGGTGTGTTTCGGAAAGTAGCATAATGTCAATGTGGTTGTCGAGTAGAAATTGAGCTAATTCAAGTTTATGCTGTGAAACGCCATTGGCATTCCACGTTGATATACGTAGCGAGGCCATTGATTATTTCGATTGTAGTGATACAAGCAACTGTATCAAAGTATTTTGATTTTGTAGTAAATTTTGCATAGTTTCTTGCATAATTGACATGAAATGTGATAAACTCTGCTGCATATTACATATCATTGATTCAAAGTTGCTTAGTGGCGGTTCCTGCGGCTTGTTGTCTCGTTCGTCGTTAAGCTCTACATGTTTTGCTTGTGAGCCTTGATAAAAAGCAGTAGGCATCAGTCCTGATCTTAAGGCGCTTGCATAGGTCGCGTTTTTAATTACAGGTGCGGGACCAAAAGATGACCTGGCTGCAGTCGAAAAGAAGACGTCAGGGTTGCGTTTTGAGAGCGGGCTGTGTTCACGCGATGATGGATGCGAGACTTTAGCTCCTTGCAAATTGGCAGCCTCTGTAGTTAGCTGTGTGGTTGCCTCCGCAGTTGCTGCACTTTTTATACCCTTAACCCATAAAATGGGTAAATAAGGGTATAATGGTTTTGTGCAAATGTATGTAACAGACAGAAGGAATCATCTCCGACCCTATAAAGTATATATATTCTTGATCAGCATGAACAGCCGAGTCGATCTAGCCATGTCCGTCTGTCCGTCTGTCTGTCGGTCTGTCTGTCCGTATGAACGCGTAGATCTCAGAGACTATAAGAGCTAGAGACTTCAAACTTTAAACTTAAGCTCTCCTATACCATGAGAAGATCAAGTTTGCTTTAAATTTTCGATAACACTTCTGGTTTCCAAAATACACATGTGATCGATAACACAAAAATCTTGAATTTCAAAATTGTGAAAATGAGGTTTGAAACTACGAATAAAATAATGAACATAGGAAAAAATTTGATCGGTTCAGAAATACCGAAGATATTGCAGTTTGAAGTTTGGTCATATTGGTTACTGGCAGAATACACACAAGTAACTGTAAGCGTTACGAACCGGGTTAAGGGTATGTCCTAGTCGGGATTTCTCGACTAGAGCCTTCTTACTTGTTTTTAGCTGGAGCTATCTTTGCTTGCTGGGCAGCTCGACGAGTCATGAAGATCGACAAGTCATCGATCTAGCCATGTCTGTCTGTCCGTCTGTCTGTCTGTATGAACGCGCCGATCTCAGAGACTATAAGAGCTAGAGACTTCAAACTTTAAACTTAAGCTCTCCTATACCATGAGAAGATCAAGTTTGCTTTAAATTTTCGATAACACTTCTGGTTTCCAAAATACACATGTGATCGATTACAAAAAATTCTTGAATTTCAAAATTGTAAAAAGCGAGTTTTCAAACTCTTGATAAAATTATAAACATTTAAAAAAATTTGATAAGAATCGGTTAAGAAACACCGAAGATTTTGCAGTTTGAAATTTTGTCATTTTGGACATACTGGCCACTGGGTAAATACACACAAATGACTGTACACGATAAGTATGG
The DNA here is from genome assembly GCA_018152965.1 of Scaptomyza pallida. Lineage (NCBI taxonomy): Eukaryota > Metazoa > Arthropoda > Insecta > Diptera > Drosophilidae > Scaptomyza > Scaptomyza pallida. The sequence goes on from JAECXP010000196.1 coordinate 512,790, forward strand.
GGTTAAGGGTATGTCCTAGTCGGGATAAAACACTTATATATCCCTCATTTTAGCAGCTAGAGTCACCAAATTTGGGAGCAACATAGCCGAAAAAACTGCATCAAAAGTTTGGATGCCACGCCCACCTCTTCCGCCCCCTCCCCCCTCAAATTAGAAACAATAATGCCTGTACCTTCTACAGTTTTGAAGCTTTAGACACCAAAATTGTCATGAACGTAGATACTGACATCTGACAAAGTTATGCATCAAAACTTTGGATGCCACGCCCCGAAACAACGGGACAGGCCCCACCGCACTAAAAAAACCCGGAGGGCATGTATCTTCGCCAGTTTTTAAGCTAGAGTCCAAATTCGGTATGAACATTGGTTGTGTCATCCGTAACAGGTGTGCATAACATTTTGTATGCCACGCCCACTTATACCGCCCACCTCTATATCTTTTTCGGTTTTTGCGCTTGAGTCTCCAAACTTGGTAGGGGGATAGAAAGTGCCATCCGCCACAGATAAATGATATGTCTACCCTTTCCGCCTGATTTGTATACCCAAAACTTTCATATATTAATATTTGCACTCAGAATCCTTAACAAAGCTATGTAAACTGGTATCAAATGTATTTGCAATATGCATTTAAGCTAAAAATTAGCTATCTAAAATGTTATACTTATAATGCATTAGACGTTTTATTTTGCTTTAACTAAGCAAAACACTGGCCCAACAGCTTGGAGTTTTAAAAGCGTCTCAAACAGCGCTCTGGCACAGCTAAAACCACCGTTGGTTGGTTTCGGGTTGGAATTCGGTTGGTTTTCATTCGCAGCAACACTTGAATATGCCCACCAAATTTGCGGACTCTAGCCCAAGAACTGAGAGAGATATAGAGATTTCGGATTTTAGAAGGTGGGCGGTATAAGTGGGCGTGGCATTCAAAATTTGGATGCAATTTTTTTAAAGAAAGGCACCCGCTATCTCTCCATCAAATTTAGTGACACTAGGTCAAAAACTGGTGACGATACATGCATTTCGGTTTTTATTAGGGCGGTGGGGCATTACCTGTTGTTTGGGGGCGTGGCATCCAAACCTTTTATGCATATCTGTGTCAGATGTAAGCATCTACTTTTCTACCAAGTTTGGTGGCTATAGCCTTAAAACTGTAGAAGTTACAGGCATTTTTGTTTGTAATTGGAGGAGATCTATGTGGCCTCCAAACTATTGATGCAGTTTTTTGGGGAATGTCATCGGCTATCTTGCCTCCAAATTTGGTGACTTTAGCCGCTAAAATGTGGGATATATATATATGTGTTTCATCGATTTGCACATCGTGCTGTTTCGATTCGTTATCGATATTCCAGGCCCCGTGAGTTCGTAAAGCCGTAAATTTAACACTTTGTCAGACGAAGACATGTACCAAGATACTTTCAAAGTTGCAAGGACCTAGCATTAAGGGTGTCGAAAAAAGTTGCGTTTATACGGACAGGCACCATGACGGACATTGCATGAACCCAATTAACTATGATACCTTTGGTATCAAAGTAAAATGACGCGTCTGATTCTCTACCTCAATGGTAACGTGAAAAAGAGAATATTAAATACTTTGCTAATATGTTGTTAAACATTAACTAATTTATTTATCTATATATATATGAACAACGAAAACTGCCACTGATTTTTATAAATAGATAAAAATAAGTGGCAGTTTTCGTTGTTCATGTATAGTGCAAGAACGAGCCCACCTATTGAAACCAAATTTTTAGGCATTTTTCGGACTATTTAGTAGATGGTATGTGTGAAGTTCGACCGAAATCGGTATACCAGTTCTTCATTTATCTCATATTTTATCATGAGTTCAATAAATGGAAACAAATTTTGAAAATAGAAAACAGGGATTTTGCTGTCAAATTTAAAATGTTTTCAGTTACTACGCTTATGCTTGCAAAAAAGCATGATTTCAGATCATGATTTTTCAAAAAAGTACAAGCATAAACACAATATCATGATTTTTTCTACACACGTATTTTGGCTATTGGGGTGTTCACCAGCTCGTTTCATCGTTTCATGTTTCAAACTTGAAACGTCGTGCAACAACAACTCACTTACAAAATTTCTTGAAACACTTGAAACACCTCAGCCTATGTATACAAAAAGTGTTTCAAGTTTCAAGAAAGTAGAGATGGGAAAAGCACGAGTATTAATCGGTATTTGCTATCGATGCTTAGTATTTTTCAGTATAATTTGGTATAATTTTGTGCAAAAAAGTGTGAACACATATGATTGATGGCCGCCGCAAACAAAAGTAAATTTCAAATGTTAAAAGCATGTTTTGAGAAACTTATGTAAACAAAGAGCTATTCTCACTTTCAATATCCTCTATTTCCCTAACACTTTAAATTGCCTTTTTTTTATAAATCTAGGCAGTATAGGTACGGTGACCATCCGTCCTCTTTTGTACGGGGCAGTACTCTTTTTTCGTCACTTGTCCTGTATATGTTTATTTTTAATAAAGGACGCAAAATGTCCTCTATTTTCAATGTTGTCCGGTATTTGTCCCGTGTATTATTGTTTTCTATTTAAATTTTTTTTTTTTGTGAAATTTAAGTAGACTAGATACTAATTGCATAAATTTTACATCACTGCATCAACAGCTGATTGTTATAAGATTTTAATTGGGTTATTCTGAAAGAAGTACCTTCCTGGGACGATGTGGAAAAAAGCTTAGAGTTTGTCCTGACAAAGCAATCCAATGTATCTATTGATGATTCCGAGCTATTTGATGAGTTAGTTTGCGTCAAACAGTTTTTAAATGAAAACAAAATGAGGGAGTGGAATATCAACGGATCCACTGTTAGTAACAAATGGACAGAAATATTCGCACACTTTAGTAAAAATAATATCCCGTTTAAACATATTTTAAAAATAGTGGAATTTAGTTTGTGTTTGCCAGGTTCAAATACAGCAACAGAAAGAATATTCTCTTTAATGAATAATTTCTGGACAGCTGAAAAATCTCAATTGAAAGTTGACACGCTTAAATCAATTTTGATGATGAAATGTAATTACAAAATGAATTGCCAACAATTTAAATTGTATATCGCCGAGAGAAATGATATTTTAAAAAAAATTTGTAATACAACGAATATATGTACCAATGATGCCTATGTAATTGAATGACTTTAATTTTTTTTTTCATACTTTTAAGAATGAAATATTTTTTTTTTTTATATACATGAAATGTATCTGTGAATTATTAAGAATGAAATGTTATTATTTTTATAAATGAAATGTATCTGTGAATTTTTAATTTTTGTATGTATTTAAACTTATAAATACAATAAATAATTTTCTTTTCAACAAAAAACATATAGCTAGTTATTCCCTTTTGTTGAATTTGTTGTTTTCTGTTTTTTTTTTCCGTCCCGTATTTGGCTGTCGTAAATATGGTCACCGTAAGTATAGGCGCAGAAAACAGTAACAGTGACAAAAATTTAAGGAAAGTAAAGTAAACAACAGTTGACTTTTCAAGTATGAAACGCTATGAAACACTAAATTCTGTTCACGAGCTAAGCGTTTCAAGCATGAAACATGAAACGATGAAACGGATCTGGTGAACACCACATATGATTTTTTGGAAAAATCATGATTTTTTGTAGATAAAGTCTGGCAAGGCTACTGTCAGCTGTCCTGCACTGAAGTTAATTTAAACAATGGATTGGTACGTCAAAAATGGAAAGCAATAGAAGCCACTGGACGACTGAATAATGAGCTTCTCAACATTATTAAAGATGTTATTATGCTATCGCACATAGACGGCAAAACTTAGCTTTTTTTCCATTTTAAAGATTTAAACCGTTTAACGTTTTTGCTTTTGGTCCATGTTTGTGCTGCTGTGTTGCCACCTATTTTAATTAAAGCTGGCCACATATTTTAATTTTCTTAGGTGGCTCCACCTTCAGAAATATCATGATATTTATTAAATAGCATAAACAGGCGTATTTTTAAAAGCGTGATTTTAAAAAATCATGATACAGCAAGTGTTGAAAGTAAACAATATTTTTTTCTGTTGTCATTTTATTTTGTACTTGCTGCGATAACTATTGTGCGTGTACTTGCACAGAGTCTTGCACGGCGATCACGAGTAGGTACAAATTATCGTGAAGACAGAGTTCCGCTTCGCCTTCGCGATCAAATGGAATATGCTGGCTTTCAATACGATCCTGACTGGGACAACAGCCTGCATGGTGACATTGGAGCAATGAATATTATTTGTACGCATTGCAATGCAGCGAAGTTTCGAGGAGAAACAGCTGGCATGTGCTACTCCAATGGCAAAGTGAAACTGCCACCATTGAAACGGCACCCGATCCATTACATTCCTTGATCACTGGAGAATCGCCGACGTCTAAGCATTTCTTGCAGAATATTCAAGCATACAATTCATGCTTTCAAATGACTTCTTTTGGTGCAACAAAAATCATTAGAGATGAATTTATGACGCCGTTCAAGGTTCAGTTATCCAATGAGCCCTGCTATTATATATAACATCTTTTCAGTTTGTTGGATTCATCTATCAGGGAGATCGAGAATGTGTTATCTTTTCAGTCTTCTTACTCTTAAGCTATTGTCTAATGGACTTAAGGCTAAATTATTTTCGTGGTTGTTGAGTCTGTCGATGTATTTCCTACTATATTTATTTATTTCGTCTTTAATGGTTGGAATATTCAGATCTTTGTGGATATTTGCATTGGATACGTAAAAAGGAGCATTGACAATGTGTCGCAAAGTTTTTGATTGGTACCGCTGAAGTATTTCAATATTTGCGTTGCTAGCAGTCCCCCAGACCTGTATTCGGAGCAGGAAGCCATTTCTTTATCTTGTACAATAAACCTTTGTGCCAGACTCGATCGAACGCTTGTTAAACATCAAGAAATGCAGCAGTGAAGTATTTTTTGTTTTCAAACGCCGAGACTATATCATTAATAATCCTGTGACATTGCTTAGGGGTCCCGTGACCTCTCCTGAATCCGAATTGGTATTCAGGAATGATGGAAAGTTCGTCTAAAATTGACAACATTCTCTTCAATATTATTTTTTCAAACACTTTCGAGAATAATGTCAACAGACTAATGGGACGGTATGATGACAATTCCGTTTCTATTTTTTTGGCTTTAGGATCATAATAATCTTTGCACATTTCCATTGACTTGGAAAGTGGTCTAGTCTGAGAATCACGTTAAATACAAGAGTGAGAAACCGAATGCATTTTAGTGGTAAACTTTTTAGGGTGATGCCGTCTATTTTATCATGGCCTGGTGCTTTTTTATTGTTTAAGCATTTGATTTCTGTCACAACTTCTTCATATTTGATGCTTTTAATAGGCAAGCTCATTTGGCAGGGTGACTCAAGGAATTTTTCTACTTCAGTCTCTGTTATATAATTATTTATATCGTTTGGCTGACACACAGAATGCAGATGTTGTGCAAATGCTTTCGCTTGTTCATTATTAGTTCCACCAAGTTCCGTTGCTTTTGCGAATATTTGTATTTCTTTTAGCTGGTTTCTTTAGGTATTTAGTCGCCCTCCATAGGTTGTATGTTGTATGTTGTCCATTATTGCTGGAATTAGGGTCTAAGTTTCTCAGATACGCAGCTAGAGATTGGTTGCGTAAGTTCGATAGCAATTGTCTAAGCTCAGATGCAGCCTTGTTGTATAATCTTTTGTCAGCAGGGTAGTGAGTTTCTTGCCAGCGTTTTCGCAGATTCCTTTTATTTTGTATTTTTTGTCGAAGTTAGTTTGAAAGGTACAATTGGTTTGGTTGTTGGTGATTAAAAGCATGATTCGTGTTTCTGTAGCTCGCATTATGAATTGTGTTTGTGAAAAGCTCCACAGCATAGTCTATCTCCTCTCCTGTTTTTAACGAAATGTCCAGGCTTATAGCTGAGTCTAAATAGCTTTTAAATGCGTTAAGGTATGTAGAAGCTGTAATGACTTTATAGGGCTTTTCCCATATTTGGGCTATTGTGCTGTAAGTTGCTATTATTGGAGAATGATCTGAGTTGAGGTCAAAGCTCTCCATTACTCGCATGTGTGATTGTGGGATTCCAGAGAATACTAGGAAATCAATCAAATCTGGAATTTTTCGACTATCAGTTGGCCAGTATGTGCGCACACCAGTTGACAGAGTTGATATGTTATTTTTTCGTATGCATTTGTATAACTCTGATCCGTTTAGGTTAGTTAATCTGGATCCCCACCATGGATGTTTGGCATTGATGTCGTCTCCCACGATAAACTTTGTTCCCAGTCTTTGGAAAAAGTTTTTGAAATCGAGTTTTTTTATTGTGAATCTTGGTGGGATATAAATCGCTGTTATTGATAGATCTGCGTGCATACATTTTATCTAAATTGTGGCAGCCTGCATAGCGTTTTCCCTAGTACTGTCCATGATTTTAAATTTAAGGCCCTGCTTGACAATAGTTACAGCACCTTCATGAGCTCTATCTGATGAATGGTCAGCTCTTACTGTGTCGTATCCAATAACTCTTAAAAAAGATTTGCTAGTGAAGTGTGTTTCTGAAATAAGCACGACATCAATGGCATTCGTTATTAAAAATAAAGATATTTCATTTACGTGGTCGGAAAGCCCATTGGCATTCCATATTCCTAAGTTTCGATTTATTTGCATAGCTTATTTACAAGTAACATTATCATGTTAAGTAAATTATTGGTAAGTTGAGCTTGTTTTTTCTAGAAGCTGTTCTATTCCTTCTAGTGACTTGTTCAAGGTACTATTTCCTGCAGCAACTTGAGGGTATGATTGGTAATCTTTGGGTTGCTGGGTCAAATTATTAAACGGAGCAATGATTGAGATGTAGCATGGTCATTTTTATTATTGTCATCTTTGGTGTTTCTCTCCGATGACCGGAAGAACTAATGAGATGGTTCTGAAGGGCCAGCTGGGGCTACCGGACGGGTCGCAGGTTGCGGATAGCTAACGGCCTCTAGATTTAGTGGTTAGCTGCGAATAAGCCTTTTGGCAAATAAGCAGTCCCGGACAGCAGCAGCCATGCGGATGTTAACGTATTGGTGATAAGGCGTTTGTTTGACGGCCTTCAAAATTGCAGTCTTACACACACCCAACTTCCCACACATATACCTACCCATCCCATCCCACACATCTCATACCTGGGCTGGACTAAGGTGTTATCCGACCCGTGCCGAGAGTCAGCCTGGCTGAAGGCCCAGGTCTACCAAAAATAGTTCAGTCTTTAACGCGAGGGCTCAGCGCTTGGCAACCGCTGTTCTATCAAGAGCCTTACCCGGGTAATGCGGATCTCTGCCCGGGTGGACCATCCCCTTCTCCGCCACTCGTGGGTCCTAATATGAATTTGAACAACATTGAAACAGCAACAACAACAAAAGGTATGGTGTCAGGAGCACCTAAAAAACCGGAGGGAGCAACCAGCTCCGTCATTAAAGGCTCTCACCCGAGCACACCCAGGCATTGCACGCCCAATGCCAAACCTGGTCAGTCCAGTTCTGTCGGCACCAAAGCCACCAGTAAGCCTTCGGCTGCTGGCGTGTTAGCCGGCAGATCGGGATCTGCACCGGGAAGTAGCAGGGTAGCCGTGGGCCAAAGTAAGAAGGCTAATCCTGGCAAGCCCCTGGAAGGATCCGGCATCAAAGCCACCAGCGTAGCTGGCGTGTCTGCCGCGATACTGAATGGGGGTGAGCCGGTGATCAGCAGAAGAGCCGCCGACTTCACCAGGACGGACCCGGCCAAGGCTAAGCCAAATGACAGGCGCACAGCCAAGCGCATTCTCACCAGGAATGCCACTAACCCAATAACCAGGGAGCAGACGTCTGAGCAAGACTTTGCGAAGGTGCAGGAGGATATAGCGTGGGCAAAGGCCGTATTACCTGGCTTCTCGCTAGAAACCCCCACCAAGCCTAAGATGGCTGAAAAGAGGAAGCCATCCCTGGAGGTGCAGAGCACCTCAAAAAGACCACGTCAAGGTCCGACGCCAGCCAAGAAATCCTTCGCGGAAGTGGCTAAAGACAAGATCATAATTGGCGTGATCGATAAACAAAACGCGGAAGGACGAATCCCCAAACACCAATGGAGATGGATCCAGGTTGCACTGACACCAATTGCAATCAAAATGTGGCGCGAGAACCCTGGCCCGCCGCCCTCTTGCGAAGACGCGGGATGGTACCAAGGGTCCGTAAAACTTATCGGGTCTACCCAGGAGCGAAACTGGAGGCGGTGGATGCTAAAGACATCCCGTCTAGGCCGAGAGCGAGGGCGTGGTTGCCGAGTGAACCATCGGAGCCAGCGGAGATCCTGGAGGCTCTCAAACTGTTTAACCCGTACCTGGGTACAAATAGTTGGAGGGTCCTCAAGGTCGAGAAGACGAACCGGGCTAGCATGCAGGTGGTCTTCCAGATTGACGGCGCTAGTGCGGAAAACATACGCTGCTACGGGGGGGTCGTGAACTACGGCTTCGCCAAGGTGGCCATGAAGGTGTACAAGACAGACACCGGGGCGCAGCACAACCTGGCTAGCGGTGTCGACATTGAGCCGGAAGACGCACCAACTGGCGACGGGGAGGAGGAGATGGATGTCGGAAAGGACGCTGTACCAGATGTCCTCGATGACGACGTTTCCTCCGGCTCCGAGTACGGCACCGCGTTTGGGCGCTTGTACACGGAGGAGGAGCTGCTAGGTGAAGCAGGTGAGGAGGCCGAGTCGGAGGTCACTCTGACGGAGGGCAGCGCTGCCTTACATGATGCGGATAGTACAAATAAACCTGCATCATAGTAAGGCAGCGTCGGCTGCACTTCTACTTCACTTGGCACAGGGTGAAGTAGAAATGGTCCTTGTCCAAGAGCCGTGGATCTCTGGCAACAGGATCTGCGGCTTGCGGACTCCCAAGTACACCATTTTCCACGGTAACGGTAAGGATAAGCTGCGCACCTGCATATTAACTAAAAAACATTTCAACGCATTTCTTCTCCCTCAATTTAGTGACGGGGACACCACAACCATCAGTCTGGAGTTAGAAACCCGCAAACTCCGACTGACATCCTTCTATTTGGCCCATGACACCCAGGGCCAGATTCCTTCAAGGACATTCCAGGAGGTGGTTGCACAAAGTGCCATGGATAAACAAAGCCTCATCATCGGAGGCGATGCCAACGCCCATCACTCACAGTGGGGCAGCACCAATATCAACGAGGGGGGTGAGTCTCTTTTTGAATACCTTCTTACCACTAACCTACATTTATGTAATAGGGGTACAGAGCCCACTTTTGTTATAAAGAATAGATCTGAGGTCCTTGATATAACCCTTGTATCGAGTGACATCAGTAGTCAAGTTGATAACTTGAAGGTTTTAAGCGATCATTCCTTTTCCGATCATCGCTATATCGAGATGACCATCTCAGCACCCTGTTCAACCCCCAAAAGTCCCAAAACCTAAAAAAGACAAACTGGGGAATGTATATGAGGATACTGCGAGAAACCCTTCCGCAAAAACCTCCCTTTACGGAACTCCTGACCAAGGAGTACGTAGAAAATATAAATAACCAATTCACCTCCGCGTGTAATAAGGCACTGGACAAAGCTTGCCCTCTAAGTAGATACATAGAGACCCACAAACCACCATGGTGGTCAAAAAGTCTCGAAACGCAAGGAAGAAGTGTAGACAAACCTTTAACCTCGCCAAAAGAACAGGTACAGACAGGGGCTGGGACCTTTACAAGAAAGAATTATATTCCTATAAGAAACAGATCAGACGGGCGAAGAGAACCTCGTGGGAGACTTTCTGCACCAATATAGAGAGTACCTCTGAGGCCTCCCGCCTTAGAAAGATAATGTCTTCTACATCAAGTCCACCAGGACTTCTACAGGACGAGAGGGGCAAATGGACTCAGTCCAGCGGCGAGTCCTTAGATTTGCTTCTCAACACCCACTTCCCAGGGTGCACACATACAACAACCCACACCCAGCGAAACTGCTCAACTATTCATAACCCTGAATCTATAGTTAATGCAGAAAAGATTAAATGGGCTATCAGCTCCTTTAAGCCCTTCAAATCGCCAGGGCCGGATAAGATATTTCCGGCACAGCTGCAGCACAGCCTACCCTACAAAAGTGGATGGCTGGAGGCTATCCTTCTAGGATGCCTGAAAGCAAACTACATTCCAAATACCTGGAGAAAAGTTAAAGTAGTCTTTATACCCAAAGCGGGCAAACCATCCCTTGTTAGACCTAACGATTATAGACCAATAAGTCTCTCCTCCTTACTACTCAAAACCCTGGAGAGGTTGCTGGAGACTCATCTAAGACAGTTAATCAGACCAGATTCACTTTCGAGGACTCAACATGCTTACACCAAAGGAAAGTCCATAGAAACTGCCCTTCATGGACTAGTCTCTAGAATAGAGTATTCACTCGACTGTAAGGAATACGCCATGGTGGCATTCCTGGACATAGAGGGGGCATTCAATAACATTCTCCCAAGAGCCATTACTGCAGCACTGACTGTACTCGGGGTCGACGAGCCAATAGTGGAACTTATCGACACCATGCTTACCAGCAGGGTTGTTGTTTCGAAACTAGGGGCTTCGGAGGCTCAGAGACATGTCAGTAGAGGTACCCCTCAGGGCGGGGTGTTGTCCCCCTTTCTCTGGGTCGTGGCGGTCAACCAACTCTTACGACTGCTAGAGAGAGAGGGGCACACAGCGATCGCCTATGCTGACGATGTGGCCATTATAGCTCAAACCCTGAGCGATCGTTTACAGCACGCATTGCATATATTGGTAAAGTGGGCCACAACTTGTGGATTAGGGGTTAACCCAAGTAAGACAGAACTTGTGCTCTTTACAAGGAAGTATAAGCTGCCGAACTTCACCCTACCTAAGCTCGACAACACGAGCCTCGCGCTGTGCAGCAGTGCCAAATATCTCGGTGTAGTTTTGGACAGGAAACTAAACTGGGACGAAAATATTAGACAACGTATAACCAAGGCCAACACGGCACTTTTTGCGTGTAAGAAATCAATAGGATTGAGATGGGGCTTCTCTCCGTCAGTAGTACACTGGCTTTACACAGCCGTGATAAGACCAATTCTATTATATGGTAACCTCGTCTGGTGGCCAGCTCTAGCAAAACCTGCTAATCTCAAAGCATTGCATAAAGTGCAAAGAAGTGCGTCCATCTGCATAAGCGGAGCACTACGAACCACCCCAAATGAAGCTTTAAACACCATGCTTCACCTGCTGCCTCTTGATCTCGTAGCCAGGCAGTTAGCTACTAACTCTGCCCTGCGGATTCGGGAGGCGATGGAATGGAGAGGAGGCAATCTGGGACATACCTCAGTATTATGTCTCCAAGCGAACATTCCATCTCGCACTGATTACTGTGTCCCCAAGCTCGCTTTTAACAACAAGTACAGCGTGACTATACCCAGCCGGGAGGCATGGAAAAGTCAATATAAGCCTAAATCGAACTCGGTATCCATCTATACTGATGGATCGAAACTCGACGACAAGGTTGGAGGGGGGGTTTACTCCTCTGATTTAGGTATACAAATCTCCTTTAGACTCCCGGACCACTGTAGCGTCTATCAGGCGGAAGTGCGAGCTATCCAGGAAGCCACAATTCACCTAAAGTCGCTCAGAGTCCTCCCTGGGAGTGTAACTATCTTCTAGTCAGGCAGCCCTCAAGGCACTTGACTCGAACATTAATAACGCACAAACGCTGACTGAGTGTCGCCAATCTCTTAATGAGATAGCTCAACACCTCAGTATTTGCTTGGTATGGGTGCCTGGTCACCGAAACATCGAAGGTAACGAAATGGCTGACGAGCTGGCTAGAAAGGGTACCTGCGAGGCTCTTCTACCGAAGAGCAGTAACGTTGGTATGCCACTAGCCTCGTTCAGACTACAAAATAGGAATTTCACCCTGCGTAAAGCAACCCAAAGGTGGAAAACGACCCTGTCGTGTGCGAAATCCCGAAGCACATGGCCATACTATAACTTGAAACGCACTAATACCCTTCTGCGTATGAGCAGAGAGAATATCTCTATTCTTATAGGGGCCCTTACGGGCCATTGTCTGATCGGCACACACGCCAGTAGACTAAATGTCCAACACAATGACTTCTGTAGGAGCTGCCAATGTGCAGAGGAAGAGGAGAGTGTAGTACACCTATTCTGCAACTGTCCGGCGCTTAGCGGTAGACGAATGCTATACCTAGGGAAACCCACCTTGAGTACATTATCGGACACGTCCGAATTAGAGCTAACCAAGCTTATAAAGTTTTTAAGGGCCTCAAAATGGTTTGAGAGGGGAAAGATGTAGTAGTTTTAAAGGAGATTATGTGGCAGTACAATGGGCCTCAATGGCTTATGTAGTCGGGCGGCAACGCCCGCGCCACCTCAACCTAACCTAACCTTGGTGTTTCTCTTGTGGCTGCGTCCACTTACTATTTTTTTTTTTTTGATATAAGATCCTGATAGACTTTACACCCTTTGTAACTAGCAGCATAATCTTCTTGCTCTTTATCTTTTGGGCAAGTTTTGCTGGGATGGTCAAGAGAGCATTTCACACATCTGTGAGATTTGGCACAATATGACTTTGTGTGTCCAAATTCCTGGCAACGATAACACTAAACGATTTCTTTGGTTTCACGGAGTGGTTCTATATTAACAACTGCGTTACCAATGAGTTTAACTTTGTATATATCTAAGTTCTTATTGTTGGGCTCAATGTCTAAGTAGAACAAATTCAAAAGCTCTTTGGCTATACGACTTTTAATATTACTAATGTTTCAAACAGCGTGACCTTTGGACTCCACATCTTGTTTAATGAAGTCTATATCCGTTGAGAAGTTTAAAATTTAACGGAATCTTTAGAAAGAGTTTTAACAAGTTTCCTGTATTCTTCAATAGACTTTACCATAACTCTCACATGACCATCGCGTTGTACTTTATAAAAGAAAAGGTCTTTTTTAATTTTAGTCTCGAGATAATCTAGCATTTCTTTTATATTACTGATTTCAGATAAGAATATAGGTGGCGGCTTGGCAGGTTCATCTAAGGCAGAGGTGGGCACAAGTCGAAATTCGTATACACGCGTGCATAGGCCCTCTGCCGCAGCAAGCAGCACAAAATTACACGTACACTATAAGCATCCGCTGCTTCTCGCGCAAATTACGCATACTAATGCGTGTAAAAACTTTGATAGTATGTGAGCTTGCCCACCTCTGATCTAAGGTGTCTTCAGTTATCATGTCCAGTGCTTCGAATGCGTCATTATTTCCGTTATTTGGCGTGCTTTCGTTTAGGAGTTCGAATTGATTGGAGCTGGTGCTGGGTGCAAAGTCCAGAGCGATTTTTTTTTTGTAGATTCGGAGAGGCTTGGTTTTGCCTCTTTATTGCCTTTGGTTTCCGTTTTACTGTCTGCCAGCTGCAAACTGTTGTATCGTCTTCGTCGTCTTTCATGATAACAACAACACTTTTTTAATGCTTATCAGCAACCACTGATTTGTTTCCGTTTGTTTTGTGAATCGAATAACTGACGTGGCCTGTGGGTTTGGTTCAACCAATCACAAGCAAGCACGTAGCCGCTGTACAGAGACGCCCTTGTTTTGGCAATTTAAGATATTGTTTATTTAATTGAATTACTTCACTTTCGCTTGTTATCACTAGTAGTGACTTAAGGGGTCACAATGCACAGTTTGTGCCACTTTTGTGGGCTTGTCTTTATTTTATTTTACGCGAAAATAAATTTTTATCACTTTTGTATTTTTGACACATGCATCTCGTGCCAGATCACCGAAATGACCTTCTTCTCTGTTTTCTTCATAATCTTCTCCTTTTTCATTTAAATCTATATATATATAAAATAGTTTGTCCCGACTGACTGATTGTTTAGAGACCCACAGACTAAACCATAAGAGCTAGAAGGATGAAATTTTCACAAAATATTCCATTCAGGTTGAAAGTGAGCACTAAGAAAGGATTTTTAATTTGGACCACTCCTTCGAGTACCTCCCATACAAATCTTTTTATTGCATTAATCACTTTACCTCATTCCACAACTCTGGCGCCTCATTGTCGCGGCCGAATTTACAAAAACAAAACACATGACCCATTCCACTTCTGCCGTCTGTGCAACCGATTGCCAGCGAGTTTACAAAAATAAAACACATGCGCTGTGTAAGTGTCTCCGTTATTCTCTTTTTTTTTCTGTGTGCCTTTGACAATTGATTTACGACCCCAGTATCGTTTGTTGTTGTTGTAAGTGTTGTTGTTGGGCTCGAAATGCTTCTTTTTGTTGGTATCATTGATTTAAAACAAATCAATTAAAACATAACTTGGTTTTGTACACCAGAATATGTTACGGGGGTGGTTTTATCTACATACTTGCTAATTATCAAACAAAACTTAACACACAAATACCTATTGCCTTTGTTGTTTTGATATAATTTTCAAACTGACATTTGTAACTTTAGTTGGTGTTGCAAATGCACATATGTACATATGTACATACATACCAATGTATGTACGTACATTTAACATTCTTTTGTACATACATATATATAACAAAAAATGCAAGTGCAAATACATATATGTATATACAGTGCAAAATTAAACGCACTAACAAGTAGAGTTTTTAGAAAATATAATCCGCATACATTTGTATATAAAATGCAAAATAGTTGTATAGATATGTACATATGTACAAACATTCAATTGGTATTTGTTTTTTATATCGAGCCATTTGCGCGATAACAATTAATCTTGAACATCTTTGTATGGTGGTTGATTTGCTTACTTGCTGCTTATCTAACTCAGACGTAACGTTATAAATCGAGTAAGAGACGTGTTTTTTTGTGCGCTGCGTTTATTTCACTGATTTCGACTTATTTCCCAAAAATAAATTGGTTTACGAACTCTGATAAAAAGCTTTTCATTGTTACTCACAAAGTGGCCTCATTTCTACTTCACAGAGTTTAATAAATAATAACAAAAAGTATAAAAAAGTTCTTTCCTGGCTTGGCGCGGCAAAAACTAACGTCAAAACAACAATAACAATCTGTGAGAGTTACTCTCTCCACTAAGCCGAAACACTCGAAACACAAAATAAAAAAAAACACTCATAACTGTAACTACATAAGCACAAAGCATAATCGCGAGTGAGTGAGAGCGCAACGGACACGAAATGTCGAAAACAGCTGCGAAGCGCGTGCGAAGCGAGACGACCGCTAATGTTGCTGGCCGCACCTCCGATGCACTTTCTCCACTGTTGGTAGAGCTGATCAACGCACGGTTCTCTGAACAGGCGAAACTTATTAGTTCTAACATTCGTTAAGCGGAGGGGAGGATACTGAAGGAGCTCGACACCAAGCTCAATGGCATTGCAAGTGATCTTGCGCTACTTGCCAAGAGAGTCCAGCATCTCGAAGATGAAAACATTCAGGCACTTCGAGAAAGGGTATCTGATCTCGAGGCAAAACTGGGAGCTCGGCAGATAGCAGAGGAGAATGCCAACATTGCAAATGATGTTCGCATTCATGGTATCCCAATGAGTGATAACGAAAACTTTAAAACAATAATGAACAGCCTATTTTTCTCACTCAACCTCACCTCCGCCGCCACCGAGAATAAGTGAGGTGTTTCGTATAAAACCGCGCGTCCCGACACATACCGTTTTAGATCCGATTGTGATCGTAAAGTTTGTCAGCCTGCGAGACAAAAAGGCACTATTACACGCCGCGGGAGCATACCGACGGAACTCTAAGATGCCACTGAGTCTTAAGATCTTGGGACTCAACTCTCAAGCGCCCTTTTACATCAATGAGCAGCTGTCAAAGCTCAATTATCAAATTTTAAAAGAGGCGCTTAAGCTTAAAAGGCATAAAGCTTTCTCAGCGGACTTTACGCGCTCTGCTGAGGTGTATGTCAGGCGAGGCGGAGGCAGTGAGTGCATTTGCATTAAGAGTATGGATGAGCTTTTGTCTCTTTCCCAAATCGGCGTGGCGAACAACACTAGCTCTTCAGACCTGGCCTCTTCAACTGTGGGGAACTCATTTTGTTCCCAATAAACATGCACGAGCTTTTATTTTCATTGATTTTTGTATCCTAAAACCTCTTATTTGTCAACATTTAAATTCTATTGAGTTAGATATTAGCTTTAAGTTTTGTTGGTGCGTTTCTAAAATTAGGTCTCATCACTTATGTTGGATAATATGATTGATCCAATGGCGAACAGTAATGTAATGCTTAGAATTCTAGCTAAGCAACACATTTGCCATATTAATGCTCAAAGTTTAGTCAGAAAGATGGATGAGTTTCGATATATGTTTGTTAAGTCAAATGTTGATGTAGTGTGTGTATCTGAAACATGGTTTATGACTCAAATGTCTGATTTGTTAGTTTCATGTGAAGGTTTTACTGTATTTCGAGCAGATCGTGTTGGACATGGAGGGGGCGTGGCAATCTTTGTTAATAATAAGCTGCGATCCAAGTTATTGTGTAAGCATAAAGAAGGAAGTACTACTGAGTACATTTTTGTGGAAATAAGCTGTCCACAGTATCTTCGTAAAATGCTTATTGGTTGTGCTTATCGTCCGAATCGTGCACCGTCTTACACTAATTCAATGTCGTCAATTTCAATGTTAACTGTTGCATATATTGACATTGTGATTCTGGGGGATTTTAATAGCAATGTACTGTCCCAGAATGATCTCACCAACAATATGGAATCGCTTGGATTACACTTAGTCAATTCGACTAATCCAACCCATTTTACTTCCACCTGCAGTACACTCTTGGATTTGGTCTTCGTCAGTAATTCCTTAAAAACTCTTAAGTATGACCAAATTTCCGTCCCCTGTTTCTCCAAACATGATCTTGTTTTTGTGTCGTATGATGTCTGTATTAATAAGCTGGATCTGACGTATACATATAGAGACTTTAGAAATATAGATATTAACTTTTTATCTGACGAATTTAATAAATGTGACTGGACCTTAATATACAACATGACCACAGTTAACGATCAGGTTGAATATCTGCAAGGTAGAATAATAGATCTGTATAATACTTGTGTCCCATTGAAATCTAAACTTCCCCAGTCTAGTGAGAAGCCCTGGCTAACACATTTCGTTAAAAGAGCCATACTAAAAATAAATGAAGCCTACAACAAATGGAAGAGATTTAAGACTGACTTTTTGTACGATACCTTCAAAAGTTTACGACGTGCTGTTGTTAAATTGATTAATGATGGTAAGAAGCGGTACTTTTCCCAGAAATTTCAACAATCCATCTCGTCAAGAGATAAATGGAGTATTATCAATGGAGTGGGAAAGCATAAAGTTAGAACCAGTGTCGACGTTAATGCTGAAGAGCTTAACCAAAAGTTCGTCAACTGCGCTGTACCTGAGGCCCTAGCCAATGAATACCATAACTGTGATCCTCCTAACTGTGATATTAGCTTTAGTTTCAGGTGTGTCAGTAATTATGAAGTCCTTGAATCTATGTTAAATGTCAAATCAAATGCAGTTGGACTGGATGATATAAATCCTAAATTTGTCAAAATTATAATTCCGTCAATATTAAACCACGTCACACATGTTATGAACTCAGCAATCACTACTTCGGTATTTCCTGAAAAATGGAAACTTGCTAAGATTATCCCTGTCCCTAAGGGAAATGCAGATTTCAGACCAATCTCAGTTCTTCCTTTTCTATCCAAAGTGTTTGAAAATCTATTAGCTAATCAAATAAATGAATATATGGTAACTAACAGTCTTCTCAGCAATAACCAATCCGGATTTAGGAAAAACAGAAGCTGCACAACAGCTATACTTAATATTGTTGAGGACATACGTAGAAGCATGGATGATGGCTACGTTACGTTCTTGACACTGCTTGACTATAGCAAAGCTTTTGATACTGTCAACCATGACATCCTATGCACAAAAATGAAGAAGCTATATAGTTTTACAACCACAGCCGATTCCTTATTACGCTCATACCTAGTAAACCGTTTTCAATCTGTTGTCACACCGTCAAGTTCGTCGTCATTTCTGTCCTTGAGCCGAGGAGTGCCACAAGGATCAGTTCTTGGGCCGTTATTGTACTCGTGTTATGTTAACGATTTACCCAATGTCTTTTCTGAATGTAATGTCCATATGTATGCTGATGATGTTCAGTTGTATTGTTGTAGTCCATTGTCCAGAATAGATGAATGTGTAAGTGTAATTAATAGAGAATTGGTAAAGGTGAGCGAGTGGTCACGAAGTAATGGCCTTGGTCTAAACACGTCAAAAAGTAAGTGTATAGTTATATACAAAAAGTCGATAGACACTTTAAACTTGGGAAAAATCAAAATTGACAATAATTCTATTGACTACGTAGACAGGGTAGCTAACCTAGGGATAACATTTAATAAGACTCTAACTTGGAGTGACCACATAATTAAATCAATAGCTAGAACTTATGCAGCCTTAAGAATGTTGTACCTGACGCAGCATCTCTTGCCAATTAATATTAAACTCATTGTGGCCAAGACCTACCTCATACCAACTCTCTTCTATGGAGTAGAAATTTTTTCAAACCCTGACGCTGCTAGTAAGCACAGGCTCAATGTTGTCTTCAATAGTATTACCCGTTATGTGTTTAATTTAGGAAGAAGAGACCACGTTACACCATATGCATGCAAAATATATAATCTTAGCTTGGAAAAGTGGATTCAACTCAGAGCATTAATATTGTTACACAAAGTTATAAATACAAAAGAGCCCAGTTATTTATATAATAAATTGTTTTTTTTAACTTCACGTCGGACAAATAATTTAATAATTGTACGTCATCGTTTATCTGTCTCTGAACAACAAAACTTCATACACACTGTTCGCCTGTGGAACAACTTACCACACGACCTAAAGTTAATTAGAAGCGCACCACGATTTAAAAGCAGCCTTATGCTGCACTTACAAAATAATATCTAACGTTAAATTAATTTTAATTCTAATATTTATAAATAAACATTCAAACTAAGTACATAAATGTTAGTCTGCTTAAGTTCTTCCAATCTTCTCATTGTATAATTTAAATTATTTCTTTCTGTTTTTTTCTTTTGATTTTGCTTTGTTAATTTTAATTAATAATTTTGTTTTAGTGACTAGTGCCTTAAATTTAAGTTTCTTAGAACTTGTCGCACTAGGATGTTAATCAATTAATAAAATAAAAGGAAATAACGTCGTACCACACAAACATTGTTGATATACAATTTCGAACAAGCAAGCAAATTTGTAAAGTATGGGGGTTTTGGGTATAAAAAGGCAGGCAGAAGGGGTAGGCGTGACATTCAAATTTGTGATGCATATCTGTGGTGGATGGCATCTTCTATCTCCCTATCAAGTTTGGAGACTCTAGCGCAAAAACTGAGAAAGATATTGAGGTGGGCGGTATAAGTGGGCGTGGCATCCAATATTGCACATTTGTTACGGATGGCACTAACAATGTTCCAAGTTTGGTGACTCTAGCGCAAAATCTGGGAAAGATATAGAAATTTCAGATTTTACGAGGTGGGTGGAAAAGATGGGCGTGGCATATAAAACTTTGATGTAGAAACAGGTTACGGATGTCACTAACAATGTTTCTACCAAATTTAATGACTCTAGCCCAAAAACTGAAAAATAAATAGTTTTCAGATTCTAGGAGGTGGGCGGTATACGTGGGGCGTGGCATCCAAAATTTTAATGCAAATCTTTGTAAGATCTACCTTCCCATCAAATTTCGTGAGTATTGCTTTAAAACTGTGGGAAATACAGTCATTTTCGATTATAACTGAAGGGGGGGGGCTGGGGGCGGAAGAGGTGGGCGTGGCATCCAAACTTTCCATGCAGTTTTTGAGGAATGTCATCGGCTATCTTGCCCATAAATTTGGTGACTTTAGCTGCTAAAATGTGGGATATATATATATGTGTTTCATCGATTTGCACATCGAGGTATCGATTCGTTATCGATATTCCAGGCCCCGTGAGTTCGTAAAGCCGTAAATTTAACACTTTGTCACACGAAGACATGTACCAAGATACTTTCAAAGTTGCAAGGACCTAGCATTAAGGGTGTCGAAAAAAGTTGCGTTTATACGGACAGGCACCATGACGGACATTGCATGAACCCAATTAACTATGATACCTTTGGTATCAAAGTAAAATGACGCGTCTGATTCTCAACCTCAATGGTGGCTTGAAAACGAGAATATTAAATACTTTGTTAATATGTTGTTAAACACTAACAAATTTATTTATTTTATATATATTGCTAAAATTTTGTAAAAACTATTGGCGCAGCGAAGCAAGCGGGGCCCTTACTAGTACATATATATATTAACAAAATTTAAGAAATGTTATCTACATCTACTTATATACATAATGCAAAACAGTTGCAAAGCTATGTACATGTGTACATTCATGTAATTTGTATTTGTTTTTTTTTTTTTTATATCGAACACTTTGTGCGAAAATAATAAGTCTTGAACATTTTTGTATTGTGGTAGATTTGCTTACTTGCTTCTTATCTAACTCAAACAAAACGTAACACACAGTTATTTTTATTTTATTTTTTTTTTTTTATTTGAATAGGTCTTTATTTGCGTCTGCCCGGAGGGCAATAAATCAAACATTATTATGCGTTGACGGGTAATAAATCGAAACAGTGTGTTCAGATAGTATTAAAAATTATACTAAGGTATCCTAAATGGAAGGTCCAGATGGTGGATACGCCTCAGTCTGCGGAGCTGGTCGCTGTTGTCCACTATGTTGCTAGCTTATTGATTTTCGTGTATTTCTAATTTGTTAATGTGTCTTATACTAGCTTTTTTTGCTTCTTCGAGTATGGTTGTCAAGTCTAGGTCATTTTTTATTGTTTTATTACGTACGTAGTATGGTGCGTTAAGGATAAACCTGAGTGTTTTGCATTCAATGCTTTCCAGCCTTTTTAAAGTTAAAAGTGAGGCTCAAACCCAGAGCTCAATCCCATATAAGAACATTGGTCTTATTATACTCTTGTATAGAAGAATCTTGTTCCTGGGTGTCAGTTTGCTCTTCCTATTAAAGAGCCACCACAACATCCTTGTTTTGTGTCTGATTTGTTTGAGTTTGTTCACAATGTGCGCGCCCCATGTCAGCCTTCTATCAAGTGTTAATCCCAGGTATTTAGCAGTAGTACTGTGTGGTAAGACTGCGCCATTTAGTGATACAGGTGGGCAGTCTCCATGTCTGAGGGCGAATGTGATATGCACCGACTTTTCCGTATTTATTACAACGTTCCAGGCCGTCAGCCGTCAGGTGCTACAGGGGGATGATCGCGCAGATTAGATTAGCAGATAAGTGCTGGTACTTGTACTAGTATCTAAGCTGCGTGCCGTAACTGTAGCGCATTGGCGGAAGTGCGACTATACTCTCCACGCGAGGGCGGCTGGAAACAGGCTCTTGGTAAGGTCATGTCTCTGCCAATGAGTGCTGGCGAATTGTAGTCGGGCGAGAGAAGACAACTCTCCAAATCACCTCAAGCCAAGGTGGAACAGCATATGCCGATGGTTGCGTGGCCGAGGGGAAGCTCGGTCTCTAGTATGCGGACTCAGGGGGAACAGCCGACCCACCCTGTTTTAATTAGGCTTTCCGCGGTACATGGGCTCTGCCGCGGGTGACGATCCCCTTCCCTATTACTCGTGGGAACAAAATTATGAATCAGACTAACACAAACAAAAACAATGAGGCCGACACTCGCCCAAAGTCGGATGGGACTAATACTCCCTCTTCTTCCGTGCTGCCCGGTAAGCTAGCGGGCAGTGCTACACCAGCTTCGCGTGGCATGGCTCCAGTCAGGCAGCCGAGTCGTGGGGCAAGGCCCGGATATAAGGTGCCAGCGAGAGCTCCGCAGAGCAGAAATGCGGCGGGCTCAAGCTCCACCCCAAACCGAGCCTCAACCTCGACAAGGTCTAGCACGGCTGGACCACCAAAGCCCTCTTTTTCCGATAAGAGACGCGCTGCGGGTATTCTCACCCGGAACTTGTCTGGCGCACACACATCGCCAGAAGGTTCGCAGCTGGTGGAGTGGGCAAAATCCGTTTTGCCCGATTTCAAGCCAGCGCCAGCGAAGGAGTCAGCTGCCGCTAAGCCCAAGCGACAGCCAACTGAAATTAGCGCACCGCAAGCCAAGCGGCCGCGTCAGCAGCTAGGAGTCAGATCCTACGCCGAGGTGACGAGGGGTAAGGTCCTTCTTGGTGTCCTGGACAAGGGCAGAGAGGGGGGTCAAATCCCGAGGAACCAATGGCCGTGGGTGGAGAACGAGCTGCAGGGTGCTTTCATGCGCACCATTATTGAGAAAGGAGGACCACCGCCCGTTTGCCAAGATGCCGGCTGGCATCAGGGCTGCGTAAAGGTGATCGCTTGTGCCGACGTACAATCCGCCAACTTGTATAAGGAGGCCATATCCGCCCTGGGTGAGGTTTACCCTGGGGCCAAATTGGAAGCCGTAGACTGGAGGGACGTGCCTAACAGGCCTAGGGCTCGAGTGTGGGTGTCGGCTAAACCCGACGACCCAGCCGAGATCCTTAAGGTCTTCCAGTTTTGCAATCCTCAGTTGCCGTCAAGCGACTGGCGGGTGGCAAAACTGGAAAAGGCGGATGGACCCCGACGGCAAATTATTATGGTGCTAAATGATAAGACGGCCGAGCACCTTGCCAAGTCCGGCACTCTACAGTACGGTTTTAAAACCGTGGCCGTAAATGTATACCGATCGGACAACAAAAATGGGTCAGTCGCTCAGGAGCCGGATCTGGAGCTTGAGAGTGATCATGAAGAGGATATGCCAAATCCTTCAGCAGAATCGCTCCCAGACGGGGAGGATCTGCCTGACTACATCTCCGAAACATCGGAATTAGTTCGCGATCTTTCTCGGCTAAGCCACGGCGGGAAAGATCCGGAGGTCGAAGACGACGAAGACGCTGACGTTACTGTGGTGGAGAGGGATTTGGAAGATGTCCTTGAGACTTCTTTAGATAAACCTCCACCACAGTAAGGCAGCATCTGCCGCTCTTCTACTGCACCTGGAGAGGGGTGCAGTAGATATAGTCCTTATTCAGGAACCCTGGGTGTGTGGTGGCAGGGTTTCTGGACTGAGGACGCAAGAATATAAGCTACTAGTAGCTGGTACTGAAGGTAGATATAGAACCTGCATACTCGCAAAGAAACATCTAAACATATTTTTGCTCCCAAAATACAGTGACACAGACAACACTGCAACAGGCCTAGAGCTGGAGAAAGATACAATCCGGCTAGCATCTAGTTACTTCGCCCACGACCATCAGGGTGACCCTCCGCATCCATTGCTACGCCAGCTGATTGCCGACTGCGAGCTGGGAGGCCTCCGGCTAATAGTGGGCTGCGATGTAAATGCCCATCATCATCAGTAGGGAAGCACTGATACTAATGCAAGGGGTGAGTTGATTTTTGACTACCTTCTAAATACAAATATGCTTTTATGTAATAGTGATCGGGACCCGACCTTTATTATCAAAAACCGCAGGGAAGTTCTAGATCTCACTCTAGTCTCTGCCTCTTTATGGGACCATATTCTCTCTTGGAGGGTGCTAGATGAGCACTCCTTCTCAGACCATAGGTATATTGAAACCATACTACAGATCCGAAGTCCTAAACCAACCCAGTTCAGAAATTTAAGAAGAACTGATTGGAAGATCTACACAGTTTCACTGCAAAGATTGCTCCCTGAAACTCCGCCTGAAGGGCCAGATACCGCCGAGTATGCAACTCGTCTCATAGAAAAATTCAATAAAGCGTGTGAAAATGCCCTAAATGAATCTTGCCCCGTTAGCAGACCAAAAAGGAAAAAGAAACCCCCTTGGTGGACTGCTCAAATTGGAGAGTTAAGGGCAGCAGCCAGAAAACTCTTTAATAAAGCTAAGGCTCTAAATGATGAACAACAATGGGCAGACTATAAGATAGGGCTCTCCGTTTTCAAAAAGGGGCTTCGCAAAGCAAAGCGGACCTCTTGGGAAACCTTCTGTTCGGAGATAGAAAGCACTTACGAAGCAGGCAGACTAAGGAATTTGCTAAGCAAAACTCCTCAGACTCTAGGGTTCATTAAGAACGCAAACGGTGCGTGGACATCATCCAGTGAAGAATCACTGACCCTACTCCTGGACACACATTTTCCGGGGGGAAGCAGATCACCAAGACCTGGTGATCGGCTTTTTAGCGGGGAGACACGGAAGCTCTTGCTACTGCTCAGCGATAGGAATATCCACTGGGCAATCAAGACCTTTAAACCCTACAAATCGCCAGGGACGGATAATATCATTCCTGCTCAATTACAATCCGCGGGAAAACGGCCATCAGCTGGCTAAAAGACATTTTCTCCAAGATTTTCAAAAGTGGTACAATCCCAGGGCTATGGCTGGAATCGAAAGTTGTATTCATTCCAAAATCCGGAAAACCCTCACACACAACAGCCAAAGATTTTCGACCTATCAGTCTCTCGTCTTTTCTCTTGAAAACGATGGAGAGGCTGCTCTGTCTCCATCTGAGAAGTACTATCCCCATATCGCTTCTTTCACCTGTTCAGCATGCCTACTCTAAAGGCAAGTCGACCGAGACTGCATTGCATGCGCTTACTGCATACATCGAAAAGTCTCTACATAGGAAGAACTACACGCTAGTTGCCTTCCTAGATATAGAGGGAGCTTTCAACAACGTCACTCCTAAGACTATCACTGACTCGCTGACGGATTTGGGGGTCGACTCCCCGACAGTGCACCTGATCGATCAGATGCTACAATGCAGGATCGTAAAGGCGACACTGGGGGCAGCGACTGTCACCAAGTCCGTCCATCGTGGAACCCCACAAGGCGGAGTCCTCTCGCCTCTCCTATGGAACGTAGCAGTCAACCAACTGCTGCGATCCATGGATGGGGGAGGGAGAAAAAGTGGTAGCTTATGCAGATGATGTTGCTATCGCCTTTTCAGGCAAATTCCCATAGCAGACGCTATGTGACCGTATGACGGAATCTCTTGCGAGGCTTTCCAGCTGGGCGGAAAGATCTGGGTTAGGAATCAACCCTGCTAAGACGGAACTGGTCTTGTTTACAAGGAAATACAAAATTCCGTCACTTCAACCTCCGACCCTCAATGGGGTTGAATTGTCCTTTAGTGACTCAGCTAAATACCTAGGTCTAATTCTAGACAAGAAATTGGACTGGAACCTCAATACTGAGGAGCGTATAAAAAAGGCAAATGTTGCCCTATACGCCTGTAGGAAGTCAATCGGACTTAAGTGGGGCATGAATCCACAAATCGTCCATTGGCTTTACACTGCGGTAGTCAGACCGATACTGTTGTATGGAGTGTCTGTCTGGTGGCCGGCACTTGACAAAGTAACAGTCACCAAAAAACTAGGAAGGGTGCAGCGAACTGCTGCACTTTGCATTACAGGAGCCTTACGTACAACCCCGGGTAACGCTCTCGACGCCATACTGCATCTCCTACCTGTCGAAATGATGGGCCGGAAAATAGCAAATATGTCAGCGCTTCGGATGAGGGAAACCAAACAGCGGACAGGTCAGGGTTTTGGACATCCAAGAATCTTGGAAGATAATCCACTCATACCAGACAATACAGACTATCAGATCTCACAGGTGTATTTAGACACTCCCTTTAATACCTTAATCCCAACGAGAGAAAACTGGGAAGAAGGCTTGCCCGCAAGACTCGCGGAAGCCGTAGAAATCTTCACAGACGGCTCTAAGTTGGACAGCAAGGTAGGAGGCGGCATCTTCTGCGCCAGATTTGACCTACGCAAGGCTTTCAGACTCCCTGATCACTGCAGCGTCTTCCAGGCTGAAGTGATAGCAATTCAGGAGTCGCTAAATTGCATTCCACATATGTGCAATATGCATATGTGCAATGCCAGTGAAATCTACATCTTCACAGACAGCCAGGCAGCAATTAAATCGCTGGAGTCGAACACATCGAACTCTAAGGCTGTTCATAACTGCCGCAAATCTCTATGCGAGATGGCAGAGCAGTTTAATATAAGCCTAATATGGGTCCCAGGACATAGGGATATAGAAGGCAACTGCATCGCGGATCAACTGGCCAGATTAGGAACTACCATGGAACTCCTTCCAGATAAAGAGAGCATTGGTATACCTATGGCATCCTGTAAACTCAAATTAAGAGATTTCTTCGAGACAGAAGCCAATAGAGTATGGCAGGTCTCCAACCACAACTCACGTATTGCTCACCAAACCTGGCCTACTAGATGCCGGAAAAGATCAAGTGAGCTCTGCCTTCTAAGCCGAAAAAAGTGCTCAATTGTCACCAGAGTGATGACTGGACATTGGCTTGTGGGGGCACACGCGGCCAGACTACTGGTCCCACACAACGACTTCTGCAGAAGTTGTCGGGATGAGGAGGAAGAAGAAACAGTTCTTCACCTTCTTGGCACATGCCCAGCCCTATGTAAAACTAGGCAAAGAATCCTTGGTGACTTTTTCTTCGAAAACCTATCAGAGCTCGCGAGTAAAAGACCCAAAGATGTAGCAAGGTTCATCCAAGTCGCAGGATGGACTCTCGAGGCGGATTCATACCAGGAGTAATAGAGGGGTCTCAGTGCCTTTCGCGGTATCACAATGGGCCGAATGCGGCCTAAGTGCGCTAAGGGGGGTATCCCTCCTTGGTAACCGCTCTAACCTAACCTACAACGTTCCACCTCTTCAGCTATGGTTGTAGGTTGTTCAGAGCAATCTGCAGCCTCCGCGCAGCCAGGGGGAGGGACTCGGCTGAGCACAGGAATGCTGTATCGTCTGCGTAGGTGCATGTAGTGTAGTGTGGGTCTTCGGGCTGTGGTAAGTCTGCAGTGTAGATGGAGTATAGTATAGGAACTAGAACACTCCCTTGAGGTACTCCAGCATTCACTACCTTTATAGAAGATTCTGATTGGCTCTGTCTGACGTAGAAACTCCTATTTTTAATGTAAGCCTTCAACATGAGGTAGTATGGCGCAGGCAAATTGGTTTTTAGCTTTTGGAGTAAGCCTGGGTGCCATACCCTGTCGAAGGCCTGCCGCACGTCTAGAAATACAGCCGCACAGTACCTTTTGTTTTCTAGTGTATCTATAATTCTGGCAACGACCCTGAGACACTGCTGTACGGCGCCGTGCCCTTGCTCGAAGCCAAATTGATGGTCCGGGATGGTTTGGTTGCGTTCTATAATAGGCTGCAATCTCTTCAGAAACAGCTTCTCCAGGATTTTTGATAGGATGGTAAGGAGGCTGATTGGCCTGTACGACGATAGCTCAGTCTCGGGCTTGCCTGGTTTTAGAATAAGTATGACTTGAGCACACTTCCACTGTGATGGGAAGTGACTAAGTCATGATCGCCTTAATGTTTTCGATGCAGTTTCTTGAAAGTAGTTTTATGGTAGCTGCGTCTATGCGGTCATACCCCGGGGATTTGGTCGGTTTTACTTTGACTATCTCCTCCTGAAGCTCGGAGCTTTCTATCTCAGGAATAGGCAGGTCCATAGGGCAGGCTGTGTCCAGAAACTGCATGGTCTCCTCCAGGTCTTCTGCGTCACATAGGTCAAATGGTTTGAAGCTGTTGCCAAGATGATCTGCAAATGCATCGGCTTTCTCCTGGCTGGAACGGCACCACACTCCAGTAGATGTTTTCACTGGTGCTACCCTTCGTGCCGGCCTCTTGAGGTTTTTTTGTAACGTTCCATAGGTTGTGTTCCGCGTTGCCTGGTTCAAGATCCGCCAAGTATTCTTCCAGAGATCTGCCTTTAGACTCATAGAGCATACGCTTTAGCTCCTTGCATGCCCTGTTGTATGCATTCTTGGCCCTGGGGCTTCTGCTGCCTTGCCAGACTCTCCTGAGTCGCCGCTTCTCTGACACCATGGAAGCCAGTTCATTTGACCAGAGGTGTACGTCTCTGCGGGCTATGCGGTGGTTCTCTGGTGCGGATGTGATTGGAGTAGCCAGACTGGCTGCCAGGTGAATCTTCCTGGTAAGACTCTCGACTGCCTCATCGATATCCACCCTAGATTGGATAATTGGTTGTGGGTCCACGTTCTCCTCTAGCCAGTTCTTAAATACGTCAGTGTTGGTGTTACGCCGAATTAGATTAAAGACAGTCCGGGCCTCAAGTAAGACTCCTGCAATACCACCTTAACCATGCTATGGTCGGAGCAGAGATCAAAGCAGCTAGACGTTGATATTTTTGCTGGGTCAACTCCCCTGCTAATAGCAAAGTCCAGAAGGTCTGGGGTCCTAGCGGTGTCTGTGGGCCAGTAGGTGGGCTCTCCGGTAGAATGTGTGATACATCCCAACTCTCTAATGCACTTTAGAAGGATTCTGCCTTTGGGGTTGACTTGCCTGGCACCCCACCATGTGTGCTTCGCATTGAAGTCACCGCCTAGAATAAACCTGGCTCCCAGATCTTTAAGCTGCTGTGCTAAATCGGCGTGGGTGAAGCTGTGGCTTATCTAACCCAGACGTTACGTCGTACCACACAAATATTATTGATATACAATTTCGAACAAGCAAGCAAAGCACATATGTAAGTTTGTATGTATTTGTAACGTATGGGGGGTTTGATTATAAAAAGACAGGCAGAAGGGGGGTAGGCGTGATATCCAAATTTGTGATGCATATCTGTGGCGGATTGCACCCTGTATCTCCCTACCAATAATGGAGACTCTACCGCAAAAACTGAGAAAGATATAGAGGTGGACGGTATAAGTGTTCGAGGCATTAAATATTTAGATGCACATCTGTTACGGATGTCACTAACAATGTCCCACCAAATTTGGTGACTCTAGCCCAAAATCTGAGGAAGATATAGAGGTTTCAAATTTAAGAGGGTAGGCGGTATAGGTGGGGGCGTGGCATCCAAAGTTTTGATGCATATCTTTGTAAGATTTCAGCATCTACATTTCCCACCAAATTTTTAAAACTGTGGAAAATACAGTCATTTTCGATTATAACTGAAGGGGGGCGGGGGGCGGAAGAGGTGGGCGTGGCATCCAAACTTTCGATGCAGTTTTTGAGGAATGTCATCGGCTATCTTGCCATCAAATTTGGTGACTCTAGCTGCTAAAATGTGAGATATATATGTGTGATTTGTTATCGATTTCTCAGGCCCCCAGAGGTCGTAGAGCCAAGTTTAACACTTTGTCTGACGAAGGCATGTACCAAGATATTTGCAAAGTTGCAAGGCTCTAGTTTTAAGGGTGTCGAAAAAAGTTGCGTTCATACAGACAGACGGACAGACACCATGACGGACATTGCACAATCCCAATATACTATGATACCTTTGGTATCTGTTTAAGCCGAAAAGTATGCACCGGCACCTGTAACTCCCCATCCAAGCAGTGTTCTTTCTCCATAACTCTCATGTAATTATGTTAACCATAATATTGTAATTATGTTAACAGCCTGCTGCACAAGCGCAACAGGCTGTTCCGTTCAGTATAAATTCTACAATAAAAGAAGCAAGTGCATACACTAACCCGCGCATTTTTCTTAAAATACGTAAATTCTCGTCTGCGACAAGTATAAGTCGCTCGTGTGTGTTTGGTTTAAAAATAAAAAGGATTCCGCCCTCCCACGTTTTCATGGTCCTTCGAGCCGGATAATTTAAATCATCCCTCGCCCCAGCAAGCTACGGTGAAATACACAAAAACATCTACACACGCATCTTTACACATACACAAAACAGATAAGTAATATAATTCGCATTATTTATATTATTATGTCCGTGTGCATTTAATTTATTAAATATTAAACGCAGTTTTAATATTTCCAATAAGTTTATTATTTGCACGTTTTTCGACTCTGTCTGTTTGAACAATTCCGTTTTTTTGGCGCCACTTACATACATACATATGTACATGGTGCCAACTCCAACAAAATTGCTTTTAACCAATGCATTTATGTATGTCCATATCTATATGTAAAAAGCAAAAGGAAACTAACAAGTGTTTCGTCTCCTTATCCGCCACCACTTGTGTCTCCAAAATATAACAACATTAAATTACTTTCAAAAAAGAACAATTTTAACACATAATATACATATATATATAAAACGTTCACCTTGGCGCAGCCAGAAGGTCAAGTAGCCAAATCCGCACTACATACATACATATATAAGTCAACGGTGACAATCCGCATTACATACATAACCAAATCAACGGTGACACTCCGCGCATACTCTCATACACAACACGTACATTCGTACATACATATGCTCTGGTCATTGACTCCGGCTAGCTGCAGCTGGCCAAGTGTGTTTACCGCTGCACATGTTATGTATATCCTGCACTTTTTTTGAAACAAGTGGGGTATATGCGTTTCCGAGTCAACTTGTATAATTTCTCAGCCACCCTTCCGCAAGTGGGGTATATCCGACCGTGCAATACTTTGCTTGACAAGTGGGGCATATCCGACTGCGAGACACTTTGTTAATAAAAGTATAATAATAAAAAAAAAAAGAAATTTTTTTTATTATTGCTCCAAATAAAATCTTTGCTGCATCCAGATAAGTGTGGCATATCCGACTGCGCAATACTCTGTTTATATTAATAAAAAAAAAAAAATAAATAAATAAATTTTTTTTATTGTTCCAAATTTCTCCACCTTGGTTGATAAGTGAGAAATATCCGACTGCGGCATACCCTGTTTATAAAAAATAAAAAAACTTATTGCACTTCCGTTGTCCAATTTTGTTTGATTTATTTGATCTTCGTGTGGTCTTTTCTGGCTCCATAGAGAGCCTATTATGTCCGAAGGCTCCAAGCAACAAGCGACACGTCGTCTTTCCGTCCGTCGCTCTTCCTTCTCAGGCGCTCGCAGCTCTTCAGCGCCAAGCGAAAAAGCCAGGGTTAGCTACTCCAAACTTCCGTCTGAATCAAAACAGTCCGCTGTCCAATCCAAATCACTAGCTATTACTCAATTCAAGCTTAAGGCAGAGAGTGTAGCAATTCAAGACAGCGCCCGTGTAACAAGACAAACTTCACAAAAAATAGCTGACAACTCCAAAATGGCGCTGAATGCCTTTATTGCCGTTTCGGACAGATTGAGCCAATTTGAAGCGAGATTTGCAAGCTCAGCAGGCGTATCGCTGTTCACATTACAGGTGCGTCGGGATCAAATCCGATCTTTATGGAAAACGCAAGGCGCCGGGTCCAGCGACGATCTTGCGATCCTAAACAACAAATATGAGCATTGCTACTCCATATATGAGCGGTGCGTAGCTCAGTTAAGCGAAAGCATAGACGCATTTTCCACGCAAAATAAGCAACCCCAATCCTCTTCTCCTCCATGTCAAGAGGATGTAGTCTTCCCCCAATTGACACAGAAGTCTTTGATGGAGACTATCTGCGTTGGCCCACTTTTCGGTATTTATTCACAGCAATCTACATAAACAATGCTAGATTGTCCCCAGTCGAGAAACTGTTTCATCTCAATGCTAAGACAAGTGGCGAGGCAAGGGGTATTGTTTCTAAATCTCCTTTAACAAATGACGGTTTTCACTCCGCGTGGCAGAATCTTTCCGAAAGATTCGAAAACAAGCGGCTGTTAGTGAACAGCCAACTCCGAATTCTTTTCAATTTACCGTCCGTTTCCCAAGAGTTTGGAACTGCACTGAAAGAGCTCCAGAGCACAATCCAAGGGTGTTTGACAACCTTCGAGCTAGCAAAGGTCAGCATCGACAATTGGGATTGTTTGCTCGTTTTCCTGTGCTCGTCCAGACTTCCGAAACTTACCCTATCCTTGTGGGAACAGTCTCTCCACATCAAGTCCGATATTCCGACCTGGGCAGAATTTAATGCTTACTTAACTGAGCGCCATCGCACTTTGGATGCGATTGAGGATATGAGGCTTATGAGCGGTCCAAATCACTCCAATCCAATCCAATCCAAGAATAAGATCAACTCCTTCGAAGCAAAGGTTAAGGTAAAGGCACAACCAGCCAAGCCCAATTCTACCTGCAAGCTCTGTTCCAAAGAGCCCCATCCAGTTCGTTTATGCCCACGGTTTCTGCAAATGACAGTACCGGATCGGGCCTCCTACATAAAGCAGCAGCAGCTTTGTCTAAACTGTTTCGCCAGAGGACATCAGCTGAAAGAATGCCCAAGTAGCCATAACTGCTATACGTTCAAAGGTCGCCACAATACACTGTTGCATCGTGGCGACCCTCCTACCCCACAAGGTCATCCTTAAGTACTGCTGCTGCTCCATACTTGCCAAATGTTCCAATACAGTCCACTCCAGAGCAAAGTTCGGCAAACATCCACAATTATTTCACGTCGAACACACAAGGTGTTCTATTAGGCACAGCCATAATAAACATATGCCACCTTGGCACTAGTTATATAGCTCGTGCGTTGATCGATTCTGGCTCCGAAGCAACATTCATTTCAGAACGAATGTTCAGAATCATCAAGCTTCCCTTTAAACGTGTGACAGCCCAAGTTGCCGGACTTAATCAAGCTGTATCAGCCAATCCTGAGAAGTAATGTCACTTCAACATAGGATCTCCAACGAGGCCGAGAGTTCACATTGAAGTTTCGGCGTATGTGCTTCCCAATGTGGCAGGTACTCTACCCTCACATCCGATTCCCGAAGGTATCGTGCGAGCCCTGCCCAATATTCCACTGGCTGACCCTCATTTCTACGTTCGCAGATAGATGTGCGATTAGGTGCAGATATCCTTCCATCCATATTACTAGGCGGCTCTATTCCTAACATTTCTGGCGCATTATTGGGTGAAGAAACCATTTTCGGTTGGATTCTTACCGGCCCAATAACTACTTGCGCTTCATTCTCTATCTCCGCTTTTTCAACCAAAATCACGGTCAAGACCGACCAACGGTTGGAAAACCTCCTTACAAAGTTTTGGGAGGTGGAGGATCTCCCAATGAAGCCAGTAGAAGAGTCTGATGCCATATGCGAGGACAACTTTAAGCGCACTACGACCAGAGACAAGAGTGGCAAATATATTGTCACCCTCCCCTTCAAAGATCCTGAGCACATAAACTTAGGTCACTCAAGGTCGATCGCACTGGCTCAGTTTCTAAAGAACGAAAATCGAAATAGAAAGATTACGTTAAAAGAGCAGTACTACTCCGTGATACAAGAGTATCTGGACTTAGGTCACATGAGACAAGTCCCCCCTACTACAGATACTGGGAACTTTTATCTTCCACACCATGCTGTCTTTAAACCTGACAGCACTACCACAAAAGTTCACGTTGTATTCAACGCATCCAGTCAATCCACTAACGGTAGGAGCCTGAATGATGTCCTTCATGCAGGACCTGTCTTACAATCCGATTTGACGACTCAGATCTTGAAGTGGCGTTTTTTCCGTTACGGTTTCAACGCCGATATTACCAAAATGTATCGGCAGATTCTGGTAAAGCCCAAACATACGCCATTTCAAAGGATCCTCTATCGTAACAAGGATCAAGAGCTCTGTGACTATGAGCTGGAAACAGTCACGTTTGGTGTGAATTGCGCTCCATTTCTGGCAATTCGGGTGTTACAGCAGCTCGCTACAGATGTGATGGCACAGTTTCCGCTTGCTAGTGACATCATTTCAAACTATATGTACGTAGACGATATCCTTGCAGGAGCTCACTCCAGGCAATGTGCGATTTCCAGCATCAAGGAGCTGCAAGATGCAATGCGTTCAGCTGGTTTTCCGCTTCGCAAGTGGAAGTCAAACGACAAGGAGCTCCTCCAGGACATTCCCAGAGATCACCTTTTGAGAGAGGATTTCTTAGAATTCGAAGAGGCCAGTGTGGCTAAAACCCTGGGGATCCGATGGCAAGCCAACTCTGATGAGTTTTTCTTTGCGCCCTCTAAGACTTCTGCAAAGAAATCGATTTCCAAATTTGAAGTGCTTTCGGAAATAACTTAGCTCTTCGATCCAGCGGGATGGCTGGCAACTGTCATCGTTCACGCGAAGATTTTCATGCAGGAAATCTGGCTTCACGAGCTTGGCTGGGACGATCCACTGCCGTCCGAGCTGGTTCAGCGTTGGGAAGATTTCCTCTCCGGTCATCCTCATCTGGGAGATATCCTGGTACCACGGTGGGTCTTTTTTCAGCCGGAGGCGAACATTCAAATCCATGGGTTCTGCGACGCCTCCCAAAAAGCTTACGGCGCAGCTCTGTACGTTCGAGTGGAGATAGGCCGACAGGTGTCAGTCCACCTCCTGACGTCCAAGACCAGAGTGGCCCCAGTGAAGACAGTTTCGCTACCGCGACTCGAACTGTGTGGAGCTGTTCTTCTCGCGGAACTGTCTGCCACTCTCATCCCTCAGATGTCCATAGGAAATTGTGAGCAATTTTACTGGACGGATTCAACCATTGTTTTGGCCAGGCTTCGCAGATTCCCCTGTTCCTGGACCACGTTCGTCGCCAACCAAAAATCATTCTTGCAAGGATTGTAGATCAATTGGCTTGCCATCATATGTGGGATCTTAAACAGAAATCATTCAATGTTGCCGGAAAACAGCAAAAGTCAGCTGAACCACTCGCTATATTTGGCAAAACGTGCATATATGTGGCAACGCTGTTAAGGCGATAGTTACTTATCGATGATGGGTAAATTTGGCTTTGAGAAAACCAAATCGTTTAACTCTACCATTAAATTAAATTTGCGTTTAGCTAAACGAAAATTTAACCGGACATTGAGAAATTGGGCCTTAGGCAGAGCTTTAAGAGTCATCGCATACGTGTTCCGATTTGTAAAACGATGTCGTCAATCTTCGTTGCTGTTTCCATCACAGCAACTCTAGAATAGTGAGTTTCAAGAAGTTCAAGAACGACTCGTATTCCTCACCCAACGAACCTCCTACGATAGGGAATATAAGTGTCTTTGTGATAAGCAAGGCTTGCCAACTTCCAGCCACATATTAAACTTTAATCTATTCCTTGATCCGAAGGGAATCATAAGAGCCTCCGGTAGATTAAACAAATCTTGCGACCTTAGCTACGATGAACGGCATCCAATCATACTTCCGTACTCATGCTCGTTCAGTCGCCTCCTCGTTAAATTTACGCATGAGATCTCATTGCATGGTGGAAATCAGCTAATGATGCGCATTATCCGCTCTAAGTACTGGATTCCTAAGCTGAAGACGCTCATTACCTCCATAGCCAATTCCTGTCGAGTCTGCGTTGTTTACAAAAAGAGACTTCAAACTCAGCTCATGGGTAGCTTACCCGCAGAGAGGTCAACCTTTTCACGTCCTTTTACACATACGGGCACCGACTTTGCTGGTCCGCTCGATATAAAGAACTACACGGGTCGTGCCTGCCTTATTACTAAAGGCGATGTGTGTGTCAGCACAAAGGCAATCCACCTTGAAGCCACGTCCGACTTGACGGACAAATTCCTTGCAGCGTTTGCCCGTTTCGTGGCAAGACGCGGCTGCCCGTCCAGAGTCTACTCCGACAATGGAAAGACGTTTGTTGGAGCCTCAAGAGTAATTACTCGAAAATTCTTGGAGGCTACAAAGACGCGCGTCGAGACAGCGTACAGTGACCAATGTCTCTCGTGGCATTTCAACCCACCAGGTGCACCCCACATGGGTGGCCTGTGGGAAGCCGGTGTCAAAAGTTTCAAGACACTGTTCTATAAGTCGACCTCCACTTTCAAATATACGTTTGAAGAGCTCTCCACTGTGCTATCGAAGATTGAGGCCTGCCTTAACTCCAGACCAATCTCTCCTTTATCCGAAGACGTAACCGATCTGCTGGCTCTCACTCCAGGACATTTCCTAGTAGGAGGCCCACTTCTTTCCAGGGCGGAGCCTGAGATAGAAGGAAGTGCAGCATCAATCCTGAACAGGTGGCAACGGCTCAAGGCTCTTAACCAGCACTTCTGTTTCCGCTGGAAGGAAGAGTACTTGAAGGAGCTACACAAGAGGACTAAGTGGCAACTACCCGAGAGGAACTTACAACAAGGTGACATGGTAGTTGTCAAGGAGGACAATCTTCCGTCCAACGGGGGAACACCCGGGGCAGGATGATCGGGTTCGTGTAGTCGACGTACTCACGGCCCGCGGGATCATCAAGAGGCCCGTAGTAAAACTGATCCTCCTTCCTCTCCAATCCGAGCCCAACCAAAATCCAAATACCTTGTCAAAAGCATGACTAACCGGTTCTTTTAACTTACGTAGCTTCTCTAATTTTTGCTTCTTTTATATCTTCCCAGAGTTTTGCTACAAAGGAACATGGCACCCACCAAGGCTCAGAAGCAGAGGCAAAGGCTGCGGGGTACGGCGTCATTCCGCTGCCGTATGTGTCGGGGCATCCACGCGCTTAAGAAGTGCCAACGTTTTATGCGCCTAGACGCTGAGAAGCGGCTCCGGGCAGTTCTCATAAACAAGTACTGCCCAAACTGTCTGGCACACCAGCATTCGGGGCGATCCTGTCGGAGTGGCGACAAATGTCGCGTCTGCGGTGGTGAACACCACACACTGCTCCATCTGGCCGACGACTCATCGCCCCGTCCGTCCAGAAGACCACCAGCCGGTCAACGAGTCCCGCCCCGTCCGTCCAGAAGCCTATCTCCAGCCGGTCAACGAGTCTCGCTACCCAGAGCGCCGTCACCCGATCCCGAAGAAGTCACCATCTTGGCTACGGTGATTGTGCTTGTCGCTGTAGGCGAGAAGACATTTACAATGCGAGCACTAATCGATCCATGTAGCCCGACCAGCCGTATTGAAGCCTCATTGGCAAAGGCATTGGGCCTTTCCACCACCAGGCTCGATGCGGGTGAAAGGGTGAGTGCTCCAAAACCGGACTGGTCGAGAGGGAGGTTCGCCTGCGGGTCGAAGATGACCACAGCTTCCGCACCACAAGGACGGATATCCAGGAGCGTTTCCGCTCTCTCTTTCACAACATCGTCCTGGCGGATGAACAATGGTTTAGGTCATCAATTGTCAGCCTGGTGCTGGGCTCCGACGTCTACGGTTATCTTATCCAGCCAGGCGTGCTTCCAACAGATCACGGCCTAGTGGCCCAAAACACTACGTTTGGGTGGGTCCTTTCTGGAGTCTGCAGCCAATAAGGTCCGCTCCCCCTCCATTCATTTTTTTTTACAATTATATTGCAAGGGGGGCGGAATGTTTAAGCCGAAAAGTATGCACCGGCACCTGTAACTCCCCATCCAAGCAGTGTTCTCTCTCCATAGCTCTCATGTGATTATGTTAACCATAATAGTGTAATTATGTTAACAGCCTGCTGCACAAGCGCAACAGGCTGTTACGTTCAGTATAAATTCTACAATAAAAGAAGCAAGTGCATACACTAACCCGCGCGTTTTTCTTAAAATACGTAAATTCTCGTCTGCGACAAGTATAAGTCGCTCGTGTGCGTTTGGCTCAAGAAGAAAAAGGAAAGTAAAATGACGCGACTGATTCTCTACCTCAATGGTAACGTGAAAAAGAGAATATTAAATAATTTGCTAATATAATGTTAAACATTAACTAACTTATTTATCTATATATATAAAATAGTTTGTCCTGACTGACTGACTGACTGATTGTTGAGAGGCTCACAGCCAAAACGATAAGAGCTAGAAGGCTGAAATTTTCACAAAATATTCCATTCTCGGTGAAAGTGAGCACTAAGAACGGATTTTTAATTTGGACCACTCCTTCGAGTACCTCCCAAACAAATCTATGTATTGCATTAATCACTTTACCTCATTCCACCACTCTGGCGCCCCATTGTCGCACAAGCTGTGAGTTTCAACGCCGCCGAGTGTACAAAAACAAAACACATGACCCATTCCACTACTGCCGTCTGCGCACAAGCTATTGCGGCCGAGTTTACAAAAACAAAACACATGACCCATTCCACTTCTGCCGTCTGTACAACCGATTGCCAGCGAGTTTACAAAAATAAAACACATGCGCTGTGTATGTGTCTTCGTTATTCTCTTTTCTTCTTTGTGCCTTTGACAATTGATTTACGACCCCAGTATCGTTTGTTGTTGTTGTAAGTGTTGTTGTTGGGCTCGAAATGCTTCTTTTTGTTGGTATCATTGATTTAAAACAAATCAATTAAAACATAACTTGGTTTTGTACACCAGAATATGTTACGGGGGTGGTTTTATCTACATACTTGCTAATTATCAAACAAAACTTAACACACAAATACCTATTGCCTTTGTTGTTTTGATATAATTTTCAAACTGACATTTGTAACTTTAGTTGGTGTTGCAAATGCACATATGTACATACATACACATGTATTTACGTGTATTTTTTATTATTTAGTACATCTATATATATAAAAATGAATTGCTGTTCGTTAGTCCTGCTAAAACTCGAGAACGGCTGAACGGATTTATCTTATCTTGGTCTTGAATTATTCGTAGAGGTCTAGGGAAGGTTTAAAAGGTGGAAAAATTCGAATAATTGACGGAAAAACCTTTAAAACAGCCATGCTAGAGTTGAGCCAGCCCTAGAGCTGTGTTTTGCAAAATCTTAGTAGTCTACATTTAAAATTCAGTAGGAAAAATAATTCTATTCGACGTATAAATTAAATTATTTAGTTATCCGGCACGCGTTGCTTCGCCAACAACTAAAATAAATGAAAATTTTTTTTTTTTTTTAAAAAACAAAAAATTCAGCATCTGAATCATAACAGTTTTTTTTTACTATTTAAAATCGTACATTTTTAAAATGCCTGCAATACGCAGAGGAGCTACCATAAAATCTTACCTCAACAACGCGAGCAGCAATGGGTCACGACGCAAACGTGTTGAAAGAGATCAGCAACTAACAAATCGAAACAAGAAATGCAGCTCAAAGAATAAGGACTGCAGAAAGTCGTGCACAAGAATCTCAAGAACAGCGTGACGAACGTCTGCAACAGAATATTACGAGAAAAAGAGCGGCACGAGAACGGAACATAGCTACAGTACGAGTACTAGATCGACAAAGGCAACGGATCAGCCGCTCATTAACACGTGCATCATTCGTTCGGCTTGCCTTTGAATATGCAGCAGCCGGCATGTGCTGCGCATCAGGAAAAGTTGTGCTGTCACCTCTACCCGCTCCGCCGGAGCCTTTATTATCCCTTACTAGCAATTCAGATGATTTCAAATTATTTTTGCGTAAGATACGCTTATTTATTTTTTATCTGTTATTATTTGTCTGTTATTATTTGACAGTCCTAGATCTGTGTTTTGCAAAATCTTAGTAGGCTACATTTAAAATTCAGTAGGAAAAATAATTCTATTCGACGTATAAATGAAATTATTTAGTTATCCGGCGCTCGTTGCTTCTCCAACAACTAAAATAAATTAAAAAAACATTTTTAAAAACAAAAAATTCAGCTTCTGAATCAAAACAGTTTTTTTTTACTATTTAAAATCGTACATTTTTAAAATGCCTGCAATACGCAGAGGAGCTACCATACGCCTTCAAACAATCAATTTAGGCAGAAGAACACGAAATACTACAAGCCAAGCTCAAGAACTTGAGAACCGAAATAATCGTAAAAGAATTCGGATATCACAAACGCGTGAAGCGCGAGCGCGACATTCAACAAATATTCGTGCAAGTTTGTTGTTATTGGTTCTATGAACTCGGTTTGCTCATATTGTGAGGCATTGAAATACAGAAAAAAATTAGACAGAACCTTACAAGATCTACGGAGAAATTATAGCCGATTTGGTGGTGCATTGATTTTATTAGCAGGAGATTTTCGTAAAACATTGCCAGTGATTCCACGATCAACGCCAGCAGATGAACTCAATGCATGTCTAAAGTGTACTTTTAAATATGTACTTATATAAAGTTTTATTTAATTTTAATTTACAACACCCTATCACGGGTGACGGTTCTGTTCACGAGAAGTTTTTGCCCCGACTATAAATTACGTAGAAACAAAACAATTCAACATTACAAATCTTTTTGACAGGAAGAAGTCTGTCGGGTCCGCCGCTGCAACGCGTGGCTGGGTTAGCTAGTTTTGGCATAGCGACATAAGATCGACGACATAAGTTCGCCGTTTTCAAAACGACATAAGTTCGCGCGATCTTATGTCGTTTTAAAACGACATAAGTTCGCCGAGAAAAAAACGACATAAGTTCGCCGAAAGAAAACGCCGTAAAAGCAGTGGCTCACGCCACTGCTAAGGCACTGTTTGCTATGTTCCGGAGCAGATCACACTATCTCGCCGTTTTCAACACGTCATAATATCGCGCGAACTTATGTCGTTTCAAAACGACATAAGTTCGCCGAGAAAAAATCGACATAAGATCGCCGACGGACAGACTGGCAAATTATACCTCAAATGCACAATCCACATAGTTTACACAGATCAGCTTACCACCTTCAAGACAAATGGTTGCTGTTGAAATTTAATAAAAGTTTGCACATATTAACGTGTTTCCAATTGAACTGTTAACAAACGAATAACTTTAACCTCGAAACTGAACAGATTACAATTAGAAGCTGTCAAACAATTGTAACGACATGTAATCGAATGGTTACTTGATTAGGGATTTTTGTTAAGGGTGTAAAAAACTTTTTCGGTTTTCCTGCATTCCTGTTGAACATTTTCCTGAATTTGGTTTGTCATAAACCTCACGGACCCCGAGAAATTTTCAACGAATACAAAACCGTGGAAATCGGTTCTTGCGTTCTGGAGTTATATCGTCAGAAAAAATTCAAACTTATTTTTATATATATAGATAAAATCATTACTGATGCAATCTTTTATCGCATTTATATTCTACACACTGTGAGTGATTCAACTACACCTGAGCATACACCTAACAACAAAAACGAAAGAAAACAAAAGCAGAACATACAATCTACGGGTGAGTGAAACGTTTTCAATTCAATAAATAATAATAATAAAAAATAAGAAAAGAAAAAAAAGCAAAAATAAAATGACGACAAGCTCGACTTACGCACCCTCGAACATCAGATGAGTCAAATGACTCAGGCCAACAGAAGTATAGATTTATTTTATGGCGGTAAACAACCACTTCGCTCTCATTTTAAATAATCTCAAGAGGTCACGTCCGCTTTGGTGGAAACTTATAGGGATAGAGCACTAGATGTCTTTGTCAGAGGTTTGAATAGCGATATGTCTCAGTTGCTTATAATTCGTAAGCCAAAGAGTCTACCAGAAGCTTACAGTATCTGTCTGGATCTTCAGAATGTGACTTCTAACGTTTACGGGGTACCTAGGTTTGCCGCACCTGTATACCGCCCCGCTTTTGGCCCCAGATACCCGTGGGTTGCCCAAGAAGCCCATTCCGCACCTAGTAACCAACTTGCGGTGGGATTCCATCGTCAAGGGAATACTTTTCAAGGAAATATAGGCAGAAGCCCCCAATATTCTCAAAGGTTTTCATCACCTCGACCAGCTATTAAGTTGGAACCAGCCCAATCAGGCCAATTTTACCGCTCTGGTTTTAGCGGCCAAGGCCAAGGCAGTGCGAGAAGTGCAAGAGAAGCCCGTCATCTAGCCTTAATCCTTTTAAAAAATCACAAAGGTTGTATTACCTGAACGCCACCGCAACTTCTGTAGAAGCTGCCGCTGGCGAACTTGTCGAAAAACCAAACCCCGAATTCTACTACGAAGGAGCTTGTCCTGGCGACAGCCCCATTGTAACGAATTGTCCTTCGCAAGAAGCTGACCAACTCCACTGCGAAAGTGATTCGGGTAACGTGGACGAGGTAAATTTTATGACCGATGCCTCTCTAGCGTTCCATACATAGAGTATGGCGCCAAAGACGAGGATAAGTTACATTTTCTTATGGACACTGGTGTAAATAAAAACTTTGTTAGTCCGAAGATACCCAAGGGATGCACCCCCTTGTCTAAACCATTCCGAGTCCAGTTCGCTGCAGGTTATATTGAAAAAACTCACAAACTTACCGGTCCGTTTTTTAATTCAATAGGCAATGACTCCCTTATTACATTTTACGTTCTACCCGGTTTAAATGCTTTTCATGGTATTATCGGGGACGACACTTTGAAGACACTCAAAGCTCTAATTGACAGAGAGCATGACTGTCTGACCATAGCCCCTGGAGTTAGGAGACCTTTATTAGCTAGATCCTCCCACAACGTTCATTCTTTGTTGGATAACCAGCATTCAGAAGGAGTCAAGGAAACTCTTAATTCATTGATTAGTGAATACTCTACGATTTTCGAGCCACTATCACCCGGCGAAGCTGTGGAGACAAGCGTACGTGCTGAGATCCGTATAAGTACACAAGAACCAATTTATTCAAAAAGCTACCCTTACCCCGCTAGTATGCGAAAGGAGGTAGAAACACAGGAAGAAGAACTCTTGCTCGAGGGTGTTATCAGACCTTCAAAGAGCCCTTATAACTCCCCAGTTTGGGTGATCCCAAAAAAACCTAAGCCCAATGGGGAAAAACAATATAGAATGGTAATTGATTACACTGTGATAGTTTTTTTCAAAAAAAAAAAAAAAGACAAGACCGGACTCGACGGTTTCCCCCTATTTCGGGTCCTACGAATCGAACTGCATCATTACTTTTTTGAGTTATAATCATGGTTTCATACAAAATTTTTTGTTGAAGTTTTTTATCAAAGTGGTCCATTGTAAGAGAAAGACACATTTTTCTTCGGTCTCTAACTTTTTTAATGTTGACTTTGTTGGTAAACTTTCTTTGGCAAAGTTTCTCAGAATAAGTCCGTCTTTAAGTTCTTAGATGACTGTAAGCCCCAAAATCAATGTTTTGCGTGTCATTTTAACCAATATGTCGAAAAAACTGAAATTTAATCCATTTTTTTTAATGTTTTTTCCCTCACGTATTTTAATTTACACTTTGATACTTATACATTAAGTGACTTCTTGTAATAGTAACAAACTTGAGCAAAGACAACGTTCTAAGCAAACTAACCATAAGAAAAAAATCTTAATAAAATTTGTATTTTCTAAAAAAGCTGCACTAACTATGTTTGTGCGCTGTTTTATTTTTTTTTATCTTATAATACCATACATTTGTACGCAATATTCAAAATCAATTTAATAACACTCATCTATCAATGTCCAACACAAATCAGCAAGCAACGAGTCAAGCTTTTTGCAGCTGCACTGATAAGAAATAACAACAAGTAACGGTTAAAAGAACCGTTTAATGCTGCTGATCTTATCATCTTATCTTACCTGATGTTAGTTTGCCTAAGAGTCAAAATTTAAGCATTGATTGCAGTAGTTATTCTGACTTTGACTTCGCGGAGAGAACATTGTTTTAGTGCCTTGCATATAAAGAAAATATATTAAAATGAACAAGTGCCCAATTGGCCTATCGATGTTCTGCTACGTATGTGAAAAATTTACAAGCCCTCGGAGAAGACGCAAAATATCTTCTGGAACTGCCAGCATCTACGAGGAATATTTAAATTTGCACGTTTTAAAAGACGTAGATTGGGTGCCAAATACCATTTGCACGCAATGCAACAACAACCTGCATAACTGGTCAAAAAAAATTGGGAAATGGGATTCGGCACCCCAATGATTTGGATAGATTATAATTAATTTAATTTAATTTAAATATTGTGTACAAATTAATAATACTTATTAATAAAACTTAAAAGATACAAAGAAAAAAAATAAAACAGCACACAAACATAGTAAGTGCAGCTTTTTTAGAAAATACAAATTTTGTTAAGATTTTTTTTTCTTATGGTTAGTTTGCTTAGAACGTTGTCTTTGCTCAAGTTTGTTTCTATTACAAGAAGTCACTTAATGTATAAGTATCAAAGTGTAAATTAAAATACTGACCAAACGTGAGGGAAAAAACATTAAAAAAATGGATTAAATTTCAGTTTTTTCGACATATTGGTTAAAATGACACCCAAAACATTGATTTTGGGGCTTACAGTCATCTAAGAACTTAAAGACGGACTTATTCTGAGAAACTTTGCCAAAGAAAGTTTACCAACAAAGTCAACATTAAAAAAGTTAGAGACCGAAGAAAAATGTGCCTTTCTCTTACAATGGACCACTTTGATAAAAAACTTCAACAAAAAATTTTGTATGAAACCATGATTATAACTCAAAAAAGTAATGATGCAGTTCGATTCGTAGGACCCGAAATAGGGGGAAACCGTCGAGTCCGGTCTTGTCTTTTTTTTGACTATCACAGTGTTATAAACGTCTAAACGCCGTTACCATTCCCGACAAGTACCCGATTCCAAACATAACGTCCACTGTTTATGCCAAACAGCGGGTATAAAATAACTCCAAATGATCAGCACTGCCAACGCTAGAAACTCACCACAAGCCAAGCTCGCTAGCCGATGGCAGCCCTTAACAGCCTAGCGGCTATTAACATAATCGCATGTAAAACAGTTCAAACTTACAAGTGTACCACGCCTGATCATAATTTTATTCCGTCTAATAAAGTTACAGTTTTAAATATATAACCTTAACGCGAAACGTGTATTTAATTCAACAACTTCAAATATAACTAAAAGTGCAGCGCCCCCCGACAAAACATTGGTCCTTCAAGCCGGATTTGTGGAAATAGAAACCAACGACATCCAGCATCAGTTTTCGGCAGCACTTGAAGTAGAAGAAGATAAGTACAAAGTTCAAGAA
Organism: Scaptomyza pallida; assembly: GCA_018152965.1. Taxonomy (NCBI): domain Eukaryota; kingdom Metazoa; phylum Arthropoda; class Insecta; order Diptera; family Drosophilidae; genus Scaptomyza; species Scaptomyza pallida. The sequence continues at coordinate 557,508 of JAECXP010000196.1, forward strand.
TACTGGTACACTTACCGCCATTTAATTCTCCGTCCGCCATATTTTTCCAAGCGAAAAGAAAATTTTATTTTTCCTTTTTTTCGCAATCCATGGTTAGCTTTGCAGCTAAAACCACTTCCTTCCGACAAGATTCCGATCAGCTTAAGAAAGAATATATGCAGAATTCCGTGTACATTACTATTTAAATTTCTATATATATATATGAACGTGTATATACTTACAACGAAATCCACTTGTCGTCCGAGTTTCACTCTTTAAAAGTGTTCCAGAACATATGTGCGTGCGATTCCTACGCAATTAAATATAATAAAGAGCTTAAGAAAAAATCCATTTATGTTAACTTTGTACATATGTATGTACATACATACTTACGTGCACTTATGGTACAAGCTGCCATCCGAATTGCATTTGTTATGTGCGCAAGCGTCCACGCACAGTTATTTAAATATATAAACATTTAATTACATACACAACTGCAATCATCCATACACATAACATTTAAAGCACGTACTACTACTGTTAACATTTATATAGTGAGATATCTAATATGCACATATATTGATACCTCAAGTATGTTTCACATAAGATCGCACCCTTACACATAAGCACGCACCCTGATCATATTACACCCTAAATCCTAACACAGGAAACGGGCCAGACATAAAACTAGAACCTAAGAACATTTGTAAATCATGCGTAATGCCACAAACGCACTAGACATAAACATAACTCTAAAACACGCCATAAGAGTGAGATCGTTAACATAAGCATATTTCGGTATGATTAATTCTAACATAAATAATTGATATGAGTGACTCTCACTCAACCACAAGCGTGGGATTGCAATCGTAAGCATATTCTCTAAAAAAGACTCAACTCTTAGACTCAAACCGAGGTTTGCTTTGCACGACACTAAATTTAAGAAGTCAGTTTTAGAATTGGTCTTCGTCAATGAAATAAAATTGTAATTAGACTTAGACTACTGTTTCTCAAATAAAATTGTTATAGTAAAATAAAACTATACAAATATTTTTTTTTTAAGTTGTCACACAACAAACAATTTCATTGGCGCAGCCGGTAGGATTAGTGAAAAACAAGTGCAAATAAATTAAATTGCGATACTTAAAGAAAAATAAGTGCAAACAAATTAACTTGCGATACTTTATAAAAAACTAATCCGCAAAAGAACTTAACGTGCAGCAAACACATTTAATGGTGTTTAAATAATTTAAGCAACAAAAATAAAACAACAAAGCAACAAAAAATAAAACAACAAAGCAACAAATTCAACAACAAAGCAACAAAAAAATAAATCAACATGGCAGTCGTACTAAGTGACGCAGAGTTAAACCTGGCATTGTCACAAATCCGACAAGTGCCCTTCAAGCGCCTTCATCAGGAGGACAGAATTCATATTACAATTATACCCTACTAAAAACCAAAGGCAAGAAAGTATTCTATACGGTGCTATAGAACTGCAAGTCATCGGAGAAGCCCAAAGGATCTCGCAACTATCACAGGCCAATAATTATGGCGATTTGAAGCGAGCAATCATCGAGGAATATACCACCCAGACTCCAGTGGAGGAACTACTACGACAACTATACAACACCAGCTATCAAGGAAGTCTCCGTAAGTTCATAGAAGAGCTAGAACACAAATCATATGTAATAACAAACAAGCTAACATTAGATAATAATGTAAACAACACAATTGTCTACACAAATGCTATGAACAACACAATTAAAGATGTCATAAAAAGAAAAATACCAGATAGAATTTTCATGATTTTATAACAACTAGCCATATGTTAAAAGTAGCAGCTCAAAGGGAAGGTTTATACGAAAATAGTGTGGTTGAAAAACCCAAAGATAATAAAGATAATAATTCAACAAAAAACTATCATGGTAGAAAGTATCAAGAAAATTTTAACCAAAATCCAACACATTACCCCACTAACTAAGCATCACATAGCCATAACTACCAAACCAATTACAATAACAACCCTTATCGAAATCAAAATAACCACTACAACAAACCAAACTATAACCAAACCAACAGACAGTACACCCAACAGGAAGACAGACAACAATTAACCGAATTTCATTACAAACTCCAACAAGGTAGACAACAGAACCCCATGAACTATTCACAAAATAGAAACTCTAATGCACAAGCACCCCCTTTCAACAACCAACCTCAAAAGAGGCAAAAAGAGAGTAACAGCGGTGTGTCAAAAATGGACACATCCGAAAATTTTCAAGCACAAGCCTCGGAACAATGAAGAACAAAAACCCATTCATAATCATCATTATGAATGATAAACCACTTAGATGCGTAATAGATACAGGTTCTTCTATTAGTATTATGAATAAAAACTTTTTAGACTTTAAAATCGATAAAGATCATTTTAACGTTCACACAATTAACGGCAATATTGAATTAACAGAAAGTCTAACAATAGGCACATGCAAACTTAATCCGACAAAACAAAAATTTTATTTACACAAATTTTCAAATCATTATGACATGTTAATTTGGAAGCTTGCAAAGCTAAACTTGATTATGAAGAAGGAGCAGTAATTTTAGGAGAATATAGGTTCATATTTAAATACGATACCAACATTAATTAAGAAGAAAAAGAAAACTAATACAAGTAAATACATTAATTACAGGGTACCAGCTAATGAAGGGAATTCTAATATTAATAACATTGCTAACAGTAACAATTAACGGACAAAGTATCGAAATAAACCCTATAAAAGCAAACAACGGCTACCTCATATTTAAAATAGGAACACTGGATATACCAACAAATTTTGAATACCATTATCTAACTGCTAATTTAACAAAAATAGAAAAGGTCTACAACAACTTATTAATACAAGCAAAAGATTACGAAAATTCAACTAAAATAAATTATCTGATTGAAAAACTAAACAGGGAAATGAACGGGATAACAATTATTAAAAGACAAAAGAGAGGACTAATAAACTTAGTAGGCAAAACATACAAATACTTATTCGGAACATTAGACACAGATGACAGAGACGAACTAGAACAAAAAATAAGTAACTTAGCAAAAAATAGCGTTCAAGTCAATGAATTAAACAAAATAATAGAAACAATTAACAAAGCAATTGAGACCATGAATACATTTAAAACAAAAGAAGAAAAACACAAGAAATTCGATTTACTAATTTTCAATTTAAAACATTTTACCGAATATATAGAAGACATAGAAATGGGAATGCAACTAGGTTAGGTTAGGTTAGAGCGGTTACCAAGGAGGGATACCCCCCCTTAGCGCACTTAGGCCGCATTCGGCCCATTGTGATGCCGCGAAGGCTCTGAGACCCCTCTATTACTCTTGGTATGAATCCGCCTCAAGAGTCCATCCTGCGGCTTGGATGAACCTTGCTACATCTTTGGGTCTTTTGCTCGTGAGTTCTGATAGATTACACACTGTGACAAAAAAAATCAAAACAAAACTTCTGGAACGGGATATAGCGTATGTTTTAGGTATAGTTAAATAGAATTTTGTGGCGTTCTAGAATTTTTTGGATCACATCGAAATTTTGAATAACTGTAAAAAACCTTTTTTTGCATATACGGTCACTTTTACGCCCATAGCTTCGTCAAATATCCACTGATTTTGATTTTTTAACCAGTTTTGGAAAGAATAAACTTAGGTCTTTAAACGTGCCATACATGACCTAACAGGTTTTATTTCCTTTATTGGAGTATTTGCTAGGTAAACCATTTTATTTTTTATTTTTTTTTACTTTTTTTTTACTTTGGTGGTGTTTTTGAACACTATTTTGGTAGAAACCCCTTTTACTTGTTTTATTATTTAAAGAGAATACATTTTCACGAGTAAAACGTGAGTCTATTTTCTAAAAACAGTCAATAATTAGCAAAGTTATGATATATTTTCGGATTATGAAATATTTGCAATATGTTGATAAATCGTGCCTTATAGCACTATCGACCATTGTATTGTTGAGCATTTTATAGTAAATTCTTAGAGAATTTTTATTTTAGAATTAGATTGTCTCTAAGTAGGTACTGTTACTTTAAATAAAACATTTCAAGCTACTTTAGTTAATTTGACTTTTTTTAATCACGTTTTGTGTCAGTTTAAGTACATTTGTTGAACTTATTTTACACAATTTTTGGAATTGCGACTTAAAAATATTTAAACGATCTTTTCCTTTTAAACTGATCATAATCGGTTTTTCGTTTAAGTGACCAGCAGTAATTTGTCATTATGTTAATTTTATTTGATTTTATCTTTCCCATCAAAGCGCTTTTCGATCGTAGTGAAACCTTTCACCTTGTTCGTCGCTGAACTGGCCCAGATTATCTGGGAAGAAATCCAAGTGGGAATGCAAAAAATGGATTTTTATGGATATGTTGCAGCCCATTTCATTGTATGCACATAAAAAATTGTTTAGAAATGTTACATAGTCGGCGCTCCTTTTATTGCCAAGAAAATTATCACAGAGCGCAATATAACTTTCCCAAGCAACAGAGTCTAATTTGGTCTTGAAATCGTTACTTTTCATTAGCTTTCGAATCTGAGGTCCGATAAAAACACTCTATTTTCTCATTCCACTCGTGTTCGGTTAAATTGAACTTACACATCATGAATCTAAAATATCGTCAAATGGCTTTTTTATTAAAAAAATTAATAACTCGCTCAAAAACTACTTTATTTTAATCAAATAAATTGCAAAATACTCGAAATTAAATGTTTTTTGAAACTGCATACCAAAATGAAACAGTTTTATACAAGCTTGACTTATTAATTTTCCTTCAAAGTAAGGCAAAGTTGCAAAAAACTAAAAAAATTATTATACTTTTACATGTAGCCTCCTTAATTTTTATCCGAGATTGCAATGTAATACACCGTTGGAAAGGTGCTACTTTTGTTCCTTCTAACGACGTATTACATGTTATTGTACGATGCATAGTTTGACATATGATTTTTTAACTCCATCAACCTCGAAAATACGGGTTTTTAGCCGTTATTCCAAATTTTGATGTGCACGAAAAATTTGTGGTATGCCACAATGTTACATTTAACTATATCTACAACCTACACTATGTCGCATGCCAGAAGTTTTTTGACTAATACACCGTGTTATCGAAGAAAAAGTCACCAAGGATTCTTCGCCTAGTTTTACATAGGGCTGGGCATGTGCCAAGAAGGTGAAGAACTGTTTCTTCTTCCTCCTCATCCCGACAACTTCTGCAGAAGTCGTTGTGTGGGACCAGTAGTCTGGCCTCATGTGCCCCCACAAGCCAGTGCCCGGCCATCACTCTGGTGACAGTTGAGCACTTTTTTCGGCTTAGAAGGAAGAGCTCATTTGATCTATTTCGGCATCTAGTTGGCCAGGCCTGATGAGCAATGCGTGAGTTGTGGTTGGAGACCTGCCATACTTTGTTGGCTTCTGTCTCGAAGATATCACTTAATTTGAGTTTACAAGATGCCATAGGTATACCAATGCCCTCTTTATCTGGAAGGAGTTCCATGGTAGTTCCTAATCTGGCCAGTTGATCCGCGATGCAGTTGCCTTCTATATCCCTATGTCCTGGGACCCATATCAGGCATATGTTAAACTGCTTTGCTATCTCGCATAGAGATTTGCGGCAGTTATGAAAAGCCTTAGAGTTCGATGTGTTTGACTCCAGCGATTTAATTGCTGCCTGGCTGTCTGTGAAGATGTAGATTTCATTGGCATTGCACATATGTAGAATGCAATTTAGCGACTCCTGAATTGCTAGCACTTCAGCCTGGAAGACGCTGCAGTGATCAGGGAGTCTGAATGCCTTGCGTAGGTCAAATCTGGCGCAGAAGATGCCGCCTCCTACTTTGCTATCCAACTTTGAGCCGTCTGTGAAGACTTCTACGGCTTCCGCAGGTCTTGCGGGCAAGCCCTCTTCCCAGTTCTCTCTCGTTGGGATTAGAGTATTAAAGGGAGTGTCTAAATACACCTGTGAGATCTGATAGTCTGTATTGTCTGGTATGAGTGGATTATCTTCCAAGATTCTTGGATGTCCGAAACCCTGGCCTATCCACTGTTTGGCTTCCCTCATCCGAAGCGCTGACATATTTGCTATTTTCCGCCCCATCATTTCGACAGGTAGGAGATGTAGTATGGCGTCGAGAGCGTTACCCGGGGTTGTACGTAAAGCTCCTGTAATGCAGAGTGCAGCAGTACGCTGCACCCTTCCTAGTTTTTTGGTGACTGTTACTTTGTCGAGTGCAGGCCACCAGACGGACACTCCATACAACACTATCGGTCTGACTACCGCAGTGTAAAGCCAGTGGACGATTTGTGGATTCATGCCCCATTTAAGTCCGATTGACTTCCTACAGGCGTATAGGGCAACATTTGCCTTTTTTATACGCTCATCAGTATTGAGGTTCCAGTCCAATTTCTTGTCTAGAATTAGACCTAGGTATTTAGCTGAGTCACTAAAGGACAGTTCAACCCCATTGAGGGTCGGAGGTTGAAGAGACGGAATTTTGAATTTTCTTGTGAACAAGACCAGTTCTGTCTTTGCAGGGTTGACTCCTAACCCAGATCTTTCCGCCCAGCTGGAAAGCCTCGCAAGAGATTCCGTCATACGGTCACATAGCGTCTGCTATGGGAATTTGCCTGAAAAGGCGATAGCAACATCATCGGCATAGGCTACTACTTTGCACCCTCCCCCATCCATGGATCGTAGTAGTTGGTTGACTGCTACGTTTCATAGAAGAGGCGAGAGGACTCCGCCTTGTGGGGTTCCAAGATCGACGGATTTGGTGACAGTCGCTGCCCCCAGTGTGGTCTTTACGATCCTGCATTGTAGCTTCTGATCGATCAGGTGCACTGTCAGGGAGTCGACCCCCAAATCCGTCAGCGAGTCAGTGATAGTCTTAGGAGTGACGTTGTTGAAAGCTCCCTCTATATCTAGGAAGGCTACTAGCGTGTAGTTCTTCCTATGTAGAGACTTTTCGATGTATGCAGTAAGCGCATGCAATGCAGTCTCGGTCGACTTGCCTTTAGAGTAGGCATGCTGAGCTGGTGAGAGAAGCGATATGGGAATAGTACTTCTCAGATGGAGACAGAGCAGGCTCTCCATCGTTTTCAAGAGAAAAGACGACAGACTGATGGGTCGAAAATCTTTGGCTGTTGTGTGTGAGTGTTTTCCGGCTTTTGGAATGAATACAACTTTCGATTCCAGCCATAGCCCTGGGATTGTACCACTTTTGAAAATCTTGGAGAAAATGTCTTTTAGCCAGCTGATGGCCGTTTTCCCGCGGATTGTAATTGAGCAGGAATGATATTATCCGTCCCTGGCGATTTGTAGGGTTTGAAGCTCTTGATCCCAATGGATATTCCTATAAGTTGCTTAGCAACTTCCTTAGTCTGGCTGCTTCGGAAGTGCTTTCTATCTCCGAACAGAAGGTTTTCCAAGAGGTCCGCTTTGCTTTGCGAAGCCCCTTTTTTAAAACGGAGAGCCCTATCTTATAGTCAGCCCATGATTGTTCATCATTTTTAGCCTTGGCTTTATTAAAGAGTTTTCTAGCTGCTGCCCTCAACTCTCCAATTTGAGCAGTCCACCAAGGGGGTTTCTTTTTCCTTTTTGGTCTGCTAACGGGGCAAGATTCATTAAGGGCGTTTTCACACGCTTTGTTGAATACTTCTATGAGCCGAGTTGCATACTCGGCGGTGTCTGGCCCTTCTGGCGGAGTTTCAGGGAGCAATCTTTGCAGTGAAACAGTGAAGGTCTTCCAATCAGTTCTTCTTAAGTTTCTGAACTGGATTGGTCTGGGACTACGGATCTGTAGTATAGTTTCAATATACCTATGATCTGAGAAGGAGTGCTCATCTAGCACCCTCCAAGAGAGAATTTGATCCCATAAAGAGGCACAGACTAGAGTGAGATCTAGAACTTCCCTGCGGTTTTTAACAATAAAGGTCGGGTCCCGACCAATATTACATAAAAGCATATTTGTACTCAGAAGGTAGTCAAAAATCAACTCACCCCTTGCATTTGTATCAGTGCTTCCCCACAGATGATGATGGGCATTTGCATCGCAGCCCACTATTAGCCGGAGGTCTCCCAGCTCGCAGTCCGCAATCAGCTGGCGTAGCAGTGGATGCGGAGGATCACCCTGATGGTTGTGGGCGAAGTAGCTAGAGACTAGCCGGATTTTCTCCTTCTCCAGCTCCAGGCATGCTGCAGTGTTGTCTGTGTCACTGTATTTTGGGAGCAAAAATATGTTTAAATGCTTTTTTGCGAGTATGCAGGTTCTATATCTACCTTCGGATCCAGCTACTAGTAGCTTATAGTCTTGCGTCCTCATTCCAGAAACCCTGCCACCACAAACCCAGGGTTCCTGAATAAGGACTAGGTCTACTGTACCCCTCTCCAGGTACAGTAGGAGGGCGGCAGATGCTGCCTTACTGTGGTGGAGGTTTATTTGAAGGAGTCTCAAGGACATCTTTTAAATCCCTCTCCACCACAGTAACGTCCGCATCTTCGTCGTCCTCGTCACCTGACGGCAACTGAGGGTTGCAAAATTGGAAGACCTTGAGGATCTCGGCTGGGTCGTCAGGTTAAGCCGACACCCACACACCAGCCCTAGGCCTATTAGGCACGTCTTTCCAGTCGACAGCCTCCAGTTTAGCCCCAGGGTAGACCTCACCCAGGGCAGAAATGGCCTCCTTATACAATTGGGCAGATTGTAAGTCGGCACACGCGATTACCTTCACGCAGCCTTGATGCCAGCATCTTGGCAAACGGGCGGTGCACATCCCTTTTCTATGATGGTGCGCATGAAGGCACCCCGCAGCTCGTTTTCCACCCACGGCCACTGGTTCCTCGGGATTTGTCCCCCCTCTCTTCCACCTCGGCGTAGGTTTTAACTCCTAACTGCTGACACGGCCGCTTGGCTTGCGGTGCGCTTGTTTCCGTTTGCTGTCGCTTGGACTTAGCGGCAGCTGACTCCTTCGCTGGCGCTGGCTTGAAATCGGACAAAACGGATTTTGCCCACTCCACCAGCTGCGAACCTTCTGGCGATGTGTGTGCGCCAGACAAGTTCCGGGTGAGAATACCCGCAGCGCGTCTCTTATCGGAAAAAGAGGGCTTTGGTGGTCCAGCCGTGCTAGACCTTGTCGAGGTTGAGGCTCGGTTTGGGGTGGAGCTTGAGCCCGCCGCATTTCTGCTCTGCGGAGCTCTCGCTGGCACCTTATATCCCGGCCTTGCCCCACGACTCGGCTGCCTGACTGGAGCCATGCCACGCGAAGCTGGTGTAGCACTGCCCGCTGGCTTACCGGGCAGCACGGAAGAAGAGGGAGTATTAGTCCCATCCGACTTTGGGCGAGTGTCGGCCCCATTGTTTTTGTTTGTGTTAGTCTGATTCATAATTTTGTTCCCACGAGTAATAGGGAAGGGGATCGTCACCCGCGGCAGAGCCCATGTACCGCGGGAAGCCTAATTAAAACAGGGTGGGTCGGCTGTTCCCCCTGAGTCCGCATACTAGAGACCGAGCTTCCCCTCGGCCACGCAACCATCGGCATATGCTGTTCCACCTTGGCTTGAGGTGATTTGGAGAGTTGTCTTCTCTCGCCCGACTACAATTCGCCAGCACTCATTGGCAGAGACATGACCTTACCAAGAGCCTGTTTCCAGCCGCCCTCACGAGGAGAGTAAAGTCGCACTTCCGCAAGTGCACTACAGATACGGCACGCAGCTTAGATACCAGTACAAGTACCAGCACTAAACACTGCGCGATCATCCCCCTGTAGTACCTGACGGCTGACGGCCGGAATGCAACTAACAAGATTAGGAATATTCAACCCTAAATTACTCAAACACGATTACTTATTGCATGTTACACCAGAAAAAATTCTTAATATTAAAACATTAACTTGGTTAAAAACTGATACGAAAGAAATTTACATAATATCACATATTCCACAAACAATTAGTAAAACACCTATTTTCGAAATAATACCTTACCAAGATGAGAATGATAATATTTTAACAGAAAACATTCAAGAAGAATATTTTATAAATAATAATAAATAATAATAACAAATAATTAATAATTGTATAATAGGAATTGTTAAACAAACAAAAACAGAATGCAAATACACTAAAACAAGTAAGAATTTTCAAACTAATTATGTAGAACCAAACATTGTATTAACTTGGAATTTTCCAGAATCAATCATCCATCAAAATTGTATGAACAATGTAATTAAAATTAAAGGAAATAATATTATAAAAATTTATAATTGTGAACTGCAAATAAATGAAATTTCAATAATCAATTCAAGATTTGATTTCACACAAAACATTTATGTCAGCAATAACGTAACTAAACTTGAACCATTGTCTTATATTCAAACTAACGAATTAATATTGCAACACACAAAATATTATAATACATTTCAAACAATAACCTTTACATTATTAACAATTACGATATTAAGCATACTATTGTACTTAATCTATAAGTTCAAAAGCCTACCCAAAACACTTATTGTAAAATGTAGTAAACCTAAAGAACAGGAAATAATTAATGACCAATTAGAATTACCGAATGTCGAACAAGCCTTGTATCCTAAAATATGAACAATTTAACGTTACGCAAATTTCTAAGTGTGGGCGAGTGAATTATCTAATATGCACACATATTGATACCTCAAGTATGTTTCACATAAGATCGCACCCTTACACATAAGCACGCACCCTGATCATATTACACCCTAAATCCTAACACAGGAAACGGGCCAGACATAAAACTAGAACCTAAGAACATTTGTAAATCATGCGTAATGCCACAAACGCACTAGACATAAACATAACTCTAAAATCACGCCATAAGCGTGAGATCTTTAACATAAACATATTTCGGTATGAGTAATTCTAACGTAAATAATTGATATGAGTGACTCTCACTCAACCACAAGCGTGGGATTGCAATCGTAAGCATATTCTCTAAAAAAGACTCAACTCTTAGACTCAAACCGAGGTTTGCTTTGCACGACACTAAATTTAAGAAGTCAGTTTTAGAATTGGTCTTCGTCAATGAAATAAAATTGTGATTAGACTTAGACTTCTATTTCTCAAATACAATTGTTATAATAAAATAAAACTATACAAATATTTTTTTTTTTAGTTGTCACACAACAATCAATTTCATTATAAATATATTAACGCATGCACACAACCCTCCACCATCCAACATACTTACACATATATGTACGTACATCACTATCGTACATCCCGCAACAAAACAAATACATCCTATTTATTTGTCTAAACATATATGTTCACACACATTCACACGCGCACTTACTACACACATAAAATAACAATAAGGCCCAATTTCTCAATGTCCCGTTAGGTAAACTAACTGACGTTTAGTCAAATTTGAGTTTCTCAATGTCCGGTTAGGAGTAAATGAAAAACAAACTAACCGGAAGGCTGGGTCGCGTTTAAAATTTAAGCTGTTTTTTTGTCACGATATATCGTTAAGAGTTATCGATGAGGCAAACAGCTGTCCCTTGAATTGTTTATGTACTTTGTTATTAAATTAAAATGTCATCACATAAAAGAGTGTTTTTTGTCCATGCAACGGAGACGCAATTTGACGAAACAGAGCCACGCATAAATAACACGAAAATGTATATGGATAGGGTAGGCTGTTTCACTGAACTGGACGATGTCAAATTTGTACAGCGGTTCAGGCTAACAATATCTACGTGCAAAATCATTCTTGCAAGAATTGTAGATCAATTGGCTTGCCATAGTAATAGGTAAACAGTTAAGTTCTTTTGCGCTCGAATTAATCATTTCAAATGATTCATTTGTGGGATTTTAAACAGAAACCATGCAATGTTGCCGGAAAACAGCAAAAGTAGGCTGAACTGCTCGCTTTATTTGGCACAATGTGTATATGTATGTGGCAGCGCTGTTAAGGCGACAGTTACTTATCGATGAAGGGTAAATTTGGCTTTGAGAAAACCAAATCGTTTAACTCTACCATTAAATTAAATTTGCGTTTAGCTAAACGAAAATTTAACCGGACATTGAGAAATTGGGCCTAAATCAATAAAAACAACTTGTGTAAAAACACAAGTGCGATATAACACAATCACAAACGATAAACTAAACACTGGCCGAGCATCACAAAGAGATTAAAATATAAATAAAAGCTATTATTCCATTGCATAGCCGGCATAAACACATATGTAACATATAAACAAATAAGGTATTTGTGAGATTGATTGGGCATTCATTGTAAGTTAAATATGCACAAGTGGGGCTGCAGCCCAAAAGTGCTCCAAATTTTTTTTAAATGTTTTTTATCACTAATATATGGTAGCCCATGGCATATTATGGTGGGGGACGCCATAAAACCCCATAAAAAAAATAAAAAATTCGCCAAAAAGAAAAATATTACTTTATTACATTATAGTAGATATTACAGTAGAGGTGATGAGTAAGTAGTGTCATGGCACTCGACACACACACACACACACAAAACGACTTAAGATCGCCGTCGGCGAGTTTAAAATGCCGTAAAAACTTTCAAACGCCGTAAAAGCAGTGGCTCACGCTAAGGCACTGTTTGCTATGCTCCGGAGCAGATTACACAAACTCGCCGTTTCTTGTTCCGCCGGAATTATCCAGATCAAACCACGCGTCTGTCGAACCAGGGCTGCAGCTTAAAAGTGCTCCAAATTTTTTTTTAGTGTTTTTTATCACTAATATATGGTAGCCCATGGGATATTATGGAGGGGGACGCCCTGGTTCGCCAGATTTACCAAACTTTCAAACGCCGTAGAAGCCATATATTAGTGATAAAAAACATTTTTAAAAAATTTGGAGCACTTTTGGGCTGCAGCTCCACTTGTGCATATTAACCTATTGTAAATAGCCTTTTACAAATTTTTGTAACACAATTCCATTCGTGGCCCAGTTCCATTTTGTTCCAAGTGGGTGGAGAATACAAGCAATTTATAAATATCCTTTTATAAATTATTTGTCCACTCCAGTATCGGGTTTCGAGTTTGCAAATAGTCTTTTACAAACATTCTTGACCCAATTCCATTCGTTCCGATTTTGTGCAATTTATAAATATCCTTTTATAAATCATTCGTCGATCAGCAGCTGGTTTCGAATTTGTAAATACAATACATACAAATTCTCTTCGACCCAATTCATTTGTTCCGACCTTTTAAATAGCCTTTTAAAAAGGTCAGTCGTCGTTCCGCCACAGGTGTCAAACTTGTAAGTATCCTTTTACAAGTTTCTCTGGCCCACTTTCCAGTGCGTTCTATTCTTCCAGTTTTGACCCACAATACAAAGAAGTGATATTTCCAAATCCGTGAGAACGGATTATGTCAACAGGGTCAAAACAAAGGGGATAAGGGTTCAAAGAAATTAACTGTTCCGTCCGCTAAGAGAGAGTCGCTTCCTTCATCAAGTTTTCCAGTTAAGAAAACCTCCAGTTCTTTTACGCCGTCCGCTAAGAGAGAGTTGCTTCCTTCGTCAAGTTTTCCAGTTTAAAAAACCTCCAGTTCTTCTACGCCGAAAATAACTGGTTCGTCCATAAAGGGTGAAAGACGAAGTTCGCTTTCGTCACCACGCTTTCAAGTCAAGAAAGTTTCCACTTCAAGCACAAAGCGAGTAGTCACACGAGCCGTAAGCAAACTCCATTCCGAGTCCAATATGGCACTGGCTAAATTAATTGCAGTCTCTGACAAGCTCAGACAATTCGAAGCTAGGATAACTAGTCCGTCAGCGACTGAACCGTCTCTATACATATGGGAAAAAATAGAAAGGAGTACGAGATCTGTGCAAGGACGCTCAGCCAAGGGAGTGGGAGTAGCGATATCGCGTCGCTAGAATCCAAATACGACCATTGCTACTACATTTACGAACGTTGTACGGCACAGTTAAGCGAACAAATCGAAGGGCTTAATTTGATAAATAGGCAACCCGCAGTTCCAGTGGTCCCTGTATCTCGTGGCTGTAGTCTCCCACCTGTAGATACTGAGATGTTCTTTGGAGATTACCTAAAATGGCCAACTTTCCGAGATCTTTTCACAGCTATCTATATTGATAACCCGCGACTAACTTCAGTCGAGAAATTGTTCCACCTCAACTCCAAAACTGGAGGTGAAGCTAAGGCAATTGTCGCCAAGTCCCCGTTCACCCATGAGGGTTTTGACTCCGCCTGGCAAGCGTTATATGAGCGTTTCCAAAACAAACGGCTCTTTGTGAACAGCCGGCTGAAAATCCTTTTCAGTCTTCCGAATGTCAATGTAGAGACCGGATCCGCTCTTAAAGAGATTCAAATCACTATCCAAAGCTACCTCACAGCTTTGGAACATTCCGGTATTTCTATCGCAATTTGGGATTGCCTCCTAGTCTTTCTGTGCTCTTCCAAATTGCCGAAGGGGACATTGTCTCTGTGGGAACAATCCTTGTCAGATAAATCTGCCATTCCCAAATGGGAGGACTTAAACAGTTTTCTGAGCGAGCGTTACCGGACGCTTGAAGCGATTGAGGATATAAGGCCGAGCTCCAGCATTCAAGCCTATCCGAAGCCGTCCAAGCCCCAATCAGCGTCCCGGAACGTTCAGACTTTTGAAGCCAAGGTTACTTTCAAACCGAAAGCGTGCAATGTGTGCTCAAAGGAAAACCATCCTATCCGGTTATGTCCTAAATTCCTTCAGATGTCAGTTTCTGACAGGGCTAATCTCGTTAAGCAGCGGAGTCTATGTTGGAATTGCTTCGCCAAAAACCACCAACTAAAAGATTGAACCAGTGCTTACAACTGTTTCACGTGCAAGGGCCGCCATAATACACTCCTTCACAAAGGGGGCCCCTCCGCAGTTACCACACCACTTCATTTCCAAGCGGCTGTTTGATAAAATCAAATTGCCATTCCAGCAAGTCCAGGTCAACGTTTCAGGGCTGAATCAAGCGGTTGCAGCCCAATCACGAAAGTTGTGCAAATTTCTCATTGGCTCTCCAGTTAGGCCGATGCTTCATATTGAAACTTCGGCATATGTTCTTCCATCATTGTCCGGAAACTTACCCTCATACACCTGTAAAGAATGAAAGTCAATTTGTTCTTTTTGTTCATTTATTTAGTAACGAAAGCAGCGTAGGTGCTGCTTCCAACGTTCAGTTGTTTCTGTTCTTAAACATTTTATTTAGGTTCTAAGTAAGCCTAAGTCTCCTTGCTGCGCTGCCCACAGTTGGACAGCAGAGAGAGACGGTTATGTATATTCCATACATTACATATGTATGTATAATGTATATTTGTAAGAGAGCGAGAGTATTATACATATATATATCACGAGTGGTCACAGCGTGAGAATGCTGACGCGGCTTTGATTGTGCCCGTTGCATTCTCATGCGATCATGTTACCAGCCACTTGAAATATGCTGGTTGTTTATGTTTAACAACAAAGTTCTTTGATTTGTGTTTACGTTATGTTTATATGCAGCAACAAAGTTTTGCTGTTCAATATATTTTAAGTACTTTGCGTACAGTATGCCCTTGATATATATGCATACTACACACCATTCCTCCAAGTGTATTAAGGGATCTACCAAACTTCCAATTAGCAGATCCGACTTTTTTCCAAAGATCGCTAATAGATCGGATATCCTTCCGTCCATTCTTTTGGGCCTAATGTTTGTGGTAGTCTACTGGGACAAGAGACGGTCTTTGGCTGGATCCTCACCGGCCCGATGTCTAAGCCCCCATCCAACTCCATCTCTTCCTTTCCACACGCATTTCTGCTCAGGCAGAAGCGCGCTTAGAGCAGCTTCTCATAAAGTTTTGGGAGGTGGAGGATTTGCCAGCTAAGCCGGTTAAAGAGTCCGATTCCTTTTGTGAGAAGAATTTCGCCGAAACAATCACAAGGAATGAGAACGGCAGATATGTAGTCACGCTTTCATTTCGCGATGAGAACCATAGTGCGTTAGGCCACTCAAGATCCATGGCGCTCGCTGAATTCCTGAGAAAGCCGTCTCAAGAGAGACACTTCCCCAAAGCCCAGTATGACTCAGTTATCCAAGAGTATCTGGACTTAGGTCACATGGAGCAAGTCCCTCCAAATGACCATGGCTACAACTTTTATTTGCCACACCATGCTGTTTTAAAACCCGACAGCACCACGACCAAGGTCCGTGTCGTGTTTAACGCCTCCAATCCTTCGTCGAACGGCCGCAGCCTGAATGATATCCTTTATCCGGGGCCCATCCTGCAATCCGAATTGACCGTTCAAATCCTTAAATGGCGCTTCTTTCAATTCGTTTTCAATGCCGACATAACCAAAATGTATCGGCAAATCCTGGTCCATCCAAAGCATACACCTTTCCAACGGATTTTCTTTCGCGATGTGAATGAGGATCTTTTTGACTACGAACTTAAAACAGTCACGTTTGGTGTGAATTGTGCCCCCTTCTTAGCCATTCGGGTCCTACAGCAACTCGCTAAAGATGTCAAGAATGATTATCCACTCGCCAGCGACATCATCAGCAAGTTCATGTATGTCGATGACGTCCTGGCTGGGGCACATTCCAAGCGACAAGCCGTGGCAGCAATTTCAGAGCTACGTTCTGCTCTGGAAAGTGCCGGGCTTCCTCTTCGAAAATGGACATCCAACTCGAAAGAAGTGCTTAGGGACATACCAAAGGATCACCTTCTACGCGAAGATTTCTTGGAGATCGATGATGCGAGTACGGCCAAGACTCGAGGTATCCGCTGGCAAGCCACCATTGACGACTTCTTTTTCACTCCAGCTCCACTGCCGTCAAACGAGACCTATTCCAAGCGGGAAGTCCTTTCCCAAACAGCGGGTGGCTTGCACCCTTTATCGTTCGTGCCAAAATCCTATTTCAAGAGATTTGGCTTAGCGACCTCAGTTGGAATGAAGCACTGCCAAAGGATTTACTCCTAAAATGGCAGGATTTCCTATTGACCTATCCTGATTTGCGTGAAATTCGTATTCCTAGATGGATTCATTTCCATGCGCAATCCACCATAGAGTTTCACGGCTTTTGCGACGCGTCTCAACGCGCTTATGGTGCTGCTATATACGCTCGTGTTGAAAGCCACCTAGGCGTTTCCGTTTTCCTTGTCACTGCCAAAACTAGGGTGGCTCCTGTAAAAACCATATCCGTGCTACGATTGGAGCTGTGCGGAGCAGTACTGTTCTCAGAGTTGGAGAGTCAGAGAGTTCCACAACTACCTGCCAAGCAATATGTTACATATTATTGGACAGATTCCACGATCGTGTTGGCATGGTTGAGCAAACCTCCTTGCAACTAGACCACCTTTGTGGCAAGCAGAGCTGCAAAAATCACGCAATCTGTTGACTCAAACAATGGTCCCATGTGTGTTCCGAGCAGAACCCAGACGACTTGGCCAGTAGAGGCATTTCACTAAAAGATCTGGTCAACAGCACCTTGTGGTGAAATGGCCCAGAGTGGTTAGCTCAGCCTAGGGATCAATGGCCGACCCCAGTCGAGTGCACGCATGACACGATAGTAGAACAACGTGTTATCAAATGCAATTTAGAGAAAATAGGGCAGTCGCTTACCTTCCTCGATCGTTTTTCTACCTTCCCCAAAGCTATCCGAGTTACTGCCTACGTACTGAGGTTCCTTCAGCGCAGTAAGAGAAGAGGGTTTCGCTACCCAATTGAGCTCAGCAGCAAAGAGCTTACCGAATCCCAAGAAAAGCTCATTATCCTCACACAGCAAACTGTGTATTCCCAAGAGTGTTGCGCTCTTCTTCAAAAGAAGCAGATACCACGATCAAGCAGCACAAACAATCTGAATCCATATCTTGATCAAAAGGGAATAATGAGAGCATGTGGCCGACTAAGCCAATCCGAAACACTGACCTATGACGAGCGTCATCCCATCCTCCTACCATATGAGTGTAGATTTTCACGCCGTTTGGTGCAATTTACCCACCTCATTTCCCTTCATGGTGGGAACCAATCCACGATGCGCCTTATCCGCTGCAAATACTGGATACCCAAGCTCAGGACACTAGTCAAATCCATTATCAGCTCCTGTAAAGTCTGTATGATCCATAGGAAAAACCTCCAAACGCAGCTTATGGAAGACTTGCCCGTCGAAAGAGCCACATTTTCCAGGTCATTCACCCACACAGACATAGATTTCGCGGGCCCCTTTGAGATCAAGAATTATACTGGCAGAGCCCATCTTATCACTAAGGGGTATGTGTGCGTCTTTGTGTGTTTCTGCACGAGAGCGATCCATCTCGAAGCCACTAGTGATCTCACTTCAGAGAAGTTTCTAGCTGCCTTCTGGAGATTCGCGTCCCGCCGGGGCTGTCCTCTGCATCTGTATTCCGACAATGGGAAATCCTTTGTCGGAACTTCGAGAACGCTCTCAAAGGAATGCGCAGAAGTTGCCAAAGATGCAATCCTGGCTAAGTACAGCCATACCGGCCTATCCTGGCATTTCAATCCACCAAGTGCGCCGCACATGGGTGATCTCTGGGAGGCGGGTGTTAAAAGCTTCAAGACCCTATTTTACAAATCCACTTCTTCAACAAAGTATACATTCGAGGAGTTTTCCACTCTGCTGTCTAAGGTTGAAGCGTGTCTTAACTCAAGACCTATTTCGCCCATGTCAGAAGATCCAAGCGATCTTCTCGCTCTCACGCCGGGTCACTTTCTGACAGGCGGGCCTCTTCTCTCAATATCCGAGCCAGAAACTAATGAAACGGCATCTTCCATTATTAATCGATGGCAACGCTTGAAGGCCCTAAACCAACAGTTTTGAAGCGCTGGAGAGATGAGTACTTGAAAGAACTCCACAAACGCAACAAGTGGCAATTTCCAACACGCGATCTTCAACTTAACGATATGGTCATCGTAAAAGAAGACAATCTTCCAACCATGGAATGGCGTCTTGGACGCGTCCTAAAGGCCTATCCCAGCCAGGATAGTAAAGTCAGAGTGGTCGATGTACGCACCAGCCAAGGGGTGTTAAAACGCCCTGTAGCTAAACTACTTCCAATTCCTGTGGACACCTCCGTTCCAAACTCCCAACGTTAGCATCCACGTGCTCCCGAATTGGGTGCCGTGTGCAGAATGTAAGCTCCAAATACATTTCGTTTTCTCTCCTTCTCTCTTTCCACAGCATGGCACCACGGAAGGCACAAGCGTTGGAGGAGCGTCGAGCACGCGGAACACAATCGTTTCGCTGCCGCGTCTGCAGCGGCATCCATCCGTTGCGCAAGTGTGCGCGTTTTCTGCGCTTATCGGGCGATAAGCGACTCCGGGCAGTGCTCATTAATAAGTACTGCCCCAACTGTCTGGCACACCAGCATTCGGGGGACACCTGTCTGAGCAAGGACAAGTGCCGTAAATGTGGTGAGGATCACCATACCCTGCTCCATTCGACCTCCCGGCCATCCACTTCAAAGCCAGGCAAGTTGTCGTCCGTGCAACAGCGTCTAGTGGTGGCACGGAAGCGGTCAGCGTCGCCTACCCCCGATCCCAAGCCAGACAGCTCTTCATCGGTGCAACAATGTCTGGAGGTGGCTCGGAAGCGGTCAGCGTCTCCCTTCCCAGAGGCGCAGCCGGCGATGTTAACATCGCAGACGTCCCTGTTGGAACAGCAGTGCATAGCTGTGTTACCGACCGTCTCCGTGCAACTTAACAACGGTGTGAAATCGTTTCGAGCTGGTTGGACTTGTGGACACGTGCGGTCCAATAAGCAGCATCAACGCATCGTTGGCAAAGGCTCTCAGCCTATTCGTCATCAGCGTTGGTGCGGATGAAGCCTGCACGGTTTTCCTCCACAGTAAGACTTCGTCCTTTACGCGAAAGTTGGTGCTCAAAGTGGAAGAGGATGTGTCGGTGATGACCCCCGTAAAGGCGATCCCAACGAGTGTCCAGGCCGTTTTTTCCAATAAAATTCCTTCGGACAAGGCATGGGTCCGACCCAAACGAGTGTTCTTGATACTCGGTGCCGATGTTTTTCGGGAACTCCTGGTGCCTGGCCTCATTCCCGGTCAAAATGGCATCCCGGTGGCCAAAAACACCGTATTCGGCTGGATGTGGTCAGGATCATGCCCGGCATAATTCTCAGCCCCGCATCGTCTCCGATCCCCCCTTCCTCCATATTCTTGCACTCCTTGCAAAGGAGTTTATGCCAAACAGCGGGTATAAAATAACTCCAAATGATCAGTACTGCCATCGCTAGAAACTCACTACAATCCAAGCTCGCTAGCCGATGGCAGTCCTTAACAGCCTAGCGGCTATTAACATAATCGCATGTAAAACAGTTCAAACTTACAAGTGTACCACGCCTGATCATAATTTTATTCCGTCTAATAAAGTTACAGTTTTAAATATATAACCTAAACGCGAAACGTGTATTTAATTCAACAACTTCAAATATAACTAACCTTGTCTGGCCTTGGGGAGGCAAAATATTTTACGGCTCTTGATCTGACATCTGGTTTTCATCAGATTCACATGAAAGAGTCTGACATTCAAAAAACGGCATTGTCCGCCTTCCATTCAGGTGAATGAGCGACGATGTGTTGCGGGAATACATAGGCAAGATTTGTTATGTCTACATAGACGATATAATTGTTTTCAGCAAGGATTATGAGTCTCATTGGCATAATCGGCGTAGAATATTCGACAAGTTAAAACAAGCGAGATAACAAGTAAACCTGGAAAAGACCCATTTTTTAAGTACCTATGTGGGGTTTTTGGGTTATGTAGTGACCTCGGAAGGGATCCGGGCAGATGAAAAAAAGGTTAAAGCGATAAAGGAGATTCGGCCTCCCACCAATGTAAAGGAACTTGAGAGATTCCTGGGGATGACTTCTTATTACAGGAAATTTATCTTGGATTATGCAAAAATCGCCAAGCCACTGACGAATCTAACGAGGGGTGAATATGCCAAAGTAAAGGCATCACAGTCGAGGAAGATTCCAGTCGTCGTCGACGACGATGGTTTAAAAGCTTTTGACGATTTGAAAACCACACTTGCTTCGACAGAATTCTAAGCCTTCCCAGATTTTGACAAAAAATTTCATATAACCATAGATGCGTCGAATTATGCCATTGGAGCAGTTCTTTCACAGAACGACGCTGGTAAAGGTCGTCCGCTAGCTTACATTTCAAGAGCTTTAAACCGCACTGAAGAAAATTATGCTACGAATGAAAAAGAGAAGCTCGCAATGGTATGGGCACTAGACAATCTTCGATCTTACCTTTATGGGGCTGGGTCTATTAAAATCTATACAGAACACCAGCCTCTAACGTTTACATAAGGCAACAGGAATTACAACGCGCTGAAGGCTCGCATAGAGGAATACAACTGCGAGCTTATTTACAAACCGGGTAAATCAAACGTGGTTGCTGATGCGCTCTCTCGCATCTCATCAAACATTAACCACATTAGTTCTGACTCAGCCACGGTTTCAGCAACGGAATCTATGGCTACAATCCACAGCGCCCTCCAAGACGCGTCCGATTTAATTCCTCATGTCGAATTACTAATAAATGTTATTAAAAATCAGCTTGTGTTCAACTCCAACAGACAGGAGTACGAATGTTTAACCCCATATGCAGGGTACGCGCGCCATTTGATTCCATTAGATAACGATTCCATGCGATCGTTAGAAACCACTTTGAAAAAGTATTTAAAGCCATTGATACTGAACGGTATCAAATTACCAGAGGCTTATTTGCAGTTTTTACAAACTTGTTTGTTCTAAATCATACGCGAGTTACAAAATTCGCATTAACCAGAGGCTTATACAAGCTTTGAGTGACGAAGAAGAGATATGTAGGGTTATACGAGAGGAACACTTAAGAGCTCATAGAAACGCTAAGGATTGGAATTCCATTCTTCAGTCACAGAAACACATGATGAAGAATAGTAACCAGCAAATAAGGATTAATACCAGAATGTTTGACAGCACACGAGAGTCGATTCAAAAACTCAACGACCTGATGCAAAGGGTTAACACCATCGACGGGGATGCGCATGTGGCAACGATACTACTCCACAAAGCAATGATTCTGGTCAATCAGATTGACAAAATCGCGAGGGCTTGCCAACTGGCGAAGTCTGGAGTAGTAAACACAAATCTTCTGGACCACACAGAGATAGAGACCCTCCTGTCTGAGACCGAAAGCTTGACATATCAAAACGTGGTAGAAGCTATCGTAATTTCGGAGCCATCCGTAATAACGAACGGAAGTTCTCTCTTGTATATCTTGTCAATGCCCAAAGTGGTAGACAAGAGGTACAGGCTCATGCTCCTCTACCCAACGATTCTTGCCGGCAAGCAGGTGGAACTGGATTGGAATTCCATTCTTCAGTCACAGAAACACATGATGAAGAATAGTAACCAGCAAATAAGGATTAATACCAGAATGTTTGACAGCACACGAGAGTCGATTCAAAAACTCAACGACCTGATGCAAAGGGTTAACACCATCGACGGGGATGCGCATGTGGCAACGATACTACTCCACAAAGCAATGATTCTGGTCAATCAGATTGACAAAATCGCGAGGGCTTGCCAACTGGCGAAGTCTGGAGTAGTAAACACAAATCTTCTGGACCACACAGAGATAGAGACCCTCCTGTCTGAGACCGAAAGCTTGACATATCAAAACGTGGTAGAAGCTATCGTAATTTCGGAGCCATCCGTAATAACGAACGGAAGTTCTCTCTTGTATATCTTGTCAATGCCCAAAGTGGTAGACAAGAGGTACAGGCTCATGCTCCTCTACCCAACGATTCTTGCCGGCAAGCAGGTGGAACTGGAGTTCAACAAGTTAGCGATGGACCCCCAAGAAACCTATGCAGTGTGCCGAAAAAGAAATTTGAAGAAACTGGAGGAAGACGGGTGCATTCCTCGGTTGCTGAAAGGAGGCCGATCAACCTACAAATACCTGAGGAACAATCAAGAAATAATCGAATTGATAGATGACGGTACCCTATTCCTGACAAATTTAAATGGAACAATTACCACCGACTCGGGAAATTACCAACTATCTGGGTCATTCCTGGTGCAGTACGATAACGAGACCATCAACGTTAGGAATAGATCGTACAGCAGTTTCTCATCAACCCATCTCATGGCTATGCCAGCTGTTCTGACGAAAGTCACTGCTGCGGGGTATAAGCTGTCCTTAGAATATGTCCATGATTTAAGCCTTAAAAACTTAGAAACATTATCAAATATTTCTGACAATTTTGTATTTTCGATCTTAATAGAAATAGCTCTGGCTAACATTGTAACCACATCCTATGGATAGTATGGAGTAAGATAACTTCTACCAAAGGGATCCCGATTCATCATAGCGTCAACAACTCGGAGGCACAACCCACCGGTACGACGCCACCGAAGGGTCACTAATCTGCGGGACGCAGATCTTAAAAGGGGGAAGAGTTAACCCCCCCCCAATGCTCACCACATTTTGGTAATGAGGTGAACGCCCCACACGCTGGAGCGATATACGGTTGCAAGTCAGCGTTCCCAGGGTTTCCACTGTTACACAACAATAGCAACGTGTGCGACAACGTGAGGGCCTAAATTGCAATGCATGCAATTTGGGAGCGTTTGTCAACAACGGCGAGCGACGGCTAAGAAGAACAACAAGTTGCAGAGCAAGCGATTTCGGCGTTGGCAGCGACGACAACCGAGGCTTCCTGAGACTCAAAGCCGGATGGTTTGGGTAAAACAATTTCTTGGCTGACAAACAACGGTTGTCCAAATACGAACGAATTACAAATAAAGATTATAACGTTTTTAATTCTAAGTCTTTATTATGTTGAGGTAACCAACAGACACTTAAATGTGCAAACAGAAAGTTGCGGCGCATCTTAGCGCATAAACTTAGTTAGATAGAAGTAGTCGCTCATCGGCTTAACTTAAATATATATGTATATAAATTTTTATACTTTGATACCAAAGGTATCATAGTATATTGGGTTTGTGCAATGTCCGTCATGGTGTCTGTCCGTCCGTATGTCCTTCTGTCAATCTGTCTGTATGAACGCAACTTTTTTCGACGCCTTTAAAGCTAGAGCCTTGCAACTTTGCAAATATCTTGGTACATGTCTTCGTCAGACAAAGTGTTAAATCTAGGGCTCTACGACCTCAGGGGGCCTGGGAAATCGATAACAAATCGATACACCTCGAAGTGCAAATCGATAAAACACATATATATCCCACGTTTTAGCAGCTAGAGTCACCAAATTTGATGGCAAGATAGCTGGTGACATTCCTCAAAAAACTGCCACGCCCACCTATTCCGCCCCCAGCCATTCTCCGATTATAAACAAAAATGTCTGTATCTTCTACAGTTTTGAAGCTATAGCCACCAAAATTGACACAAAGGTAGATGCTGACATCTGACAAAGTTATGCATCAAAACATTGGATGCCACGCCCCAAACAACGGGACATTCCCCACCGCACTAAAAAAAACCGGATGGCATGTATCTTCGCCAGTTTTTAAGCTAAAGTCACCAAATTTGGTATGAACATTGGTAGTGACATTCGTAACAGATCTGCATCAATGTTTTGGATGCCACGCCCACTTATACCGCCCACCTCTATATCTTTCTTAGTTTTTGGACTAGAGTCACCAAATTTGGTATGAACATTGGTTGTGTCATCCGTAACAGGTGTGCATAACATTTTGTATGCCACGCCCACTTATACCGCCCACCTCTATATCTTTTTCGGTTTTTGCGCTAGAGTCTCCAAACTTGGTAGGGGGATAAAAAGTGCCATCCGCCACAGATAAATGTCATGCCTACCCTTTCTGCCTGATTTTTATACCCAAAACCCTCATATATTATTGTTTGCTCTCAAAATTCTTAACACAGCTATGTAAACTGGTATCAAAGTATATCGCAGTCGGTTGCGTCCGACTGCAACGTTTTTACTTGTTTATAAGATTTTTTTTTGTATATAAGTTAACACCATCGACCTCCGCACAGCGATCGCCACATCATACCAACATACGGTGATACTTCATGGCATAAACAATCAAACTTCATGGCATAAACAATCTTTCACATTCTTCGTAAAGTATAACTGCAGGCCAAGCGTTTTGGGCACAACAACAATGTTGTCACCCGAAACCACGACGTCAGCATATTCGACGCAACGACGACGTTGCGTTGACTAAGCACTGGCCGTTGCCGGGTGTTGCGACACATCCACTGCAACTTTGTCGCTGCCTTTTGCTGACGATGCAATTGGAGCGACGTTTAGGCTTCAAGCGGCTAGCGTTCGCAAGACTCAATTAGATTCAATCCAGACGAGGAGCAGAACATTACAGAGAAACACTTTACTATTTCTTACAATAAAACTCACCAAAAACCAAACATCTCACTTGTGTCTTGATTCACAATCTCGTTTCCCAGAGCAACTTACAGGAAAACTAGGATGCAACTCAACTTGTTCAGGTAGTCTTCCCGACTAAACCTTAACTGGCGCCCGAGCGGATCCTCTCTGCGGAGAGTTGAACCAGAAAAAAATCATGTTAAAAAAGTGAAAAAAAGTGATGTGTCGTGTTGCGCGAGTGTGTTCGAAAAGAAAAAAAGTATAACAAAATAAAAAGAAAATAATAATGAAAAAATATATAAAGAGACGCCAACCCACCGACGGCAATATAGCTAATATTGCGGGTGTAAAAAGATCGAAATCTAAGTGAAACAAAATAAAAAGATTCGACAACCCACCGACGGCAGAATAGTCAAACAGTAGTGCGACTAATATTGCGGGTGCCAAAAGATCGAAATCAAAATAAAATAAAATAAAAAATTCGACAAAATTGCCGACGGCAAATGATTCAAACAGAAGTGCGACATTTGCGGGCATAAAAAGTTATGTGTCAATTTAAAAAAGGTGTGTGGTAGTCTGCTAGATACGCTAAGTGGTGTGGAATGCACTCAAAAAAAGCCGCCTAGTGGACTGTGTGGCAACCGTACCTTAGTAGGCGAAACGCCAAAAAGGATAACTACGGACCACCGCGCCAAAAAAAAAAAAAAAAAAATTTCGAACACACGCAATCGCACGCAACAATCACGAATTTTCGCTGGTTTATATTTTTTTTATACACCTCAGTCAAACACTATTAAACGTATTCCTTTTTTTAAACAGAATCATCGAGAAGTAAAAACTACACGACACCAATAGACCATAAGCTACAAGAATTTTATTACATCATAAGTTTTTTTTTTTTTTTTTTTTTTTTTATATCTGTCTTTTAACTGTATTTAAAATCTGTCTTACTTAGACAATTATTAAGTTTTTTGTTGGGGTGTTTGACTTTAGTGTTTCATGTAGCTGGTGTTGGTATTATATTATGTTCGAGACAGGTCAAGCGGATGGTTTCTTTTTAGTCTTCTCGTGGTTGTGCTGTTGTCCAGCAGGCCAATTGCTAGATGGTTTAGGTGTTGGTCTAAACGTGTTCGGTACCTGGAGCTCCTCTTTTGTATCTCATCCGTTACCCAAGGTATGATGAGAACTCTGTGTATAGTTGAGTTGTCGTGGTAAATATGCGCATTACCAATGATGCGCAGGGCTTTGTTTTGAAAGATTTGTATTATTTGCCGGTTGCTACGTCTCGCAGCTCCCCACAGTTGAATTCCGTAAGTCCAAATTGGTTTTACGATAGTTTTGTACACAAGCAACTTTGACTGGATGCTTAATTTGCTACTGCGACCTACTAGCGACCTAGTAGTATTTCTTCATAGTTCCTTCCGCCTGCTTTCGTTTTCTCATCAGGTGAGCCCTCCACGTCAGCCTCCTGTCCAGAGTCATGCCAAGGTATTTTGGCGCTGCCTCTTCCGGGATATGGACTCCATCCAGGTAAACAGGTGGACAGTTACCCTGCCTGAGTGCAAATGTGGTGGCTGTGGACTTATCATTGTTGACCGCAATGTTCCACCTCCTTTGCCAATCATTTACTAAATCCAACTCAGCTTGCACTATTCGAGAGGCCTCCTCCGGTGTATCAGCAGTTGCTAGAAATGCTGTGTCATCAATTACAGGTAGATCAGCTGTGTATATATTATATAGTAGTGGGCCCAACACACTGCCTTGGGGGACGCCAGCTCTAATGCTTTTGGGAGTTGATCTCGCATTCCCGCATTGCACATGGAATTGCCTGTCACTCAAGTACGAGGCGAGGAAAGCGTAATAGGCCTGTGGTAGACTCCTCCTGAGTTTAAAGAGCAGCCCAAGATGCCAAACTCGGTCAAATGCCTGTTTGACGTCAAGCACTACAGCACAGCAGTATTTTTTGGCCTCAAATGCGTCCAGAATGCGTTGGACGACTCTGTTACATTGCTCTGGGGTTCCATGACCGCGCCTGAAACCAAACTGGTGATCAGGAATAAGACCAGCCTCATAAGTTACAACCATAAACAACAACAAACATACTGTAACGGGTGAGTGAAGCGTTTTCTAATTTCTTTGCAATCTTTCTACCCCGAGAGTTTTTCGTTTTTTTAAACAAGATAAAAGCTATTTAAAATATTTTGCGTCAGCCTAAAAGAATAAAAGTACAGAAAATTTTATTTACCTTCAAAAAGTTTTTCAAAGAGTGACCTACCTTTTATATCACTTCATTATGGAGGAAATTAAGGAAACTTTAGGAAAATTCGATGAGTCACTGAAGGCCTTGTTAAACCAAGTGATGTCAATTAAAGATGACGTTAGGAAGGTCAGTGGTAGATTGACCACTTTAGAGTCAGAACATGAAAGCCGAAACCCTGTAGTGACCCAACCTTTACCTTTGACGCGTCCACGCAACGAGTATGAGTTGAAGGAAACTTCAACATTGCCTGATTGCGTTAAGGAGTTTCAAACGTTTGAGGGAAAACCTGAGAAATATGTTTCATGGATTGGCAGGGCTCAATCTATTTTGAACGATTATGAAATCGTCAGAGATATGCCTTTGTATAGATCCATAGTTTTGCATATCAGGCAGAAGATAAGGGGTGTTGCGGATGCAGCACTCTGCTCTTACTCCGTACAAGATGATGACTGGCCAGAAATTAAAAGAATTTTGGCACTTCACTACGCAGACAAGCGCGATGTGCGGACTTTAGAATATCAGTTAAGTCAATTAAATCAGGGAAGTAAAACATTGGAAGAGTATTACATGGAAGTTGGCAACCATTTCTCTTTGATTATGAACAAGTTAAAGGCAGGAAATCATCCACCTAATGTTACAGCTGCTTTAATCGAAACTTACAGAGATAAAGCATTGGATGTTTTCATAAGAGGACTCGACGGTGACGCCTCTAAACTTTTGGTGATCCGCAGTCCAAAGACCTTGCCCGAAGCATACGCCTTTTGTTTAGAATTGCAAAATGTCACGTATAGGGGAAATTTCAATAACTCAACTTATACCGGGTCACCACAACCATATCGCCCAACTAATAACCCTAGGTTTGCAAATAACTATCAGCAACCTATTAGAGCTCAGATGGTCCCGTTCCAAAATGGAGGTTCACCTAGAACTCAACAATCTTATCAAAGATTCCAGGGCCCTCGACCGGCTATCGAAATGGAGCCTAATAGATCTGGTCAATCATATCAGTCACACCCAAACATTCGCCAAGAAGATGAGGGTGGTAAGAGATACTCAAACGCCTCTGCTAATTCTTTAAACCCATTTAAAAAAGCCCAAAGACTATATCATATGACTACAACTGTGTCATCCAACCAGGGCGAACAGCCACAGGGTATAGAACAGGGAGTCGTATACGAGGGCAGTTACGATAATGGAGTTGTCGAGCTGGTAAACCCATCTCACGAGTGAGCTCAAGACGTAACTATTGAAGAGCAGGGTTTCAGGAACGAAGGAGATGCAAATTTTATGACAAACGCCTCTCCAGTGTACCATACTTAGAGTATGACACAGACACCGGACTAAAGTTACAGTTTCTTGTAGACACCGGCGCAAACAAGAACTTTATTAGTCCGAGGATAGCTGCCGGAAGCACCCCGTTACCAACCCCCTTTTTTGTCCAAGCAGCCACTGGTTGTGTTAAAATCACACATCAACTGGTGGGTCAATTTTTTAAGCAGCATGGCAACAATTCCATTCTCACCTTTTTTGTTCTCCCTGGGTTCTTTTCATTCGACGGTATTATCGGCGACGATACTCTCAAAGCAGTTAAAGCGTTAATTGATAGAGAGAAAGACTTGTTAATAATAACACCAGGAATTAAACTTCCTCTATTAGCTAGGGCATCTTCAGAAGTTCACACACTGGTCAATGTTGGTCATTCAGAAAATGTAAATCGTATACTTAACGCTTTGATCGAGGAGTATGCTAAGATTTTCGAGCCAATCTCGAAAGGCGCGGCGGTAGATACTGTAGTCAAAGCGGATATTAACACGAAAACCGAAGATCCAATTTACACCAAACCATACCCTTACCCGCCTTGTATGAGAGGGGTAGTCGAATCGCAATCAGACCTTCTAAAAGCCCATACAATTCTCCACTTTGGATAGTTCCCAAAAAACCTAAACCAAACGGAGAAAAACGATACCGATTAGTTATTGATTTCAAGCGATTAAACGCTGTCACAATATCGGACACTTACCCAATACCGGACATAAATTCTACCTTGGCTAGCCTTGGCAAAGCCAAGTATTTCACAACTCTTGACCTGACTTCGGGATTTCATCAAATCCACATGAAAGAAAGCGACATTCCTAAAACCGCATTTTCCACATTAAACGGAAAGTACGAATTCTTGCGATTACCATTTGGGTTGAAAAATGCTCCAGCTATTTTCCAACGTATGATCGACGATGAGCTGCGAGAACACATCGGAAAGCGTTGTTATGTCTACATTGACGACATAATTGTTTTCAGTGAGGTAATGATAGCCATTGGGAAAACCTTCGCGCTGTCTTCGATAGCTTGAAAAAAGCAAACCTTCAGGTAAATTTGGAGAAAACACATTTCCTATCAACGGAAGTGGATTTCTTGGGTTACGTTGTAACCGCAGAAGGCATCAAGGCAGATAATAAGAAAGTAGAAGGTATAAACCGAATGAGGCCTCCCGCCACCGTAAAAGAATTTAAAAGTTTTTTAGGTTTAACATCATACTATAGAAAGTTTATACAGGATTATGCCAATGTCGCAAAGCCCCTTACCAATTTAACTAGAGGGAAATTCGCTAATATTAAGGCCTCTCAGTCCGCCAAGATACCAATTGAACTAGATGAAAAAGCTTTGCAAGCTTTTAACAGTCTAAAATCCATCCTTGCTTCTTCTGATGTACTGGCATTTCCAAATTTTAATATACCCTTTCATTTGACAACGGACGCCTCTAACTACGCCATAGGGGCAGTCCTTTCCCAAGACGAAGATAGGAAAGACAGACCCATAGCCTATATCTCACGTTCGTTAAACAGGACTGAGGAAAATTATGCCACGATCGAGAAAGAAATGCTCGGAATAGTTTGGGCATTAGATAATCTTAGAGCATACCTCTATGGTGCGACAACTATTAAAGTTTATACCGACCATCAACCCGTCACGTTTGCCCTAGGGAACAGGAATTTCAATGCTTAACTGAAACGTTGGAAGTCTCGCATAGAAGAATATAATTGCGAGTTAATATACAAACCAGGGAAATCAAACGTTGTCGCAGACGCGCTTTCTCGTATTACGACATACGTTAACCATTTGGGCTCTGATACAGCCACCGCGTCTGAAACAGACTCCTTGGCCACCGTGCATAGCGCTCTTCAAGACGCCTCGGGTCTTGTACCTCACGTGTTGGTGCCCATTTACGTTTACAGAAACCAATTGATATTTGACCCAAATTTCACGGAATATTCCTGCGAACAGCCTCATATGGGCTACGTTCGCCATTCAATACCCATAAACAGCCAAATGCTATCAAGTTTGAACACTTCTTTACAGAAGTATTTAAAACCTTCGATCATTAATGGCATTAAGATCCCAGAAACGTATTTGCAGTTTATCCAAACGCAGTGTTTTGAGAATTTTAAATTGTATAAAATTCGCATAACACACAGATTGGTCACAGATTTATCCGACGTAAATGAAATCTGCGATGTTATTGAAAAAGAACATCGTAGAGCGCATAGGGGTCCCAAAGAGGTACGCATGCAGCTCTTAGAGAAATATTATTTTCTAAGGATGTCAAGCACAATTCAACTTTCCACTTGTGAATGTTGCAAAATATACAAGTACAATAGACACCCTACCACACCGGATTTACAACCAACACCTATCCCTAATTACCCATGCGAGATTCTCCACATTGACGTTTTTACGTTAGAGAAAAGAATTTACTTAAGCTGTATAGATAAATTCACTAAATTCGCCAAACTTTTTCCATTAGAGTCAAAGTCGGCAGTACACTTGCGTGAGAAATTGGTGGAAGTTTTACATTATTTCACAGCACCAAAAATGATAGTCTCAGACAATGAAAGAGGTCTTTTGTGCCCTACCGTGTTGAACTATCTAAGAACATTGGACATCGAGTTGTATCATACTCCGACTCAAAGAAGTGAAGTTAGTGGTCAAGTCGAGAGATTCCATTCCTCTTTCCTAGAAATATACAGATGTTTAAAGTTCGAATTCCCTTCTTTCAAGATCACTGAATTGGTGCCGATAACAGTGGTTAGATACAACAATTCAATCCACTCAGTAACGGGTAAGAAACCAGTAGACATATTCTTTGATCGACTGTCAAGAATAAATTACCAAGGTTTGACTAATTTTAACAGCAAACTTTAGAGGACATTAAAGGTCTAATCGAACACAAACAGCGAACAACTAATCACAACAAAAATAAGAGTAGGACAGAGCCTGCCTCTTATAATCAAGGTGGCAAAGTTTTCATCAAAAACAAGCAGATTAAAACTAAAGAAAAACCGCTTTATAAACAAGATGAAATTCAGGAAGATAGGACGTCACCGTCAAAACAAAAGCATAAAGCAGACCTTAGAAGCTAGGAAAATATTTGATTAAACACAAAGAAACGAAGAAATACTATGGGAGTGAAACTTGTAGGAATATGATTAATTCGAAGACGTTTCGCTTGCATTAAAAAAAAAAACCAAAAAAAATTATTAAAAAAAAAAAATATTACAAAAATGTACAAAAAATTTAAAGAACAAAATATAATAATAACAACATTTTTTTCAATTAATTTGATTGTAATCTAAACAAAAACACACGAAAAAACACAAAAAAAAAAAAACAAAATTTTTCCATACAAATTGAACACAAAAACTTAGCTGCAATCACACCAAACACATAAAATTATTATTAAATTAAGTTTAAAATACACAAACCTATTATTGTAATACACACTTATGTCTAACACTTTCCAAAAGCATGATTCTCATCAATGTTGCCAACGCGTTACATATCTACGAGTACAACTCACCTGTCATTCCTCTACAACAAGGCTATGTTTGGAGAGTAAATGGGCTTTTCAAATTGGCTCACGTCATTGACCTGGAGAGAATTCGAGGCATCATCGACGACGTAAGTGAGGTGGCAAACTTGGTCAACGACCCTCGTTTCAGGGCACTTACGACCAACTACTTGGAGGAGGCAAGCGAAGGCCTCGCCCGCATGACTCAGGCACCAAGGAAAACAAAACGCGCCATCAACTGGCTAGGATCGGCTTGGAAATGGATCGCAGGATCACCAGATGCATCGGACTGGACCACAATTTTGACGTCACAAGAAAATCTTGTCAAGAACAACAATCAACAAATTAAAATAAACACGCGGCTCTTCGAATCGACCCAAGAGTCTTTCCAACGGCTTAACAACGTCATAGGAAAAGTAAATGCAGTGGACGAAGACGTTCACATTTCCACGACCATAATGCAAAAGGCCATCATCCTTGGAAATCAAATTCACGAGATTTCAAGAGCTTGCCAACTGGCAAAATCCGGAGTCGTCAACACTAATTTGCTGGATCACGGAGAGATAGCAGCAATATTGTCGGAAACAGAAAGTCTCCCATACCAGAATTCGATCGAAGCCGTGGAGTTTTCTCGTCTATCCATTTTAACAAATGGAACATTCTTGTTGTACATCTTGGCTATGCCCAAGGTTCTAGAAAGGAGGTACCAACTTATACTTCTTTTCCCTACAACCATCGAAGGAAGACAGGTTGTGATGGATTTTCAAAAGCTGGCCACAGATCATCAGGAGACATTCGCCGTTCTGGGAAATTGCCTGTCCATAGGCAACACAACTGTTTGCCAGGAAAGGAACTTACAGCGGTTGGAGGAGAACACTTGTATTCCAGGACTATTGAAAGGAGGTCATGCTTCCTGCAAATACTTAAGGGACAACAGGGAAGTAATCAAACTGGTCGACGATGGGACGATCTTCTTGTCCAATTTCAACGGGACTATAAGAACTGCTTCAAAAGAACATTTTTGGACGGGTTCTTTTATAGTGCAATACGATAACGAGACGATTACCGTAAAGGACAGGAACTACAGCAGTTACACGACAACCCAATTGATGGCTATGCCGGCTGTACTAACCAAAGTAACTGCCGCAGGATACGAGCTATCGCTGGAATACGTTCACAATCTAAACCTGAAGAACTTAAAAAAACTATCAACCATGTCTGCTGGAAATGTATTCTCTTTTTCCCTGGAGGCAACATTGGCTTTAGTTATCATGACATTGTTGTATTACATCTAGAGGAAGCTAACTTCAACCAAGGGCATCCCAAAAACATCTGACGTGGCCCGGCATCTGGAAGAAACAGTAACATCAAAAGCCTAATAATCTGCGAGACGCAGATCTTGAAGGTGGGAGGAGTTAACACCATCGACCTTCGCACAGCGATCGCCACATCATACCAACATACGGTGATACTTCATGGCATAAACAATCAAACTTCATGGCATAAACCATCTTTCACATTCTTCGTAAAGTATAACTGCAGGCCAAGCGTTTTGGGCACAACAACAATGTTGTCACCCGAAACCACGACGTCAGCATATTCGACGCAACGACGACGTTGCGTTGACTAAGCACTGGCCGTTGCCGGGTGTTGCGACACATCCGCTGCAACTTTGTCGCTGCCTTTTGCTGACGATGCAATTGGAGCGACGTTTAGGCTTCAAGCGGCTTGCTTTCGCAAGACTCAATTAGATTCAATCCAGACGAGGAGCAGAACATTACAGAGAAACACTTTACTATTTCTTACAATAAAACTCACCAAAAACCAAACATCTCACTTGTGTCTTGATTCACAATCTCGTTTCCCAGAGCAACTTACAGGAAAACTAGGATGCAACTCAACTTGTTCAGGTAGTCTTCCCGACTAAACCTTAACTTATACATATATTTTTTTTATTTGAAATTTGAAAATAAAAGTAAATTCGATTTTTGGACTCCCAGCTAAATAACAAGTTATTTGGCCGTTTTTGCGATAACCTTATCCCTATATTTGGCTTTGATTTTTTCAACCCCATAACTCTTATTTGCGGTCCCTGCTTCCAAGTCTTCGTAAAGACAGAGACACTGTTGGTACACAGTGCTCTAGGGGCGGTGGTGTCATCATTGCTGTGCGGCAGTTTCTGCGCTGTTGCTCTGTAAATCTTATTAGCGAATATCCAGTTGTAGACCAACTCGTGGTCCTTATTTCGGGTCCGCTGGAATCGCTACTTATCTGTGCATCGTATGTCCCACCCAATAGCCCACCAGAATTAACGAAGCTCTTATTGCAAACGTGGCCTCTATTTATTTTGGACTAAAGGATTCTCAAAGTCTTTGCGTTCTGGGGGATTTCAATCTGGAAAGACTGGGTTGGGTGAAGTCTATTGTCGAGCCTGTTATGGTCCCCTGCAACGTTCATTTAGCTCATGAAGTTGCTTTATTAGATGATCTATTCAGCATAGACTTGGTGGAGATTAACAACGTGTTTAATAAATTGCAAGAAATTCTAAACCTAGTTTTTATATCTTTAGAAAACAAATTTTCCATTGGCACATGTCCAGCTCCTCTTACGCGTTGTGATATGCACTATGAGCCTCTTCTTTTCTTTTAAGGCTTAGTCTTATGATTTTCGAGCTACTCCGCACTCGGGAAAATAACATTAAATATTTTTTACACAATCTAATATTATTAGTATTTAAACCTCTATATTCTGGTACCAACGAACTCTGAGATGGTTCTGAGGTGGGCTAGCTGAAGCCACCGGACGGGTCGCAGGCTGCGGATAGCGCAAGACCTCCAATGGAGGTTAGCTGCGAATAGCGACTTGTCGTAATAAGCAGTCCCGGACAACAGCGGGTACCACACCGTTAGTGGGACCGACAAGGCGCTTGTTTGACCGTCTTAAAAACATTGTCTTAGACACACCTAATTCCTACACAATAACCTACCCACTTCCTATCCCCCACATCTCAATCGGGCAGTGGTGACGTCCTTAGGCAAGGGTGCCTACTCACCCCCCTAAGCCAGGGTGTTACGTGATCCGTGCCCATTGCACAGTGGATCCGCTTGTATGGAAGAGCGGCCAAAAATACTAATAATAGCCATAGCGTGCTGAAATTTATAACAAAATAATAGAAAATTTTTCTAAACATATAACAAAAAAATGGGACAAATCGAACGGCTATATCCTATAGCTCCCATACGAACAATCGATACAAAGCTTTGCAAAGTTAGAAAAAAATATTTTTTTTATGTAATTGATTAAGATTTTATTAATTATACACATAAAAGTAATATATTAAGAAAAAAAAGGAAGTTACTTATCATATCCAAACATATTATCAAAAACTTAAATAAAAGTCAACAAAGAAAATATTAAAGGAACAAAAATTATAATGAATCATCAAGTAAATCATACACAGATGTAAGCAAAGTTGACTTGTCTTTTTTTGGAAGTTGTCTCTGTCCTGTTAAAAATGGATCTGAACGTAATAATAGTGTGTTCATGACATCTGTGTTTGTTAAAGTTCGTGACACTTTCCGACTGTGCTGAAGTCTACATTTTTTTATTTCCTTGTTATTGGATTCTGCAGCTTCCTCTGAAAGCTCTCCAATCGACACTAATGCATGCTCTATTACAGCTGAACCATGAATTAATACCTTATGAACGGTAGCCGGTAAATAGTACCATGGATATGCAGATATTAGATATTTAGCTGTATTCAGCGCGTAATTTTGAAACTTCTCCGTATTAATTTTGTATCCTGATGTCATCGCTTGCAATAATGTTGCACATCTATGAATCAAAGAAGCATCAATTCCTGTAATTTCGGAGCTCAAAGCTGCATTAGAAAAGAATTTTCTCGCGATATTTCCATCGTTGGACGATCCCCTACCTCCATCTCTAGGTTTGTCCACAAGTATACCCATTTTTTCGCGAAATTCCTCCTGAATGTGGTTTTTCCTGTTCAATACTTGAATTTTCTTCTCTGCATCTCTTACTTGCCACTCTTTGACCTCTAGTTTATATGAAATATGTAAAAAGTATTCAAAGAAGCGTATATATGAATGTAGTGGAGATAAGCCAAATACATAAAATCTTGTTTGAACTTTTTTACTCAAACATTTTTGAACATTGTTCATTTCTGTTGGCTTTGCTCCACATATATAACACGTTGCCGAGGATGATTCACTGATTGCGTTGCACACCTTTCCATCTACCATAGTAAGATGCAAGCTATGCGTAATAAGAATTTTTTTATTAGAGACGCTTAATTCTTTTGGCTTTAATTGCTTAATTTTTGCGTCAATATATTCTGCTTCGTCTTTCGACAGCTTAGCGGTCTCTTTCTTAAATTGAAATCTTATTGGTCGACAGTAACGAGTCGATGATGGCCGGGGGTTTTTCCAAATTATTGTGTTATCTATTTGAGTAACCAGTTGCAGAGGTACGTAGGATGTTACAAATAAGCTTCTGTCGTCCGAATCACCGTTTGAAAACTTTTGCTTATACTCGCTATGCCCCGTACTTCCATCAAAGCCCCATTTTCCAATTAAAGTTAGATTCTTAACTATATTTTCAGGAATAGTTTCAATTATGTTGGTCTGAAGCTCTATTATACTAGATGCCGTATTATCTAGTAAGCTCTGTAATTCGACTTCCGCATGAGATTCGTCTATATAAATACCATCAGGGTATCTAATTTTTTTGGAACTTAGTACTCTTTGATAACTGGGAAAAAATTCAAAGGATATTTTACTATTTACAAAGTTTCTTATCAGCAAATATTGGTGTTTCGTCATAGAGGTCTCCATTAAAAGCGAAATAACTTCCATTGGATCAGCTGGCAGGAAACTTCGATTTTGATTTTCATTGCATAGAGCAGAAACAGCAGACTCATCTATTTCCCTCAGCTGACCTATACGCCGTCGCTTTGTTCTCCTTGAAGCATCCTCAAAATCAAGTTTAGGACGGCCTCGATTAGCACTTTCCTCTATATGATTAGATTTGGAGTAGGTGCTTTTTAATAAAATAGATTCCATTTTATTAAGCCATCCAGATTGATATTGAATAACTGAAGATTTTTTGCGTTTGTATTTTTTCCAAAAAGTTACAATTGTTTTGCAAATATTCTCAATTATTTTTGACACTTCGCTCAACTCTGGAATAATGTAGCCGTTGTTTTCAATGTTCCCTTGCACATCGGAAATCAGTTTCTTCAATTTTTCTGCGTTGGTTCCATTTTCTGTGCACCACTTATTAAAAATATATAAACGTGGAAACACACACTTTTGCGATGCACCTACCAAAATCATATATGATGCAAAGGAAAAAATAAACAAAATTTAAATATAAATTTATAAATAAATAGTTTTGAAAAGATTTGCAAAAACACAAAACACGAAAGACGATGAAAAAGCAACAGCACAACACCACAAAAGGCAAAGAGTCAGCTTTGACTGCGTTAATATATTTACTAGTAAGCACACATCTGCAAATTTCTGCAGCTAATTTTATAACATTTAACACCTAAAACGTAAGACAAACACAATGACATACAAACCAATTTCTGCATTTTCTTGGAACACATCTAAAACTTTAACTAAACATAAAATAGACTTTCACAAACACACACAAAAAAGGGTTATTCCATAAAATTAGTTTAACGAAAAAACTTTGACAGGAAAGTTAATTATTAATATCTCGATTTAAAGTAAACACCTTCAGTTTCAAATTGCATTTTAAATAATTAAATTCGGAGCACTCTAGCTAACGTTTTGATCTACTTAAAGTGCGATTTGAAGAAGAGAAAAAACTTTCTGAGCGCAGCTGCATTGCGAAAATGAACACGTGTTCATGAGTTTGATGCTATTTTTAGAAAGTCCCGTTGGGTTTCCAGCGAAAACCGGTTTGCAAATTGGAAGATTGGACATTTTAGAGGCAAACTGTGTTAATTTAATTTAAATATTTTCAAATCGGTTTTTTTGATTTTTGGCCTCTGACGGAACCACTGTGCATTGGTTGGTTTGCAGTCAGGGGTAACCGACTGTAATAGTACGGAGCCTCACCGATACCTGGCCGCCTCGGTGAGGTAACCTGGCCGGGCGTGTTAGTGGGGGCTATGACACGCCGGTACTACTTCCCCCCACACTCGTGGTACTAATTTATGGATAACAAAATTTTTAATAAAGATAGGCGGGGCTTAACCGCAACACAAGTAGCAGAGCGGATGGAAGAGGAGGCTCTGGACATGGGTGGCAAATTGACACCGCGCGGGGGCAAGGCCCCCCACTCGAAAAGTGTTGCCAAGCCAAGGGGCTCGTCCCCTAAGCAAGGCACCTCCAAAAGTGTAGAGGCTCTCAAACCTCGAGTGGTGGTCAAGGAGGACACCAAAAGTACGGACGTAGGGCGTGGGAGCGCAGTGCCCGGCACTGCCCCAGTGGCTGTCCCGCAGATAGGCAATGTCGGCAGGACAGACACTGCAACACCCTCTTCTGGTCCGCAAAAGAGGAAGCTGATGCCGCCCATTCCGGCACCAGGCCAACCCGGTGGGGCTGGTGACCCGCTAAGGCATGGCCTAAGCGGAGCCGGCCGCAAATGGTATCTTAGATACCTGGGTCGTGGCTTGAAGCCGGAAGAAGCGCGCAAGAGAGCGCTGGAGCACCGGGCCCCGACCGCGTCTCCAGGCGAGAGAAAGGGAGAGGAAACGGGCGTGGGGAAGAAGCGGCAATGGCACCAAACATCGCCAGCTGAGGCCCCCAATGACGCCAACAAGAGGTTGAAGCATAAAGGCATCACAGTTCCTGAAGGCCTTAGTACTTCGATGGATTCGAAGCGTCCGAAGGCAGCCTCGTACGCCAGTGTAACCAAGGGTACAATCTTGGCTATAATGGCGTCTGAGCACCCGAAAAGGCTTCTGTCCAAAGAGGAACCGTCGGCGGTGGTGCTTGTACTTGTCGAGGAGATGAGAAAGGGCCGCAAGCCTTAATTTCAACGGCATCCACTTCAGAACAGGCCTCATACTGGTGGAGGCATGGACGATGCTACTAGGAAGTGGCTAGAGCTGAAAGCTCCCAGCATCAGCACTGCGGTGGGCGTGCAGCTCTGCACATGCCCAAAAGACGAAATTCCGTTACCCAACATTGTAACGGTTTTTCTGCCACGGACGGCTGGCGAGCCGGTGGCCAAATCTTTTGGGCTGCTTACCGAGCAGAACCGTGGTCTCAGCACGGACACTTAGAAGCTTCTGAGGTGGAAGGAGGCTAAAGGAGGTAAAATCCTGACGCTTGGCGTGGAGGATGAGGCACTCGCTCTCCTGAAGAGCCGGGGCATGATGGTAAGCTTCCGATTTGGTCAGCTTAAATGCAAGCTCCACGCAAAGAAGGGGGAAGCGGCGGCGGCAGTTGCGGAGGCGAAAGCTGACGTTGTGCCTGGCACTTCGGCAGCCTCAGCCGAAGCAGAAGCAGAAGCGGAAAGGAAGTTGGCGGCCATAGATGCCGAGTTGGACTCGGCCTCTCTACAGGGACTAGGCCTGTCAAGGCTAAACGTACGTGGAGATGGTGATACCACCAACGAGGATGGGCCATCCGATGATGAGCGAACACCCACCGGGGCGCAGTCAGAGACATACCTGACGCTCTCGGATGGTGAAGAAGAGCTCTAGGGATGGAGACCACCAGCGTGGCACAGATAAACCTGCATCACGCGAGGGCATCTTCGGCTGTCATCGGCAGGTTCGTAAAGAGGTTGGACCTAGGGCTGGTGCTCATCCAAGAGCCATGGGTCGTCAAAGGCTGAATCTGCGGCCTTAACCACGTAAGTGCAAGAGTAATTGCGGATGTAAGAGAGACATCGCCGAGAGCATGAATCTTGGTACGGAAGAATATTAACTTTCTATGTCTTTCTAACTTTCATACCAAAGATCTAGTAGCAGTGATGATTACGGGAGAGCGCGGGAGAATCGTGGTGGCGTCGGCGTACATCCCGGGAGACGAGGCGGAGGCTCCTCCATTAGAAGTACAAAATCTAGTGGACTACTGCAGCAGTAAGAAGCTGCCATTGCTGCTGGGGTGCGATGCCAATGCACATAGCATCACGTGGGGCAGCACAGATACAAACAGCAGAGGTGAGTGTTTACTTGATTTTCTACTAGTTAAGGATCTCACCGTTTTCAACGTAGGGGCAGAACCTATGTTTGTTACCAAAAGCAGAGCCGAGGTGTTAGATATCACCTTTGGCAATGATGGAGGCTCTAGGTTGGCTTGCAACTGGAGAGTCTCCAATGAACCTTCATTGTCGGACCATAGGATTATCCTATTCGACATATGCAGTAATCTGAGTTTTAGTAAGGACATCAGAAATCCCCGGCAGACTGACTGGCAACAATATCAGTCCTGCCAGGGGGTTAATCTGAGCAGGCTTAACTATAGTAAAAGAATTTCCTCACAGGAAGAGATAGAGCAGCTATCTATAGACGAGGGCAAAACTATCTTGGATGCCTGTCATTCAAGCTGTCCTTTAAAAAGTATAAGATCCAGCAGGGATAATCCATGGTGGACTAAAAAGCTAGGACTTCTTTGGGTGGAGGTTTGGAAGCTGTTTAACGCAGCTAAAAAGAGCAACGACAAATGGGATTGTTATACCAGGAAGCTTTCTGAGTATAACAAGGAGATACGCAATAGCAAACGAGATCATTTCAGGAAGTTTTGTTCCACTCTAGAGCAGGCCTCGCCCGCTGCAAGGGTGTTAAAAGCCATCTCGAAAGGGAAAGTGCTCTCGGAACTTTGCCTTAAGAGACAAGATGGGACATTCACGAACAATGAGGTACAGAAGGCCAAACT
The DNA here is from genome assembly GCA_018152965.1 of Scaptomyza pallida. Taxonomy (NCBI): domain Eukaryota; kingdom Metazoa; phylum Arthropoda; class Insecta; order Diptera; family Drosophilidae; genus Scaptomyza; species Scaptomyza pallida. Next base: position 598,900 of record JAECXP010000196.1, read on the forward strand.
TCTCTTGAAAACTCATTTCCCGCTATGCAGGACCATTACAGATAGTGATAGCAGTTACGTACAGGCATCTGGGAGAAGACCCGACTTCATACTAGCTGCGGAAATCGTAACTGAGCATAGGATCAGATGGGCAATCGGTGCACTTAGTCCCTATAAAGCCCCGGGGGTTGATGGCATCCTTCCCAACCACTTACAGAAGGGCATCGACCCTCTCATAGTTTTCTTAATCAGAATCTTCCGAGGTAGCATTGCCCTAGGGCACATACCTATGGCGTGAAGGACGGCGAGGGTGATTTTCATCCCGAAGGTAGGAAAAAAGGACCCGTTCCTTCCTAAATACTTCAGGCCAATCAGCCTCACCTCATTCCTGCTAAAAACTCTAGAGAAGATAGTTGATAATCACATAAGATCGGTGCACCTAGTGGCTAAGCCACTACATGCACATCAACATGCGTACAGGGCAGGGATGTCAACGGAGTCAGCTCTGCTTGACTTAGTGAACACTCTTCAGAAGTCTGTGAATGCAAAAGAGGTCGCACTCTGCGCCTTTATGGACATAGAGGGTGCTTTTGACAACACGGCGCATGATGTGGTCGTTAGAGCTCTTGAGAGAAAAGGAGTGGAATCAGGACTCACGTTCTGGTTAGGCAAACTCCTGGATTCTCGTATAGCAGAAGTTACCGTCAGTAATTCGACGATCAGAGCTCAAACCACCAGAGGCTGTCCTCAAGGTGGTGTCCTATCACCTCTCCTCTGGAGCCTGGTGGTAGATGATCTCTTAGCTAAGCTTACGGATAATGGATTTAGGTGTCTTGGCTATGCTGATGACATTACCATTATCTGCAGAGGGAATTTTGTGAACACACTATGTGATGGAGTCACCTTGGGTCTACAACTTAGCTTGGACTGGTGTAGGGACGTGGGGCTGAGCATCAACCCAGCAAAGACCAGAATCGTTGCCTTCACAAATCGGTACCAGCTCAAATCGATAAGACCCATAATCATTGGGGGTACAATTATACCTTTGTCCACGGAGGTCAAATATCTGGGGGTCATACTAGATAAAAGACTTCTCTGGAAACAGCATGTGGAGCATGCTGTTCGGAAGGGCACCTTAGCCCTGATGAGCTGCAGAACTCTTGCGGGGAAAAACTGGGGGCTTTCACCTAAGATTCTGATGTGGATGTATACTGCTATGGTGAGGCCCATGGTGTGCTACGGAGCAGTGGTCTGGGCTGGACGCATGGACCGGGAAGGCGCGAGGAAGCAACTGGGTAAACTCCAGAGGCTTGCTTGCTCGTGCATCTCGGGAGCAATGCGCAACCGGCTCCCACCGTTGCACTTATACATAAAACACAACGCAAGCAGAAGTCATATGAGATTAACGGGAGCATTTGCGACCGGATCGGCAGCAGGAGCCACGGGCTCACTCTTAGAATACCCACAGGATGCGCAGATGACGCAATTTAGCTTCAGTAAGCTCTTTAAGATAGAGCTTAGCAATAAGGCAGATTGGACCAGCCTGTCAACTACCTATAATGTGAAAACACATGCTATAAGGTGGTACACAGATGGTTCTCTTACAGAGGAGGGGGCTGGGATCGGAGTCTGCGGACCTCGACTCAAATACCATGAACCTCTTGGTAAGTTTACTAGTATCTTCCAAGCGGAAATAGTCGCAATTGAGAGATGTGCCGCTTTCAACTTAGATAGAGGCTACGATCGCAGGGACATTGCCATTTTTTCAGACAGTCAGGCGGCAATAAAAGCACTAAGTGCATATAAAATTGTCTCAAGGCTGGTTTGGCAGTGTATAGAATCACTTAACAAGTTGGGGGCTAATAATAGAGCCACCATCTATTGGGTCCCTGGGCACGCGGGAATTCCAGGCAATGAGGTAGCAAACCAAATGGCCAGGAAGAGGGCCAGCACTCCTTTCTACGGGCCAGAACCTTTCTGTGGGCTAGGCCCTGGGGTCATCGAGCAGAGCAGTCGCTCTGACCTCTGGTCTGCTAGTGAAAACTTCTGGCTGTGCTCGCAGGGGGCGAGACAGAGTAAAATCATTATAGGTAACTATAACAAGAAGAGGACTGAAGACTGTCTGAAGCTGAGCAAAGTATCTCTTCGGATTGTTACAGGCTTCTTGACGGGACACTGCAGATTGCGTAGGCATTTACAAAGGATACGCATAGGCAACGAGAGCACATGTAGGCTGTGTCTGGAGGGGAACGAAACTCCAGAGCATCTATTAGAAGAGTGCCCGGCCATAGGTCGGCTGAGATTATCTCAGCTAGGGCGGGTCTCACTTAATTCTGAGGAGATGAGGGCTCTTCGTCCAAGCGACATCATCGCGTTTCTGCGATCAATCGCACTGTACGAGGAGCTGTAGCTCATACACTTGGAAGAGGGCACAATAGATCCAGGTGGTCGCAGTGCACAGACCTCCATTTCATAATAATAATAATAAACCTCTATATTAAATATCGATTGGGAAGTAATCTTACCGCAACTACATCTTGAAAGTGGCAATCAACTCCACTAATAAAAAGCACAATGCGAGACTACCTTGGTCCACTGCAGGATTAAAGAAATTAAAAAAACCTAAGAAACAAATATTTTAAAAGATATGCTATCTCCTATAATACCCTAGACTGGGAGCGCTATAAGCTTCATAAGCGTCATTCTGAATTTTTAAACAAATTTCTTTATAATTAATATCTCTCTGAAGTCGAAGCAGGGTTTAAGCTTAATCCCAAATCGTTTTGGTCTTTTGTTAGGGCTTAGAAGGGTTGCTTAGCCACAAACGTCCTCCATGACTTTTGGTTCAGTTACTGCTAGTTCTGGTGAAACAATTGCAGAATTATTTGCTCAATTTTTTAGCTCCAACTTTGAGGCAAGCCTTAATTAATACAGAAATGTATTCTAAAATACCAATTTTATTTAGTTTGGGTAGCTTGAAAGTGTTGAGTAGTGACATAATTGGATTTGTGACCGACTTTAATTAATTATAATAGTTATACCTGACAGTGATGATATCTCTCCATTCATCCTGAAATCTTGTATTTATTAGCTTTGTGAGCCACTTAAAATATTTTCTAAGTCCCTCTTGACAGGCACATTTATTAAAGCATGGAAATCTGGACTTGCGACTCCAGTTCATAAATTTTCATCTAAAAGCTTAATAATTAACTACAGACCTATTGCAAAGCTGGGTGGCCGGGCTTTGCATATCCAAGTAAAGTTTCTGATTGCGGTCAACTTGGTGACCGCCAGAGTGATCTCTGGTGTATACAACGGCAAGTTGCCTCACAGCCTCTTTGCTGCGTCACCTGGGTAACAATTCTATCACCCGCTAGATAGTGAGCTAATGTGTACAGCGAGTCGTCCGGACGTTAAACGGTTGCAGGGTTTGGAACCCGCTATGTAAAAAAAAACAACCCAATGAAAACCAAAACATCAGCCTCGAAAGAGATCCCCCTTAACGTTGACGACCACCGCATAATAAAAAAGGACTATGATATTGGGATATGCACCTGGAATGTTCGGACCCTTAATTGTGAAGGTGCCTCTACCCAATTGGCGGAAACCTTTACGTCAGTTAAGGCTGACATAACCGCCATCCAGGAAATGAGATGGACAGGACAAGGTTGATCTAAACAAGCAAGCTACGATATGTACTACAGCTGCCATGCGGAGAGGCACGAATTTGGATGCGGGCTTTTAGATGGCCGGAGGTTTCGTCACCATGTCTCCAGATTCACTCCTGTGAGTGAAAGGCTGGCTACAATCCGTATCAAGGCTTGATTCTTCAACACTAGCCTAATTTGCGCTCACGCCTCAACGAAGGAAAAAGATGATGCTACCAAGAACGCGTTCTACGCGAGACTCGAGGACGCACACGACCGCTGAAGCTTATTCTCGGGGACTTCAACGAAAAGGTTGGACGCGAACGCATCTTTGGCCCCACCATCGGACAGTTCAGTCTTCATGAGACCTCCACGAACAACGGTCTCAGGCTGACCGACTGCGCCGCGGCGCGAAACATGGTATTTAGTAGCACCAGATTCCAGAATCTCTATATCCGTAAGGCCATATGTCTATCCCCTGCTTAAAACACACGGAATCAAAAACATCACGTTGCTGGATGTTCGTGCGTTTCGCGGAGTGAACATGGACTCAGATCACTATCTTGTTGCAGCCAAGATACGCATGCGGCTCTGCAATGCGAAAAACGTACACTTCAGCTCACAACGAAAGCTTGACGTCGCTAAGCTGCAATCACAACGGACAGCCGCAGCCTTCACCACTCACCTCTCGGAATTGCTCCACCAGCCGAACTCCCAGTTTGACGGCGTAGACGGATTTTGGGAGCAAATATCTGACTCCATGTGCACTGCCGCAGTAAATACCATAGGGTTCAAGCGGCCGACCCCACGGAGCCAATGCTACGACGAGGACTGTCGCGAGTCAACTGCTTCGAAGAATGCGGCCTACCGAAGGACGCTGCAGTCTGCCGCAACGCTTGCTGTGCGGGAATATTACAGGATGAAGGGGAAGGAGGAGAAGCGTCTTTTCAGAAGGAAAAAACGGGAGCAGGAAAGACGTGAGCGTGAGGAAATTGAGATGTTTCGGGGCAGGAATGATGTCCGAAAATTTTACCAGATGGTCAAACGCTTGACCCAAGGTTTTCAGCCCGGTGCATCAAACTGCAGATATGAAAATGGGAATCTGGTTAAAGATACGCAGGGAGCGCTGAGAATATGGAGGGAGCATTTCTCTAAGTTGCTCACAGGAAACAACATCAACGCTGGAAAATCACACCGATACTAGAGGAAGGCATGCCCAACGATTGGAATCTCAGCGTCCTTTGTCCTGTACTCAAGAAAGGTGACCCGACGATTTGTACCAACTGCCGGGTAATCAGTCTTATCGCCATCTCATACAAGGTCCTATCGAGCATAATCTGCGAAAGTATGAAGCCGTATACCAACACACTGATTGGACCTTATCAGTGCGGCTTTAGACCTGGCAAGTCCACCACAGACCAGATCTTCGCATTACGCCAAATCCTGGAAAAAACCCACGAGCAACAGATCGACACCCTCCATCTATTCGTCGATTATAAAGCTGCGTTCGATAGCCCAATAAGAGATCGCCTATTTGCCACCATGTCTGAGTTCGGAGTAGCACTATTAGCTCCGTCAAAATAGGAAAGAACCTCTCCGAGCCCTTCAATACCGTTCGAGGTTTCAGACAAGGCGATTTTCTATCGTGCGACCTCTTCAATCTTGTGATGGAAGGGGTTCTGCGGAAAGCTGCAATATTTTTTATAAAAGTGTACAGCTCCTTGCATACGCCGATGACATTGACATCATTGCACGTTGCAGACGAGATGTTACTGCTGCATTTTCCGCTATCGAAAGAGAGTCAGCAAGAGTGGGTTTGAAGGGAAACGAGGGTAAAACAAAGTATATGCTGTCCACTAGCAAGGGTTCTCGGCTCTTAGGATCCCACATGGAAACGGACCGCTATACTTTTAAAGTTGTCAAGGAGTTCGTGCACCTTGGCACTTCCGTCAACACCAGCAACAACACCAGCTTGGAGACTAAGCGGAGAATCACATCTGCCAATAGGTGTTACTATGGGCTCAGTAAGCAGATGTGCAGCAGAGCTATCTCTCGATCGACAAAACTAGCACTGCACAAGACGCTCATACTACCCGTGCTATTATATGGCACAGAACCATGGGTTGTGTCCCAGGCGGACGTAGCAGCTCTTGGCGTGTTCGAGAGCAAAATACTTTGCAAAATCTTCGTCCCTGTTCGCGACGGGGACGACTTGCGTGTACGCATGAGCCACGAACTGTTTGAGCTCTACGGCGATATCGATGTAGTCTGGCGCATAACGATACAACGTATGCGCTGGCTCGGACATGTCGCACGTATGGACGACGAAGCTCCAGTACAAAATGTGCTCGAAACGAAAGCCGTCGTTGGACGCCGAAGGAAACTATCTCGGCTCCAATGGATAAACCAAGTGGAGGAGAGCCTATCTGCGATTGGTCTGGTCAATTGGAGATGGCGCGCAAGGAGCAGAGGTGCCTGCTCCTTAACCATATATAAGTTTTAACCAGCATTGCTTTATGAATGGCAGATCTACGGTGTCCAATTTAGCAGTATGTACTAATTTCTGCATTAATGCACTTGAGAATCGGTTTTAGATTGACACAATCTATACTGATTTCGCTAACTCTTTTGACAAAGTCTGTCACAACGCGCTTTTGGCGAAACTTGCACATTCTGGGTCCCACTCTTCTCTTCTAGATTGGTTTGGATAATAGCTTGACCTGCGATCTTATCGAGTGGTAGTTAATGGTAATCTTTCATCACCCATCTAACATCACCACTAATAGACGAGAACATGTATGATAATGCCATCAGCCCTATGGATGTGGCAACATCAGATCCTGGCCCGTTTATTTGTTTCACGGCTCCCCCCTGGTTGGACATCAGATGATGTAAAGGCCTACATTCAGGCCAAATCAGAAGCTACAGTTTCGGTGGAAAAATTCAAATTTGCATATGACCGGGATATCTCGTCGTTTAAAATAAGTGCTGCAATCCAAGATTTTAATGCTGTATGCAATAAAAAATTATGGCCAGAGCACATCATAGTAAAAGAATATACTGAAAATAAAAATAAAAATCGGCCTCCGATTGTATTACCATCTTCGGTGGTTGGGCCTAGCTCTTCTGATAGTTCAAAAAAATAGCCACCTTCTTCTCACTGGGCTATCAGAATGTTAGAGGACTTTGTAGTAAACTTAGTTCTTTGTATCTTAATAGCCAATCTTTTTCCTTTCATGTCGTTGCCTTCACGGAAACGTGGTTAAGATAAGACATACTAAATTCTGAAATTTTATCTAACAAATTCTGTATCTATTGAAAGGACCGCCCACTGCGTCGTGGCGGTGGGGTGCTTATTGCTCTTGATGTTGACTTTCCCTCTGAGGCAGTAATATTAAGTGATTCTATAGATATCGAATTTGTTGCTGTGAAGCTAAATATTAATGGTGTTGGTATTTATATTTCCTGTTCTTATATACCACTTTAATCCGACAACTCTGTATACAATGCACATTTGTCAGCATTACTTTCCATTTATTCTATGGTCTCTGATCGTGATATTTTTGTAGTTCTTGGTAGTACTTGGAATTCAAGTCCGGACTCAAGCGTGTTGACCCCCATGGTGCAGACTGATTTTCTGGTTGGTTTATTTGAGATATCATTGAGTCAGATCAATGGTATATCAAATTCTCTTGGTAGAATGCTTGATTTGGTTTTTGTTTTGGATCCATCCACTATCTCTGTGTCAAGCTCCCTTCCCATATCCACTCCTGAAGACTTATACCACCCGACGCTGGAGGTGGTGATCACTTTGCCTGCATGTGCTGTAAGCCAGTGTAGTGAACCATTAGGACGGGTACGTCAATTTCGGAAAACCGATTTTGTAAAACTTGCCCAGCTCTTGGCACTTGTTGACTGGTCGTCTCTCTATGGTTCCGAGGACTTGGATACGGCTATCAGTATTTTTTATAGCACCTTATACAATTTATTCGACATGTGTGTCCCTTGTGGTCATAGAATAATGAACTCATATAGATTGGAAAATAGCGGCGGGACTTTTTAACAGAAATGGTAATTCGCATGAAACGAGATCGGGACGAAATTACTGCTTGCTTTTTACTTGGCGGTTTGTTTACCATCAGCTGGACGTGGATAAATGGATAAGGCTGGATAGAAAACAAAAGTCCGCTATTATTTTGTTGGGCTTTTGTTTTGATTCCAAAGTGTGTGATGCGAGAGACATAATTAAGCGTTGCTCTTCTTCATTTCTCTTGTTGTTGAGATTGGCAATGCTTTTGCTCCAATCTGCGGTCTGCTACCCTATTTGGCAGGGTAGTATAGAGTCTATACTATAGACTAAAAATTAACTTTGCGTAATTAAGCGTCAAATCGTTAGATACTTAAATATAATGTCCATATTATAAGTCATAATATAGTTTACCAATTAGGTAGGGCATTTATGATTAATATGGCAAGAATTACATGACTAATTAAACTAACACAAAAATAAACGTGTTATGTTTCAAAATACTTAATATAAACTATATAAGTAATCAAAATTTTTATATGTGTTTTTCTGAAACAAAATTAAATTGGGGACAAAGGGTATTTTTTTAGTAGCGCAGCTTGTGCGTGCTATGTATATTATTGCCTTGTTGCGTTTTGTCTATTCCGAATCGACGAATGTGAGGTCTGTGTGAGCTCAGTTTATGTGTATGTGTTCATCGTCAGCCGCACTTCTAGAAAAAAAACAACAACAAAGTACACATACACCGCGCTGGGTTCTTGCTGGCCTGGCAGCTTTGTCCAAATTTCAGTTTTGCATTTTCTTATGTAAACTCTTTCTGATTTTTTTCGATGACACTAGCAAACAATGTTGTCAATGCTATCCCAATACAAATGTGCACGCATGCATATAAATTCTGATAGAGTATTCAGAAAATTAATGTCATGTCCATTAAATGCTTTGCTATTTATGTTGAAATTTTTTATATTTCTTTTCTTCTGCGGTCTGCATTAACATGTGTGTACGTATGTATACACATCATATTTAATTGTATTAGTGGCAATTGTTTCTCCATTAGTTGGCCTGCCTCAACTTTGGCAATTTATGAGAAATGGGCTTAATATTACTTTTTTTTTATTGTTAACTAACAAATATTGCAAATATTTCTAAAACAATCGCCCGTATTCCCGTTGTCGTCGTCGACGCAAAACGTCGTCGTCTGACGACGACAATCAAAATTCGGTATTCTCGTTGTCGTTATCGATACCTATCGACAACTATTGTCACATTATCCGTATTCTGTAACTAAAAGTGACGACGATATTGTCTTGACACGACTCTGTTTTTGTCGTCGACTTGTTCAGTGACGACAGTCAACGACACAAATAAATTTTTCAAAATGAAAATTACAAATTCCAAACAATTCGAAAAACTTGTTGAAGAAATGGAAAAAAAATCCATCTTTGGCAAAGGGGTTCAAAAGAGGACATGTGCCATGCAACTTCAATGAAGAATGGGCAAAAATAAGTACCAAATTAAACGCTTTTGGACCGCCGATAAGAAATGGCGATGGCTGGCAAAAGGTATTTTGGTTTACTGCATTAGATTTCCGCGATTTAAACAAATGATTAAATTTCAGGTTTGGAGAGATTTAAAGTTTAAAGTAAAAAAAAAAATGATTTGAAATTTGAAAAGCAGCTAAGCCCCGAAGGAAGTGCTCAAGGTGTAAATTCTGTTGTGTTGGATGAGGTGCAAAAAACAGTAACGGACATTTGTTCCGACGTGGAAACGGAATCAGACCATTACACAGAGGTAACAGACGCACAAGAACCAACAACATCTCGTATCCGAACAAATGCAACCGGGAACACACAAGCAAGCAAACGTATTTTACTCTAAAATCACAGTGAAATGCAACACAGGGTGCTTTCCGAAATTTCTAAGAGCTTAACTTCTATCAAGCGCACTGTGGAGGAAGCCTCCCTATGCTCAAAAAAACTTATTGAGATCAAAGAAAAAAAACTTAAGATTATGGAAAATCGGGAAATGCGAGAATCTGAGCAACACGCTAAAGACATAGAATTAAAAAATCTTGAAATTGCCTTAAAAAAGCAACAACTAAAAATGTTTAATAAAAATAATTAAAAGCTTAATTAAAACTAAATAAAACTTAATTTTATTTGGTTTCGTATAGCCGAAGCTTCAGAGCTTGGTGAATGGTCAATGTCACCGTTTCCAACATCCATTTGACCAATTTCTTCGATATTTTCAATTTCCGCACGCATACTTGTAGCTTATTTAACACATACATTATGCAGTATTACTTTGTATTACCGTTTTGATAGAAAATCATGATAGATGGCGCCTTGGTAAGGGCGAGAAAATTAGTGAAAATTAAATGTTTTGTGCTTACATTGTAAATTGGGTAGATGGCGTTTATCGTTTACAAATATATAAAATAATGCATTCGGTGCACTTGAAAATTAAATACAGATGGCGCTTTGCACTGAGCTCAAATCTTCAAATCTTTAACTAAAGAAATCAAGTTAACGGCAAACAACTGTCAAATTTCTTAGTGAAGTGTGTTTTTTCGATGTAACTATCGATAACGAGACGTCGTCGTCACCAACGAGTATTAAATATTAGAGCGGATGATAGCGAACGATAGTTCGTGCATTTTTAGTTGGCGAGCAACCGTAGCTCATGCGGCGAATTCGCTCGCTCTTCGCCTTTTGCCAAGCAACTGATGCATGTGGAAGTGCTTGAGAGCCAGCGGCGAAAATTGTTTGAGAGCTAGAGAGGCAATTATGGTGTATGGCTTTTGCTTCGATTGCCAAATGCAATATGTGAAAGACAACGACTAATTGTTGCCGTTCTTATCTTCTCCGTTGTTGTTGTTATGACAGAGCTTGACTTCTTTGACAATTTTAGACTTTTGATGCAGTCTACGTGCTGCTAAATGACATGGAAGGGTAGTTTGGTTCAATGTGAATTTTGCACAAGTAAATAAGTGAATGCCAAACTACTTAAATATGATTTTCGTTGTTAAATGTTTTAACATATTATGATAAAGAAAATGTGGCTAACATAGTTTTTTAAATAGCTTTTTTTTATGATTTCATAATATATTTAAGCTACAACTTAATTAATTCATTTTTTTACCTAAAATAACTAACATGTAACGAGGCTTAAAATTTAATTACCACGTAAACACCGTCCGGCAAAAGATGCCAGCATACTTCCTTTTACGCTGGACCAGTTTTGTAACAAGTCCCAAAAACACATATTAAGAAAATATTACTAACTGAAAGACAAATTTAAAAGGCTATTACCAAAACGTTTCAGAAGCGTAGAATGGCATTACACACAAATTCTGCATAAAAATAGCACTATATTTACATTTGATACACAACTAAATAACCATTCAATGAAGTTCAACGATAAACTTTAATAAATAAGTATACTGCTTAAACGAAGGTGTGATAAACATAGATTATGAAAGCAGCAAACCACCTATATTTGTAGATTACAATCAACGACTTGTTAGCAACAATGATCTTTGAGATTACACTAATTTATTAACAGTACCACAGTACAGAAATACCACTTAGAAAATCAATTAAACTTTTAATGATCAAAACAAAAGATATTCTTCAGTTCAACTTGATCGCGCTTTAGAAAAAATGATTTTATCATTATTTTATTAAAGTTTGATTTACATATATTGTGCATGGTTAATAAAGCCATCAATGTCGATGGTTTCACCAAGTGGTGTTCAAAATAGTTAAACGATTCCGACACTACTAAAACATTTTAAACACCCCTAGTGCAACCCATCCTTGAATATGGATTTTGTGTGTTGTCTCTGCAATAGAGGATTAATCAGGATAGAATCAAATCTGTTTAGAAGACATTTTTGTTGCACCTTAGAGTTTTAAGTGGGTTCCCGAAGTTGATTTGCCTTCGTATTCTAGCAGACTTCTATTAATTAACATTCTTCCTTATTTAGATCGTTGCTCTACAAACTATCTAATGCATGAACCGTTTCGTGTAGTTTGCGCTGACTACAATAAGATGCTTTCACTTGTTTCCTTTGAGGCCTCCATTCCCTTACTTAAAAGATCCATACTGCTTTACTTATCTAGTCATAGTCACTAATCACTAATCTTATGATCCGATTGGGTTTTTCTGGGTTTTTCCCAATCCTTGCAACAAATGTTGGATCATTAAATTTTTGTTGAATTCCCCAGAGTATTTTAATTTATTAAACTTTTTCATTTCATTTACTTTAGATTACAATAAAATATTGTTAAATATTTTGTAGTGTAAGCACTTTAAATATTCAATACAAAAATAATTGGCGATGATTTGCCAGCGAACGAATAATTAATGCAGTGACAAACAAATTAAGGTTTTGTCAATCACTATTGATTAAATTTTTTTACATTTTAGTGGGCTTTGTCATAATAAAATGTTTACATTTTCTTTTGTTTTTAATAATTTTAAATTTTATATTTCCTTTTACTTAATTACAGTTTTGGGGTACAATTGAAAATCAATAATAAAGGGAAATACATGCACATAAGAATTTTTTTTAATAACAATAAATTGTAGCAATAAGTATATAACAGAAATGCGTTAATAGACATAGAAATTATTTATTACATTAATTGTATTAGTCTATATACAAAGCAAATCATAAAATACAACGGCAAATATGACGGCAAAGCTTAAATTCATAACAATAAAGCGAACACAAGGGCATGAGCAGCTGGTTGAAGCTTAAGTTCATTGACCACAACAAGAGAAGAGAAAAACGACACCGAATCGTATCATCTCTTCGAGGTCTTACACTTTTCTATGAAAGCAAAACCTAAAAAAAGTGAGCGACCCAATTCAAACTTGGCGGGAAAAATCAAACATTAAAACGAATGAAGCGAATACAAGAGCATGAGCAGTAGGTGAATTCGCCGCTCTCGTGAATTCGCCATGAGCTCACTTGCGTTCGCCAAATGAAAAAAAGGCACGAACTATCGTTCGCTATCATCCGCTCTAAGGTTTAATACTCGTTGGTCGTCACAAGTCTGTTACAGAATACGGATTTAGTGTCGACGTGATACGATGTTGATGTGATTTGAAAACGACTCTGAATTGACGTCGACGTCGACGACGACAACGGGAATACGGGCGAATATAAAATAAATAAGTTCACGCGCCAAACAAATGTCAAAATAAATGATCGCATTTGGCTTAGTTATCATATCTTCACGATAAATAAAATATTTTTAAAGGTTTTAATAATATGTATGTACATACATATGTATGTATACATTTGCATGTTTACTAAATTCTAATGTTAATTTTCTTAACTTCCTTATAAATCTATGTAAAAACGATAAACCGTCACTAAACGCAAAATATTGCATAATCAATGTGTAGCAGTTTTTCTTAAAATTTCCCGAGCTGGTTTGTATGCGATTTAGTTAACAGCGCTGTAAACTGAGTTCTGCTATTTTCCAATCTATATGAGTTCATTAATCTATGCCTCGTGGTAAGCCAAGTAGGAAAAACAAACCTGCGTGGTTTACACAAGAGTTGACAGCCCTTAAAAATCGAAAGTCTAAGCTTTATAAGAGTTTCAGAAAATCTGGCTCTTCTGCTCATTACTCATCCTACTTATGTTATAAAAATTACCTGAGTCGTTCCAGACTACAGTTCCAGCAAGATCCTAAGAGGTTCTTTGACTTCGTTAATTCCAAGCGAAAGTCATCAACACTTTCATCTAATGTATTATTTGAAAACAAGTGTAAAACTCAGATCAGGCAATAGCCGATTTGTTTGCAGAATTTTTTCAAACAACATATAGTTTAATTGATACTCAGGTTGATCTGCCTTAAAAAAGGAGTCAAGTCTCACGTTCCAAATTATAGGGGTATCTCCAAATTGTCTGCTATCCCAAAAATGTTTGAGAAATTGATAACTTCTCAATTGCAACATTTTTGTAGATCCTTAATATCACCGTGCCAGCATGGTTTCGTGAAACAAAGATCTACCACAACTAACCTGTTAGAATTTACTTTGCATATTATTAAGGGTTATCAAAATAAAATGCAAACGGATGTTATCTACACTGATTTCAGTAAGGCGTTTGACCATTCTCGAGTTCTGATGTATGCTGACGATGTAAAATTATGCATGTCAGGTACAACTACGTTGTCTGCTCAAAAATTACAAAAAGACTTAGATAACTTCTAGGTGTAATCTTTTTACATAAACTAATAAATGGTGAAATTGATTCTTCGGAATTAATCAGCCAGCTTAGTTTTGCAGTTCCGATCAGACGGACAAGGAATTTTCTACCAATTGCTCTTCAAGCCTGTCACTCTTACTATACTATTCATAATCCTTCCCGTATTTTATGTTCAAACTATAATGATTTATCTCACTTAATAAATGGTGCCACTTCTATTGGTTCTCTTAAAAAGCTAGTCTTATGTCATTTGTCTACATGTTCGCGATCTACGTAACCGCACGTTATACGGTGTGCCTCTCGGTCGGTCGGGCGGGAGGTGGTTGCATTTTTTGGGTCCGCGCGTTAACAAGCCGGTGCTTGGTATCGTTGGGCCACTTGATGGTACTGTTCGTTAGTACGTCTACGTCCAAAAAAAAAAAAAAAATATTCCTACATTGCACATTGTGGGCTTCCGCAAGGTAGTGTTCTTGGACCTATATTGTTTATTTATTTTTTGAATGACATCTCATCCTGTTTACGAGTGTCAATCATTATTTACATGCTGATGATCTTAAACATGGTGTCGTCAAAACCTTCTCCCGCTCAATTTCTCAGAGTGCTTTTTTGTGAGATTTTCTAGAGCTCGAAGCCCGATCATATTTACATATTTGATTTTGGCTCGAATTTGCCAATCAGACTCATGACACATGACCCATAAAATGGGTAAATAAGGGTATAATGGTTTTGTGCAAATGTATGTAACAGACAGAAGGAAGCATCTCCGACCCCATAAAGTATATATATTCTTGATCAGCATCAACAGCCGAGTCGATCTAGCCCTGTCCGTCTGTCCGTCTTTCCGTCCGTATAAACGCGTAGATCTCAGAGACTATAGGAGCTAGAGACTTCAAACTTTAAACTTAAACTCTCCTATACCATGAGCAGATCAAGTTTGCTTTCAAATTTTCGATAACATTTCTGGTTTCCGATATACACATGCGATCGATAACAAAAAAATCTTGAATTTTTAAATTGTGAAAATGAGGTTTGAAACTAAGGATAAAATAATGAACACTAAAAAAATTTGATCAAAATCGGTTCAGAAACACCGGAGATATCGCAGATTGAAGTTTGGTCATATTGGTCACTGATTTAATACACATAAGTAACTGTAAGCGTTAAGTATCGGGTTAAGGGTATGCCCTAGTCGGGATTTCTCGACTAGAGCCTTCTCACTTGTTGATTCTTAACTTAGCTTTGTTAAGCATCTTGACTACATGTTACCTAAAGCATATGCTATGTTTGGATTTTTTAGACGAATTGCTGCCCAGTTTTCTGATCCATATACAATGCTATGTTTATATTCGGCATTCGTGCGCTCAAAGCTTAAATACTGTTCATTTATCTGGTGGCCTTTTGCTGCAATTTATATCAAAAGACTTGAGTGTCTTCAGAAAAAATTTTAAAATTTGCTTTATTGCCTCTTGGGTTTTCTAATAGTATGGTGAGTAGATGTCGCCTTGTACAATTGTCAACCTTAGAGGATAGGCGTTAAATTGCGGCACTATCCTTCTTAAATGATATCTTTTTTACCCCATCAAGGCCTCTGCGGGTTGTTAGTACCTTTTTTATAAGTGCCCACCGTACTAATTATGGATTTAATGAGCCTATCTCGAGAGCTTTGAAAACTTATATGTTGCCAATCGATTTGCGATTTAATTTTTTCCATAATTCTAAGTTTATAAAGCAGTTCCTTAAGCAGTATTTTTAAAGATAGCTTTGTGCCTTTGTTTGTTGATTGTGTTAAGTAGTTTAGGTTATGGCCAGTTCGGAGAACCTTGTTGCTTTTTGGCGTAAAGAATGAATAAATAAATAACTAAAATAAAAATAGTGTTTTAGAGTGTTTTATTACCTTTAAGATGAGTGTGTTCTTAATTTCCACTTGAACCCACAACCATAGATATTTCAATTTCAGATCATAACCTTAAGTTTGATAATGCAGCGTTGCTAGCAGAATCCAAAAAGAGGTTCCAATTTTTAATTGTTTTATGGCGGGAGTTCCAAAAATGTTGTCTTTCACAACCAAAAGAGTTCTCGAAGAAAAATCAAAATCACTTTCATACGTTTATCTGCTAAGTGTAATAAATGCAGAGGAAATTTGGCACCCTTCCGAAACAGATTGTTTAAGCTTGGAAACAACTACACTTATCAATGCAAAATACAAGCCGGTTGACGACCTTTTCTGCACTTTAGTAACAAAAACCGTAGGGCGCGTCGTAACAAGCTGCAGATCTTGTAATTGCAAAAGGGAGGTAATATAAGCTTATTGATTATTTATATAGTGGGCCGATGCTTATAGCTTTTACCCAAAATGTAAGAAAGAATAATAAACTCATTTTCAGAAAGTTTAAACCAAACATCTTAAAAAACAAAATTTTTTTCATACGAGAAATCAAATTTTTACCGATTGTTTCTATGGGAGCTATACGATACAGTTGACTGATATAGCTTATTTTTCGCAATGATTTTAGTATTATAATAAATATTAAAACTGCCAAGTTTGTTCGTGATAGGTTAACAAACATACAAATGTTTTCCTTTGGTAATTAAAAACTCGCTTAAAATTGAAGTTTAAACAGCTTCCAATTGTACACATCTCAGCTTGGAAAATGCTAGTGAGCTTAATTAGGGACACATAGTATGTTAGCCGGGGGCTTGCCACTCCGAGAGTGGAGCCTTGGTTGGTAATTGATTCATCGATTGTGTGTGGTTTCATTTGGTGGACCTCTTCAAGAGATGTTCACTCCTTTTTGCTGCATAGGTGGACTTTTTGCAGCAGACTAATTGTTTGATGTAGTGATCTCCAACAGAATCTTTATCGCTGACAGAGAACTAGTCCTCATCGCTTTCGTGATTTCTACTAACCTGACATTCTTTGCCACTTACGTAGTTGATTCTGCACCGTGATCTGCTGATCGTAGTAGGGATAATATCCATCTACTAGTTGTTTCGTCCAAACCTCTTCGATTAAAGGCAGCCCTGACAGCAAATTCATACTCTGCGACTTCTTTATCCGCGCTGCAAAGCGCAAAGATCGGTGCAGTTCATATAATGTCGCATCCGTAAACCGACTAGCTTTACATGCTGAAGCATAATGCTCTTAATGTAGTAGTCTACCAGCTTCTCCAACGTTTTCAACAAAAACGATGTTAATCTGTGGGTCTAAAAACTTTGGTTTGGCGACATCTGTCTCCCTGCTTTAGTACGTGACAGAGCGCTGGGATATTTAATAATAATATTAATAATATAAAGAAGTATATCCTGTCCTAGCCCACTGTGTCTTCTCCATTGTGACTACTTACTTGGCACGTGCCCAGTCAAGAGCAGTCGGTCTGTGTTGGTCCTATATTTCGGGTTTATCGCATAGGGCTCAGAAGCTCTAACTTCTGCATATTACTGGTCGTGAAGGTGTTGTACTTTGCTTCAAGGCTTGCCTCCAAAGCCCGTTTGGATAATGCTCTTTGGAACCGGGACGGCCGAAGCCGCATTAGCCCGGTGAAGGTTTATCTGAGCGTCACCATCAGACCCCTGCTGCTCCGCTACCTGACGATTCGGTCCCGGAGTTCCCTCATCGTCGCTGCTCATCATTTTGACGTCATTTTCTTCATCTGCTTCCCTCTCCCGCTCCTCCGCCATCTCCAGGGTCGACATGAACTCCACCAGGTGAACTTCCGGTCGCCTTGACGGGGATGTCTCGTAAATCTGGTGTGGGCTGAGCCGTTATGCTCCTGCTGCGCTTGTTGCATATTCCGCTCCTGCTGTGGGGTTATTCCCACTTTGGGGGGTCGCTCCCCGTCGAGAAAGCTGTCCTTAAACTGTCTTGTGACGATCGTGGCAGGGTTATCCTTCTGCACCTTTAATTTGGATTGGTGATTTTAGGAAATATCACCATTTACCTTTGTACAAAATTTTTAGCTGTAGCTTAAAAGTTAAGGAAGATGCAGACATTTCCGAATTTTTGAGGGCGGTGTTTTGTGGCGTGACTGTGACCTTCCCACACAAACACCAACACGCATATGCCTAAAAACAAACAACTAAATAACCAACCAACAACCTGAGCAATAATCGTATGCAAAATGCTTAGCGGATTAGTGGATCTTTGGCAGATGTCAAAAACTGATAAGCCGATTTTAGGAGATGGGCGGTAAAGGTTTGACTGGCATCAAAAACTTTGATGCAGATCTATGGCGGATGTCACTAAGAATATTTCCACCAATTTGGTGACTTTATATATATATAAAACAGAAAAAGATATGGAGATTTCAGATTAACAGGTGGGCGTGAGATCCAATTCTTTCCATTTATCGCAGATCTTTGGGGGATGGCGACATCTGCCTCCCTGCTAAATGTGGTGACTTTCGATTAAAAATCTTGCGAAGGTACATGCGTTCCGTTTTCTTTAAAGGCGGTGGGGCCTTATTTTGGGTTGGCATCCAAAGGTGCAGTCAATGGCGGTGAATATTGCTTGAAAACTGTGAAAGATACAGACATTTTTATACTTGTTACCAAAGGTATCATAGTATAGACCCTATAACAAGTCGATACACCTCGATGTGCATATCGATAAAACACATATATATATATATATTTATCCCACATTTGAGCAGCTAGAGTCACCTAATTTGGGGGATAGCTAGTGACATTCCCCAAAACACTGCATCAAAAGTTTGGATGTCACGCCCACCTGTTCCGCCCCCAGCCCCCTTCCCCCAGATATGTATTTAAAATTTGGATGCCACGCCCACTCATACCGCCCACCTATATATCTTTCTCATCTTTTTCGCAAGAGTCTCCAAACTTGAAAGGAGGATAGAAGGTGCCATCCGTCATAGATATAATTAATTTTTTTTATAGTGAATTGTGGCTCCTAAACTCAAATATGTAATCAGAAATAGTGTAGGAGTTTTCGTTTACCTGTAAGGTGAGAAAAAGTGGTTAAGTGCCTCAAGGCACTTTTGGGGCTTTGAGTATAAAAAAGTCATTTTCAAAAATCTAAGTTTTACTTTATTTTTTTGTATGATATTGTGAAAAACAATTTTTGTTGGCTGCGCAGCACGAATACAGATTGAATTTTAGGCAAAAACATTGCGTTTGCGAAGTTTTGCAGTGCTTACACCATCTTTTTCCACTATTTCGATCCAACCATTCCGAAAAATGGTTTACTTGGGCAAACCGCAGGTCTAATATTAGATGCCTAGTTACAGCAACTGTTCATCAGTCAAGTCGGATAAATTAAAACGAATACGCGCTGTCATTTCTTCCAAATTTCTAGAGAAATCACACAAAAAGCTAAAAACAACGCAAAAATTGCATGCAGAACTAGATGCTAGCAACAAAAGTTAGCGTGGAGCCCCAAAAGTGCCTCAAGGCACTTATCACTATTTCGTTGCTAAAACGCACATCTTTTATGTAATTGCTGTTCTGTAACTTTATTTTAATAGTAAATAAACATAACTTTCACTAAAAAATTATAGATCAAATTGGTTTAATATACTAACTTTTATAAGCAAAATAAAACACAACACGCAACTGGTCAAAATTTTCGAGGGAAGAAACAGATGTTCTGTGCGTACGAAAAGTAAAAATACCGTTAAAAGCTTCTGAGAGCCTTCAAAGCTTCTGTACGGAATTTGGTGTTTGTTATGAACTGCCAACAAATATTTAAATAATATAAATGCTTTTAGTTGATTCGCTGAAGTGAATAATGTAATAAGTGCCTCTAGGCACTCTTAAGCGTTAGAGGGTTAAACAATAAGGTGTATGGACTTGCTATCGATTTCCCAGGCACTCCTAATGTGGCGTTTAGATTACAGCGCGCTTGCTATCGATATCGTTATCAAAGCAACAAGCAGAATTGGTTCTCACACTGGTAAAAAGTGCGTTATACATACGTGAGGTGAGCTGCAACTGCTTTGTTTTGATTTCGGTGCTTAAAAATAATCATAAAAAAACAAAAAATAAAATGGATTCAAACAATCTTGAATTGGAATTATTGTGCAATTGAGCAAAGCAAGGCAATGGTGGCAAAATGCATAAATATGGCTGGAATGTCTGCAGCAACATTTGAATTGTTGGGTGACACAGGACGCAGTCGTAGCATTTGGACACTTGTGAGAAAAAAAATAGTTTATTCATGCCAATAATCTTTTATTAACATATTATTGTTTTTCTTAAAATACTCCAAGCCACGATATGGATGTTTTTGTGAACGTGACGTTCCAAATAATTCGGACGCATATTTTAAGGAGAGCTTTCGTTTGCTGGTTGGTTGACTCACGGGTCTGAAAAAAGGACACTTCTTTGCGTTTGGCAGTGCCTTTAGAAAAAAGGATTGCTATAGCACTGTATACGCTTGGATCATCTGCAGAGTATCGCACAGTGGAAAGATTGTTTGGTGCGTCAAAGTGTGCCAAAACATTCTTGATTTCTGCCGGGAAGTTATTATCAGACTTGCTGATGACTATCTCCCTTCAAATTTCTTAACACAGGAGAAGATAGAAGTTTCAATAAAAGGGTTTGAAGACCTTGGCTTTCCACAGTGCTTTGGGGCAATGGGTAAGCTATTTGTAAATGTTATTTTACAAGAATTTAATTGATTATCTCCCATAGATGCCTGCTACATTGAAGTGCGAGCAAAAGGTTGGTATTCCACCGTGCTATTCGCATTAGTAAACTACCGGTAAGTTAATATATTTCGTATTTAAAATCTGAAATATTGCAAGAATTGTTTATGTTAACAGTTATATATTCACCTACATAAGCGTTGGCAGTCCTGGAAGATGTCATGATTCAAGAATCTTCGAAACATCCAGCCTTAAAAAAACGAAGCTACTTAATACAGACTTGCTGCAAAATAATGCAAAGGAGGTGAATGGCGTAGTGGTTCTAGTGGTCGTTCTTGGAGACTCAGCCTTTAAATTTTCAAGAAACGTTAGGCACGCTTTCGGAGGATTGGGAAAGGATTGGACAATCGTATTGACAAAACTTCCCAAAAAATTGCTTGCTGTTGCATTTTGCATAATTTTTGTAATATGCACAACAGCTCCGTGTGCGAGAATTGGCAACGGGAAGCTGAAACTGCATATGGGCATGTCCAACCAGAATTTGAAATCTTCCTCGGCAATATGAATGCTAGTGCCGCCAATTTTTGCTCTTCTATAGCAACTAATTTTTCGCAGTTGTCGACCCGCCGTCACTTTGGCCTCGAACATGACGGCTCTGTAATGGAGTTGTCAGTGTCGTTGCTACTTGGCTCTCCTTTAATCAAACGCGAGAAATATGTAAGAATTGTATGTATTGTAAAGAAGCTTTCTAGGGCTTGGGTTGATACTCAGTCATATCCAAAGTCTTTTACAATAAAATTTATAAAATGCCGAGACTCAGAGAGATGTTTTCGGGGCAACTGCAGACCCACCAAAGCGCACAGAGACCACTCGGAGTGCTACTACTACTGGTAGTCGGCATTACCGAATAGCCTCAACATGTGCAGAGAAACGCTCGGAACACGTGTTAACCCATGCCGCGGCTACGCTGGGATATCATAAGCAAACAACAACACTGCAAAAATGGCGAGGGAGCATTCGTAGGTCCACCAAAACGCGCAGAGAAACCCTCGGAAAGCGTTTTGGTGGTCGCTACGGGTGGCCGGCGTTACTGAATAGCCTCAACGCGTGCAGAGAATCGCTCGGAACACGTGTTGTGGCTAGGCGGCAAGCTACCAAATAGCCTCAACATGTGCAGAAAAAACGCTCGGAACACATGTTGGGGCTAGGCGGCACGCCGTGGCTACGCTAGAACCATAAGACAACACCAACACTGCAAACATGGCCAGGAGACACCCGTAGGCCCACCAAAGCGCACAGAGAAACCCTCGGAATGCGTTTTGGTGGTCACTACGGGTGCCCAGCGGTACCGACTAGCCTCAACACGTGCAGAGAAACGCTCGGAACACATGTTGGGGCCGTACGGCACGCCGTGTCTACGCTAGAACCATAAGAAAATTCAAACGACACTACAAAAATAACCAGGGGACACCCGTAGGCCCACCAAAGCGCACAGAGAAACCCTCGGAATGCGTTTTGGTGGTCACTACGGGTGCCCGGCGGAACACGTGTAGTGGCTAGGCGGCACGCTTACCGAATAGAATCACCAAAGCGCACAGAGAAACCCTCGGAATGCGTTTTGGTGGTCACTACGGGTGCCCGGCGGTATCGACTTGCTTCAACACGTGCAGAGAAACGCTCGGAACACGTGTTGTGGCTAGGCGGCACGCTTACCGAATAGCCTCAACATGTGCAGAGAAACGCTCGGAAAGCGTTTTGGTGGTCGCTACGGGTGGCCGGCGTTACTGAATAGCCTCAACGCGTGCAGAAAAACGCTCGGAACCCGTGTTGTGGCTAGGCGGCACGCTTACCGAATAGCCTCAACATGTGCAGAGAAACGCTCGGAACACGTGTTGGGGCTAGGCGGCACGCCGTGGCTGCCCACTCGACTATACAACACTTGCTTGCACTTTATAATTTAGCGTACTTTATTTACTAACTGTACCTGCCTAACCACACCGCACTTAAAACTCACGCCCGCCCATATACATGGGAGGTCAGAAGCCAGCTTACCCGCTCTCCATCGTTTTCTAATTATCCTTTCTGTTGTGGTTGTTGGCTCCTTGTGTTTTGTGTCGTCGCTGGTCTCCTTTGTGTATCTTCTGTTGTCCAGATCGACGCCGCGTGTTGATCGCTTTAATTGCCTTTCTTTTGGCACGCGTACGCCCGCACTCTTTAAATATATCACAACGACTGTCGAGCCACGCATTTTCAATGCGTGCTGTACTCTAATGCAGTCGCGATCGCTGCTTCATGCGCTGCTGCGCCCTCTGCACTTTGAGCTGCTAGCGACGCTCTCGATTTCGTTTGCTGCTGCGGCGGCTAACTTTGCGTATATTGCGTGTCGTCTTCACTGCTGCTTTGCCCTCGGCAAGTCTTCTCGGCTGCTAAGTCGGTTGTTAGCGCACTGCGTCGGTGGCTTCGTTTGTCGTGTGCCGTCTGCTGCTGCGTTCT
Source organism: Scaptomyza pallida (assembly GCA_018152965.1). Lineage (NCBI taxonomy): Eukaryota > Metazoa > Arthropoda > Insecta > Diptera > Drosophilidae > Scaptomyza > Scaptomyza pallida. Next base: position 621,880 of record JAECXP010000196.1, read on the forward strand.
CTGTCGGTCTTCTCGGCTGCTAAGTCAGCGCGCTGCGTCGGTGGCTTCGTTTGTCGTGTGCCGTCTGCTGCTGCGTTATCTGTTGGTCTTCTCGGCTGCTGCGTTCTCTGCCGCTACCGCTGTTTTTCTTTGCCTATCCAGTCGTGGCCTCTGCTTCTCTCCTCTGATAGCTATGACCGTATCTAATAGTGCTGCGTGCCTAGCCTTTAATATACCCTGTCTTTGATGTACTTTTCTTACGTTTTACTCCTCCTCGGCCTGTAATAGTTTTGAACATAACTCTTAATCCTATTGGTACCTTCGTGGTGCATTTCGTTATACTTAATACTACTATAAATGTTGCGAAGGAGTTTACTACTTCACAATCCCTTCCTACTTCGGGGGAAGTAAACCAATCGTCAACTGCCGGTTGATGGAGAAGCGAAACGTGTGAGGCCCTATTGTTTTTAAGTTTCGCACGCCCACTCGCGCCTCGGGGTCCAGAAGGTTTTGGTAGATATACTGGATGACCCTTACCGGAAGTTGGCGGTTGTCCTCTTTGGTACGCCACTCCTCGGGGGCCGTGGTCCACTCCTCCTGTTCTTCCTGCACCTCACCGACGATTGGATGTTCTGCCAATATTTCCATAAGAAAGTCGGCGGTCTCTTCATCCAGGGGGGAGCTCGTGTTTGAACCGGCGTCATCCTCTTGTGTGGGTGAAGGCGGCGGAACATCGGCGGTACCCGGGTTTTCCTGGTCCAATGGGTCTGGTGTCGGTTCGCTGATGTCCGACCAGTTGCTGGATCGCAACACGTTCTGCTCATCAACAAACTACGACCCGTACGCTCGTGGGGGGCTAGCTGGGTACGATGGTGGGTAGCCCATAAGCCCATAACGCATGGCTAGCCAGTACTCCTCCGAATTCGAGCTGGAGCTGGCCACGGTCACAACATTTGCCGCTCGATCCCCAGTGTTACCTCGTGGGCGTATGGGCGTGCTGCGATCGTCCTCCTCCGAATTTGGGCTGGAGTGGGAAGAAGTTGATGCCTCGGATGTCTCAGTGCCCACGGGAGGACGTAAGGGCGAGCTGAGGTCATCCTCCTCCATTTGGGCGTTGAGTGTGGCCACATCCCAATTCAACGGGGCCCTGACACCGTTTGTATTTAACCGTCCGTTGGGTGTCACCTCGGAGTTGGAGATGATGGAGATCACCTCCATGTCGTCGGGCTCGCACTGGTCGTTGATTCAGCCACTGACCGCTTGCATGTGGACTGCCATAGAACCTGGCTCCGGGTGCCATGGCTCTGCGACGGCGACTCGTCGCAACTGGTTATCCCGCGACGACTGGCCCCAGGGACGTCCCAGGAGTACATCTTGTGCCCCCAAGGGCCGTGCGTTAGGCTCGTCTTGCGTTGGATTTGTACTAGAGTAAAGTAAAAATATGTTCGATGTACCTTATCCTAATACTCTACCCCAAATGACTTTGCCCTGCGGTGTGATGGATGCTAACTCTGATCATTTAGTTGGGTTTTCCCCATTTTGGGGCGGAGACGTTATACTGGCTCGCCAGTAAAAGTGGCCCCCGTGACTTTGTCGTTGTTGGCTAGTTTTCGCTGCTGCTTGGTACTGCTGGCTCTTCGTCCTCTGCTGCGTTGAACTCTTTGAGGTCGGCCAGGCTTGCCGTTTTCCGTTGTCGTCCGGTAAGACTTTGGACCCGTACTATGTTCGGTGAGAGGAACTTGATAACCTTGTAAGATCCCTCGAACTTCGGTGCCTGCTTTGCGTTGAACCCTTCTGCGGCATTGAAAAGATGGTGTTGTCGCAGCCATACCCTCATACCTAGTGCTGGTTTCCATTCCCGCCTCCGAAGATTGTAACCTTTGGTTTGCTCCTGTGATGCTCGTTGGATATTCTGTTGCACGAACTGGAAGATACCTCGGTCCCTCGGTATCCTTGCCCAATCCTGGGGTGACTTCCTCGTAGAGGGCTCCTGGTAGACTTGGTTCCCTGCCCTGTAACAAGTATGCCGGGCTGAATCGTGTGGTGTTGGAAGTACTTCTGTTGATTGCCAAGCTTAGTTCCGGCAGAAGTTCGTCCCAGGTGCTCTAGTCTCCATCGATGTACTGGGCTATCATGGTTTTTATTGTCCTGTTGGCCCTCTCTGTTGGGCTCTGTTGCGGTGTGTACGGGGCTGTGTGTTCCAGTTCCATCCCTGCCGTCTTGCAGAAGCTTCTGAACGATCGACTTGTGAATTGGGTACCGTTGTCGCACACAAACTTCCGTGGTACGCCAAATCTGCACAGTATCCTTTTACGAAACGATCTTTCCAAGTGGGCGGTGGTGGCCTTTCGTAAGGGCACTATCTCTACCCATTTTGAGAAGAGGTCGATGAAAACAAGGAGGCTGGTGTTTCCGTGTTTGGACCGCGGGAGCGGACCCATAAAATCAGCGCAGAGGATGTCGAACGGGCCCTGGGCTTGTCGTGTCTGCATATGTCCTGCTGGTTTGGATTGGCTTACCTTAAATTTCTGGCATTTTTCGCACTTCCTGATGTACTTCGTCACATCCCGGAAGATTCCAGGCCAATAATATCTTTGTATCACTCTTGTCGCTGTCTTTCGGATTCCCAAGTGCCCTGCTGTTGAATGATCATGGCACTCCTCCAAGACCCGTTGTCGGAGGTCCTTAGCCACGCATAGCTTCCAAGTCACGTGTTCTTCCTCGAGAGGCCGCTCGCCCGTTTGCCGGTAGATCTGCCCGTTTTCGTGTATGTATTCCGTAAACTTCTCTGGCTGCATTTCCATTGCTCAGCCGTAACAACCAAGGGCAATTCGAGGCTTCTTCCAGGGCGCGCTGCAGGGTCTCCAATGGTTGTCTGGAAAGTGCGTCTGCGACCACGTCGGCCCCGCCGGTACAGTATGTCGAATTGATACTGCTGTAGTTCCAGCGCCCAGCGCGCAATTCGTCCAGTTGGATTGTCTATCGAATTTAACCACTTCAATGTTAGGTGGTCCGTGATTACTTCGAAGTGGTAGCCCTCCAAATAGTAGCGTAACTGCCTTATGGCCCAGACAATTGCTAAGCATTCTTTCTCCGTGGCGGAGTAGTTTTCCTCTGCTCTAAGACGACGTCGGCTTGCGTAAGCAATAACGCGTTCTCCTCCCTGTTGGCTCTGCGTCAGTACGGCTCCGAGCCCGTAGTCACTGGCGTCTGTCTGTAGTGTAAACTTCTGTGTAAAATCAGGGCAGGCTAGAACCGGTGCCTTGGTTAGTTTGGCCTTCAAGTCGTCAAACGCTGCTTGTTGCTCGTCGCCCCACAGCCACTTCCTGTTCTTACGCAGCAGGCTCGTCATCGGTTGGACAATGGTGGCGAAGTTAGGGACAAACCGGCGGTACCAAGAGGCCATTCCTAAACAACGTCGTAACTCTTTGGTATTCGCCGGGGGTGATAATCGTTGTACCGCTGCGATTTTTTCCTGGATCCGTGTGTATGCCGGCCTCGCTGATCATGTGTCCCAAGTATATTAGCCTTCGTTGAAAGAAACTGCATTTCTTGCGATTTAGCTTTAGGTTCGCTGTCACCAGTCTTTGAAACACTTCGCGCAGGTTCTCCACGTGCTCTTCCAATGTGGGCTCAATGACCACAATGTCGTCCAAGTAAGCGAACGCGTGTGGTTCCATTTCCGGGTCGATGACACTATCCAAAGCGCGTTGGAAAGTCGCTGGGGCAGAGTGCAACCCGAATGGCATAACTTTCCATTGGTACAAGCCTCTCCAAGGTGTATTGCTGACTTTCCTTGGCCATCGGGATTTGCCAGTATCCGCTTTTAAGATCCAACGTGGAGATGTAGGCCGCGTTGCGTAGGCGTTCCAATATGTGGTTGATACGTGGCAAAGGATATGCTTCAGGCACTGACCATGCATTTAACTGTCGGTAATCCACGCACATCCGTATCTCGCCGGTCTTCTTATCCACCTGCACAATTGGGGCGCTATGTGGACTTTTGGAGGGCTCGATCTGCCCTCTTTCCAGAAGCTCGTTGACCTGGTCATTTATGATCTTTTGCATTGCCGGATTCTTCGGAAAGTATCTTTGTTTGACCGGTTTGTCATCTTTCATGACGATAGTATGCTGGGCGATGTGCGATTATTATTATTATTGCAAGGCCATAGTTGGTGCACCTCGACCAGATTGATCTTTTGTGCTGGCCAGTAGGATTATGGATTCTCCTGTAGCCCTTTGCTGCGAATAAAGTTTAGAGCTTTATTCGGATAAAGACTCCATATCCTGTGGGGTGGCACGGTTACCTCCCCAAGATGTTGTGCTCTGCGCCTGCAGAGTGCTGGGCATTCGCACAGTAAGTGAGATGACGTCTCCTGGTCTGAGTTACAAAACCGACAGACGTCAGTGTCCGATAAGTTCAATTTCTTGAGGTGATATCTCAGGCAGCAGTGGCCAGTGAGAAAACCCGTAAGCATACGAATATCATTCTTGTTTAGGTTGATAAGACGTTTGGATATATTCTTATCTGGGGTTAGGAAATTTTTGGCTTGGCGTAGCCCCAAGCTGTCGGACCAACTTTTCTTTATTTCCCTTTCTTCCCATGTTCTGAGTACAGCTTTCCTGTGTCCTTTGGTGAGTCCACAGAATGGCTCAGGTCCTATTAGCGGCCTACCTGCTCCTTGCTTAGCTAGAGCATCGGCCAGTTCGTTACCATCATGTCCTTCATGTCCAGGAACCCATCCCACCGTAAGCGTGTTATTTTTTCCCAGAGAGTTCAATAGATGGAAACATTCTTCGACTTGCCTTGACGAGAATTGGAATGATCTCAGGGCATTTAGAGATGCCTGGATGTCGGAGAAAATATAGATCGTAGCACCATTTGTCTTCCTACGAAGGCATTCTCGGGCGCAGATCTCTATCGCGTGTATTTCTGCTTGAAAGATGGTAGGTGTTTTACCCATGGCTATGGCTTTTCTGAACCGTGGTCCAGTAATGCCCGCCCCGGTGTCACCATTCTCTAGTTTAGAGCCATCCGTATACCAGATTTGAGCTCCACTGGGTATGCAAGATAGATCAGCATTCCAGGTGCATCTGTTTTGTATTGATACAAGGAAGTTTCTATCAAAGAAGGGGCCCGATAAACTATAGTCCAAAAGACGAATGATGGGGTCATTGGATATAGGCGTGAGAGCCTTTAAGTGACCCGTTAGGTTCCCGAGTTTTAGTTCACCGATGTTAGTAAGTCTTAGGGCACCCAGACGAGCCTCCTTCTTGATAAGAATCGGGATCGCCGGGATGCCAGTTATGACTCCTAGTGCTTCAGTCGGGCAAGTGCGCATCGCTCCCGTGATGCCCATACAGACTAAGCGTTGTATTTTCGATAGTGTTTTCATTGCAGTTCTTTGCTCGACCTTGGTCCACCATGCTAGGGCAGCATAGGTAAGAATGGGTCGTATAACAGTATCGAAGGACCAGTAGATTATTTTTGGACTGAGTCCCCATGTTCTGCCAAAGAGCCTGTTACAGGCAAAGAATGCCCTAGTGGCTTTAGTGACAGTGCTGTTTAGGTGAGGCGTCCAATTGAGCTTGGAATCAAGGATCACCCCAAGGTATTTCGCTTCACTAGAAAATTCAATTTTCGTACCGTTAAGGATTGGGTTTTGTAGTGTCTGAGTCCTTTGTCTAGTGAAAGGGACTAGGACTGTTTTAGATGGGTTTATCGATAAACCCTTATCTTGACACCACTTGTTGGCTATATTGAGTGCTTGTTGCATGCGATCTGAGATCGTTGGAGCATGCCAGCCCTCGATGTAGATAACAAGGTCATCTGCGTAACCCTGGGTGGTGAAGCCAGCGTTATTGAGTGTGTTGAGAAGTTCATCTATAACCAGAGTCCACAATAGAGGAGAGAGTACACCCCCTTGAGGGCAACCCCTTGTGGCTGCTATAGATGTGAGTTTGCCATTAGGGTCAATTGAGATTATTCTGGATTTTAACATTTCCAGAATTCATTCAATAATTATGGGAAAGACTCCTTTCTGATTGAGAGCAGTCTTTATGGCTACATATGAAGTGTTATCAAACGCCCCTGAGATGTCTATAAAGGCACCTAGGCCAATCCGCTGAGAGCTTATTAGCTTTTCAATTTTGGTTGTAAGGCAATGTATAGCCGTCTCAGTAGACTTTCCTGTTTGATATGCATATTGAAAACGATGTAAGGGCTTTTCCTTGAGGTTAGTAGCCCGAATGTGGTGGTCAAGGAGTTTTTCCATAGTTTTTAAGAAAAATGAGCTAAGGCTGATCGGTCTGTATGCTTTTGGCATTTGGGAATCTTTCTTTCCTGCCTTGGGCAAGAACACGACCCGAACCGTAGCCCATTTGTTTGGAATATGTCCAAGAGCTAGACTAGCTCTGAAAAGCCGGACTAAAGGTGGCACCACCATGTCCGCCCCATGTTGCAGATGACATGGTTGGATACCATCCGGTCCAGGGGATTTGAATGGGCTGAAGTTGTTTATAGCCCATTGTACACTTTTGTTATGAAATATTCCATGTGGGAGCTTAGGGCACAGTGTAGATGGTGGGGTTGGAGATACCTCATCTACCTGGTCATCGTCCGCCACTGAAATACAACCTGTACCAGAAGTGTTGGTGGGATTCATGGTTGTGGCCGTTGGTCCCTTCTCCACTTCTGGTAGGAACACACAGCCCGGGAAGTGGGTTTCCAACAGAAGTTTGCTGGTTTCCTCAGGGCTATTGGTGTAGGTACCATCCGGGTTCTTAAGTGTGCACAACCCATTTGAGTGGTCTTTACTGATTGCTTTTTGGAGGCGAATCGCCTCGGGAAGTTTTGTGATCTTCCCACAGTGATCTCTCCATGTAGCTCTCTTAGACCTTCTCAGCTCTTTATTATAGAGCGTTAGACTACTTTTGTAGGACAGCCATGTGGCTTTCCCATCTTTGGCCTTATTGAAGAGTTTCCTGGCAGTCCTTCTGAGCTTTTCAAGAGTGTCGTTCCACCATGGGACGTCACGTTTAACTCTGTGGACTTTTTCAGGGCAACCTCTTTGGAATGCATCTTCAATGCGTTGGTGAAGCTCATTTGCTTCTGCTTCCAACTCGAAAGGTGTTAAAATTGGACGAGTGGAGCGGTTCACACGATGCTCAAGTTCAAGGTGGAAGATTTCCCAGTTGGTTCTTCTAGGATTTCTGGTAACTGGGTTTTGTATCTCGGTGCTGGTTATGTCGAATCTTATGTGTTGATGATCCGACATTGATACCGCCCCTGATACATGCCAGTTGGAGATAGCGGACAACATATTGGTGCTACAGAGCGTTAGGTCAAGGACTTCGCCTCTAATGGCATTTATAAATGTAGGTTCGTTTCCCCTGTTTAGTATATTTATATTGCTACTAATATTGTATTCAAGAAGGTACTCACCTCTCTTATTGTTGTTCGTACTTCCCCATACCTCATGGTGGGCGTTTGCGTCACAGGCGATGATCCATTGGAGATTTTTCCGAGGACAATGCTCGACCAGGGAACGGACTTTCACTGTTGGGACATTGTCGGTGTCTCCCGGCAGGTATGCAGAGGCCAGCACTATCTCTATAGCACCCTGCGCTGTGGGCATATTTACCCAGACCGCCACCAGGTCATCAGTAATGAACTGTGTGAGGGGAACAAAAGTTAATTGCTTATTGATAAGCAGTGCTGTTCTTGGACGTGGTGAGTTAAGTTGCGAACCTCATGCTGAGCACATCCGAGGCAGCTCTGGCATGGTGGAGGTTCGCCTGGAGACATTTAGCCCGTCTCCGTGGGCTTGTGGGTGTTGATATGGGTGGGGGCATCAAAGTGCCCGCCTGCGGCCCGCTGCCGCCACCTTACGCCCTCTGTTGCTCTTCATTAGAGCAGACTCTTCATCCGACAGCCGCTCGCCCTTACTGCGCCTTGGGTGTTTTGGGAGGCGACCATGAAGGGGGGGCCAGTGTTGTGCCTGAGGTGGGAGCGATCCTCTGGCTGCCGAACGTTGAGTTGGCACAGCTGCTGCCCTAGGACCGCTTGCGTTGGCCGCTGTGACATTTGCCACTGCCTCGCCCTGGGTAGGGGTTGGCATAGGCTTTGAGGATTCCGACAGTCATTATTTCTCCGCAATTTCGGCAAGCCCGCTTTACATCCACTGCTCCCTCCGTGTCCTCTGGTGTCGTCTTTATCGTTATCTCGTTCATGGTTGGTACTGCCAAGTCCCAGTTTTCTTGTCCGTGGTCTCCGATGCTATGAGCGTGGCCGAGTGCTTTTAGCGTACTTGCTGGAACCAATGCTGCATATCCCTTCTTGTTCCGGTCCCGAACTGTCTCAAAACTTGTGACCAGCTGGGTCAACCTGGCCAATGTGATAAATTCGTGCCGGCGTGTAAATAGTTGGTAATCTGGCAGCAAGTTGTCGTATATGCGATCCAGCTCTTGTTCCGGCGAGTATTGGGCCCGTTGGATCAGTAAACGCAGCTCAATAATGTAGTCACGGAAGGCTTCACCTGGGCGTTGGACACGAGCCTGGATTGTACTTTCCAAGCGTTGAAAGTACTGCAGCGGCAAGAAAAAGTCCAAGAACTCTTTCTTAAACGACTCCCAAGGTTCATCCTGCATGCTGTAGGCGCGGTACCATCCTTCAGCCCGACCGGTCAATAGCCCGAATATGGCTCGTGGTAGTTGGTCGACACTCTCCCGGCAAATGGTCACTCGCCCCTCGAGTTTCTCGATAAAACTCAGTAGGTCCGAGGTGCCGTCAAACACGATGCCCCAGTTGCGCAGCTTATCCGCCAGCATGGAGCACGATATTTCCTCCCGACGTCCTCTTTTGTCAGCGGTACTGGTACGTGGCAGTTCGTGATCCTCCTGCGTAACAGTTTTCATCGCCGGCACCGGTACCTGAAGCTGACTGTAGCTTTCACGGCTTTCAGGACCCGGAGACACTGCCGGCGAGCGACCATCCCGAGGGCTGGTTGTATCGCCGTAGCTAGCTTCCAGTTCCACCAGACGGTCTCGTGTTGCCTCCGAGTGTTCGCCCCTGGTGACAAACGCATTGTACCTTGATGCAGTCGATATCGCTGCTTAATGCGCTGCTGCGACCTCTGCCCTTTTGAGCTGCTAGCGACGCTCTCGTTTTCATTAGCTGCTGCGGAGGCGGACTTTGCATATATTGCGTGTCGTCTTCACTGCTGCTTTGCCCTCGGCAAGTCTTCTCTGCTGCTAAGTCGGTTGTCGGCGCTCTGCGTCGGTGGCTTCGTTTGTCGTGTGCCGTCTGCTGCTGCTTTCTCTGTCGGTCTTCTCGGCTGCTAAGTCAGCGCGCTGCGTCGGTGACTTCGTTTGTCGCGTGCCGTCTCTCTGCTGCTGCGTTCTCTGCCGCTACCGCTGTTTTCTTTGCCTGTCCAGTCATGGCCTCTGCTTCTCTCCTCTGACAGTGATGCCCGTGTCTAATAGTGCTGAGTGCCTAGCCTTGAATATACCCTGTCGGTACCCTTCTCGGTCTGTAATAATTGTTAAACATAACTCTGCATATTATACTTAAATACTACTGTAAATGTTGTGACGGAGTTTACTCCTTCACACTTTGGGCTTTCATATTTTTTACGAAAATTTTTTGATGTTTTAAAGAATAAAGCAAGAAATTTGTATAAACGGGATCTACAAATTGTGAAAAGGGAAGCGGGCTAGACAATTCATGTTAACGCGCAAACAGGGGCAATAGGGATGTAGAAGGGCAAACCCCATTCACATCATTAACTACTCCGTCAGGGTATATACTAAGGGGTTTCACTATTTCACGTTCTCGCTTTAACGCATTTTTTAATGCTCAAACGTTCGTCTTTGGTCTTTGTCTTTCGCATATACCGAGTTGGTCGCGCTCTAGCTTCCTCGCAGGCTCTATCTTCCGTTATTTATTACGCACGTTTGCGGGTGTGGTGGGTTCCTTGCACCTTGCAACTCTACGCTTGGGCGGTTCATTCAACGACGACTTTAAACATAAGCTGTTAGGGCTAATTAAACTATCTCTTAATGTTATTTTTATTTACTCACTAATACGTTAGGAATATTTCTAAGAAAAATAAAAATGAATGTAAAGTCTGAATTTTAATAATAACAATAATGTTCCGGCACGCTTGAAGATTAAAGTTTTAAATAAATATTTATGTTTGCCTTAATCTGCAGATCCGGGCCGCTCGTTCCTTCAAGGCTACAACTGTAAGTTTCTTATCGATCTGATTCATTCTATCGATTACTGTTCATTTTTATTCATTTAGTACATTTTTCTACTGTTTTTCTACCCTTAACCCATAAAATGGGAAAATAATGGTATAAGGTTTTTGTGCAAATGTATGTAACAGACAGAAGGAAGCATCTCCGACCCTGTAAAGTATATATATTCTTGATCAGCATCAACAACCGAATGTCATGTCTGTCTAGCCGTCTGTCTGTATGAACCCGCCGATCTCAGAGACTTAAACTTTTCGATACCATAAGCAGAACAAGTTTGTTGCAAATTATCGATAACACATCTGGTTTTCGATATGCACATGCATAACAAAAAAATGCACATCGATAACAAAAAAATTTTAAACTTCAAAATTGTAATTGAGGTTAAGAATTAATGACAAAATAATGAACATTTGAAAAAATTTGATTAAAATCGGTTAAGAAACACCGGAACTATCGCAGTATGAAGTTTTGTCATATTGGTCACAGGAAGAATACACACAAATGGCTGAAAACGTACGTATGGGGTAAAGGGTTTGTCCTAGTCGGGATTTTTCGACAAGAGCCTTTTTACGTGTTTAAAAATACCAAACTTATAGAAACTTCGCTTACGACAATGTTGACGCAAAAAAAAAGAGATAGTAATCTACGCTTCCTGCGCATTGTGGGTAGGCTGTTTTGGGGCCTACCTCACACCCCCTTTCTTCAGGAGCTTAATAGTTCGCACTCCATAATGTTTGTTAAGCTTTCACGTCTATTTCGCACAATGTAAACAAATTAACTGATCAACATATGCAAAAACAATCAAATGCACAAAGAATCTGCGCATTACTTAGTCCAAGAACACCTGCAGATAAGAAAATTAACCATTGTACGAGTTCTTCTTCTTCATAAATCTCATAATTTATCAAAAATAAGACAAATGAAATAAGACCCCAAAAAATTCATATAAAAAATTGGGGTCTTATTTCCTAATAAAAATGAAATAAGACCTTGGGACCTTAATTAATTATTTTTTTTTTTTTCGGGGTCTTATTGCATTGGGGTGTTATTTCACAGCGCCCAGACTGCCTTCTGTTCAAGTCTTCTTCTGTGAAAGCGCCTGGAAAGCCTAGCAAACGGTCTGTGCTGTCAACCATTGCTCGTTTCTATGACCCGCTTGGACTTATCGGACCCATGGTAGCCATGGCCAAGATCTTTTTGCAGCACATTTTGAGAGAGCGTTTGGATTGGGATGAAAGTCTTCCTGCTTCTTTGCACTGTTCTTGGAATAGCTTGTGTACCGATATTTGCAATACAGAGCAAATAAAACTCATTCGACTGGTCATCGTTCCAAAGGGCATCATCGAAGTTCACGAGCTTAGTGATGCGAGCATTAAGGCTTACTGTGGATGCATTTACGTATTATCTATAACAGAAGGAGGGCACATAGTTCGTTTGCTGTGCTCTAAGTCTCGAGTGGCACCCTTGCGAACTCTGACAGTACCAAATCTGGAATTATCTGCTGCTGCACTCCTATCTCAACTCATTCGCGAAGTAGCTCAGTTGAAATTGTTTAATTGCATATGCTATTATTGATCCAAACGTTCACTGCTAATCGCATATCTTTAGTACAAGAGCTAAAGACAGGAGTACGTACAGACGGTATCCAACCCAGCAAACATTCTTTATAGAGGAGCACTTCCAATCGAACTTTTAGAATCATCGTTGAGTTCTAATGGTCCCGATTTCTAAACCAAAGGGGAGTGCGACTGGCCTGCATCATGTTTACCGGCCCGGACGCTTCCTGAGCTGCGGCAAAAGGTGCTGGTTGGTATTTCTAGATGCTCTGATGTCATTATAGAATGCAAGTTTGCAAATTCCTTTCATAAACTGCGTCGGGTCTTCGGTGATATAGAGAAATTTAGGCATCAGGCATCCCAGTCTCACCGTAGATTGGGTACACAAAGGCACTCAATTACTCATCTTTGTGTTGGTGGCCGTCTAAAGCACTCGAGCCTTGATTTCGATGCTCAACATCCGATCATACTTCCGAGTCATCATCCTGTCACACGCTCCATCATCATGCACTTTCATAGGCGTCAGCTGCATGCTGGTCCTCGGTCTCTGCTTGCTCATATTCGGCTCCACTATTGGCCTATTGGTGGCCGTAAGACTGTCTCCAGCGTAACAAGCAAATGCATCATGTGCTTTCGAGCTAAGCCTGTATTGGCTGAGACTATCATGGCGGATCTTCCTCGGGATCGTGTAAGTGGCTCGCATCTTTTCGCTGTTACTGGAGTGGACTATTGTGGACCGTTTTACTACAAGAGCGAGATTCGTAACAAAGGACCCGTAAAATGCTACATCTCAGTCTTCATTTGCTTCGCAACAAAGGCAGTGCATCTCGAACTGGTTCCTGATTTGCCAACAGCAGCCTTTCTTAATGCTCTTAAGCGGTTCATTCTCACCAGATGTTAACCTGTTCGCATATGGTCGGATAATGCGACAAAATTCGTTAGAGCCAAGAATGACCTAGCTGAACTCAAGCGACTCTTCCTCAGCAAGAAGCACATCAACTCTGTCCGACAGTTTTGTGTCAGTGTTGATATCGAATCTGAATTCATCCCACCTTGCTTCCCGAACTTCGGTAAACTTTGGGAGGCGGCGGTGAAACAGCAAAATACCATTTTACCTTTGCTCCTGGATGATCTGCGCACACTCGTCTGCCATTGGCGCATTAGCACTGCGCCACTTGCTCTTTGTCCGGAGCCTGATGTCACCATGCTTACCGTTAGCCGCCTAGATCGCTGGCAGCGTATTTTCAGCAAATTTTCGGGAGTCGTAGGCGTGATGAATAATTACGCTTCTTCAGCAATGGACCAAACGGAGAACATCCCAGCCGGGCGTTCACATTAATGATGTCGTCCTCGTAAAGGATGAGAACTTGCCACCCCTTAAATGACCACTGGCTCGTGGTTGTTGCTGATGCTGACGGCGTTTCCCGAGTAGCTGTTCTCAAGACGTTGACTGGGACAATTAAGAGAGCTGTGCGCAAATTGTGTGCACTTCCGAAAGAGGGTGTTGCTGAAAGCCCGTGTCTTCCAACGGGGGGAGAATGTTTAACGAAGCTTACGCACCAAACAACAACAAAGGCAGCTTCATCACATTTGTGTTGATTTAATTTTATTGTGGAATTTCAATAGCTATTGAAGAAGCTCAATAGCTTAATAGTTGCATAAAATTATTTTTTATGAGCTGCAGCCCAAACCATGTTCTAATTCTAGATTTATTCAAAACATATCATTCTTTTATTATAACATTTAATTTGATCATAGCAATTAATCTTTTCATTTTTTTTTTTCTAAATTGCATAAACACGTATATAATCGACAACTAGCTTGGGGTGCTTCCAAGTAGAGAGCCATTCGTCTTGACGTTGCCAAAACTGAAGTTTCGCTTGGGGGTGCTTATTTACCCATGGCTTCTCAAACTTAGAGGTGCGCAACTTATCAACGAAGTCTCCAAAGCCACCTACTGAAAGACCGAGCGTGATGTAAAACTGATTTTGAAAAAATAAAAATTTTGATTAAATTAATATTTTATTAAAAAATTATAAAACCAAAAAGTAAGAAGGCTCTAGTCGACAAATCCCGACTAGGACATACCCTTAACCCCATAATAAAAAATAAATATATTGGGGTAGATCTCTCGACAGAGATGGAGGCACTGCGACCGAACGATCTTTTGTGCCTATAAGAGTCCCTACTCAGCAAGAGCTGCTCAACCTCCTTTCCTGATCTGCATAGCTGTCAGAATCTCACTATGCAGGTGCCTCTAGGGTTGTTGATAATATATCGAAATATCAATATATTTGATAAAAAATGATATATTTATATCGCTATATTTTGTTTGCCCAAATATCGCATATGCGATATTTTTTTTATGATATTTTAACATATTCGTGCATTGGTCACTCTGTCATCTGTGAGGCAAAAGCGCAAACTCATTTAAAGCCACCGGAGACAAAATGGACTTAAAATTATTAAAACAAAATTACAGTGAGATAAAAATCGGCACAGCGAAGTGTAAATTGTGCATGAAAGTAATAAAAACAAGCGGGAATACAACTAATTTGGCGTCACACATAAAAAATAAACGTAATGACATATTCATGAAGTCCCATAAAAAAAAGGTATGTATGTATTTATGAAAAGGTTCAAACCACTTGAATCCAATAAAATATTAGTTAAATCGTCATTTCTTGATCCAAGATTTAAAAAGATGTACATCTTACCAATCGGGGTACAAGAGGCGACTAATGAAATAATAAAAGAATTAACTACATTTTCTGAAGAAAAACCGGTATGTCAACTTTTAGAGTTTATAATTATGTTTTTACATCAATAACAACTCACAGTAATTAGTTAAATATTGTAATATTTTGATTCTTCCGAAAACAAAAATTAAATATAAACTGATATCATTCAAATTTCTTCAGATTTCAGATGACGAAAATGCTTATGACCCGTGCGTTGACTTTATGGAAGCCCATAATAGGTCAATTTAAAAAGGCCTGTCGATACGCAAGTCTGATGACAGTGAGCTGAAGTTGTACCTTAGCTTGCCACAAACATCATGGGAAAGTAATTCCATAGTATTCTGGAATTCGCATAAGGCGGCTATGCCAGGACTGTCTCAACTTGCTCTCAGATATCTAATTACACCTGGGAGTACAGTGCCTTCAGAGCGACTTGCATCCGCCATAAAATGCGTCATTTGTGACACCCGCAGCCGAATGACGGATTTGCAGATAACGCAACGCGTATTTTTAAAATCTGTGAAAACCAAATATTGGCACTAAAAAATCTGAATTTGTATTACACATACAAAATTCGAATTGTTACTTGAGTGTATTCTTTCAGTGACCAATATGACCAAAGGTATCATAGTATATTGGGTTTGTGCAATGTCCGTCATGGTGTCTGTCCGTCCGTCTGTATGAACGCAATTTTTTTCGACACCCTTAAAGCTAGAGCCTTGCAACTTTGCAAATATCTTGGTACATGCCTTCGTCAGACAAAGGGCTTTACGACCTCAGGGGGCCTGGGAAATCGATAACAAGTCGATACACATTGATGGGCGAATCGATAAAACACAAATATATCCCACATTTATACCCAAAACCCTCATATATTACAATTTGCACTCGGAATCCTTAACACAGCTATGTAAACTGGTATCAAAGTATATCGCAGTCGGTTGCTTCCGACTGCAACGTTTTTACTTGTTTTTATTTTATTTCAGAGATTTTTTTCACAATTTTTTAATCCAAGGTGTTTTTGTTATCGACTACTTGTGTATATCGAAAACCAGAACTGATTCGATAATTTTAAACAAAAATTCTGCTTATGGAATGGGAAAGCTTAAGTTTCAAGTTTAACGTCTCTAGCTCTTGTAGTCTCTGAGATCAGTGCGTTCATACAGACAGACAGACGGACAGACATGGCTATATGGACTCGGCTGTTGATTAGATGCTTCCTTCTGTCTGTTACATACATTTGCACAAAACCATTATACCCTTATTTACCCATTTTATGGGTTAAGGGAATAAAAAGATATTGAGCTTTCAGATTTTAATGGTTGGGTGGTATAAGTGGGCGTGGCACCGAATTCTTGCATTTATTGTAGATTTTTAGAGGATGGTAACTTTTCCTCCATTCTAAATTTGGTGCCACTAGTTTAAAAACTAGCGAAGATACATGCATTCCGGTTTTTATTACGGCGGTGGGGCATTTCCCGTTGTTTAGGGGCATGGCATCCAAAATTTTGATGCACACCTGTTTCAGATGTCAGCGTTTACATTTCTACTAAACTTGGTGGCTATAGCTTCAAAACTGGAAAAGATACAGCCATTTTGAAGTATGATTGGAGGGGGCTGGGGGCGAAAAGGTGGGCGTGGCATCCAAACATTTAATGCAGTTTTTTGGGGAATGTCATTGGCTATCTTGCCCCCAAATTTGGTGATTCTAGCTGCTAAAATGTGGGATATATATGTGTATTATCAATTTGCACATCAAGGTGTAATCTTCTTATTATCGATTTCCCAGGCCCCCTGAGGTCGTAGAGCCCTAAATTCAACACTTTGAACAAGTAAGACGGCTCTTGCCAAGAAATCCCGACATGGACATACCCTATACGTAACGCGTACTCTCATTCGTGTGTATTTACCAGAAGAGTTATAAATAATTTGAAACAAACTTATTCTGCTATTGGTTTGGGAGTGTTCAAGTTTCAAGTTTGAAGTCTCTAGCTCTCATAGTCTCTGAGATCAGTGCGTTTATACAGACTTACAGACGGACATGGCTAGATCGACTCGGCTGTTGATGCTGATCAAGAATAAAAATACTTTATGGTGTCGAAGATGCTTTCTTCTCTCTGTTACATACACTTGCACAAGCCCAATTTACCCTTGACTTACCCATTTTATGAGTTAACGGTTTAAAAACATTTCTATGTTTTTATTAAATGTGATGTTGAAAATAATTAATTAATAATAAATAATAAAAATATTAAAACCATTATTTTCAATTATTTTTAATTTAATTTATGGTAATTTTCCATTATTTTTTGATTATTTGTAATCGTAATCATTAAATAATCATAAATTTTTCACCAGCCAACTATATAATCACGACTATTTTTTAAAAATAATTTAATTAATTAATAATTCTAATGGAAACTTAACAGGTATGCTCAAAAGTATAAGCACAAAGTACATTTTTGTGCAGGTTTACATGCGTGTATTTTTGGCACAATAAGGCAGCGTTTACAATGTCAGTGTGAGATTGGATTGAAGCTTTTTTAAAAAAAGAATGTATATATATAAAGGTTGTTCGAATTTGCGAAATTAGCTGTCAGCTGTGAACAGCTGATGTCTGTCTTATGTTTGTGGCAAACATTGTGCAAAAGTGAACCAAAATCGGAACAATTTTAAAAAAAAAAAAAAAAAATGCAACTGTATAAGCTTATAATTGTATGACGCGCAGGCAGTTCTTGCTGCTGTAGTAGAAGAGGAGAAGACGCAAAAAAGTGCCCGACGGTCTTGAGCGCGGAAGCATTTGAATTGTTAACAAAGCGCGATTCGAAAAATGCAATCAGCTGATTCGAAGTTTAACACATGTGAAATGACGCAAAAATTAACGATTTGTTTTTATATAGCAATGATTTTATTGGTATATAATAGTTAATATGTACTTAATAAATTTAATATAGTGAATTATATTATCATGTTCCTCTGTATTAAGTAAAATAGAGGTAAAAACTTTGCTTTCAAGCACATGTTACTAATTTCGAAAAAAAAACCTTTTATAGAGAGCTTTTAAAACTACATTTTCGAAAAGCTTTTTTCCACTCCAAGCTGAGATGCAAGTGAGATCGGTTTGAGATTCAAAAACGAGTTAGGCCCAATTTCTCAATGTCCGGTTAAATTTTCGATTAGCTAAACGCAAATTTAATTTAATGGTAGAGTTGAACGATTTGGTTTTCTTAAAGCCAAATATACCCTTCATTGATAAGTAACTATCGCCTTAACAGCGTTGCCACATTTTGCCAAATATAACGAGTGGTTCAGCTGACTTTTGCTGTTTTCCGGCAACATTAATTGATTTCTGTTTAAAATTCCGCATATGATTAATTCAAGTGCAAAAGAACTTAATTGTTTACCTCTTATTATGGCAAGCCTATTGATCTACAATCCTTGCAAGAATGATTTTGCACGTAGATTTTGTAAGCCTGAGCCGCTGTATAGATTTGGCATCATCCAGTTCAGTAAAATGTATGGACATAAAATACTTTTTTATGTGATGCCATTTTGATTTAATAACAAAATAAATAAACAATTCAAGGGACAGCTGTTTGCCCATCGATAATTCTTAACGATATATCGTGACGAAAAATCAGCTTAAATTTTAAACGCGAACCCAGCCTTCCGGTTAGTTTGTTTTTCATTTACTCCTAACCGGACATTGAGAAACTCAAATTTGACTAAACGTCAGTTAGTTTACCTAACCGGACATTGAGAAATTGGGCCTTAGACGAACTTATGTGAAAAAATATGTGTGTCAGACAGGAACAAATCATTTTCCAATCTCACGCTGACATTGTAAGTACGCCTTAACAGTTATCTTTCCAATTCTTTTTCATCTGGCTTTGCGTAGGTCAGACTTTGCAAAAACAAATTTTTTAATTTTCCTCCCCACACACTATGGGTAATTTGACCAGTTTTTTGGCCAAAACCCATTTTCCGAAAGTCGGTTAATTAACATTTTGTTGGTGGCTTTACATAGTTAAATGATTGAGCTTTAATGTTACATACCACCAATTTTAACAGTGGCCTCCACTGTTAAGTTACAAGCTGTTAAACACAGCTGTTCTAACAGAAGAGCGCAGCTAACTTAACAAAAATTGCACAACAAAGAAAATAATAAATAAAAGTAAATTTGCACTTAAAAATTGAAAACAACCAAATGGATTTCGATGGTGGATGGTTTGCACTAGAGATGGGATCGGGAAAGAAATTGCTTCCCATCCCATCCTGTCCCGATATCAAATTCGCGTTTTCCACCCCGATTGTCCCGACAAATTTTAGGTCTATCCCGCGGGTCCCGACATTTTCCCGAAATTTTATTTTTCAAATATGTGTGTATATATGTATATATGTATATATATTTTTAAATATAATTTTAATTTAAATTTAAATTTTTATTTAAAAACAATATTTTTTCAAAATTTTCTGCTAATAACCTCGTTCGTCTTTCTTCCAAAATTCTAATAGAGGTAGAAAAATATCTTTCGTTGGTTGCTGAGGATGTTGGTATATTAAGCACTTGCCTCGACAGCATTTGCAACAATAGCAAATCATTGCATTCTTGCCAAAATTTTAAAATATCGCAATCTTTCTTAAATCTTATTTGCTTAATATAACTATTTATTTCATCATCTATGTCGTCTTCCTTTTCGGGTTGCGGTGTACAGAACTCCGAAAACCTATGTGATATATATGATTTTTCTTGATTATTATTTTTTTTTTTTTATGGACTTATTATTTTAATCATTGATTTTATTGTCAAGTGCACATTATTCTTTTCATCACTTGTCAAAACATTTAAATCTCTAAGGCCCAATTTCTCAATGTCCGGTTAGGTAAAATAACTGACGTTTAGTCAAATTTGAGTTTCTCAATGTCCGGTTAGGAGTAAATGAAAAACAAACTAACCGGAAGGCTGGGTCGCGTTTAAAATTTAAGCTGATTTTTCGTCACGATATATCGTTAAGAATTATCGATGGGCAAACAGCTGTCCCTTGAATTGTTTATTTATTTTGTTATTAAATTAAAATGGCATCACATGAAAGAGTGTTTTATGTCCATGCATTTTACTGAACTGGAAGATGCCAAATTTATACAGCGGCTCAGGCTTACAAAATCTACGTGCAAAATCATTCTTGCAAGGATTGTAGATCAATTGGCTTGCCATAATAATAGGTAAACAATTAAGTTCTTTTGTGCTTAAGTTAATCATATGTGGAATTTTAAACAGAAATCATTCAATGTTGCCGGAAAACAGCAAAAGTCAGCTGAACCGCTCGCTATATTTGACACAATGTGTCAATGTATATATGTGGCAACGCTGTTAAGGCGATAGTTACTTATCGATGAAGGGTAAATTTGGCTTTGAGAAAACCAAATCGTTCAACTCTACCATTAAATTAAATTTGCGTTTAGCTAAACGAAAATTAAACCGGACATTGAGAAATTGGGCCTAAAGGGTGGATTTAAAAAAAGTGCCACATTGTGAAACGTAGTTAGCGCACAGCGGCTCTTACTACTTTTATGCTTACAAAAAAGCATGATTTCAGATCATGATTTTTCAAAAAAGTACAAGCATAAACACAATTTCATGAGTTTTTCTACACACGTATTTTGACTATGATTTTTTGGAAAAATCATGATTTTTTGGAAAAATTATTGTTTTTTTGGAAAAATCATGATTTTTTGGGAAAAAAGTCTGGCAAGGCTACTGTCAGCTGTCATGCACTGAAGCTAATTTAAACAATGGATTGAGTACGTTACAAATGGAAAGCAATAAAAGCCACTAGACGACTGAGGAAACAAATGAGCTTCTCAACATTATTAAATATGATAATATGCTACGCAACTAGTCGTCAAAGCTTAGCATTTTTTTCCATTTTGACGATTTAACCGCTTAACGCTTTGCTTTTGGTCCATGTTTTTGCTGATGTGTTGCCACCTATTTTATATAAAGCTGGCCACATATTATAATTTTTCAAGTGGCTCCTCACTTCAAAAATATCATGATATTTATAAAATAGCATAAACAGGCGTTTTTTTAAAAGCGTGATTTTAAAAAATCATGATACCGCAAGCATAAACGTAGTAACAGTAAAGACATTTGACATTTGCTTTTGATATCTTTCATTGTTTCGGTATCAAATACATTTTCAGCACAATGATTCACTAATTTTTTAAACCACAATGTGTATTCATGTATTGTTGGTTCCTTGTCGGCAACAATCTTTAAAATACATGTAATTGCTCCCATTTATTGCACTTGCGATATTTCGTGTCACAAAAAAATGCAATCGGTGGGTAATTTCGATAAATACATAACATTCATCAAGTACATTTTGTTTGGGTCCCGACTAATTTTTGGGTCCCGACAGGTTTACCGGGACCCGTGGGAATTTCGGGATCGACCACTTATCCCGACTTTCCCGGATTTTTTTAGAATCGTTCCCATCCCGCCCGATCCCGATAATTTTTTCGGGACCCGCGGGGCTCCCGAAAATCCCGATCCCGACGCCCATCTCTAGTTTGTACTTTGTGTTTGCGAAATTAGAATGTAGATTGTGCTTGTCTTGTCCCCGAATTTGTCTTTATTGTAAGCTGCCTAAAATTAAAAATTTTAAAACGAAAACTGAACTTTGAATGGACTTACAAAGTGTGTCGCACCTTAAAATAAAGTTGTAGAGTGTTTCATTATCTTTAAAATGAATGTAGTCTTAATTTGCACTTTTGTGCACAACCAGAGATATTTTAATTTACTGATCATAACCTTAAATTTGATAATGCGAAGTTGCTAGCAAAATGGACTGCAGTAAGTGGAAAACAGCAAATAGGGGTTGCAATTTTTAAATGTTTTATGGCGAGAGTTTAAAAAAAGTGTTCTTTCACAACTAAAAGAGTTCTTGAAGAAGATGTTGTTAAATATAAAAACGAAAAAAAAAGATATGTCATTAATTTTATACTAATCGGTTCTATGGGAGCTATATGATATAGTGGGCCGATGTTTATAACTTTTACCCAAAATGTAAAAAACATTAATATATGTACTGAAAGTTTAAACCAAATATCTTCAAAAACAAAAAGGTTTTCATACGAAACATCACATTTTTCCCGATTGTTCCTATGGGAGCTATACGATATAGTTCACTGATGTCGCTTATTTTTTGCAACGATGTTAGTATTATAATAACTATTAAAACTGCTATGTTTGGCCGTGATAGGTTGACAAACATAGAAAATACATAACCTATCCTTTGTAAAAGGGGCGGTGGCACGCCCATTTTTTACAAATGTTTTCCTTTGGTTATTAAAAACTCAAAGCAAAAACCCAAATCAAAATATCTTGCTTCGTTCTTGAGTTATTAATTAATGCCACAAAACTTACCCATAGTGCCACACCTTGCTGCACAAGCCGTGTAAGGCATGCAAAAAATGTACCGTGTGTAAACATTTTTGACCACATTTAAGCAGCTAGTCACCAAAATTGGTGGTGACTTTCCCCACTTATTCCGCCCTCTTTCTTAGATTTTGCGCTAGAGTCACCAAACTAGGTAGAAGGATTGAAGGTGCCATCTGCCACAGATTTAAATCATCTGCCTATATTTTTATTCCCAAAATCCGCATACTATTTTCACACATTATCCTTAACAAAGTTATGTAAAATGGTATCAGAAATTTTACTTGTTAGCCCCAAGTCTCGATTTACTTATTTATCAGTCACTCCCAAACGAGCATTAAAAAACTTAAATTTGACTGAACGTAGTATAATTTACCTAACCCGAAATTGGGATGTTTGATGTTTTTGCTGCAGTTTTCCTTTGTAAATGCAACTCTTTTATGTAATCATCGATAGCTTGATCATTCAAGTTAAAACTGTATATTTCTGCCGGTGCAACTAAGTGTCTTCAATAATTGGGAAAAAAGCAAGACAAAATAAGAAAATAGGTAAAATGTTCCAGCCGGGCGCAACCGACTGTGATATACTCTGATACCAGTTTACATAGCTGTGTTAAGGTGCAAATAGCAAAGACTATTTATAGAAAGACTGGAAAACAGAACTGGTATGTAATGATAATAAACATTCTGCGAAGTCAAAGCGATAGCGAGTAGAAATATGAAAAAGCCAGTGTTGTTTATTACAGGCTTTGCAAGATACTGGAAAGTAACGGAGGATCAATGTCGGACGTTATTATTTCGGGTTTGTTTTAATAGCAAAGTATGCGATAAAGAAGAGACAACAATGAGACGTTGTCGTACTTCATTTCTCTTGTTGTTGTCAAAGAACTTCAGTTTTGCAATTTAATACTTTTGCTTCTATCGGCTGGCTGCTACACAACACGGGAGAGTAGTACAGACACAATATGAACTTTGTGTAAATTAGTGGGTAATCATAAGATACTGAAATATAATTTCAATATTGAAAGTCTAACTATGTTGGTAATTAGGTAGGGCATGTACCCTGGTCGGCATATGTTTTTTGACAACATTTAAAGTTAAATCTACGCATTATTTATACTTACTTAATAAATAGTTTGGTATCAATGGATAGGCCATTTCGAGTCCGTTTTGATGATACAATACTCTTCTTAACCCATGAGGTATCCATTGAAAGTTTTTAATTCTTCCAAAGGTCTATTTTCAAAACTTTTTTTCCAGGGCTTGAACAAAAAGTTGCTTCAAACAACTTTAATAGTGACTGAAAAAAAAAATTGTTCAAAAATCTCATTGCATGTATTTTTTATGATTTTTTGAAAATGCTAAAAATTACCATTTTTACCTTCTTTTCATGAAAAATGGCCTTTTTTATAAAGTAAGTATAAATAATGCGTAGATTTAACTTTAAATGTTGTCAAAGCACATATGCCGACCAGTGTAAGAATAATAAAACCAGTTCATTATGAGTAAGGTAACTAATCTTAGAATAAGGGCATGTTTCATTTAAATAGACAAAATTAGTTATCAATTATGTTTAAGTTATATGTAACTGGTTTTCTTGATTTCCACTTAATATTGCCAAAAAGGGTATTTCTGCGTCTTGTTTTGCTTTGCCTATTGTTGTTGTCCTGTCGCAGAACTATATATGATTGCCATCAAGTACGTTTTGCTATTACTTTGAAATTATGTGTACATTTAAAATTACGTATGGGATGGGTAAAAAACCAAGGTAACAATAAAATAAACTCTTTTTCGATTCAAAACCCCATTTTTACAATGGGGACAATGGGTATTTCTTTTTTGTGCAGTTTGTACATATAAGCATACACAAAGTCTTACCAGACCCAGGATACGTTTGCGTTCACTGCAGCCATATACATTTAACCAAAGTAGCCCGCAAACAAAACAAACCAAGTCAAAAATGGCGACACGGACAATAAACAAACAAGTAAGAAGGCTCTAGTCGAGAAATCCCGACAAGAACATATGTTAACCCGATACGTAACGCCTTCAGTCATTTGTGTGTGTTTTTTCAGTGACCAGTCACCATATGCCCAAACTTCAAATTGCGATATCTCCGGTGTTTCTTAGCCGGGTTCGATGAAATTTTTTTAAATGTTTATTATTTTATCCATAGTCTAAAACCTCATATTAACAATTTTGAAATTCAAGCTTTATTTTTGTATCGATCACATGTGTATATCGGAAACCAGAAAGTTATCGATAAATTGAAACAAACTTGTTCTTCTCATGACATAGGAGAGCTTAAGTTTCAAGTTTAAAGTCACTAACTTTTATAGTCTTCGAGATTGTCCCGTTTATACAGACAGTCAGACAGACGAACACACAGACATGGCTAGATCGATTCGGTTCTTGATGATGATCAAGAATATATATACTTTAGGGGTTCGGAGATCCTTTCTTCTGTCTGTTACACACATTTGCACAAAACCATGGTAAATATTTACTATCGCGGCACCAGCGATTTTTGGGCTGATTTTTTTTTTATGCTCCCTTATGACTTGGCAACATCATAGCCAGTCATATTATGCAGGCTCATCGCATTGGAAAAAAAAAAATTTTTTTTGTCGTTTTACAGATTTTACAAATTTCACAAATTTTGCAAATCCATTCGTGTATGTATGCATAGGTGTGTGTGCGTGCGTGAAAAAAATGTGCCCGATAGTGTGATCTGCTCCGGAACATAGCCAACAGTGCCTTAGCAGTGGCGTGAGCCACTGCTTTTACGGCATTAGTAAGTTTAAAATGCCGTAAATGCCAGTTTCGAATTAAATCGAATCGAATTAAAAACTGGCATTTACGGCATTTTAAACTTACTAATGCCTGTAAAAGCAGTGGCTCACGCCACTGCTAAGGCACTGTTGGCTATGTTCCGGAGCAGATCACACTAATTCGATTTTTGGAGTATTTTTTATTTATATTCATTTTGCGTCACTTTTACATTTCCTTTTCCGTCGAGCACATCCATCTCACAGTGATCGCACGCACATTGTTTTCAAAGCAATGATTGATTTTTATGAAAATAATATTAATAACAATAACACGTCGCAGGACGTGTAAAAAAGTAAAAAAAAATAAAAAATCGAAAAAAATAAAAAAGATTTTTTTTTTTTTTTTTTACCAAAAAAACGTCATGCGCCTACATGAAAAACCTGTGTTTTGCAAAATCTCCGTAGGCTACATTTAAAATTCAGTAGGAAATATAATTCTATTCAACGTATAAATGAAATTATTTAGTTATGTATCCTTCGCGCGTTGCTTCGCCAACAAGAATAATAAATTAAAAAAAAAAATTAAAAACAAATAATTCAGCTTCTAAATCAAAACAGTTTTTTTTTTTAAATTTAACTCTTTGTCTGGGCAAGGCTCTAGCTTCAAGGGTGACGAAAAAATTTCATACAGACAGACGCACAGACGGACGGGCAGACACCATAACGGACATTGCACAAAGCCAATTTATTTCAGATACTATTCGTATTAGCGTAAATTGGAAATGATTATTATTTATTCATAGTTTTAAATATTATTTTAAGAATTTAAAGTTTTTCTTAATATCGTATTTTGCTTGCTCAAGAACTTAAATACAAAGTTATCTCTAGCTTTTATCTGGTATCTGTTTAGTCAAGACGAAATAGCCGTTTGTAGGTCGGTTTATCCGTCTGAATAAGCCAGTTGCCCTTAGGACTTTGAAATCTTTGAAAATAATTGATAACAGTTTTGGATGGCAATATACGCATGGTATCAAATATAGATTATACTTGATTTTAAAATTAAGCATTTTAACATATTTGAATTTCAATTTTAAAGATTATTTTGCAAATGTGAGGAAATGTTATCAAAGTAAGTAAGGAAACACTGAAAAAATTACGGATTGGAATTAAGTAAGAATGCAACATTTTCTGTAAAACGCTTGTACAAACACAAATGAATTACGCATTTCATAACGGGTTTAGGGTATGTCAAAATCAGGATTTTTCTTCTATCTACAAATCTTGTGCCTCTAGTTGACAAAGTGGGTAAAATATATGTGTTTTTATTAATTTGCAACATAAGGTATATCACAGCCCTCCTTTATCGTATAGCCCTAATTTTAACGCTTGTCGGACGATACATATACCAAGATTTTTGCAAAGCTGCAAGGCTTCAGCTTAAAGGGTGTGTTCATACAGACAGACGGATAGACACCATAACGGACATTGCACTAATACCTTTGGTATCGGAGAATAAAAATTATTATTACGAATATCGGGTCAAGTCAGTTCATTTGGCATGAAAGTTAAATTTTGAATTTGAAAAGCCAAAAATTAATCATGTCCGCAATCAACAAAATATCTAGACTGGACCCTGGTAAAGTGACAAATTTGTATGTAATCAGCCGGGGCCAGCATATTTACTCAGATAGCTACCCTCAACCAGAGTTTGTACACTTATAAATTAATTGATATAAAATAACCCTTCAAATTTGTATGAAATGTCTTTTATCGCCCTCAAGAACAGCGCTTTAATAAGAGCAGACGCCTGCCTCAGAAGAGCTTTATATATTTTTACCATTCGGTCAAAGGGCGCCATCCGCCCACCACGACGCCAACTGGGGTTGATATCCGATTCCGCAAAGCCTGTTAACAATTCGCCATAATCGTGACCATCAATTGAAAATCGCAAACTTTGACTACTCCACACTAGCCCGTACACATGAAATGCATCGCCAAAGTGGATATTTCGCCGCTGTTGCACCATGAAATCTTCCCGTTGGGATGCCTCAGTTGATAGCACAGCGCCAGCAAATATTGTTCTACCATCAATTTGTTTGCCGTGAGGCATACGTAGTTGATCGTTGCCACGGGCCATGGCCACTCGCAACTGGCCTAAAATAAAGGTTTTTAAAATTATAAACCAAAAATATTTATGAAGAGAGGCCCACCAGATTCGTAGCCAGTTTGACCGTACGACTCCATAAGCGGCTCCAGCAGTAACAAAGGTACAAGCCAATCACCTTTAGGGAGCTTGGCGCGAATTTCTACGCGTCCATATTTAAAGCTAAGAGATTCCCTAGTGCTCAGACGTGGCACTACTACCGGAGGCATTATAAGTGGGCCACTTGTTAAAAGCACACATTCTTTTTGCCTATTGTGGGTCCCTGTGCAGCGATCGGACAAGTCTAAATAAGCATTTGTGATGTGCAAATCTGGTCGATAGTCGGACCAAAGTTTTGGTTCGATAATAAGTTGACCACTACTAATGCGTGCCCTGCCATCGTAAAGCACAAATTCAGCATCCGCATTGTCAAGTGGTAATCGAACTTCATGTAGCCAAAGAGTTTCGTTTAAAGTTTCAAATTCATCGGCGAATATTAAATTCCCTTTGCATATGGGGTTATTTGGTGGAGGTGACACCACGGTTTCGCTGGACTCAACACAAGACAAAGGCGAGGACTGTGCCACCGTAGGCACCACCTGGGTTTTGGATATTGGCATTCTTTTTGTCTGAACAGTGCTTCTTATGCAGTTATCTGGCAAATAATCACCTGATAATTGACAAACCTGCTGCGGCAGCGTCTGATAGCGGTATATGGCGTTGCCATGTTGCACATTTGTCCATATGTAGATAATGTCATGTGCTCTCAATTGAACTCTTAAGAAATCATGTCGCCAGAATCCATCCTGTGCATTGCGAATTTGAGCTCTATACTCTCCCTCTTCGAATTCTGTGAAGTTGCGATTTCGGTTGACATTAAAGTCTACTCTTTTGATTCCAGAGTCGTCTGCAAGAGAAAATTGCAAAATTAATTCGGCAGTCTACCATCGAGTTAAAAGCTTACCTGGAATAGACACACGAAACCCGCTTTTTAAAGGCTCCACTGAAACATCAGGCACATTGTAACTACTAATGCCAACAATAAACATAACGAGAATAAGCAAGATCAGCAACTGCTCTGAATTTACCCTACACATAGTCTGCACGTTATCTTTGACTTCACTAACTGGCTGAGTCAGGCACTTTTATTATGGTTTCGGCAAATTTCTTATGCCAAGCCTGGGGCCCTTTATTTTTGCTTTTTTTAAATTTGTGTAGCAGTCATAAAATAAAATAGTTCTAATTTTCTGCGTAAAAGAAACCTTTCATTCTTATTAAAGGTGCATTGCTTCAATAATGTCTTCCATTTAGTTGTAAAATTGTATTATCGCTATCGATGTTTTTGGAATTAGTAGTCTCATTAACACTATAACTGCATGAAAAGTCTTACTAACGCAATCCCATGATGTGGACAAGAAACTTGAAGATCAGCTGTTTATACTGTGATACCAAAGGCGTCAGCAGTATTTGGGTTTTGTGCAATATCTATCATGGTGTCTGCCCGTATTAATTTTATTTTTATTTGGCGTCGAAGTACTTTCAAACCTACACACTTAGTAACATAGAAGATTCTTAAGGATACCTTTAAGGCCATAAATTATTGCTAATATCTTGTTATTGTCAGACAAAGTATTAAAATTGGGGCCTACTAGGGATGGGCGGTATCGATACGATACTGGAGGTATCGTTAGTTTCAATGCAGTATCGTCGATACGATATCGACGATACTAGCTTTCGTCGATATTATTTGTATCGATATATTCCTAGGCGATACTCAAGGTATCGTTGACGGATCGCATCAGTGATTGTCTGGAACCGCACTAGAGAGCTGCACGGCTGGACTCAAAATTTAGCGTCTCTCAGTACTCTAGAGTTGTGTACTCTTATTTGAGCGCAACGCAATCAGCTGTATTCTCATTTGAGCGCAATTTTGAGTATTCATATGAAATGGCATTGAATAAATGTGTGTGCGAAACGGAACGAATGAATGAAGGAAGCATAGAATTGGCTGAATACTCAGAATATAATTTCTGCGCCGCTTATTGCGCAGTGCGTTTTACTTTTCTGCAAGCTTTCGCCAAGATGAGTTCAGAAGATATTGAGGGAAATAATAATTTTTGCAGATAGTTTTGATTGCCTTAGTTGGTGGAACGACCTTAAAAAAATGTTCCCTCTTTTATTTAAGACTAGTTGTAAGATTTTTCGTATATCAGCAACTAGCGCGGCTTCTGAAAGAGCGTTTTCTGATGCCAGAAATTTAATTACGAAAAAACGCTGCAGTGTGTCTACAAATCCAGAAAGCATTAATAAAATTATGTTTCTACACTCTAATATAAATATTATTAAATAAGGAAAAATTAATAATTAGTTATTAAGCAAAATAAACTTATATAATAATTAGTTATTAAGCAAAATAAACATATTGAACATGGATTAAAATGAAAATAAACATTGTATTATTGTCTCTTATTTAATTTCGCAATAGTAAATACAGCGCACGTAAAAAGGAAACAATGCGTCATTCATCGCACTCATTCTTTTTACCCGGTTCTTTCGGCACTCAATTCGCTCTCTCCATGCGTGTGTTCGTTGAGTTGAGTTCAGCGGCGTCGCACACATTCATTCAAATTCATTGCAATTCGCAGCCGAATTCATTGAACTCATTGGCAGATGAATGTCTCATAAACCGTTTTGAATGCGGCCGTGCAGCCCTCTAAACCGCACAAATAACCATTTTATGCAACAAAAAATTACAAAATTTAATTAAATAAAATGTCACTAGAGCCAGCAAACGGCATACCCCAAACGATGGAAAATGAATCAAAAAAGGTCAGAGAATATTTCACCATTAGTGGCAAAGATGCAAAATGCAGACGGAAATACATCAAATTTTTGGAAACATTTAAAAATTTAATACAAAATCGAAGAACATGTAAGCGGGAGTGATGCTTTGGAGTGAAACAAAGCAGATTTTTGCGTTGGAAAATTGAGCAGCAGTCGTATCTTTGAATTAAAAAAAAAACCACACAATATCGATACCACGATAAGATCGATACTTTAAATCTAAATTATCGATACCCAGTATCGGCATGGTCTACTTTGTATCGATCCCACGATACCGATACTTATGCTGGCGATACACATCCCTAGGGCCTACACCTTTGACGGGCTAAGAAATTGGGAAAATAACGAATCGATACACCTCGAGATGCAAACCGATAAAAACTATTTTATCTCCCACATCTAAGATCCAACGAGTATATAATACTAACAGAGATGTAAAAAGAGCTGGCGAAAAAATTTTACTCGCCCATGAACAAATCTGACGAGAGGTCGTAGGTAGAGAAAAGACAGAACAGCTGCTTTTGTTTATACTTCGGCTGGCCGCCGCATTTGTTGTTTTGGTATACTTATTTGGCTGCATGTGAACACAAAACGTATCGCAGGTCAGGCACGTCTTTGTGTATATGCATAAATGTGTACCCAAAGGCTGGCTGTTGTAGCTGATATGTACATATGTATAAGCTGCACAACTAGAAATACCCATTGTCCCAATATGAAATTAATGGCATGGACATTTTTGCAGTATGCCATTCAAATAAAAGGGTTATAAATATATCATTTTGAATACGAAAAAAGTTTATTTTATTGTTAGTTATATATTAATATTTAGCCACTAATAATTAAATATATATAACCACCTAATTCCGAAACTATAAGACAACGTATTTGAAGGGAATCATGCAAGGGTATTTCATTTTCAGGTGTGTTATTATACAAAGTTACTATATAGTCTGTACCACCCAATTACCACCGGGTAGCTAAAGGCAACTGAAAAGAATGAATATCAAAAATCTCGCCAAAGCGAAGCCAGCACAAAATGAAACGCATCACACGCATACTAATACTTATGCATTTTTTACTGTCCCTGTCTTACAAAAGGCGGAAAGCAAATAACCAAACTCAAGTTCTGCGACAGCACAACTATAATAGGCAAAGCTAACAAGACGCAGCAACTGCGCTTGTTCAAATACCCTTTCTGGCAATATTAGGTGGAAATCAATGAAACCACTTACATATAATTTAAATATAACACATAACTTATTTTGACTATTTTAATGCAAATACCCTTACTCTAGGATAAGTTAACAAACTCATAATAAAATGTCTTTATTATTCATACATGCTCTACCTAATTAATAAAAAACTTGCAGACTTTAATGCTGAAATTATATTCTAGTATCTTATGATTACCCATTTATTTACGCAAAGTTCATAAAAGTTCTATACTACCCTCCCATGTAGTTAAGCAGCCAGTCGATTGAAGCAAAAGTGTAAAATTGCCAAACTCAAGCAAAGTCAAGAATTTGACAACAACACAAGAAGAAACGAACAGCAACACATTATTGCTGTCGCATTCTTCGCACACTTTGCCATCAAAACAAAGTAAAACAAGTAAAAACGTTGCAGTCGGACGCAACCGACTGCGATATACTTTGATACCAGTTCACATAGCTGTGTTAAGGATTCTGAGTGCAAATAGTAATAAATGAGGGTTTTGGGTATAAAATTGGAGACTCTAGCTCAAAAACTGACAAAGATATAGAGGTGGGCGGTATAAGTGGGCGTGGCATCCAAAACATTGATGCAGATCTGTTACGGATGCCACTAACAATGTTCATACCAAATTTGCAGAGCCTAGCTCAAAAACTGAGAGAGATATAGCGGTGGGCGGAATAAGTGGGCGTGGCATCCAAAACATTGATGTACACCTGCTACGGATGTCACTACCAATGTTCATACCAAATTTGGTGACTCTAGCTTAAAAACTGGCGAAGATACATGCCTTCCGGTTTTTTTAGGGCGGTGGGGCATATCCCGTTGTTTGGGGGCGTGGCATCCAATGTTTTGATGCATAACTTTGTCAGATGTCAGTATCTACCTTCATGTCAATTTTGGTGGCTATAGCTTCAAAACTGTAGAAGATACAGGCATTTTTGTTTATAATTGGAGGGGGCTGGGGGCGAAATAGGTGGGCGTGGCATCCAAACTTTTAATGCAGTTTTTTGAGGAATGTTACCAGCTATCTTTCTCCCAAATTTGGTAACTCTAGCTGCTTAAATGTGGGAGATACTTGTGTTTTATCGATTCGCACATCGAGGTGTATCGACTTGTTATCGATTTCCCAGGCTCCCTGAGGTCGTAGCGCCCTACATTTAACACTTTGTCTGACGAAGGCATGTACCAAGATATTTGCAAAGTTTCAAGGCTCTAGCTTTAAGGGTGTCGAAAAAAGTTGCGTTCATACAGACGGACGGACGGACAGACGGACGGACACCATGACGGACATTGCACAAACCCAATATACTATGATACCTTTGGTATCAAAGTATAAAAATTGATCGCCGTTGGTTCGTTGTCACCAGCTGATTTTCAAAAAGGCGGCACACCATTTGAAAAGGCAGACGCCGCCAACTTAACTCGCTATGTTCCCCTGTTAGCGATGTTCTTTTTCTGTTAAAGTTGCTGTCTCTGGTTACCCCTCTGTTAGTATTAAATACTCTTTGTCTAAGATCTAGCTGGTGAAACTTCTTAATAATATGTACATATAAATGTTAAGATGCTTGCCCATCAAGCCCACCTTCTAAAACCGGAAATCCCCATAAAGTTTTGTTTTTCTGCTTGAATTACTAAAATAAAAATTTTTTTATTTATTTGTTGGTGGTAATTATAGTATTCTTTTATTCCGAAGCGAAAAAAAATATATATTATAAAAATATATTTAAGTTTAAAAAAATATGAAGGTTTCGTTGGTTTGACAATTTTAGCATTAAGCATAAAAAAATGGGCCGTTAAATTCGAAAGTAACGACGTCTCGCGCCACTATAGTAAATGATAAAATAAATTTTTTTCAATATATTGATATATTTGGCACAAATATTAATATATTTGGCACAAATAACAAATATTAGCCACTCTCAACAGCTGAATTTAAACCAAGTTTAGTCAAATTTGAGTTTCTCAATGTCCGGTTCGAAGTAAATGAAAAACAAACAAACCGGAAGGCTGAGTCGCGTTTAAAATTTAAGCTGATTTTTTGTCACGATATATCGTTGAGAATTATCGATGAGGCAAACAGCTGTCCCTTATAGTGTATTTCCTTTATCCAGTTATTCTCAGTTATTACCATTTTGAGTAACTGAGGTTAATTTTGCGTGTATTTTCCCATAAGGAATTTACTGCAGTAAACCTTCAGTCAATGGTATCTGGGAATAATTGGTTATCGGCTATCGTACTTTTTCGATAACATTACGTTAACATAGCTAAAACAGGTGATTGAAATGTGCAAAGGTTGTATATTGTTTCTGAATTACAAGCAAAAAAGATTGCAGACCATGCATGTTTGCCAATAAAATTCGACAAAAAGGCTTTTAAAATTTCAAAAGTTAAGTTTTAGCTTATTATTCTTACTTTTAATCATCAAACTCAGATCAAAACAGCTGATTTATTTACTGAACTTTCAGTAACTGCATAATGGAAATAGGATTGGCAAATGTCCGATAAATTTTACCATAACTGGATAAAGGAAATACACTATTAAATTGTTTATTTACTTTGTTATTAAATCAAAATGGCATCACATAAGAGTGTTTTATGTCCATGCATTTTACTGAACTGGAAGATGCCAAATTTATACAGCGGCTCAGGCTTACAAAATCTACAAAATCATTCTTGCAAGGAGTGTAGATCAATTGGCTTGCCATATTAATATGTAAACAATTAAGTTCTTTTGTGCTTAAGTTAATCATATGTATGATTTGGTAAATGTCTAGTTTCCGTTGCATTGCCAAATATTAACCAAAAAAAAAACAAAAAGCACTATAATTCATGGTTTTTTATGTAGAATCTATTGACGATGTCGCAAAAATACTATATTTAACACTTTATTGTTTAAACAATAAAACAAGTTTCAGAACTCACATCAAAAAAATCATAAGACACTGTATATGTCTAGTCGTCAAATATTGACCAAAAAAAAAAACGAAAATCACAATAATTCATGGTTTTTGTATTTAAATTATTGCCCATGACGCAATCTTTTATTAAACATCAAATTTTGGAGGATTGGAAGGGTTATATAAACAGCCCATTGCTTTGAAAACGTGATGTATTCTTTCTTTGTGATCGGGATATCTTCTTTTCATATAAAATTCTGCCAGATAACCAGGATAGTGAAGTCACGTACATTCGATAGTAATTGATAGTGTGATCGATAGTGGCTCACGCCACTGCTATTGGCACTATAGGCTATGGGATGGAGCAGATCACACTTTCGGTACCATCGATCACACTATCAATTACTATCGATCACACACACACGCCGTATACAATGTCTTTTCATTCTTTCTGCAGTGTATGTGACTACACAGGTTAGAAACTTGTTTTATTGTTTACACAATAAAGTGTTAAATATAGTATTTTTGCGACATCGGCAATAATTTTTTCACAAAAGACCATGAATTATAGTGCTTTGTGTTTTTTTTTTTATCAATATTAAGCAATGCAACGGAAACTAGACATTTACCTATGATTTTAAACAGAAATCCTTCAATGTTGCCGGAAAACAGCAAAAGTCAGCTGAACCGCTCGCTATATTTGACACAATGTGTCAATGTATATATGTGGCAACGCTGTTAAGGCGATAGTTACTTTACGATGAAGGGTAAATTTGGCTTTGAGAAAACCAAATTCTTCAACTCTACCATTAAGGCGGGTTTACAATGTCAGCGTGAGACTGGAAAATGTTTTGTCCCTGTCTGACACAAATATTTTTCACATAAGTTCGTCTCACTCATTTCCAATCTCAAACCGACCTCACTTGCATCTCAGATGGGAGTGGAAAAAAGCTTTTCGAAAATTTAGTTTTAAAAGCTCTCAATAGATGGCTTTTTTCGAAATTAGTTACATGTGCTCCACAGTTTTTACCTCTATTTTACTCAATACAGAGGCAAATAATAATATAAATCACAATTTAGCATTCATTTAGTGCATATTAACGAATATATAACAATAAATTTTTGCGCCATTTCACATATGTTAGCCGAGTTCGAAAAACAATCAGCTGATTGTTCGAATTGCATTTATGTTCACAATTCAGCTGACATTGTTAACGCGCGGGTAAAAATAAATTAACTTAAAAAAATATACAAATATACAGCAGCAGCAGCAAGAACTGCCTGCATCATCATATTATTATATGATAAAACAATAGCTTGTTTGTTTTCCATGATTTATAATAAATTTTAATACACTTCTGTACAATTTTTGCCACAAACATAAAATGAACATCAGCTGTTCACAGCTAATTGACAGCTAACAGCTGATTTCGAAAATTCGAACATACTTTCACGCTGACTTTGTAAACTACCAGTGTACGTCTCAAATTGTTAAAAGCTTTAATCCAATCTCACGCTGACATTGTAAACCCGCCTTTAAATTAAATTTGCGTTTAACTAAACGAAAATTTAACCGGACATTGAGAAACTGGGCATAAGTTAATCATTATTTATAACAGCTAATATTGTCAATCTTATTCTAATTTAACAATTCTGAAGAGATCGACGGACAAAAAAGAGTACCTTTGTCAGCTGAGCCAACGAGCATATAAAGTAAAGAGATTGCAATTGCAAAGAGCTTTCAAAAGAGCTTTTCAGGGTAGCAACCTGCGGTATGCATTATGTGAGGCAGCTCACACAGTCAGCGTGAGCTTAGTTTATATGTATGTGTGCATCGTCGGCCGCACTTCTAGTTTCAGTTTCAGTTTCATATTTGCGTTTCTTATGCATACTCTTTCTTATTATGTTCACCATACAGATGTTCACCCATGCATATTAATTCTGAAAGAGTATTCAGAAAATTAATGTCAAGATCTTTAAATGCTTTGCTTTTTTTGTTGAGATTTTGTATATTCCTTTTTTTCTGTGGCCTGCATTTACATGTGTGTGTACGTATGCATACACATCATATTTAATTGTATAAGTTGCATTTGTTTCACCACCCTGCAGTTCTCTGCAGGCCTGAAGCATGCATAAAGCACGCATGCACAGAGCATGGCCATGCATGCTCGTTCGAGGCATGAACATGAATGACGCAGGCATGCTTCAGACCTGAAAAGAGAAGCGAAGGCGCATGCATGCAACGCGGTTTTTTTTTACCGTCCGTCCGTTTACGGGCCGTCCTTAACGTCTGCTCTGGATTTTCCGACTGCTCGTAAACGGGTATACCTTCTGAAATAGATAATTCCACTATTTATTAACAAATGCCCCAATATTTTGGGAATGGAAACTTACCAACCTTAACCTACGGAGTAGCGAAAATCCTCCAACTGAACCCTCCCCGAGGGTGCCGGCTGGGCAATGGGCACTGTACTGCCACTGAGCAGACGGGCATTGTCCTGCGACTCGCGCGACTGCACCCATGGTGGTACAGTGCCTAGCTAAGGCTTTGGTACAGTACACTTCGATGGCCTCGGCACATTGGAGGTACTGAGACCAAAAAGCCATGGTTGGTGCCTGGCGGTAGGCTAAAAACGCTAAGGGGTGATTCCCGATCAATAATTAATCAAATGGAAGACAACAAGATTGGAGCAACTTGGGCTGGGATATCAGCCCAAACGTCGGTGGAAGGCGCGACCGCTACCACCGGCGGGCACGGGGGGGGGCAACTCCTCAACGTGTCGCCAGCGGTCACACCTCTGCGGTGGTTGGAGCAGGCCACAGCAGTTGCATCGCTACTGCCAAAAAACCCACGCATTGGCGAAGCAATGTGGAATTCGGCTCAGAATCCGATTGCGAGTCAAGCAAACCATCAGATAACGAAGCCGATGAAAAGCTTCTACCCATCCTGAACCAGGAGGATGCCAAGGCCACTAGTATGGCAGGGTCCAAGCGGTCTAAGGAGGGTATGAGAGCGAAGGCACACTACAAGGCGGCTCTAAAGATCAGAGCTCGGCTACAGAGCAGCAGCAACCTCACCCCCGAGGAGAGGAGCAAGCTGCAATGGGCCGAACAGAAGATTGAGGAGGGCAGGCGGCATTTTGCGCAAAAACCGCAGATGCAGGCCACCACCAGCGCCTACGCAAACAGGGTCGAGGAGCAGCTGGCAGCCAAACGACAGCGTTCCTTGGAGACAGCCAAATCGGAGGTGCCGGCCAGCAAGCGGTCAAAGCCCCCGAGAGCCAAGAAGGAAACCGCCAGCGATGTGGCGAAGCGGCACTTAGTCGTTGCGCTCATCGACAGGAGCGATCCTAACGGAAAGAAGACAGCAGATCAGTGGCAGAAGGTGGAGTCCGCTCTACTAGATGCGCTGATGGTGAGAATGCTGGAGCCCGATGCCACACCCATTTCGTTTGATAGCGCGGGGTGGTACACTGGAGTAAAGATTCTCAGCTGCAAGGACGAAAACACGCTTAAATGGGTAACGCAGGCAGTGGCAGCCATGGCGGCTCCGTGGGGGAGTACAGATGCAGGCTCGAAAACGCGCTACCATCAGTACCACATATAAACACGGAGGCGGGTATAGAGGAATCTCTGATGTTCCTGACAAACCACCTCGTGCAAGCCTATCATAAAACATGCAAACCGACGAGGTCCAAGCGCAGCCAAAGGCCACCATGGTGGACTCCTGAGCTTAGGACAATGAGGAAAGAAGTCCACGAGTTCTTCAGTCTGGCTAAAAAAGCTGATGACGAAATCGTCTGGGACGAATATAAGATAAGGCTCAGAGCATTCAAACGAGAAACTCGGAAAGCCAAACGTGACTCTTGGAGAGCCTTCTGCACCGGCCTAGAGAAAGTCACGGAGACAGCCAGGTTGCGAAAACTACTCTCTAAACAGCCAGCCGTTCAAAGCCAGCTGAAAACGAATGAAGGACGCTGGACTGAGAACAGCACGGAAGCACTTGAGGCGCTCTTGGAAGCGCACTTTCCGGGCTGCTTGGTTTGCGATGAGGATGCGTCATCACGGCGCACCGAGCAGACACCAGTACTTTTAAACTTCGAAAACATCGTAACACACGACAAGATCCGGTGGGCTATCAGCTCCTTTGCGAGCTACAAATCCCCGGGGCTTGATGGTATAATCCCGGCCATGCTCAAAGAAGCAAGCGAATCTGTCATACCATGGCTCCACGCGATCTACTTAGCGTGCCTGGAACGAGGATACGTGCCTGTAGCATGGAGAAATACGAGGGTGGTCTTTCTGCCGAAAGCGGGCAAATGCAGCCACGTCCAACCCAAGGACTACAGGCCGATCAGTCTTTCATCGTTCCTCCTGAAGACGATGGAGAAACTACTTGAGCTACACATAAGAACTAGCAACAGATATAAGCTAGAACCGAATAAGCACGCATACACCAAGGGTAAGTCTGTGGAAACGGCGCTTCACTCGGTAGTTTCCACTGTAGAGAACGCGCTACACCACAAGGACTATGCACTAGGTGTATTTATTGACATCTCGGGTGCATTCAATAATGTATCAACCGCCGCGATCATGCAAGGACTCATGACCAACTGCTCGAACCAAGCAATAAACCGATGGGTACGGAACCTTCTGAGCTGCAGGAAAGTTCGTGCCGAATGGGGACCAACAATGCAGACCAGAGAGGTTAACGGGGGCACGCCGCAAGGCGGAGTCCTATCCCCTCTACTGTGGAACCTGGCGGTTGACGATCTCCTCAAGAAATTTAAAAGAAGAGCGCCAAGGATAACTGCCTATGCGGACGACATAGGCATAATCATCACTGGCAAATGTCCATCGACGATTAGCTCAGTCATGGATGAAACGCTGAAGGAAGTGCTGAACTGGGCCACAAGAGCAGGTCTCAGCATCAACGCTGACAAATCGGACCTCATTCTCTTCACAAAGAGATACAAGGTGCCGAGATGGAGCCTACCAAGAATCAACAACATACAACTACTTCCCAGGACACACGTGAAATACCTGGGAGTGATATTGGACTCAAAACTGACGTGGAGACTCAATGCTGAAGAAAGGGTGAAAAAGGCTACCAACGCGCTCTACACCTCGCGGAGGATGTTAGGCAGCAAATGGGGTCTCTCACCCAGACTGATGCACTGGATCTTCATTTCGGTAGTGAGGCCAATACTACTATACGGCGTACTGGTATGGTGGCAGGCCACGGAGAAAGTCACATACCTAAAGCTGTTGGAAAAGGTACAACGGCAATCCCTAATCTGCATCACGGGAGCCCTTCGGACTACTCCAACAAGGGCACTGGAGACGATAACAGGGGTGCTACCAATCAACGTACAAGCCCGTCTAACTGCACAGAAAGCCGCCCAACGCCTTTGTGCAACGGGAAATATGAGACTGCTAGGCTATGGTCATGGCGCAGTGGGAAGGGAGCTCACAAGTGGCACGGACTACATGACTCCCCAAATTGACCTAAGGCAAGTGCCAACACTAATGGGACCTGAAGACTGGCGCGCAGGTGTTCAACAACAAAATGCGGTCAACATCTTCACGGACGGCTCCAAAATGGACGCAGGAGTCGGGGCGGCGGTATACTGCGCCTCGCCTGAATTAAGCTTAGAATACAAGCTGCCAGACCACTGCAGCATATTTCAGGCTGAAGTCTTCGCGATACGGATGGCCGTGGAAGCGGCAATCAGATCGGGGTCTTCAACGAACAGGGTCAACATCTTTGTGGACAGCCAAGCAGCCATAAAATCGCTACAGTCTGCTCTCACAACCTCCAAAAATGTCCTGGCGAGCAGGGATGCGATAGATGAACTTATGGAGTCCAGAGAGGTCCACATCTATTGGGTTCCCAGCCATCAGGGCATTGAAGGCAATGAGCACGTAGACCAATTAGCAAAAAATGGCGTGCGAACGCGAAACATTGCTGAACACGTTCAAGTCTCCCTACGGGCTCTATACGCCGACATGGAGGCAAAGGCCACCTATGATGCAGACCGCATATGGAGGAACACCGGCGGATGCAGAGTAGCAAAGACGATGTGCAGTAAACGGAGCAGAAAACTCTCTGACTTCGTGCTGAGTCTACAAAGGAATGACTGCAGACTGCTCACAGGCATATTAACAGGTCACTGCCTAACAGCCTCGCATGCAAAAAAGATGGGCCTAACCATAGAAGATGGCTGCAGGAGATGCAAAGAGCCTGGAGTGGAAGAAACGCTGGAACACTTGCTATGCAAGTGCCCGGCGCTGGCTCCATCCAGACTCATGCACCTCAACAGTTCGTTCATGGACTCAATCAACGAAGCAGCGAAGAAGCTCTACCCCAGAGCAATGCTCAAATTCGCTAAAAGTATGAACGTGATGAAAAACCTCTAAAGCTCCGTTTTACTCCCCCAACCTATCCGGCATCGCTAGGGACCAGCAGGTCTATGCGCGACCACTTTGGAGGTCGACCGGTTTAAACTAACTAACTAACCTACGGAGTATACGCTTACCACTTATTTTGATTATTACCTGCTTTCACTTTCCACACTGTTCACAATAAAAAATTAAACAAAATACAAAATTTTTAAGTATATTGAAAAATTAGAAACACAAATTGCCACATGCAAAAGAACAACAACAAATCACAAATGTCACAAGTGCACTGCTTTAGAGCCGCCGAACATGTAAAACCGTTCCGTGTTCTATTTTTGCATTTTGCATCCTATATATAACTGTGATTTTCTCTCGTTTGCTTTATGCTTGAACATGTTAACACAAGTGTTGTTATGTTCGTTGGAATGAGAGTAATACGCTCTCACTTCATGCGCTCTCCGAATCGCTTTTAAGCTGCGGCCTTCGCTGAAGCCTTCGATGCAAATTCAGGTCTGTTTTCATGCCTGCATTTTCAGATCTGAACTCAGATCTGCATTGAAAGCGATCGCTCCAAATCGAACTGCAGGGCATTTATTGTTCTGCCTCAACTTTGACTTTTGACTGTCGTTTGGCACGTACAATTGCCAAAATCACAATCCTATCTTAATATATTATTAAATCTTATATTATTTATTTTAATTTTTGTCTTATTTTTTCGAATTTTCTACACTTCCTCATAAATTGCCTAACAAATATGTAAATGCTCTGAATTTTCTACCCTGAGACGAAAGAGCTTTTGGCAATTGCAATCTCTTTATATTATATGCTCGTTGGCTGAGCTAGAAAGCGATTAATTTTAGCTGTAGAATAAAGAATATACAGCTATTTTGTTACACAAGCCAAAGTGAACATAAATCAGGTGTTAAAAAAGGCCGCTCCTCAGTGTAAATGACTTTTCGCAGCTATTACTAAGACCTTTTTACTGACTTTTGTGTAAATGCTGCATTACTGTCTTCAGTGTAAATGCAGTATCAGATTTAATAAAATCTATCGGTGAGTTAAGGCAGAACCAAACGATGCTTACGTGCTGAAAGCATCTAACATGCTACGTCATGTATTTGGCCAAACGATGCTTATATCCAATTCACACTAGAGCACATTTTACATCTAACATCTTACATCAATGATGTTACGCATAAACTTGCCGTACCAAATTCTCTCAAAATATTCCAACATCCTCAGGAAATGTTTCTATTCCAAGTGTTTTTCTTTACTTAGTTTCGATAGTTTTGACTCCACCACTAAAAAATTGGCATTCACAACGCAATGTCGACGTAAATGAATGGCAAATTAAGCATGGCGGGAATTGAGCAGGGTAAGTCTCTTGAAAATTTTTACATTATTTTTTTTTCAACGTTATTATACTTTGATACCAAAGGTATCATAGTATATTGGGTTTGTGCAATGTCCGTCATGGTGTCTGTCCGTCCGTCCGTCTGTCCGTCCGTCCGTATGAACGCAACTTTTTTCGACACCCTTAAAGGTAGAGCCTTGCAACTTTGCAAATATCTTGGTACATGTCTTCGTCAGACAAAGTGTTAAATCTAGGGCTCTACGACCTCAGGGGGCCTGGGAAATCGATAACAAGTCGATACACCTCGAAGTGCAAATCGATAAAACACTTATATATCCCACATTTTAGTGGCTAGAGTCACCAAATTTGATGGCAAGATAGCTGGTGACATTCCTCAAAAAATTGCATCAAAAGTTTGGATGCCACGCCCACCTGTTCCGCCCCCAGCCCCATCAAATAATAAACAAAAATGCCTGTATCTTCTACAGTTTTGAAGCTATACTTACGAAATTTGAAATGAATGTAGAAGCTGACATCTAACAACGTTATGCATCAAAACATTGGACGCCACGCCCCCAAACAACGGGACATGCCCCACCGCCCTAAAAAAAACCGGAAGGCATGTATCTTTGTCAGTTTTTAAGCTAGAGTCACCAAATTTGGTATGAACATTGGTAGTGACATCCGTAACAGGTGTGCATACAAATTTTGGATGCCACGCCCACTTATACCACCCACCGCTATATCTCCCTCAGTTTTCGAGCTAGGCTCTTCAAATTTGGTATGAACATTGTTAGTAACATCCGTAACAGATCTGCATCAATGTTTTGGAAGCCACGCCCACTTATACCGCCCACCTCTATATCTTTCTTAGTTTTTGTGCTAGAGTCACCAAATTTGGAATGAACATTGGTTGGAACATCCGAAACAGGTGTGCATAAAATTGTTTATGCCACGCCCACTTATACCGCCACCTCTATATCTTTGTCGGTTTTTGCGCTAGAGTCTCCAAACTTGGTAGGAGTATAGAAAGTGCCATCCGCCACAGATAAATGTCATGCCTACCTTCTGCCTGATTTTTATACCCAAAGCCCTCATATATTACTATTTGCACTAGGAATCCTTAAAACAGCTATGTAAACTGGTATCAAAGTATATCGCAGTCGGTTGCGTCCGACTGCAACGTTTTTACTTGTTTTTTATTGTTTAATTTAGTTAAAAAAAACATCAATGCGGATAAATTGGACGCCCGTGTTGGTTGTGCTGATTTGCGTAGTATTCACAAATTCTCATGTTTACAAGGATGTTGCAGTGAAAATGCAGGTGCTGGACAACTGCATAAGTTGGCCCAACGTAAGAACAAAAGTGGACAGCTGACAAGGAAATATAGGTATAATGCATGGCAGTTATTATTATATCTGTTAAATATCGGTATTATATTCTAGGCAAGAGAAGCCGAAAATCGGCCCAAGTGGGGGTGCAACTTCATCTTGCCCAATGTTTGCAAAAATTCGTTCCAGTCGACAAGATTGACCCCCAAGATATGGTTGCTCAGGAGGAGACGGCGACGCCGGCTTCGTAGACATCTTCCTCACCAGGCGGGTCCCAACAAGTTCAATAAACATACTCTGCTGTTGAGATGCTATCATTATTGATAATTCCTTTTTATTGTTATTCATGTTTTTTTTTTGTATTTATTTATCAAAATACAACGAGAAATATACACACTTGCTTTTCACTTTTACAATAGAAGAAGATGACAGTTGA
Organism: Scaptomyza pallida; assembly: GCA_018152965.1. Taxonomy (NCBI): domain Eukaryota; kingdom Metazoa; phylum Arthropoda; class Insecta; order Diptera; family Drosophilidae; genus Scaptomyza; species Scaptomyza pallida. The sequence continues at coordinate 665,249 of JAECXP010000196.1, forward strand.
TGTAAGATGTTAGATGTTGCAATGTGAACACGAGTTTCACATCTTCTCATCGTTCCTATTGATGTGCTCAAGTGTGAATAGGCTATTACGCACGGTTTCGTTGGCTTTTTGTTTTTAACGAATGCTTATACGCCTTAAGCAAAGTATCACTAAAATGAAACCATGCTTAAATGCTTAGTTCTAAAGAGTTATCGCTGGTTTTTTTTATGGATAATATTAAAAAAAATGTTAATCTTCATTTTGTTGTTTATAAACACTTTGATATAATACACTAGATCTATGAAAAATGTGTTATCTATATGTATTTTGAACGTTACGTTACATAAAATGTTAACATTTATTTTAATTGGAGTAAAAAAAAGAACACATGGCAGCAAATTACCACTGCTGCTGTCATATGGTTTGTTTGGTATCTTCTTCTTTTCTGTCAAAAATAAAGAAGAAAAAGATACAAAGCACTTAAGCAACGTTTGGCTATAGACGATGATGCTTAATGCATATGCATGCTTTTTGTTCTGACTTGCTGCAATGCTTTAAGCACGTAAGCATCGTTTGGTTTTGCCTTTACTCATCGATCAGTAAGCAAATCACGTGCTTACCATGTTTTGGTTTGTTTGTGACAAGAAAAATTAAAAAACGCTGATAAATTTGACTTTACAAAAAGTAAATACCTTATTGCTAATTGTACCGACATACCTGCAAAGCCTAATTATCAAAATAATAAAATATTTTTTTTCCATAAAAGAAGGGATGGCGAAATCTTTTTATAATACCATCAGCTGTTATGTGATAGTAGGTATAAATAGAATGTTATTTTATCTTTGAGAAAACCAAACCACTCAAACCTAATATAGCGCCAGTATAAAAAAAACGACGTTGAGACATTGCAATGCATTGGACCTTTATCGTGTAAATAACTTCACTTTGCGATAACTTTACGATTTCCTTTGCATTGGCCTTGCTATGCTTGAAAAAATTGATCTTTTGAAAGGATCATTGCAATATTTAGAATTGTACTGAAAATACATATGTTCTGCGGTCATTAGCTTAGAACCGTTTTTAATTTATTTCCAAAAATAGCATGTTAAGAAAATAGTAAAAAGATCCAGTAAGTTTTGCATTTGTTTGTCTAACTTGTCAGTGGCTTTTGCGAAGTGCACCGAAATGTGGCTGTTCATCGCAACGGCAGGGTGCGATAAGGTCCAGATAACGCTTCTAGAGAACTTGAGATTACACTTGCCAAACTCTGTGTTTTTTTTTTATTTATTTATTGTTGACATAAAATTAAAACTAAATCAAATTAAAAAAATAGCATAAGCTACAAAAATGTTTAAGATTAACAAACAATATTTTTTTAATGCAAAATGAATTTAAATGAAAAAGTTTCATGTTGCAGTATGAAAAAAAAAGTACTAAAAATACAACTTCTGTACATCCCTTCAGCAAATACACTATGTTTTCCCTATTACAACTAAAAACAGACTTGAATTTATTTTTTATTTATTTATTTACTTGTTTATTGTCAACTAATATCAGTCGACATAAAATTAAATTTAAATCAAATTAAAAAAATTGAGCTTAAACTACAAACATATTTAAGATTAAAGGTGGGTATCCAGTACAGCAAAAAATTCCTGGCCAGAATTTGTGATATATTTTGGAAGCGTGGGCAGTGTGACCTTAGTCCCCCAATGTGTCGTATGCCATTTTGCATAATATCTTAGGAGGTACATGGTCACACTGAGGAATTCAATTTAAAAAAGTAAACAAAGCGAATAAATAAACAAGTAAAAACGTTGCAGTCGGACGGAACCGACTGCGATATACTTTGATACCAGTTCACAAAGCTGTGTTAAGGATTCTGAGTGCAAATAGTAATATATGAGGGTTTTGGGTATAAAATTGGAGACTCTAGCTCAAAAACTGACAAAGATATAGAGGTGGGCGGTATAAGTGGGCGTGGCATCCAAAACATTGATGCAGATCTGTTACGGATGCCACTAACAATGTTCATACCAAATTTGAAGAGCCTAGCTTAAAAACTGAGAGAGATATAGCGGTGGGCGGAATAAGTGGGCGTGGCATTCAAAACATTGATGTACACCTGCTACGGATGTCACTACCAATGTTCATACCAAATTTGGTGACTCTAGCTTAAAAACTGGCGAAGATACATGCCATCCGGTTTTTTTTAGGGCGGTGGGGCATGTCCCGTTGTTTGGGGGCGTGGCATCCAATGTTTTGATGCATAACTTTGTCAGATGTCAGCATCTACCTTCATTTCAATTTTGGTGGCTATAGCTTCAAAACTGTAGAAGATACAGGCATTTTTGTTTATAATTAGAGAGGGGCTGGGGGCGGAATAGGTGGGCGTGGCATCCAAACTTTTGATGCAGTTTTTTGGGGAATGTCACCAGCTATCTTGCCATAAAATTTGGTGACTCTAGCTGCTAAAATGTGGGATATATTTGTGTTTTATCGATTCGCACATCGAGGTGTATCGACTTGTTATCGATTTCTCAGGCCCCCTGAGGTCGTAGAGCCCCAAATTTTACACTTTGTCTGACGAAGACATGTACCAAGATATTTGCAAAGTTGCAAGGCTCTAGCTTTAAGGGTGTCGAAAAAAGTTGCGTTCATACAGACAGACGGACGGACGGACGGACGGACAGACACCATGACGGACATTGCACAAACCCAATATACTATGATACCTTTGGTATCAAAGTGCAAAAAGAAAAGATGAATAGTGGAAATAGTATGCTTATTCCATTGTTGGCAGCATATATTTTTGCAAAAAGCGGAACTCTGCCTTCACGATAATTTGTATCTTCTCGTGATCGCCGTGCAAGACTCTGTGCAGGTACAGCGTTAACCGATCTATTTCGTTTATTTCGCTTACGCTGCGATGCATTTGAATTTTTTCTTTTTCTCAGAAAAAAAAACTTGAAGAGCTCAAAACTAACGTTTTTTTTTAACTATATGAAACACCGCAAAAATATTTTTTGAAAAGTACACGCACAATAATATAACTAAATTTCGGTTGTATTTTTGAGTGCTCCTGCTAAAAAATTATTTTTCGAGTGTTTGTGCTGTGCATTAATTGGTTTAATTGTGGTTATCATACTATATAGTGATCGCAGATATACGTTGTACGGATTTATGTGTTTAAAGTTACTTTGCTTAAACATTTAACTTATTTTATTTTGCAGTCAAGCGGACGCTGCTTTGTCTTGAAAGTACATACATACATACATACGTATATTTGCTCTCGCTTGCTTTCGTTTGTTTTCGTTTACTAACAAAAATTACCTATTAACGCACTCTTGCTCTCCAGAATCAGTTCTCTCTCGCTCTATTTCACCGTTCTTGCGGTTTTATCTGCCTACGCGCTCACGCCTTTTCACTCAAGTGCTATTACACTCAAGCGCTCTCCCACTATTGTCCGTTATATTGCGCTCTTTGCTACGCTAACATTCTTTCACCTACTTTGCTTTGATCAAGCACATTAATTTGCCCATATTTTATTTTATTAACATTTAATAAAAATGTTTGTCTGCTGCAGTAAGAACTGTAAAATTGTTGCTGCTTCCAGCGCTGATTTCATCGTATGTAGGATGTGCGATAACACGATCCACTTAAAGTGTGCAGGTTTTACTGCCAAAATCAAAGACTGTTTAGGAACTCACTCTGGCCTTAAATGGTTTTGTGATGCCTGCAATGTAGTTGAGAAGGAGATGTCAAAATACATGAGGCAGACCTATAATTGTTTTAAAGCTGTGCATCTTGCTTTTGACAATCTTCATGCCAATTTTAAAGACCTTGAATTAAAATTTAAAAATGGAAAGATGCTTGACGACTCTCCAAAGCGCAAAAAGACTTCGGGCTCTTGCCCTCCTATTGCCCCTCTTGCCCGTTAATGGTATTTAACTCACCGGCAAATAATCCGATACTGCCCGGTGGTAATATTACCCCGTTACACGTTCCTGTTGTTGAACCGTCTTGTTCAAATGTTCGATTAGCCATTCCTAGTAGCGTAGCTGCAGCACAGCTTGTAGTTGTCCCTACTAGAAAATATATTTTTGAATCTAGGCTAGCTTCTGATACCTCCTCAGAAGATGTTAGTGCCTATATCAGAGGTGCCCAGGCCCATTGGTCTCATGGCTCCTTTGTTTTTGTAATTGGTCATGCGCCAATGCTAATTGCAAAAACAATTTTTCACTTTCGTTTTCTTATCTCTATTCGTCATCTGCAATTGAGCAAAGTAACGGGACTTGCATGTGGTTGTTGTTGGGTCATAAAATTTCATGAACATTTTGTTGTTGCTTTGGCGACGCGCATCGACTTGAAGAAATTGTATTATTCTTTTAGTTATTGCATTGTCGGCGCGTCATTTGACAAGTAAACATCACATTGAAATAAAAAAAATTTCTTTACTAGTATTGGTGTTTTCTTTTGAATGTATTGAAATTTGCTCCGTTGTGAGCAGCGTTTGGGCACCACTGGCCTATATTAAAAGTAATATCGACTCCCCATTGATTGTTGTTGAAAAGTTTAAATTTAAACACGCTCGTAACATATCTTCGTTCAAGTTGAGTGTTCCGCCTGAACTTTTCTCGACAATTAGTTCTGAAAAGTTTTGGCCGCCGAACATCCTCGTGAAAGAGTATGTGAACAGGCGAAATAGCAATAATACTAATAGTAATACTAGTAGTGCCATCCCTATTAGTAACTCACTTCCTTCTACGTCTGTATCAAAAAACGAACTGAAGTAATTAGTCTATCTTATCAAAATGTAAGAGGCCTTAATACTAAACTTTCAAAACTTTACGTTAATAGCCTATCCTTTGATTCACAAATAGTTGCTCTTACTGAAACCTGGTTAAAACCTGATATTTCTGATTACTCTGTTTTTCCAAATAAATATAACTTATACCGATGTGATCGCACAACCCGTAAGGGTGGTGGGGTTCTTATCGCTGTTGATTCCTGCATTTCTTCTGAACAAATTCAATCCAATGATCTTCCGGATACAGAGTTTGTATGTGTTAAAGTATCTTATGTTAGTCGTTCACTTTTTATTACCTGTTCATACATTCCTCCTAATTGTGATACTAACATTTATTCGTCCCATTTAAGTGCTTTGCAACATGTTTCGTCCTTATTGTTAGACATGGATCATCTAATTGTGGTTGGTGATTTCAATCTGCCAAATGTGGGATGGTCTGCATGTGACTCATCTTCCACACAATTACCAACCACATCTGATGATTTTATAGATGGTATCCTAGAGTTGGGGCTATCGCAAGTAAGCGATATACTTAATTGTAGTGGTAGAATGTTAGACTTGGTATTTGTTTCTGATGTTGATTGTTGTAACGTAAACAGAGTACCCCCCTTAGTGCAGCCGGAAGACTCTTACCATCCCACTTTAGAACTTTCCCTTGAAATACTAAACCCTAACTCTAATACTTATATTTCTGCAAAATCACGTTGTTTCCGTAAGACTAACTTCACTAAATTAAATCAACTTTTGAATGCAACTAATTGGTCTCAGCTTTATTCCTGTAGTGATTTAGAAACTGCCATTGCCATATTTTATGGGACCTTGAATTCACATTTGGACAGATGTGTTCCCCTCTGTCACTCCTCAAGTGATAACACACCACATTGGTTTACAAGGGAATTATCAAAACTGAAAAATGCGAAGACAAGATCTTATAAAAAATTCAGAAAATCGGGAAATACTATTGACTTATCAACTTATATTATAGCAAAGTCTAATTTTCTTTCTGTTAACTCATCCTGCTATAATAACTATCTTAATAAATGTAGAATAAATTTCTCTCGAGATCCTAAACAGTTTTATAAATTTGTTAACTCTAAACGTAAATCCTCCTGCCTGCCATCCTTAGTTTTTCTTGATAATACGAAAGCAAGTACGGATCAGGCTGTGGGCGATCTATTTGATGAATATTTTCAATCAGTATATTCTTTGAGTTCTCATAGTTCTAGTAATACATATCCCTTCCAAATTCAAACATCAAATAGCATATTTGCCCCTGTCTTAACTGAGTGTTCGATGCTAAGTGACCTAAACCTGATCAAACCAGGCTTCTCGCCTGGTCCTGATGGAGTGCCCGGTTGTGTACTTAGATATTGCGCTGATACACTGTGCAAACCTTTACTAAAATTATTCAAATTGTCTGTTGAATCTTCAGTATTCCCTGATATGTGGAAGCAATTTTTTATTATTCCACTTCATAAAAATTCTTCAAAGTCCAATGTTAAAAATTATAGAGGGATTTCGAAATTGTCTGCCAGTCCGAAAGTCTTCGAAAAACTTATTTGCTCTCAATTGCAACACTCATGTAGTGCAATTATGTCGCCTTATCAACATGGTTTCGTAAAGCGTAGATCTACTACCACCAACCTTCTAGAATTTACATCGATTGTTATTAAAGGATTTCAGAGCAAAATGCAAACTGATGTCATTTATACCGATTTTAGTGAGGCATTTGATTCTGTTAGTCATGCACTTTTGCTTCATAAATTAAACATTATTGGGCTCCCAACTAACCTCCTTTCATGGCTTTCCGAGTACTTATGTGGCCGTACACAAAAAGTTGTCTTTAAATCATCTGTCTCTAAACCAATTTATGTAACATCAGGTGTCCCCCAAGGTAGTCACCTTGGGCCTTTATTATTTAAACTCTTTATTAATGATCTTCCTGCAGTAATATCTAACTCGCACGTGTACATGTTTGCGGATGACGTTAAATTATGTTTATCCTATAATGAACCTTCTTTCAGTAACTTACTACAGTCTGATCTTAGTGCACTATCTGATTGGTGCAACTTTATCCAACTTTATTTAAATTGTTCTAAATGTAAAGTAATTTCTTTCTGTAGAATTACTTCTCATACTGCTCAGTACTTGCTTGATGGCTCACCACTCGATCGCATATTAGAAATGAAGGATTTGGGTATTATTCTTGACCCAAAATTAAAGTTTGATTCTCATATATCGTGCATGGTTAATAAAGCCATCAGTGTCGTTGGTTTCATCAAGCGGTGGTCGAAAGAGTTTAACGATCCCTACACTACTAAAACACTTTATACATCCCTAGTGCGTCCCATCCTCGAATATGGATCTTGTGTGTGGTCTCCGCAATACAAGAATCATCAGAATAGAATCGAGTCTGTTCAGAAGAAATTTCTTTTATTTGCACTTAGAAGTTTTAACTGGGTTCCCGGTGTTGATTTGGCTTCGTATTCAAGTAGACTTCTATTAGTTAACCTTCCTTCTCTTTTAAACCGTAGAACTATGCATGGAGTTTTATTTGTTACTAATCTGCTCAATGGTAAAATCGACTCACTCGTTCTAGTTAGTCGAATAAACTTAACTGTCCCTATTAGATCTTCTCGTAACTTTGTACCTATTAACCTTGATCGTTGCTCTACCAACTATCTAATGCATGAACCGTTTCGAGTAGTGTGCGCAGACTACAACAAGATGTTTTCACTTGTTTCCTTTGAGGCCTCCATTCCCATACTAAAAAGATCCATACTGCTTTACTTATCTAGTCATAGTCACTAATCACTAATCTTATGATCTGATTGGGTTTTTCTGGGTTTTTCCCAATCCTTGCAACAAATGTTGGATCATTAAATTTTTGTGAACTCCCCAGAATATTTTAATTTTTAAACTTTTTCATTTCATTTCAGTTTGCTTTTTTGTTCATTAATCTTAAACATTTTTGTAGCTTAAGCTCTACTTTTTAATTTGATTTAATTTTAATTTTTATGTCGACTGATATTAGTTGACAATAAATAAATAAATAAATAAATAAATAGTTATCGCAGCACGTACAAAATAAAATGACAACAGAAAAAAATATTGTTTACTTTCAACACTGAAAAAATTTTAAATTTGACAGCAAAATCCCCGTTTTCTATTTTCAAAATTTGTTTCCACTTATTGAACTCATTATAAAATATGAGGTAAATGAAGAACTGGTATACCGATTTTTGTCGAACTTCACACAAACCATCTACCAAATAGTCCGAACAATGCCTAAAAATTTGGTTTCAATAGATGAGCTCGTTCTTGCGCTACAATACATTGTGCGTGTACGTGCGTCGTTCAACAGCAAATTTAGAGGTTACAAAAAAGTAAAGAAAACTAAAAGTTAACGCAATTTAAGCAACAAACTGGCGTTGGCATATGATATTACGTGTTTGTACTGTGTGTTTTGTATCATATGTTTAATGTTTTGTTTGTCTCTTTGTATTTGGTTGTATATTGAAAAAGTGGCTTTCACCAGAAATTTTTAGAAACAAAATTTAACTTTGCATAGACTTTTAAAAAAATGTTAGCATTTGCTAAATGTGAGTGTACCACCGTTTTGTAGGTCTATTGATTCCTAATCCAATGCATAAAGTCTTAATGTGCACTTTTCAGGCCCGTGCGCAGAATTCGTTTATGGGGGGGGCTTTGACATATGTGTATCATGTTAGGTTATGAAGTTATAAAAAAAGAATAAGAAACTTTTCTTATAAATGAAGACATTTTATTGTGTCTTGACTTGATATTAACTTTTCGGAACTTCAGGAATAACTTTATCTTGATGACATTCACCCACGTCCTATCAATAAACAAAAAGTATCTTCAATACTACAAACTGTAGCACAATAACCTGCAAATCCTTGCTGTGATTGATAATCTACTGAAATCAACAGCATTCGATACTTACATTTTTGTGTTCAATCCGCGGTTTTTTACACAAAAAGCGACGAATGTCCATGGTAAAAAATATAAGGATCGAAAATCAATCAATGTCAACACATGTCCGCACAGCTCGAACAGCTGACTAGTTGCATTCACAATGACGATGGTTGCATTCACAATGACACTGATAATAGGAGGTAAAAAAGGTGGAAAAATTCAAAAACAAACGTGCACAAGATCGAGAAAGTTGAGAATGTGTAAACAAAAATTGACAACAAAATATTAATTATCAAGTCGGATTGACTTTCGTAGAATAAGGACTATTGCTAGTGGAAAATTATGTGGAAAAATTCTCTATGGGGGGGTTAGAACCCCCAAAGCCCCCCCCTGCGCACGGGCCTGGCACTTTTGTACACTATTCGAAAAATTTAAGTTTTGAGGCCACAACCTCTGTTCAATAATGCAGAAACTGTTAAAATGTCATTAACATTAAAGTAGCTAATTTAGTCAAACGAGGATGTTTTGTTACAAATACATAAAAATATCATAAGAACGCTTATAAATTTTAGTTTCATCCTAAAATTTGGGATATAAATTTTTAAATTTTTTTTTTAATATTTTCTGATTGTTTATATGGAAACTTATGATATCTTGAACAGATCTCTCTAATTTTTTGCAAATATAAAAAAACTTGATAAAACAAACTTTTGTAAAGTTTGGTGGAGATATCTCAAGAAAAAAGACTGCTATGCATATAAGAAACTGAATTTTTATGTACTGTTTCTATGGGAGCTATACGATATGATACGGATGCTAATAATATTTTTTCGCGCTTCTAGGATTATAAAAAGAAGCTTAATTGTCAAGTGTGGTTTAGATCCGTTAATAAACAAAAAAAATACTTATACTATCTTCTATGAAAGGGGCGGTGGTACGCTCCTTTTACAAATTAAAGTTGTCTTTGCTTAGTCAAAACTTAACGCAAAAATCGGAATCAAAAAATCTTGTATGTTTCCCGAGTTATTAATTAATACCCGATTTTTGGCAAAATTTCCCATAGTGCAATGTAACAACGAAAACTGCAACTTATTTTTATATATATAAATTAAAATATGTTATGCACTTATAGTTTAATAATATGGTGCAAAATCCAATGGAATCAATCCAAAATTTCCGTCGTGGTTACAATTTTCCACCCGTTTTTTTAGATTTCTTTTCCATTTTTATTTTTCATGAAGTGTTTGTTGTTGCTATCGGCACAAAAATATATATGATTTGGTATTTCCTGAGGTGAGCGCCAGTGTGTACATATTTATATAATCGCTACTATCGATAAGAAGTTTAGTATTTTTGCTACGTTACTGGATACCTAGAAAAAAATTTTTTTTTGCTGTACTGGATACCCACCTTAATGAACAAAAAATGAATTTAAATCAATAAAATGAAAAAGTTTAACAAATTCAAATGTTCTGACAAATTCAACAAAAATTTAATGATTCAACATTTGTTGGAAAAATTGAAAAAACCCCAGAAAAACACAATCAGATTAAAAGATTAGTGACGATGTCTGGATAAGTAAAGCAGTATGGATCTTGTTAGTAAAATAATGGAGGCCTCAAAGGAAACATGTGAATACATCTCATCGTAGTCTGCGCAAACTACACCCAACGGTTCATGCATTAAATAGTTACTAGAGCAACAATCAAGGTAATGGGTACAAAGTTACGAGAACATCTAAAAGGGACACCTAAGTTTCTTCGACTTAATAGAATGGGTGAGGCGATTCCACCATTGAGCAGATTAGTAACAAATAAAACTCCATGCATAGTTCTACGGTTTAAAAGAGAAGGAAGGTTAATTAATAGAAGTCTACTTGAATACGAAGGCAAATCAACACCGGGAACCCAGTTAAAACTTCTAAGTGCAAATAAAAGAAATTTCTTCTGAACAGACTCGATTCTATTCTGCTGAATCTTGTATTGCGGAGACCACACACAAGATCCATATTCGAGGATGGGACGCACTAGGGATGTATAAAGTGTTTTAGTAGTGTAGGGATCGTTAAACTCTTTCGACCACCGCTTGATGAAACCAACGACACTGATGGCTTTATTAACCATGCACGATAATGAGAATCAAACTTTAATTTTGGGTCAAGAATAATACCCAAATCCTTCATTTCTAATACGCGATCGAGTGGTGAGCCATCAAGCAAGTACTGAGCAGTATGAGGAGTATTTGTACAGAACGACATAACTTTACATTTAGAACAATTTAAATTAAGTTGGTTAAAGCTGCACCAATCAGATAGTGCACTAAGATCAGCCGATCAGAAGTAGTAAGTTACTGAAAGAAGGTTCATTATAGGATAAACATAATTTAACGTCATCAGCAAACATGTACATGATGCAGCTGGGTTATTTCCGTCCGACATCGTAGTAGCGCAGCGAGTTTTGGTTTCACACACGCGAATTCCTAAACGCACCGAACCACACTCGGCGACAGCGACGCTACGCTGTCGCCCCGCTAAAACGGTACTTCTAAAGCGACAACAAAGACAACAAAAAAAACCAATCACAGCACGCTTAGAGGCTGATGCAATATTACCATAATTGTGAAATTAGTCTGCTGGTGAAATTCCGAGACTGCATACACATACACTCATACCAACATCCACACACTCTTAGTGTGCGCCGACACGGCCATCCTGACCATTAAACGACCTCGTGCAGTTTTACCTAAGATGCTTTGTTACCAAATAACCAACTTATAAAGTTTATTCAAGTATAACTTATAATTTTTCATCTAACTTATAATTTCCATTACAATTCTCATCTTAATTTTTTTTTTTTTAACTAATACAAATTGTTTTCTTTGACACATCTCATTTTTACATTATCATTAACCATTTAGGGTTCACACTATGTTATCTAATGCGCCACACGCCATGATCAAAACAATTGTTTTGAACTTGTGCTTACATTATTATTACAAAATTCATTATTAGCCCTTAAGGCACCTGTACTGTCTCTTTCAACAGTTTCTTTTACATGCTTTCATAAGTGTCTCTTTCTACAGTGTCTTTTTTAACTATTTTATTACTGCCTCTTTCAACAGTTTCTTTTTCAGCCATTTCATTACTGTCTCTTCCAACAGTTTCTGTTTCAACTTTTTCATTATGTAAATCCTTTTCACAACTTTCAAACTCAACTGGTACATACCCATTTGGCATTTTTCTTAAGTCATCATGAGCATATTTATATTTTCTATTATTTGTCAAAGACCTGAGCATATATCTATCCCCCCTCTAACAATTCAGTTATTTGAAACGGCCCCCTAAACTTTGGACTTAACTTTGTTTGATGCCTCTCTTCATTTTTTAACAATACGAAATCTCCAACCCTAAATCCAACAACTTTAGCCTTGTTTTTATCAAATTGATCCTTGTTATATGCTGCTGCAGCTGAAATATTTTGACCTGCTCGTGCTCTCACTTCTGTCAAGTCGATCTCTTCTACCATATCGCTGGGTGGAAGCAATCCCAACGGGCGGGCAACTTTGCCGATAAACAATTATAAGGGAGGCGTCTACGAACCAGGTGGTTAAGGTCTCGCCACCCGTTGTACAAGGCAAACTGGAACAGAGCGAAGACAAGGCTCCATCGTCAACTGGTGGAACACAAATCTGCATGGTTCGATGACAGACTTGCCAACACTGGAGTAGATAGTGAAGCAACGCACTCGCTTTGGAAGGCTACGCGCGCTATCAAAAGGCGTTGTGCAAGAAAAGCGCCACTGGTGGATATTAACGGTTCATGGTGTAGAACTGATTTGGAGCAAGCGGAGACATTTGCTGCGCACCTCGCCGAACGATTTCAGCCATTCAACCTTGCTAGCCTTCAGCAGGTGGATGAGACACATGAGCAGCTGACCCAAGCGCTTCAAATGGACCTGGCTATCAAGCCGTTTGACCCCAGCGAGGTTATTGATATCATCGCGCGTCAAAACTCCAAACGAGCGCCAGGCCATGACGCCATCTGCAATGGCACTTTAAAGGCACTGCCCAATTGTGCAATACTCTTTTTGGCAAGGATATTCAACGCCATCGTAAGACTGCAACACTTCCCTCCTCAGTGGAAGCTCGGGATAATATCCATGATCCAAAAACCTGGCAAGCCGGAAAGGGAACCCGCTTCTTATCGACCAATCAGTCTACTCCCTTCAATCTCAAAAGTGTTTGAGAGACTGATTGCAGCCCGTATGGTCGGAATTTTAGAAGCCCAGGGGATTATTCCTGCTCATCAGTTTGGATTCCGTGCCGGACACAGCACCATCGAGCAGCTTCATCGAGTTGTCGAGCAAATCCTGATTGCCTACGACAACAAGGAGTTTTGCAACGCCATATTTCTGGATATCCGGGAAGCGTTTGACCGAGTGTGGCACACCGGTCTCCTGGTAAAAATTAAGAATACGCTGCCTGCGCCATATTTCGGCCTACTGAAGTCCTATCTGGAGGGTAGGCGTTTTTCAGTCCGTTTCCACTTGGCACTCTCTGCTGAGCATAATGCTGCTGCCGGGGTACCGCAGGGAAGTGTCCTTGGCCCACTGCTGTACTGCTTGTATAGCTATGACATGCCGCAGCCAGACGACAGCGTTTTCAGGAAGTCAATGCTAGCCACATTTGCTGATGATGTGTGCGTCACATATAGATCCAGATGCGAACACGATGCTGCGGACGGCATTCAAGACTACGCAACACGATTTGCAGAATGGGCTAGACGATGGAACATTGGTATCAACAGTAGCAAATCCACCAACGTTTGCTACACCCTCAAACGGAAAACACCACCGGCCGTGCTTATAGAGGGGGCCAATGTACCGCAGGCAACCTCGGCAAAATATCTTGGAGTAATGCTGGATCGCCGACTTACTTTTTCAAAGCAGGTCACTGCCATTAGACAGCGCATACGTTGTTCAGTGAAAAAACACTATTGGCTGCTCTGCTCGCGCAGTAAATTGTCGCTGAACAACAAGGTGACTATCTATAAACAAATTATAGCACCCATTTGGAGGTGCCAAATTTGGGGCCTTACGTGTGATAGCCTTATTAGGAAAATTCAAGTCGAGCAAAATAGGACAATGCGGACTATAACCGGCTGCGAATGGTTTGTGCGGAACACGACCCTGCACAGGGACCTAAAACTTCCTACAGTTTTTAATGAGATAAACCACCACTCAAGCCGGTATCATGAAAGATTAGAGCGTCATAGAAATCGGCTGGCAAGTGCCCTCAATACATCTCGCCCACCAAGAAGGCTAAACAGAAGGCAACCGAAAGACCTCGTTTCCCGTTCAACCTTGAGGAGGGTCCGAAGGAATTAAATTCTATACATTTCTTATTATCTGTGATTGTTATTATTGTGATTGTTATTTATTGTATTGTTATTGTCTTTGTTATATGTTATATGTAAAAATGATAAAGCTAACTAAAGTTAGCCGGTGCGCCTGATGAGGCTGAATGAAAAGAAACCAAGGACACAAAGGGGTCACTGGTTTCCCCGTATTCCTTAATAAATATAAATAGAGAAATAAAAAAAAAAAAAAAAAAAAAAAAAATTATAAGGGGCTTGCCTTTTGTCACTCGACTAACCGTACAGTTCAAAGCTAATTGATCAAATGCAAATTAATTTTTTGTTGTGAACAAAACTCACTAAATCTAGTGCTGGCGAAACATCTGCCCTGATCCGCTATCACGCGATTTGGTACTCCAAACAGAGAAATAGCAGACGTGACAGCATTTATGCAATTTTCAGCATCAATTTTTAGCGTGTGGGTTAAATAAACAAATTTAGTAAAGGCGTACTAATACTTATGCATTTTTTACTGTCCCTGTCTTACAAAAGGCGGAAAGCAAAGAGTAAGTGAAACAAAACAGCCGCATACATAAAGTAACCAAACTCAAGTTCTGCGACAGCACAACTATAATAGGCAAAGCTAACAAATCGCAGCAACTGCGCTCGTTCAAATACCCTTTCTGGCAATATTAAGTGGAAATCAATATAACCACTTGCATATAATTTAATCATAACAAATAACTTATTTTGACTACTTTAATGCAAATACCCTTACTCTAGGATTAGTTAACAAACTCATAATAAAATGTCTTTATTATTCATACATGCCCTACCTAATTAACAAAAAACTTTTAGACTTTAGTGCTAAATTATATTTTTGTATCTTATGATTACCCATTTATTTACGCAAAGTTCATAAAAATTCTATACTACCCTCCCATGTAGTTTTGCTGTCGCTTTCTTCGCACTCGTTGCCATCAAAACAAAGTGAAAAAAAATGATCGCCGTTGATTCATTGTCACCAGCTGATTTTCAAAAAGGCGGCACATCATTTGAAAAGGCAGACGCCGCCAACTTAACTCGCTATGTTCCCCTGTTAGCGATGTTCTTTTTCTGTTAAAGTTGCTGTCTCTGGTTACCCCTCTGTTAGTATTGAATACTCTTTGGTCTTCACTAGGGACTTGGTTAAGAAGAGCAGGACTGTTAGAGCACCATTTCTTAATTATACCCTTAACCCATAAAATGGGTAAATAAGGGTATAATGGTTTTGTGCAAATGTATGTAACAGACAGAAGGAAACATCTCCGACCCTATAAAGTATATATATTCTTGATCAGCATCAACAGCCGAGTCGATCTAGCCATGTCCGTCTGTCCGTCTGTCTGTCTATCAGTCTGTCTATCTGTATGAACGCGCCGATCTCAGAGACTATAAGAGGTAGAGACTTCAAACTTTTAAAGTAAACTCTCCTATACCATAAGCAGATCAAGTTTGTTTTAGATTATCGATAACACTTCTGGTTTCCGATATACACATGGGATCGATAACAAAAAATTCTTGAATTTCAAAATTGCAAAAACGAGGTTTCAAACTATTGATAAAATAATGAAGATTTCAAAAAATTTGATTAAAATCGGTTGAGAGTCACCGAAGATATCGTAGTTTTAAATTTTGTCATTTTTGCCATATTGGTCACTGGGTAAAAGACTGTACACGATACGTATGGGGTTAAGGGAATGTCCTAGTCGGGATTTCTCGACTAGAGCCTTCTTTCTTGTTTTAAAATTGCCCTCTTGAAGAAGCACTGAAACTAACCGCATTATTTCCTTCACCTCATTGTCAGAATTGCCACCCGTTAGAAGATCGTCAACGTAAAATTCTTGAAGAGTAACCTTTGAACCATTGGGATACGCCAACATTTCATCATAAGCTAACTGATGCATAGCACGAATTGCTAAAAACGAGGCTGGCTTTGTGCCATATGTAACAGTGTCTAATTTATACACCTTTATCTCGTCTTTGGGCGAGTCCCTCCACAGAATGCATTGCAAAAATGAGTCAGGCTGCTGCATTTGCACACATCTGTACATTTTGCATATATCTCCAGTTAGTGCAACAGCAAATGTGCGAAAACGAAGCAATGTTGTAAACAACTTAGGTTGAATTGTGGGTACGGACATCAGAATATTATTAAGCGACAGACCAGAGGAGGTGCGGGCAGAGCCATCGAAAACAACACGAAGTTTTGTGGTGGTCTTATCTTCGCGAATCACGCAGTGGTGTGGCAAAAAATATTTGCATTGATTGAAATTCCTTTGTTCAACAACTGACATATGTTGCAACTCTTCGTACTCCTTTATAAAATCTGAGTACTGAGCCTTGAGCTGAGGTTTGCGCTCAAGCTTATGCTCTAAATTGAGAAACCGTTTGTAAGCTTGCTTGTATGAATCTCCAAGCAGATCTATACCTTTATTGAGCGGAAGACGAACGCAATATGTGCCGTTGGCCAAACGAACAAAACTTGATTTAAACTGATGCTTACAGTCTAAATCCTCGGCAGTAGTTTCGCTATTAGAATTGAACGAGTTTTCTAATTCCCAAAATCGGCGTATTAGTGGGTCTAACTTACATTCAGCGGTCTGATCTGACACGGCAAGATTTTGTGTTGCAATTAAAGACGAATTGTGAACTTGATTATTGCCGCCAGTGACGACCCATCCCAATCGGTTTTTTTGAAGAAGCGGAAGGCCTGACAACAATTTGATTTGCTCAGCGCATAGCAAGTCAAAGAATAAGCTAGCTCCAATTAAGGTCTAAACCTGTCTGGCTCTTTACTGTGATTACTGCAGTGGCTAGGAGCACAATATTCGATGGGAGATTCTGGGTAGAAAGGGTGGCCGTGGTAGATTGGGCGAGAAGACTACTAGCTTCAAGTGAAATTTGTTCCGATGATTGACGAGCTGGAGCCTTTGATTGGTGTTGGATATTACCAAGGTGCAATAACGTGTGGTGTTTCGCTCCGCAGGTTCGACAGTTACCAGAACTACACGCTGTATTACGATGCCCCTTTTTTAAACAATTAAAACAAACTCCTAACTCCTAACATGCGCACGCATGTGTGAGTTTAACGTGTCCGAGTTTAACGTGTCCACCCTTTCTTGCCTTAGAATTTCCGAAATGTGTGCCTGGAAAATTAAGCGTTTATTATTAAATCGTTTGTTTAATATTTCAAGAGCGGCATTATAGTTGGCGCTCGACATTTCGAGAGAGCGGACGGAGTCAAGTGCAGATCCATCCAAGCAAGAAATCAGGTACTGCAGCTTTTCCACTTCAGTCAGATTGTTATCCTTGTGAATAATGCTGACAAACATGGTGTGGAAATTGGCCCACTCCGTATATCCACCACGAAATGTTGGCAACTTTATTTCAGGCATTCGCGGCTTGGACCTTGTCATGATGACTGTGGGCTGAACCTCAACAGACACAGTTGTGTTCACAGTAGAGCAGCGCGGCGGAGTCTGCAACGATCCTTTACGTAGAGCCGAGTTTACACGCACTTCAAGAGTTACTATAATTTCGTCAAAATTGACGCGCATATCACTACCAATCTCATCAAAATCAAGTTCTTCAAGAGCGCTGTGAGACCGGTCAAATGATTTATGCAACTGCTCTAATGTTCTAAGATGCAAAGTTAAACCGTCGTAATCAAGCGAGGTTATTTTATTAGGTTCAAGCTGCGATTGAATTTTTAAAAAGCGCTCATATAGTAAGATTGTTTTGCGCTTATAAAAAATTGCTTTAGTTTCAGCAGCAGAGTCAGTTATATTGTTGGTCATTTTTAAGCCGTCAACAATTACAACGAAGCAAAATTATCACTTATAATAACACGCACAAGAGAGAGCACCGATTACAGCTGTTCAGATTTGGAGGACAACGAACCTTTTTCGTTAACCTTGACCGTGAAACGACCGCCGTCTAAGCACAAAACGAAAACCGATTGCGGGCGCTCAAGAGAATATGCAAGCAACAGCAAATGTTACAGCAATAAGCACAAGTGCAGTGATAGAGAGATAAGTAAAAGGCAACGAACTCTTTTAGCTGGCCTTGATCTTGACACGAACGAAGTTTAGGCACAAAACGAAGACCGAATTTAGAGAACTGTGTCAATACAGGGTGCCCTTTAATAAGTACAACTTTGTTTTTAATTAGTCTTTAACAATGTTTGTTGCACAAATGATGTCCGTTTATGTATTGTATATATGTTGCATAATATTAACAAGACACTAACAGAAAAATTCACGTCGGGGTCACCAAATGTTGAGCCTAAGAGCTTTTTCTTAAGCGCTTATACACGAAACTATTTTTATTAAAAAAAGAATCTGTTTAAATTATTCTGTTTCATTTATTCACGTTATAATTATTATTGTTGTATATACATATATTAAATTGGCAAGCGAGCGGTCGGGCTCGTGCATTGGAGTTTGAAACGTTAATGACTCGGTGCTGTGACCTCTTGTCAATACAACTGAATATGTATTAAAAACTAAACGCTGCGGCCGCAGCTGCAGACGCTTGAGCCTAGGCAGATTGCAATAGAGAAAAAACGATAATAAGATGATTATGATAAATGAGCGTGCAAGACGTGCGAGTTCAAGCGCTCTCTTGCTACGCATAGCAAATTAAATGTGTTAAACAAGTTGAATGTTAGGCTATGTTCAGCTGCACTATTTTGGGAGCTGGCCCGAACATGACCCATTTCACTACTGCCGTCTGCACAAGCGATCGCGACCGAGTTTACAAAAACAAAACACATGCGATGTGACGCACTTGCTGATAATTGCAAAAACAAAATACAGTGTGTATGCGTCCGTTTTTCTCTTTACTTCTTTGTGCCTTTGACAATTGATTTATGACACAAGTAGAGTTTGTTGTTTTTGTAAGTGTTGTTGTTGGGATCGCACTGCTACTTTTTGTTTGTGTCAATGATTTAAAACAAATCAATTAAAACATAGCTTGGTGCGCCTAGAAGAGTTTTGCACACCAGAATATGTTAAGGGGGAGGTTTTACCTACATACTTGCTAATTACAAACTTAAACAAAACGTAACACCCAAATACAAATACCTATTTCCATTGTTGTTTTGATATAATTTTCGAGCTGACATTTGTATCTTTGGTTGCTGTTAAAAATGCACATATGTACATACATACATACATACACATGTATGTACGTACATTTTACATTGTTTTGTACATACATATATATAACATAAAATGCAAGTGCAGATATATGTATATACCGTGCAAAAACAAACGCACTAACAAATAGAAACTGAAGAAAATGTAATCTGCATACATATGTATGTATATTTAATGCAAAAAAGTTGTATAGATATGTACATATGTACATACCCCCTTCTAAGTCCCTATCAACCTTGAGACTCTAGGGCAAAAACTGAGAAAGTTATTGAGGAGGCGGTATAGATGGGCGTGGCATCCAATATTGCACATCTCTTACGAATGTCACTAACAATGTTTCCAAGTCTGTTGACTCTAGCGCAAAAACTGGGAATGATATAGAAATTTCAGATTTTACGAGGTGGGTGGAAAAGGTGGGCGTGGTATATAAAATTTTGATGAAGATCGGTTACGGATGTCACTAACAATGTTTCTACCAAGTTTGGTGACTCTAGCCCAAAAACTGAAAAAGATATAGAGTTTTCAGATTTTAGAAGGTGGGCGAAATTAGTGCGGGCTTGGCATCCAAAGTTTTGATGCATATCTTTGGAAGACTTCAGCATCTACCTTTCCATCAAATTTCGTGAGTATAGCTTTTTGCCCCTTAATTTGGTGACTCTGCTAAAATGTGATATATATATGTCGGAGATTAAGATTCGAATCTGTAATTATGTTAAGCAATCGATATGTAATAAAAGTTCGAAAGAGTAACAGAACCCTGCTGTGATGTTTCTCTGTAATGTAAGAGCACCATTTGAGTACGAAATGAGCATGGCGCCTGTGTGGCTGTTGCGTGAATGACAATGTAAATGCAAGAAGAAGAAGAGACCGGAAGAGAGTCAGTATAGAAAGAAGAAGGCAACACACTAGACGACTTGCTGTGCTATTACCGTGATAGAGAAAATATAGAAAAATGGAAGAGTCTAATCCACTGCCATCTCCGACATCAGAAGTGGGATCAGGACCTCACCACAAGATCATTCTAACAACAATTGGCGTGCCCTTTATGAGTCGCAGAATAAACAATTTATGGAATTTTTAAAATCAATGCAAATTTCCAAAATTGCGGCGCACGCAAGCAAAAAAGTCACGCTACCGAAGTTTAACCCTGACGCTGTTGGCGCAGATGCTGCGGCTTGGTGCAAAATGGTGGACATAATTATGACGGAAAATATGTTGGAAGGAGGTGAACTCGTGATGACGCTTAGCAATGCATTGGAAGTTGGAGCATCGCAGTGGCTGTCACAAATCTGCTACAGTGGAATAAAGTGGCTTGACTTTCGTGAACTATTTGTCCAACGCTACAAAGGTATAGAGACGCCGGCAGCCATTTTGTTAAACATTTTGAACGGCCGCCCAAAGTCAAGCGAGTGTTTGTCTGTATACGGTAGTCGACTTGTGACGTCACTACTATCAAAGTGGAAAAATATGAACATGGAGGAAATAGCAGTGTCCGTCGTGCTGGCACATACTTCGCAAATAGACAACAGGCTGAAGCAATTACTATATACTACGAATATCAGATCGCGTAGTGAACTGGAGTTGCAGTTGCGTGCGTATGCATTTGGCAAACGGAGTGACAACATGTCACCAGAACGCGCTGGTGTCTTTGAGCGGAAGAAACCAAGACTGCAGTCGCACATCAAGTGTCACTATTGCGGCAAGCTTGGCCACAAAATAGCTGACTGCCGTACTAAGAAATCCGCAGAGTCAAATTCATCCAGGAATGGCTCGACTTACAGCAATAAAACATCATTTAAAGACAGGCCTGCTGTGACGTGCTTTAAATGTGGGAAGCCTGGACACATTTCGTCAACGTGCACAGTGGGTACATCATCAGACAAGGGTGCAGCATACGAGAAACATGTAGATACATGCACCATAGACGAGCCGAAAGGAACATTATATCAATTTGGTGAGCCCGTTCCATTCCTTTTCGATTCGGGAGCTGAGTGCTCAATAATGAAAGATAAGCTTGCCAATAGGTTCATGGGCAAGCGTATACATAATACAGTAGTCATTAGTGGCACCGGCGAAAACTCTGTAACTTGTACGATGCAAATCCTCGCCACTGTTACCATATGTAACTTCTCCTTAGAAATATTATTTCATGTAAGACACGATTTGCTGATTGGTCGTGACATTCTCAGTCAAGGTGTAGGTGTAATAATTGAGGCCAAGAGGTTCGTCATGTACAAGATCAAATCCATCAATACGTTATCCAGTATAGTTAAATTTGATTTTATGGAAGATATTAACATTAATAGGTTAGGATCTTAGGGGGAAAAACCCCAAATGGGAAAAAATATTTTTTTTTTTAAAAAAAAATAAAAAAAAAAAAAAAAAAAAAAAAATTAAAAATTTTAAAAAAAAAAAAAAAAAAAAAAAAAAAAAAAAAAAAAAAAAAAAAAAAAAAAAAAGAAGGAAAAGGGAAAAAAAAAAAAAAAAAAAAAAAAAAAAAAAAAAAAAAAAAAAAAAAAAAAAAAAAAAAAAAAAAAAAAAAAAAAAAAAAAAAAAAAAAAAAAAAAAAAAAAAAAAAAAAAAAAAAAAAAAAAAAAAAAAAAAAAAAAAAAAAAAAAAAAAAAAAAAAAAAAAAAAAAAAAAAAAAAAAAAAAAAAAAAAAAAAAAAAAAAAAAAAAAAAAAAAAAAAAAAAATTAAAATTTTTTGATTTGAGCCAGGCTGAAAAAGACAAACTTGCAGAGCTATTAAATTCATATGCTGAAACGTTCATAAAGGGTATTCCAGAAAGACGCGTAACCACTGGTGAGTTAGAAATTCGTTTGATCGATAGCAATAAGACTGTACAGAGGCGTCCATACAGACTAAGTTCGGAAGAAAAGTTGCTTGTTAGAGCCAAAATACAAGAATTATTAGCATCCAAAGTCATACGACCCAGTTGCTCACCATTTGCGAGTCCAATGTTATTAGTGAAGAAAAAAGATGGCGGTGAGCGTCTGTGTATCGATTATCGTGAGCTCAACGCAAATACTATCGCCGATAAGTACCCATTGCCATTAATATCGGATCAAATCGAAAGACTGCGAGGCAGCAAGTATTTTTCAAGCCTCGATATGGCAAGTGGTTTCTATCAGATACCAATACATCGCGATTCTATTGAACGCACGGCTTTCGTGACAACAGAAGGCCAGTATGAATTTGTGGCCATGCCATTTGGCTTGAAGAATGCTTCGTTCATCTTTCAACGAGCAATTACACGAGCCTTAGGAGAGTTGGCATATTCATATGCAATCGTGTACATTGATGATGTTTTGATTGTTGCTAGTACCAAAGAAGAGGCTTATGATAGACTTAATAAAGTAATACAGAAGTTATCTAGTGCTGGGTTTTCGTTCAATGTAATAATAATAATAAATATATTGGGGAGATCTCCCAACAGAGATGGAGGCACTGCGACCGAACGATCTTTTGTGCCCATAAGACTCCCTATTCAGACAAGAGCTGCTCAACCTCCCTTATGAAGGCTAGCAGACCTCCCGTCGAGGCTTTCCTTATCTGCATAGCTGTCAGAAACTCGCTATGCAGATGCCTCCTTCTAGACCAAATGACGGCTGGGCATTCACAGAGAATGTGTTTTGTCGTCTCGTCATCCCCCTTACAGAGCCTACACTCTGTGTCAGGAGACAGACGCATTTTATGAAGATGGTATTTTAAGACATGGTGGCCGGTGAGGTAGGCTACCAACCGTCTTAGGTCCATCCTGGAACACCCAGCAGTATTCCTTAATTCGTTCAATGTAAAGAAGTGCTCATTTTTAAAGTCAAGTATCGAATATCTTGGGTATGTAATCGGAAATGGTGAAATAAGACCCAATCCTCGCAAGATACAGGCTTTGGCTGCATTGCCACCACCACAGTCAGTAACGCAAGTGAGACAATTCATCGGCTTGTCAAGTTATTTTCGACAATTTATTCCAAGGTTCTCAGAGGTAATGAAGCCGTTATACTTGCTTACATCTAAGAATAATCAATTTCAATGGCAACATGATCATGAGCAAGTGCGCCAAGAAATTATATCAGCTTTAGTGAGTGATTCTGTATTGATTATCTATGACCCGCAATATCCAGTGGAGCTTCATACAGATGCTAGTGCTGAGGGGTATGGAGCGATATTGATGCACAAAGTAGATGGTAAACCGAGAGTTATAGAGTATTATAGCAAATGCACAACAACTAACGAATCGAAATATCATTCTTATGAGTTGGAAACGCTCGCTGTATTCAATGCAGTTAAATATTTCCGCCATTATCTACATGGCCGTCCATTTGTGGTTTATACTGACTGCAATTCTTTAAAAGCCAGCCGTAACAAGATTGATTTGACGCCCAGAGTCCATCGCTGGTGGGCGTATTTGCAATCCTTTGAGTTTAAAGTAGAATATAGAAAGGGGAAGCACATGGCACATGTCGACTTTCTATCGCGTAATCCTCTTCCAAAAAGCTCATTGCCGGTTGCAAAGGAAATAAGTAAAGTCTGCATAGAGATAGCCGATATCACGAATAATTGGTTGCTAGCGGAGCAGCAGCGTGATATCGTGATATCTACCATAATTAAAAAGCTGCAAGATAATGAGTTGCAATATGAAGAGGCGAAATCATATGAGTTGAGATCCGGTATGCTGTATAGGAAGATACAAAGAAGTGGTAGAACCAAATGCCTTTCCATAATACCGCAAACCTTTAGGTGGTCTATTATAAACCATGTGCATGAAGCCATCATGCATTTGGGATGGAAAAAGACCTTAGACAAAGTCTATACACAATATTGGTTCCAGAACATGTCTAAGTATGTGCGAAAGTTTGTGGAAAACTGTATAACGTGCAAGCTGTCGAAATCGACATCGGGTAAGGCACAAGTAGAACTACATTCTATACCTAAAGTTAGTATACCGTGGCATACAATACACATTGATATAAGTGGCAAATTAAGCGGCAAAAGCGATGTTAAGGAGTATGTGATAGTGCAAGTGGATGCATTCACTAAATTTGTTTATTTGCATCACACCCTTAACCTGGACACCGAGAGTTGCATAGAGGCTATAAAATCTGCCATATGCTTGTTTGGTGTACCTAATCGCATAATTGCTGACCAGGGTCGTAGCTTCGCAAGTAATGTTTTTAAACAGTTTTGTTCTACGCATAGAATTGATTTGCATTTCGTGGCAACAGGTGCCAGCCGAGCAAACGGTCAGGTCGAGCGTGTCATGAGTACCATGAAAGCAATGTTGACGGCAGTAGAGACAGAAAAGCGATCTTGGCAGGAGGCCTTAAAGGATGTTCAGTTAGCTTTGAATTGCACGACCAATCGAGTAACAAATGTCAGTCCATTAGAATTATTAATTGGTAAAGAAGCAAGACCAATGGGCATGATGCCATTGATAGATGAAGATGAAGTAGATGTTGAAGGTATCAGAGCCAGAGCCCAACAAAATATGTTAAGTAATGCAGAATATGACAAACAAAGATATGATAAGAACAAAGCGAATATTGTAAAGTTCAATGTGGGTGACCATGTCTTGCTCAAAAATGAAGAGCGGCACCAAACAAAGCTGGACCCGAAATTTAGGGGACCATTTATAATAATTGAAATGCTTGATGGTGACCAATATGTTTTAAAGTCTTTGACAAGTAAGAGAACGTATAAGTACGCTCATGAACAGTTGCGAGCAATGCCGAAAGAAATATGTGTAGAGGATGAAGAGATGCAAGTGATGCCGATTGAGGCACTCTTGGAGAAGAGCGATGCGCCGAATGAGGCACTCTTAGAGGAGAGCGATCTGCCGATTGAGGCACTCTCAGAGAAGAGCGATGCGCCGAGTGAGGCACTCTTAGAGAAGAGCGATGCGCCGAGTGAGGCACTCTTAGAGAAGAGCGATCCGAAGAGTGAGGCACTCTGAAATGAAAGAGATGCGCCGAAGGAGGCACTTTCAGATGAGGTGATGGAATTGCCATGCACACAAGCCACCAGTGGGTGCAAATGATCGAATTTCAGAAGGTGTTAGTTAAAAAAAAAAAAAAAAAATTGAGCAAGGCATGGAACGCCAATATGTTTGTAGTGCTAAGAAAATAAGTAAAGAAACACGGCACACGAGGACGTGTGAAAAGTCAGGAAGGCCGTGTCGGAGATTTAGATTCGAATCTGTAATTATGTTAAGCAATCGATATGTAATAAAAATTCGAAAGAGTAACAGAACCCTGCTGTAATGTTTCTCTGTAATGTAAGAGCACCATTTGAGTACGAAATGAGCATGGCGACTGTGTGGCTGTTGCGTGAATGACAATGTAAATGCAAGAAGAAGAAGAAGAGACCGGAAGAGAGTCAGTATAGAAAGAAGAAGGCAACACACCAGGCGACTTGCTGTGCTATTACCGTGAAAGAGAAAATATAGAAAAATGGAAAAGTCTAATCCACTGCCATCTCCGACATATATATGTGTTTCATCGATTTGCACATCGAGGGGTATCGACTTGTTATCGATTTCCCAGGCCCCTGAGGTCGTAGAGCCAAATTTAACACTTTGTCTGACGAAGGTATGTGTACCAAGATATTTGCAACGTTGCAAAGCTCTAGCTTTAGGCGTGTTGAAAAAAGTTGCGTTCAAACGGACGGACAGACACCATGACGGACATTGCATAAACCCAATATATGATGCGTCTGATTCTCAACGAAAAAATTATTTGGCAATACGAAGACGAAGTCAGACTGAATATGAACGCACGCAAGAAAATGCATCGCAGCGTAAGCGAAATAAACGAAATAGATCGGTTAACACTATACCTACACAGAGTCTTGCACGGCGATCACGAGTAGATACAAATTATCGTGAAGGCAGAGTTCCGCTTCGCCTTCGCGATCAAATGGAATATGTTGATTTTAATACTATCCTGACTGCGACTACAGCCTGCATGGTGACATTGGAGCAATGAATATTATTTGTACGCATTGCAATGCAGCGAAGTTTCGAGGAGAAACAGCTGGCATGTGCTGCTCCAATGGCAAAGTGAAACTGCCAGCATTGGAACCGCCACCCGATCCATTACATTCCTTGATCACTGGAGAATCGCCGACGTCTAAGCATTTCTTGAGAATATTCAAGCATACAATTCATGCTTTCAAATGACTTCTTTTGATGCAACAAAAATCATTAGAGATGAATTTATGCCGACGTTCAAGATTCAGGGACAAAGATACTATAAATTTTTGCAAATATATTTTACTAGCAATAAATTATTTTTAATATTTTAAAAGGTACGTAATACGTTATACATATTACTTGGCGAAGCACGTACTGGGCCGCTAGTTTTGTATATATTGCTACAATTTTGTAAAAACTATTAGCGCAGCGAAGCAAGCGGGGCACTTACTAGTCTTATATACAAAAAAAATTGTTTTTGAATAAATTTATAGACTTAAATAAATGAATAAAAATATATAAATAAATGAATTAAACTTGTATACAACTATATATTTAATATACTATGTTTTTAATTTACATAAATTGGTTTCTGAATTTGCCAAAAAAAACTAAATGAATAATATTTTTCTTGAATTTGAATTGAAATTGGACTAATGGAAATTTAGATGTCTTTTGCTTTAAGATTGTTTACCTAATGTTTATAAAATTAAAATGAATAAAAATTATATTAGTTATTAACAGAAAACCATAAGAACTAAACAAAAAAAATATTAACAAAAAAAATACATAGACTTATAAATACCCTTCTAAAATATAACATTTTGGTTTCTTTTTATACTTTGATACCAAAGGTATCATAGTATACATATTGGGTTTGTGCAATGTCCGTCATGGTGTCCGTCCGTCCGTCCGTATGAACGCAACTTTTTTCGACACCCTTAAGGCTAGAGCCTTGCAACTTTGCAAATATCTTGGTTCATGTCTTCGTCAGACAAAGTGTTAAATTTAGGGCTCTACGACCTCAGGGGGCCAGGGAAATCGATAACAAGTCGATACCCCTCGATAAGCGAATCGATAAAACACAAATATATCCCACATTTTAGCAGCTAAAGTCACCAAATTTGGGACAACATAGCCGATGACATTCCCCAAAAAACTGCATCAAAAGTTTGGATGCCACGCCCACATATTCCGCCCCCAGCCCCCCTTAAATTATAAACAAAAATGCCTGTATCTTCTACAGTTTTGAAGCTATAGCCACCAAAATTGACATGAAGTTAGATACTGACATCTGACAAAGTTATGATTCAAAACTTAGGATACCACGCCCCAAAACAACGGGAAATGCCCCACCGCCCTTATAAAAACCGGAATGTATGTTTGTATCTTCGCCAGTTTTTAAGCTAAAGTTACCAAATTTTAAGGTAGGATAGCTGGTGACATTCCCCAAAAAACTGCATCAAAAGTTTGGATGCCACGCCCACCTATTCCGCCCCCAGCCGCCCTCAAATTATAAACAAAAATGCCCGTATCTTCTACAGTTTTCAAGCTATTGCCACCAAAATTTACATGAAGGTAGATGTCGACATCTGACAAAGTTATGCATCAAAACATTGGATGCCACGCCCCCAAACAACGGGACATGCCCCACCGCCCTAAAAAAAACCGGATGGCATGTATCTTCGCCTTTATTTACTAAATTTTTCTAAATATGACATTAAAGAATAAATTTTGTCTTTATAACGATTATTAAAATGAAATTATAAGTTTTCTTATATTAGGGAGTCATGCGGCGAAATAATAGAAAGATGGTATGATATTCGTTTGGCGTAGGGATCATCAACACAAATTATTAGTGGATTACGATGATAATAGTACGGTGGGCAAAAGCTGTGACACTAACATCAGTCCAGTACAGCCAAGCAACAATCGTGGAGTGTCGACTCCAGCGCCTAATACCTTTCTTTTCCTCTCTCACTCCCCCTTTATATAGGTGCTGGATGAGGTCACCCATCTTCAGAACATAAAATCTCCTGGCTATGATGGCATCGGTGCACCCGCGGTGAAGGCGCTACCAGCAAACTGCATCACCCTGCTGGCACAAATCGTCAACGCGTGCTTAAGAATAGGGCACTTCCCAACACAATGGAAATGCGCTGAAATAATTTTCATAATTCAATAAAATTCAAATTTCAATAATTTTCATTCCAAAGCCCGGCAAACCAGACAGCGAACCTGCGTCATATCGCCCGATCAGCCTTTTGACAATAATGTCCAAAATTTTTGAGAGATTATTTTGCGGAGATTACTGTCAATAATGGAAGACAACAGTTCGCTGCCAGATCACCAATTCGGGTTTAGACGCTGCAATAAAACTCCCGAACAGTGCCATCGTTTAGTAGAAAGAATCCCCCAGGCACAGGAGAGTAAGCAATTTTGTTCAGCGGTCCTACTGGACGCTAAACAGGCTTTCGAAAGAGTTTGGCGCACTGGTCTATTGTTCAAATTAAAAAAGGAACTCCCTGCTCCTTACTTTTTCCTTACCTTTTCTTAAAATCGTACCTGCACCGGAGAAACTATTATGTGCTATGCGGAGATAAAGATTCGGACATAATGGAGGTCAGAGCGGGAGTACCCCAAGGCAGTGTGCTGGGCCCTGTCCTTTACACCCAATACAGGGCGGACCTACCGGTTATCAGGGACCACAGACTCTTGGTGGCCACATACGCAGATGACACTGCATTCCTGGCAGTCGCTGACAGACAGACGGCGCACAGTGAGGCCTCTGCCGGAGAAGCGTTGCATAAATCATTTTTTTCATGAACGCGTTTGGCAAAAGTAAAACATGTAATCGACAGAGAATACTTCAAAAATAATTCATGCAAAAGATTTTTGAAATCGGTTAAAAATTATGGCTGCTAGAGCTTATCAAAGTTGAGAAATATTTCGTGAGTACGAATAAATGACAATTTTTACGAAAATTCGCCACTTTCAAAGTGAATATTGGGCGATATAAACAACCGATCTTCGATTTTTTTTTTTATATGAAAAGTATGTTCAATGTTAGTATTTTGTTGTTTAAAGTTTGAATATAACTGAAATACTTATTTAACTAGAAACGTTTAAAAAATACACTAAATTTTCCTTATTTTTGAACTTTCGTGGAATAGAACTCACAGGGATAAGACAGGATAATTGTGGGACCACTTGCATATGATAGATGAAATATATATACCTTTCATATGTTTTTGGTCTAAATCTGCGGAAATCGAGATAAATTCAAAAAACTAGGTGTACCTCGCGTTAAAAGCACGCGGCAGGTATAAGGAAGAAGAAGAGCGCATGCAAATTTGGCTGTAGCGGGTGTGTTGTTTATTTATAACATTGCTATATGTTGTATTATAAGTACTACCTGACTATATGTACCCACTTTAAGAAATGTTGAGTTTATAATTACCTGCTTGAAAAGGGTGTGAAAGGCAGGTAAATATATGTTTATGGCTTCTGTTGTTCCCTTACGCCTGAGGAGTGTAACTTCTGAAAATTGGAAAAATCTTCGACCATCATCGATTCATTATTTTCGCCCTATTTTCTTAAAATATTCCTCTAAGTTGATTAAATCAACTGTAAGCGACATGCAGAATCAAATTAGCCAACTTAAAACCTACTGTTTTTCAAATCAAGAGTGGAAAAACAATCACGATTAACTTTTAATTTTTCCTGACAATGATTGATGGAAAAGTCTTAAATGAAATAACAAACACCTCCTCAACTTCAAGGTGTCCTCTTTGTAAAAAAAAATTCAAAAGGACTTTCACAACTTAGACGACTCAACGAGTGACGAGAACTGCTACGAATATGGAATTTCTCCTTTGCATTGCAGAATAAAGTGTATGGAATTTATTCTGAAGCTTGCCTACACACTTCCTCGGCCAGGAGAAACAGCAACGGATAATACAAATCGTGAGGATATACAGAGTAGAAAAGAAATTATACAAGCTGAGTTCTCTCAGAAGTTGGGATTGAAAGTTGACTGCCCAAAGCATGGATACGGAAATACGAATGACGGAAATACTTTAAGGCGATTTTTTGAAAATGATAAAATGACATCTTTGATAACAGGTGTTAATCATGAGATCATTAAAAGGTTGGCTGTTATCCTAAATGTAATAAACTGCAAGGAAATGATAGGTTAGGTTAGGTTAGAGCGGTAGTGAGAGGAAAAGACCCCCCACTCACGTAGGCCAGAGTTGGTCCGTTGTGGTGCCGCGTTTGGACTGCGTCCAAAACCGTCTACCCAGACGCAGAGTGTGTAACACCGCTTTCGAGGGCGTGGTCCCAGCCCGAGGCTCTTATAAAAGACAGGATATTTTTCGGGCTTATATCCGCTAGTTGGGAGAGGTCCGTTAAGAAAAAGGAGCCGAGAGAGATAAAAAGGTCTTGCAGAGTGCCGGACAGTCGCAGAAAAGGTGGGAAACCGTTTCCTCCTCCTCCTTCTCGTCTTGACAGCTTCTGCAGAAATCATTGAAAGGGGCTAGAAGTCTCGCTGCGTGAGTCCCTACTAGCCAATGTCCCGTAATTGCCCTTATTACAGCAGCACAGCCTAATCTGTTTAAGTTGATTAGGCCAGAAGAACGCTTTCTACAGGGCGTTGGCCAGGTTTTCCTAGCAATCCTAGCCGTTGCATTATTGAGTTGCCACCTTTTATTAGCTTCAAGTTCAAAATGTGAAAGAACTCTTAGCTTGCAGCTGGCCATGGGAATACCCATGCCCTCCTTGTCTGTGAGGAGAGGCAAAGTAGTTCCATGCCTTGCCAGCTCGTCCGCCTTACAATTGCCCTCGATGCCCTCATGTCCGGGCACCCAAATTAGGTAAAGCTCGAACTGCTCAGCCATCTCTTGAAGAGATTTGCGGCAGTTTGTGACGGATATCGAGTTTGATGATATCGAATGTAGGGCTTTGATAGCCGCCTGGCTATCAGAGAAGATGCATATGTTTTCTGCTGAGCACTCTTTTTCAGCGAGGCATAGAAGTGCCTCCTGTATTGCAGTGATTTCGGCTTGGAAGACACTGCAATGATCAGGGAGGCTAAAAGATTTACTAATGGATAGCTCTTCGCAAAAGACGCCTCCCCCAACTCGGTCGTCTAGCTTAGAGCCATCCGTGAAGATTCTGATAGAGTTTGTCGGCCCTGGAGTGCCTAAGCACCAGTTTTCCCTTGGGGGGATAATTACTTTAAAAGTAGTTCTAGGGAATTCCTGAGGACAGCAGTAGTCCGTGTTTGAGGGGATAAGTTGGTTTCCCACAAGGATATTGGAGTGACCGTAGGTCATTTCGGGCCACTGTTTTGTTTCCCTCATGCGTAGGGCGGAGAGAGTTGCTACTAACTTCCCCATTTGGTCGATTGGTAGAAGGTTTAGAATGTTGTCTAGAGTCTCAGTTGGGGTCGTTCTGAGAGCTCCTGTTGTTGTCAGTCCTGCGGCGCGCTGCACTTTGCCGAGCTTATGGACTGTTGTTTTCTTTGACAATGTTGGCCACCATACTGATACTCCGTACAGCAGGATAGGACATACGATAGCTGTGTACAGCCACAGCGATATGCGGGGTGCCATTCCCCATTTCAGTCCAATAGACTTTTTGCAGGTATATAGAGCGACCGAGGCTTTCTTAACACGTTCCTGTGTATTGAGATTCCAGTCTAGTTTACAATCTAAAGTGAACCCTTAGTATTTGGCCGATTTGCTAAAAGCAAGTTCCACCCCGTTTAATGTTGGAGGTTTGAGTGGAGGAATCTTATATTTCCTAGTAAATAGGACTAAATCAGTTTTAGCTGGGTTTAGTCCGAGACCCTTTGACGTGGTCCAGGTGGACAGGTTTCGAAGTGCAGTGGTCATACATTCGCACAGTGTTTGGGGGTATTTTCCCGAGAAAGCAATAGCGACATCGTCTGCATAGGCGATCACCTTGCCGCCCCTACCCTCCATGGAGCGCAGCAGACTGTTGACTGAAACATTCCATAGGAGAGGGGAGAGGACACCTCCTTGTGGGGTGCCTCTACTTATGAACCTGGAGATAGTCGAGGACCCCAAAGTGGATCTGACGATTCTTCGTTTGAGAAGTTGATCAATCAGATCCACGATGCGATGCTCGACCCCCAAATTCGATAGCGCCTCGGTGATCGCCTCTGGTACAACGTTATTAAACGCTCCCTCTATGTTTAGGAAGGCTATGAGACAGTACTCTCTTTGGTAGAGAGCCTTTTCAACTGTAGAGACAACAGCGTGAAGCGCTGTCTCGGTTGATTTACCTTTCTGGTAAGCATGTTGTTCTTGAGAGAAATGATCTGTCTTGAATCGAGTTTCTGATGTGAACCCCCAAGACCCTTTCTGGCGTTTTGAGTAGAAAGGATGTCAGACTAATGGGGCGGAAATCCTTCGGGGTCGTATGTGAGGCTTTACCCGCTTTTGGAATGAAGACGACTTTGGATTCCAGCCATGTCTTGGGAATCAAGCCTGTCGCTAGGATATCTTTAAAGATTTTATGAAGCCAGTTAACGGCAGTTGCCCCTGCTTGCTGCAATTGGGCTGGGATGATGCCGTCAGGTCCTGGTGATTTGAAGGGCGAGAAACTTTGTATAGCCCATGTGATGATGTCTTTGGAGAGAAAATCGGTTGCTAAGTGCCCTTGAAATTCTCTGGCTAAGACAAGTGGTGACTCGACTAAGCAACCGGAAAGTGGGTTTCCATAAGAAGTTCTAGAGACTCCGAACTGGTCGTTGTCCACAAGTTGTCTGGTTTCTTAAGGAACCCAACGGTTGTCTGAACTACTGGAGAGAACCTTTCTGAGCCTTGCGGCATCAGTAGTGTTTTCAATTTAGGAGCAGAAGTTTTTCCACGAAAGGCGTTTATTCTGTCTAAGTGTCTTTTTAAAAGTTGCAAGGCTGGCTTTGTAGAGATCCCAAGATTGGTCGTCTCCACTTTGCTTTGCATAATTGAAAAGCTTACGTGATGTCTTACGAAGCTCACCTATTTCCGGGGACCACCATGGTAGTTTTGTTTTCCCTCTTGGTTTACTCAGGGGACATGACATGTTGAGGGCGGACATGCATGCCTCCGTGAGTTTCTGAGTGAGCATCTCTGTTTGCTCAGGGGATGGGAGTCCCGAAGGAGGCTGTTCGGGAATTAGTCTCCCAATTTGGGCTTTGAAAACGGTCCAGTTTGTACGTTTGTAATTTCTGCACCATTTTGGCTTTGGTGTATCAAGGGAGAAAGCTATACCTATGGTCAGAGAACGAATGTTCATCAAGCACCCTCCATCTAATGAGTCTTTGATGGAGGGACGCCGTTGCAAGCGTCATGTCTAAGACTTCTTGCCTATTACTAGTAATAAAGGTAGGGTCATTACCTATATTGCAGATGTTGAGGTTGGTGGACAGGATATAGTTAAAGAGTGACTCACCCCGTTCGTTTATGTCAGTGCTGCCCCACTGATGGTGATGTGCGTTGGCATCGCATCCTATGATGAGCTCCGTGTGGGTCGCCTCGCAGTCGACGATCAGGCTTCGCAGGAGCGTGTGTGGTAGGGGGCCTTGTTGGTCGTGTGCCATATAGCTTGAGCTTAGCTTGACACAGCCCGACTTCAGCTCCAGGCAGGCAGCAGTGTTGTCGCCATTGCTGTAGTTAGAGAGCAGAAAAATATCTAGGTGTTTTTTTGCCATAATACAGGTGCGAACTTTACCTTCGTTGCGGGCTACAAGTAGCTTGTAGTCCTTCGTCCCCAATCCAGAAACCCTGCCACCGCAGACCCAAGGTTTCTGAATGAGGACTATGTCTGCTCCGCATTGGCCTATGCGGAGCAGAAGAGCGGCTGCAGCCGCCTTTCAGTGGTGGAGGTTTATCTGTAGAAGTCGTAGTGACATCTTCAGACTTAATTTCCACCACCGTACGCTCCGCTTCTTCTTCTGTGTCCGTGTCGGAGAGGCAGATCAAGTTGACTAACTTGTTGGCCAGCTCGGAGCCCTCCGACTGGTAGCCTGTAAGGTTGTCTCCCTCTTTTTTAATTGCAGATGACTCACCGCCCGTGGCTTGGGCTGGGGTGCCATTTGCAGCGGCGCTAGTTGTGGCAGCCTCTTCTCGGTTTGGCGCTACATCGTCAGCCGAAGATTTGCCGGCCGCGTCCGACCGGTACACCCTTATTACTACGGGTTTGAATCCGTAGTGGGCTGCACCGCTGGATTTGGCCAAGGAAATGATAAATGGTGCAAAATTTGGCGAATACACATCGCAAACAGCTCAACTTTTGACTGATTTGTATCCTCAGAAAAAACTTACCCCCACGGTACATAGGATTTTGGCTCATGGAAAGGACTTAATAGAGTATTAAAGCTTACCAATTGGAGAGCTGTCTGAAGAAGCACAGGAATGTAAAAACAAGGACTACAAAAGGTTCAGATACACAAATACGTGCAAAATTTCTCGGGCTCGACAAAATGAAAACCTTTTTAACATGCTGGCATCCTCATCGGATCCACTTTTTGCATCGCTTAGACATGTGCGATCACGAAATGATTTGGAAGGAAGCAACTATAGTTCTGAAATGTTAAGTTTATTAGATATGAACATTAATGTTGATGATCATTTTGTTGAAAATCAGTCATCAATAGCAAATATTCAAAATTAACCTGAAAAATCGGAAAAAATACCAATTTAAATGTAATGTATTTTAGTTTGAAAATCGAATTAAAACAAACTAAAAATTTTATAGTTATTGAAATCATTAAACATTTTCAGTTATAACACAGTCTTACAAAATTCAAAAAAAATTTTGCAACGGGGATGGGATGTATTTTTTTGAGTTTGGGGTGACGAAAAATGAAAAAAAATGTATATATAAGGGTAAGTTAATTGGAGAAATTTCGCAGTAGAGTCAATTTTGTGTTTTTTCCAAAATACCGAAAAATGACTCACGTTTTCTTACATTCATACTGAAGTATTAGCTACAATTTGTATCCGATTGAGTGTTTCAAGACTTTGTTTTAAAGGTATGACTTGTGCGCAAATCTTAAGCGTATTTGACGTTGTGTAGCTTATTGCAAACGTGAGTTATAGCCAAAAGTGTAGAAAAGTGTTTTTCAATAAAATCGCATTTTTAGCACTTTTATTCAACTTTGACGTTGTATAACGGCACCGTCGGGCAAGATATCTTAGATTTTTTTTTTTGATATTGTAGAGTATTTTATTACGAACAAAACGATGTGTGGTGCTACGCATATTCATTCAATTATGTTGTTGTTTTTGCAAAAATGTAAAAAATGCCGTTTTTGATTTTTTCACTAACCGAAACAGATAGTTGGTTTGTTGTAGATGAATTCAAAGTATCAAACGCTTTAAACTTATTTTACGAACGTTTTCAAGGTCACTCATCTAGACTCCTTCGTTACAATTTTCATTTGACCAAAAAAATACAAAATGGCGGCAGTTTTAAGAATAAAAACTAACGAAAATCATGTAATTTTTTTTCATATTTTTACTTTTTATTTAAATAAAAGAAAGTGTGTTAAACAATTCGTCAAAGCCTTAGATGAAGATTTATAAGCGTTTAAACGAACGCTAAGATTAAAGAAGGCGTGTTCGTTGGGCCACAAATTCGCAAGTTGTTTTATGACGAACAATATCAGCAATGTTTGAACACTCTAGAGATCAGAGCATGGAATTCCT
Source organism: Scaptomyza pallida (assembly GCA_018152965.1). NCBI lineage: Eukaryota > Metazoa > Arthropoda > Insecta > Diptera > Drosophilidae > Scaptomyza > Scaptomyza pallida. The sequence goes on from JAECXP010000196.1 coordinate 701,221, forward strand.
TCAAAAACGTAGTTGAAGGCTTTCTTGGGTCTAATCGATCCCCAAACTACGAATATTTGGTGAAAGAATTGCTGCAAAGTTATGAAGCGATTGGAGCAAAAATGTCTTTGAAACTTCATTTCCTGCATTCCCATCTTGATTTCTTCCCGGTAAATCTTGGTGATATGTCTGATGAACAAGGCGAACGATTTCATCAAGATATTAAAGTTATTGAGGCCAGATATAAAAGAAAGTGTACTAGCCATATGATGGGTGAATATACTTGGTTCTTAGCACTGTCAAACAGTGAAGATACGGTAAAAAGAAAGTCTAAATCAGCAGTGCACTTTTGATTAAAGTCAAGAACCAAGTATATTTACTCATCATTTGGCTTGTATACTTTCGATAACATAAATATCCTGATGAAATCGGTTACCTTGTTCATCAGACATATCACCAAGATTTACTGGATTTACAAGAATCGCTTCATAACTGTGCAGAAATTCTTTAATCAAATATTCGTAGTTTGGGGAACGATAAGAAAGCCTTCAACACGCCTTCTTTAATCTTAGCGTTTGTTTAAACGCTTATAAATCTCCATCTAAGGCTTTGACGAATTGTTTAACACACTTTCGTTTTTTTAAATAAAAAGTAAAAATAAGAAAAAAAATTACATGATTTTCGTTAGTTTTTATTCTTAAAACTGCCGCCATTTTGTATTTTTTTGGTCAAATGAAAATTGTAACGAAGGAGTCTAGATGAGTGACCTTGAAAACGTTCGTAAAATAAGTTTAAAGCGTTTGATACTTTGGATTCATCTACAACAAACCAACTATCTGTTTCGGTTAGTGAAAAAATCAAAAACAGCATTTTTTACATTTTTGCAAAAACAACAACATAATTGAATGAATATGCGTAGCACCACACATCGTTTTGTTCGTAATAAAATACTCTACAATATCAAAAAAAAAAATCTAAGATATCTTGCCCGACGGTGCCGTTATACAACGTCAAAGTTGAATAAAAGTGCTAAAAATGCGATTTTATTGAAAAAAACTTTTCTACACTTTTGGCTATAACTCACGTTTGCAATAAGCTACACAACGTCAAATACGCTTAAAATTTGCGCACAAGTCATACCTTTAAAACAAAGTCTTGAAACACTCAATCGGATACAAATTGTAGCTAATACTTCAGTATGAATGTAAGAAAACGTGAGTCATTTTTCGGTATTTTGGAAAAAACACAAAATTGACTCTACTGCGAAATTTCTCCAATTAACTTACCCTTATATATACATTTTTTTTCATTTTTCGTCACCCCAAACTCAAAAAAATACATCCCATCCCCGTTGCAAAAATCGTGTCACACAGTGTAATTTAAAAAAAATAAAAATATTTCTTGATTTTGACCTTGAATATTTAAGCAGCACGGATACCTAGAACTCTCGACCAACACTTATTTTAAAGCTTGAGAAGTTTTCTGTCTGTTTTTAAATTTTTTAAATCGCTTCCTTAGGTTAGAAGTTATGATTTTTGCAATGTAAAATGAGCAAAGGCCCCACTGTGCGGCGTCCCTCATAATTCAAAAACAGCCAGACGCATTTGGAAAATGGCTGACCAGGTGGAACATTGTGGTGAACGCTGTTAAGTCCGCCCACGCCACATTTGCAAACAAAAGAGGAAACTGTCCACCGGTCAGCCTTAATCAAGTGGTGATACCACACAGAATTAAAAAAATCTCAGAACCGAAACCTTACCAGTACAACGCTTCGGTTCTGGAACTGTACAAAATAATATTGGTTTCAGGTTCCGGGTTTTAGAACCTTTAAGAATATCGGTTCCGGTACAGGTATTTGTTCCTCATTTGAATTGGTTCTTAGCGGTTCCGGGTTCTGGTTCTGGTTCAGTTTGACATCATAATAAAAACAAACAAAAAATGCACGTTTGTACGAAAACTTGCAGGACACACAGTATACTGTTATTTTACCGACCGCAATGCTGAGTTTCGTGTTTTTGCTGCTTCTCGCGCAAATTGTTATAGTATGCGTGTAAAAACTTTAATAGTATGTGTGCTTGCACATCTCTGATCTATATGGATGCATTCATTTACACGGAACATGAATCACACGACTTGACAGCTTGTGCTGGTCAAGAGTATATTGCACATTTGTAAAAGTTTTTATACAGTTGCAAACAAATTTTAAAGTTTATTTAAGAAGCAAACGTTGTAATTTCTTTAATTTTTATTAATTATATTTTTATTTTATTCCGCATAGACACGCACATAATCAATAATCATCGAGCTGCTGTTTTTCCAGGTAGAAGACCAAGAATCTCGCTTTTCCCAAAAAGAAAGCGCGGCACGCGGCTCTCGATTTGTATATGGTTTTACGCCTCTAGTTAGAATACTATCATCAAAATTTAAAAAACCTCCCACAGTTACGCCAAAAATTATAAAACATTTTTCGTTGAAATAGGGCAAGCCGTCGTAGAGCTCCCCGTAAATTTCTTCATCCACCATAAGAGTTATTTTCTCTTGACGCCAGATCATTGTGTAATTATGGAAAGTGTTTCCGTAGTGACTTGTACTTAATCGATCCTTCACAATTTGTTTAGCTTGTCCTTGATGCCAAACAACCATGCCCCCGTATAAGCGATTACCTGACAAGTCGTCATTCAAAGTGCTGCGCAAGTGTAAGTTTCCACGGACATATGCAACGCCTATAATTATTAACATAAAAAACAAAGAGTTAAACAGACTATAATCTTTGACTATTTGCTTTTTAAACGAATAAACAAGTGATAACGTTTCAGTCGGACGCAACCGATTGCGATATACTCTGATACTATTTCACATAACTACGTTATGGATTACAAATAGTAAACTAAGGGAATTTTTAGTATACAAAATACAGGCGGAAGGAGTAGGCGTGACTCCCAAACTTGTGATACAGATCTGCGGCAGATGTCACCTTCTATCCCCGTATTAAATTTGGTGGCTCTAGCACAAAAGCTGAGAAAGATATGTTGGTTTCCGGTTCTAAAAGGTGATCGGTTTATACATAGGTGGGCGTGGCATCCAAAACTTTGATTCAAATCTGTGGGGGATGTCCCTAACAACATTTCCACCAAAATTTTGTGATTTAGGCAAAGAAACTCAAGAAAATATGAAAATATATCCATTTGATGCAGATCTGTTGCGGATGTCATACAGATGAATATAACTTTTGAAAGAGTATTCAATAAAAATCACTGTCAAAGTTTCTGAATGGTTGTTCGCGCTCATTCAGATCTGACAAATTTTAACTCGAATCATTGGCCGTCAACATAACGTATAATTACAAGTAAAAACGTTGCAGTCGGACGCAACCGACTGCGATATACTTTGATACCAGTTTACACAGCTGTTTTAAGGATTCCTAGTGCAAATAGTAATATATGAGGGCTTTGGGTATAAAAATCAGGCAGAAGGGGTAGGCATGACATTTATCTGTGGCGGATGGCACCTTCTATCTCCCTATCAAGTTTGGAGACTCTAGCGCTTAAAATGAGAAAGATATTGAGGTGGGCGATATAAGTGGGCGTGGCATAAACAATTTTATGCACACCTGTTACGGATGTCACAACCAATGTTCATACCAAATTTGGTTACTCAAGCCCAAAAACTAAGAAAGATATAGAGGTGGGCGGTATAAGTGGGCGTGGCATCCAAAACATTGATGCAGATCTGTTACGGATGTCACTAACAATGTTCATACTAAATTTGAAGAGCCTAGCTCGAAAACTGAGAGAGATATAGCGGTGGGCGGTATAAGTGGGCGTGGCATCCAAAATTTGTATGCACACCTGTTACGGATGTCACTACCAATGTTCATACCAAATTTTGTGACTAGCTTAAAAACTGACAAAGATACATGCCTTCCAGTTTTTTTGGCGGTGGGCCATGTCCCGTTGTTTGGGGGCGTGGCATCCAATGTTTTGATGCATAACTTTGTCAGATGTCGACATCTACCTTCATGTAAATTTTGGTGGCAATAGCTTGAAAACTGTAGTCAACAGCTATCTTGCCATCAAATTTGGTGACTCTAGCTACTAAAATGTGGGATATATACGTGTTTTATCGATTTGCACTTCGAGGTGTATCGACTTGTTATCGATTTCCCAGGCCCCCTGAGGTCGTAGAGCCCTAGATTTAACACTTTGTCTGACGAAGACATGTACCAAGATATTTGCAAAGTTGCAAGACTCTAGCTTTAAGGGTGTCGAAAAAAGTTGCGTTCATACGGACAGACGGACAGACACCATGACGGACATTGCACAAACCCAATATACTATGATACCTTTGGTATCAAAGTATAAGAATTTGCTTAATATTATGTAATTTTTAATGTTTTAAAATAATTTGCTTGAGTGCGATAATTGGAATATTATAAAATAAAATTGAGTATGCGAATTAAATAATGTGTTTAAATTAAATTAATGAAAAAGAATTTAAAATAATCTATATATATAAAAATAAGTGGCAGTTTTCGTTGTTCATGCATAGCGCAAGAACGAGCTCACCTATTGAAACCAAATTTTTAGGCATTGTTCGGACTATTTAGTAGATAGTTTGTGTGAAGTTCGACCCAAATCGGTATACCAGTTCTTCACTTATCTCATATTTCATAATGAGTTCAATAAATGGAAACAAATTTTGAAAATAGAAAACAGGGATTTTGCTGTCAAATTTAAAATTTTTTCAGTGTTGAAAGTAAACAATATTTTTTTCTGTTGTCATTTTATTTTGTACGTGGTGCGATAACTATTGTGCGTGTACTTGCACAGAGTCTTGCACGGCGATCACGAGTAGGTACAAATTATCGTGAAGACAGAGTTCCGCTTTGCCTTCGCGATCAAATGGAATATGCTGGCTTTCAATACGATCCTGACTGCGACAACAGCCTGCCTGGTGACATTGAAGCAATGAATATTATTTGTACGCATTGCAATGCAGCGAAGTTTCGAGGAGAAACAGCTGTCATGTGCTGCTCCATTGGCATTTCTTGAAAAATATTCAAGCATTCAATTCATGCTTTCAAATGACTTTTTTTGGTGCAACAAAAATCATTAGAGATGAATTTATGCCGCCGTTCAAGGTTCAGGGACAACTATACCATCGAGCAGGCTCGATCTTACCATTTGCCGATGCTGACTATAAATTTTTGCAAATATAAGTTACAGTTTTAGAAAAATAAGTAAAACACAAACTAAAAACCATTAAGAGGTTTAATCGATATAGGTGTAGCGAAGTGCACCAGGTAACAGCTAGTTTAACCATATAATTTCAGTTAATTTTAAATTTCCTTAACTTATTGGGTGATTATTGAAAGTTAAAATATTTAAATCAGATAATCAATAAATGGTAAAACAATTGCCACTAATACAATTAAATGTGATGTGTATGCATACAGGTATAACACACAAGTAAATGCAGGCTACAGAAAAAAGAAACAAGAAAAGCGGTGCAGTCGGACGAAACCGACTGCGATATACTTTGATACCAGTTTACATAGCAGTGTAAAGGCTTCTGTTTGGGGCGTGGCATCCAAAGTTTTGATGCATATCTTTGTCAGATGCCAGCATCTACCTTTATACTACATTTGGTGGGTCTAGCTTCAAAACTGTAGAAGATACAAGCATTTTAGTTTATTTGGAGGAGGCAGATTTTTGAGGAATGTCACCATAGCTCGTCATTAAATTTGGTGACTCCAGCTGCTCAAATGTGGGATATAAATGCATTTTTTAGATGTGCACATTGAGGTGTTTTGACTTGTTATCGATTTCCCAGGCCCCCTGAGGTCGTAGAGCCCAAAAATTAACACTTTTTTTGACGAAGGCATGTACCAAGATATTTGCAAAGTTGCAAGGCTTCAGCTCTGAGGGTGTCGAAAAAAGTTGCGTTCATACAGACAGACGGACGGACACCATGACGGACAATGCACAAACCCAATATACTATGATACCTTTTGGCATCAAAGTATAAGAACAAAAATCTCGACAATGCTAGCCCAGCAAGAAACGAAACAAGCGACGCAAATGAATACTCCGTATTTTTACGGTTACTTGTTTTCCGTTTGCCTACAAGAATCAAGCCGCTGAAAGAAAAAAGCAACTAAAACCAAATCAGCGCGCCAGGGGTATGAATGTGTATTCATACCCCTGGCGCGCCCTCTTAAATCTCATCCCAGAAGTGTCGCCGACGATGCACAAATACATATAAGCTGCGATCAGTTCCAGTTAGTAAAACGTGAATGTGTGCTCACACGTGGTGTGAGCTGACGCACATACGCACGCATACATATAAACTGCGATCAAATGCAGTGAGTAAAGTATGAATTGGTGCTCACACTGACTTTGTGCTTGCTCACATACGCTCGCCTTCAAGGTGCAATTAAATCCAGTGGACGAAGAGCACAATAGAGCCAATGTCAGTGGTTTTTTAATGGCTGGAGTCACCAAAATTGTCATGGTAGTAAAGATTTTCGCTTCCACCCAAGATTTGCATAAATAATGTGGATGACTCGCGTATCCCTTCTCCTTGACTTTTTACACTACTACTAGTAAGGCCCTCGCTTGCTTCGCTGCGCCAATAGTTTTTACAAAATTTTAGCAATATATATAAAATAAATTAGTTAACGTTTAACAACATATTAGTAAAATATTTAATATTCTCTTTTTCACGCCACCATTGAGGTTAAGAATCAGAAGCGTCATTTTACTTTGATACCAAAGGTATCATATTATATTGGGCTTATGCAATGTCAGTCAAGGTGTCTGTCCGTCCGTCCGTCCGCCCATTCGTTTGGACACAACTTTTTTCAACACCCTTAAAGCTAGAGCTTTGCAACTTTGCAAATATCTTAGTACATACCTTCGTCAGCTAAAGTGTGAAATTTGGCTCTACGACCTCAGGGGCCTGGGAAATCGATAAAAATCGATACACCTCGATGTGCAAATCGATAAAACACATATATATCCCACATCTTAGCATATGGTCACCAAATTTGATAGCAAGATAGCTGGTGACATTCCTCAAAAACTGCATCGAAAGTTTGGATGCCACGCCCACCTCTTCCGCCCCAGCCCCCCTTTCAGTTATAATCGAAAATGACTGTATTTCCCACAGTTTTAAAGCAATACTCACGAAATTTGATGGGAAGGTAGATCTTACAAAGATGTGCATTAAAATTTTGGATTCCACGCCCCACGAATACCGCCCACCTCCTAAAATCTGAAAACTCTTTATCTTTTTCAGTTTTTGGGCTAGAGTCACCAAATTTGGTAGAAACCTTGTTAGTGACATCAAAGTTTTATATGGCACGTCCACCTTTTCCACCCACCTCGTAAAATCTGAAATTTCTATATCTTTCCCAGCTTTTACGCTAGAGCCACCAAATTTGGTAAAAATATTGTTAGTGACATCCGTAACAAATGTGCAATATTGGATGCCACGCCCACTTATATCGCCCACCTCAATATCTTTCTCATTTTTAGCGCTAGAGTCTCCAAACTTGATAGGGAGATAGAAGGTGCCATCCGCCTCAGATATGAATCACAAATTTGAATGTCACGCCTACCCCTTCTGCCTGCCTTTTTATACCCAAAACCACCATATGTTACAAATACATATGTACAAACTTACATACATGTGCTTTGCTTGCTTGTTCGAAATTGTATATCAATAATGTTTGTGTGGTACGACGTTACGTCTGAGTTAGATAAGCAGCAAGTAAGCAAATCAACCACTATACAAAGATGTTCAAGATTAATTATTTTCGCGCAAAGGGCTTGCTATAAAAAACCAATACAAATTGAATGTATGTACATATGTACATATCTATACAACTTTTTTGCATTAAATAAACATACATATGTATGCAGATTACATTTTTTTCAGTTTTTATTTGTTAGTGCGTTTGTTTTTGCACGGTATATACATATATTTGCACTTGCATGTTTTGTTATATATATGAATGTTAAATGTACGGAAATACATGTGTATGTATGTACATATGTACATGCGTGTATTTGCAACACCAACCAAAGTTTCAAAGTTCAGCTCGAAAATTATATCAAAACAACAATGGCAATAGGTATTTGTGTGTTAAGTTTTGTTTGATAATTAGCAAGTATGTAGGTAAAACCACTCGCGTAACATATTCTGGTGTACAAAACCAAGTTATGTTTTAATTGATTTGTTTTAAATCAATGATACCAACAAAAAGAAGCATTGCGAGCCCAACAACAACACTTACTAACAACAACAACAAATGCTACTTGATTCGAAAAACAATTGTCAAAGGTACAAAGAAGAAAAGAGAATAACGGAGACACATGTACAGACGGCAGAAGTGGAATGGGTCGTGTGTTTTGTTTTTGTAAATTCGGCCGCAATAGCTTGTGCGCAGACGGCAGTAGTGGAATGGGTCATGTGTTTTGTTTTTGTAACTCGGCGGCGTTGAAACTCACAGCTTGTGCGACAATGAGACGCCAGAGTGGTGGAATGAGGTAAAGTGATTAATGCAATAATTAGATTTGTATGGGAAGTACTCGAAGGAGTGGTCCAATGAAAAATCCTTTTTTAGTGCTCACTTTCACCGAGAATGGAATATTTTGTAAAAATTTCAGCCTTCTAGCTCTTATCGTTTAGGCTGTGGGCCTCTCAACAATCAGTCAGTCAGTCAGTCAGGACAAACTATTTTATATATAGATTACATTTCTTAAGATCCTATTTGTTAGTGTGTTTGTTTTTGCACTGTTGGTGAACATGTTTATTGCTTTCATTTAGCTTGCTACAGATACAACAATGTATGCGTGCATTAACCAATATTTGCACTTGCATTTTTGTTAATTTATATGTATGTATTAATATATATGTATGTACTAAATAATGAAAAATGCACGTAAATACATGTGTATGTATGTACATATGTGCATTTGCAACACCAACTAAAGTTACAAATGTCAGTTTGAATATTATATAAAAACAACAAAGGCAATAGGTATTTGTGTGTTAAGTTTTGATTGATAATTAGCAAGTATGTAGATAAAACCACTCGCGTAACATATTCTGGTGTACAAAACCAAGTTATGTTTTAATTGAGAGACACATGTACAGACGGCAGAAGTGGAATGGGTCATGTGTTTTGTTTTTGTAAATTCGGCCGCAATAGCTTGTGCGCAGACGGCAGTAGTAGAATGGGTCATGTGTTTTGTTTTTGTACACTCGGCGGCGTTGAAACTTACAGCTTATGCGACAATGAGGCGCCAGAGTGGTAGAATGAGGTAAAGTGATTAATGCAATAAATTGAATTGTATGGGAGGTACTCAAAGGACTCCAAATTAAAAATCCTTTCTTGGTGCTCACTTTCAAACTGAATGGAATATTTTGTGAAAATTTCAGCCTTCTAGCTCTTATCGTTTAGGCTGTGGGCCTCTCAACAATCAGTCAGTCAGTCAGGACAAACTATTTTATATATATAGATTTGTTATCGATTTCCCAGGCCCCTGAGGTCGTAGAGCCAAATTTCACACTTTGGCTGACGAAGGTATGTACCAAGATATTTGCAAAGTTGCAAAGCTCTATCTTTAAGGGTGTTGAAAAAAGTTGCGTTCAAACGGACGGGCAGACGGACGGACGGACAGACACCGTGACGGACATTGCATAAGCCCAATATGACGCGTCTGATTCTTAACCTCAATGGTGGCGTGAAAAAGAGAATATTAAATATTTTGCTAATACGTTGTTAAACCTTAACTAATTTACTTATTTTATATGTATTGCTAAAATTTTGTAAAAACTATCGGCGCAGCGAAGCAAGCGGGGCTTACTAGTACATATTTATAACAAAAAATGCAAGTGTAAATTTATGTATATGCCGTGCAAAAACAAAGGCACTTACAAATAGAAACTGAAGAAAATGTAATCTGCATACATATGTATGTATATTTAATGCAAAAAAGTTGTATAGATATGTACATACATATGTACATACATTTAATTTGGATTTGTTTTTTATATCGAGCCCTTTGCGCGAAAATAATTAATCTTGAACATCTTTGTATAGTGGTTGATTTGCTTACTTGCTGCTTATGTAACTCAGACGTAACGTCGTACCACACAAACATTGTTGATATACAATTTTGAACAAGCAAGCAAAGCACATATGTAAGTTTGTACATATGTATTTGTAACATATGGTGGTTTTGGGTATAAAAAGGCAGGCAGAAGGGGTAAGCGTGACATTCAAATTTGTGATTCATATCTGTGGCGGATGGCACCTTCTATCTCCCTATCAAGTTTGGAGACTCTAGCGCTTAAAATGAGAAAGATATTGAGGTGGGCGATATAAGTGGGCGTGGCATCCAATATTGCACATTTGTTACGGATGTCACTAACAATATTTCTACCAAATTTGGTGGCTCTAGCGTAAAAGCTGGGAAAGATATAGAAAGTTCAGATTTTACGAGGTGGGTGGAAAAGGTGGACGTGCCAATTAAAACTTTGATGTAGATCGGTTACGGATGTCACTAACAAGGTTTCTACCAAATTTGGTGACTCTAGCCCAAAAACTGAAAAAGTTAAAGAGTTTTCAGATTTTAGGAGGTGGGCGGTATTCGTGGGGCGTGGAATCCAAAATTTTAATGCACATCTTTGTAAGATCTACCTTCCCATCAAATTTCGTGAGTATTGCTTTAAAACTGTGGGAAATACAGTCATTTTCGATTATAACTGAAAGGGGGGCTGGGGCGGAAGAGGTGGGCGTGGCATCCAAACTTTCGATGCAGTTTTTGAGGAATGTCACCAGCTATCTTGCTATCAAATTTGGTGACCATATGCTAAGATGTGGGATATATATGTGTTTTATCGATTTGCACATCGAGGTGTATCGATTTTTATCGATTTCCCAGGCCCCTGAGGTCGTAGAGCCAAATTTCACACTTTAGCTGACGAAGGTATGTACTAAGATATTTGCAAAGTTGCAAAGCTCTAGCTTTAAGGGTGACGAAAAAAGTTGCGTTCATACAGACAGACGGACGGACAGACGGACGGACAGACGGACGGACACCATGACGGACATTGCACAAACCCAATATACTATGATACCTTTGGTATCAAAGTATAAAAATTGGTTATGTGACTTTATCGCGTTCGGTCTAAAAGTTTATCCGTCTATACAACGCCAATTACAAAAGAACCAATTATGCTTAAGAAGCGATCTTTTTTAAAACGTAAGAGCGACAAGGTGTTAGAAGTGCTTATAGCCCTCGACGCGTCCAAATGTCCAGTTATTTATGTGGCACTTACGGAGCTGTTTGGCATAATGTGATTCCGCATGCGTTGAAACTGGCTGCAGCATCACATCTGTAAGTCAAAGTGTATATATGTAGATACATATGTTTATATACAGGGGTGGTCAAAAGTATTAAGACACCATTTACGGTTGAATCTACTCATTGTTTAAACTTTATAAAAAGTTTGGAAGTTAAACAAAAAATGCTTTGATGCAAAAATTTACTTCAAACAAAGTCAATAGTGACTGAAAAAAAATTTGTTCAAAAATCACTTTGTTCTATTTTTTATGATTTTTTAAAAATTGCTAAATATAATAGTCATTTTAAGCAATTTAGCGATAAGAAGAGTATTGTAGAATTGTATTGGAATAAATGACCTTTCCATTGATACCAAACTTGTTATTAAGTCAGTTTAAGCAACGAGTAGATGCAACTTTAAATGGTGTCTAAATACTTTTGACCACCCCTGTATATTTACTCATATACACAAAGAAAAAAAAACTTACATGGAAATAGCCAATCGCCTTTTGGCAGCTTAGCACGCACCACAATTTTGCCATATTTGAAACTAAAGGATTTGCGGGTATGCACCTGAGCTGAGTACACCGGCGGCTTAATTTTGTAAAAGCTTCCTTGGGGTATGTTGCACTCTACCTGAGGACTCTCTACAGCTGTACAGCGATCGCCCAGTTTGTAGGCACCTTGAGTAACATCGCTTGCCAATGTTGGGACAATATAAAGGTGGCCCTCTTTCACATATGAATTGCGCTGTAAGTCTTCAAATGCAACCAGTTCCTCTTCCACATGGTACATGCGCTGACGAATGTCATGCGTCCAAACGCTGTAATTAAGTTGAGCGTCACTAAAGTTGTCTTCAAAGAGCAGCTCACCATGACAAGTTCCTTTGCTGTTGCTTACAATGCTGAGGGCTGGTTTGCAAATTTGGAACGATTCTTTCGATGCCGAAAAGGCCAAGCACAAGTTCTTGTAGCTGGGATATCTGATGCTTCGTGATATACTGTGTTGAGTGGTCAGAATGCGACTGTTGATTATAACTTGTGTCTCGCTTTTCTCATAGATTAATTCGTAGTACTGTACAACTACTGAAATTTGCAGTTTGTCGTTGTTATGCAAGCTGATGGGATGCGTGCTACTCCAAGATCCATTAGTAGCTTGTATAATGTAATCCAAGATAACTGGACACTTTCTATCCACTTGCAGAATATATAAAACGCGTTGCATACCAAGTTCATCTAGAAGTTGTTAAAGCACAGTTTCGAATTTTTAACTATTCACGCGCACTTACCAGGTAAAGAAACCTCAAATCCGAGTTTGTCTAATATATTTAAATTAACCTTAGGTACATTATATGCCCCAAATGGTCGGCATCTCAAAATTAGCAAAAAAATAGGAAAGCATACAATAATTTTCCAGCTCATGACGCAGTTGCTTTTATAACTAACAGCTTCAATTAAAATTTTTCTATGTACACTAACCAACCGCATGAAGGCAGAAAAACTGTTCAAAACCTGTTAAGCTGGCTGCATTTAAATGATTTAAAGCTAATAGCTAAGCTGGTTAAAATTTATTTCATACGTCATAAATATAATTTTATACTGGAAAACATTTATTAATCGAACATCTTTCATCGGAAAAACTACAAAAACATTTTCCAAACATTTTTAGTTGACTAATCTATCAACTAATGAATTTAAAAACAAGTAAAAACGTTGCAGTCGGACGTTACCGGCAGCGAAATACTCTGATACCAGTATAGACGTACACAAATACTTATAAATTATGTAAACTAAGAAACGGAGTTAGAAATATGTAAGCTACTTAACATAAAATCGCCGCTCGAATTAGCTCCCGATTCATATTTTATAAATTATAATCGGTATCCAGGGAACACCACGTGGAGGCCATTACAACGGTAATGGAGCTCTTATTTAATTTTTAGACACTTCGAGTCGACTTGAAAAATAAAATCACACATAATAAAAATAAATTTACAAATATTTACAATTACTCTTTAAAACATGAGTCATTAAGGTTTATTGAAATCCCGCTATGGTGGCTATAAATTGTTTCATAAGTTTGCGCAATATGGGTGTCGGACTTGGTGGTTGGTGTATTTAGGTCGAGAAGAGAATTAAAATTTATGGAGTTTAAAAAGGTATGAATCCTTCTGGTACTTGCCGAAAGAGCTCGCAGACATAAGTTAAAGTCCCCCAAAATTAAAGAATTGTTGTTTAAAAAAGTGAATTGGTTAAATAAATACTCAAATTCTGTTTTAAATTTTCGCAATGGACAGGACGGACTTTTATATAGGACTAGAACCCCCAAAGACTTGTATTTAAACAAAGCGTACTCAAATACATGAAACCCATGTGCCGTCGAACAAAGACTAACGCGACAGTATAATTAATTTTTTATGAAAATAATAATGCTTTTTTTTGGTCGATTTCTTGCACTGGGTGTGCAATCTAGTCGGACGACTGTTGAAAAGTCATTAAGATCATATGTTTCGTTTGAGTATGTGGAAGCCTCAACGAAACATGGAATTGAAAATTTTAACATAATTTGATCGGACGAAATGTCACTAAAATGGCAATGCAGACTTTGCGTATTATGGAAGATCAAATTAAACTCGGAAGAGTTAAATAAATTATCGAAATGCGTCTTAAGAAGTTTTTCGGGGCGTAAAAGTTGAAGTTCCTGATTCACAGCCGAGCCTGCATCAGGTTTTGGGGCAAAACTCACGCACAATGTACAACCAGACGCGTTTGTTGCTCTACTACATGCTACATATAATGCTTCTCGGCGCATTTTGCTGCAAGTGTGGACAACCACTTTGCTATATGTAGCACCTTGACTTTTGTAAATTGTAATAGCTTCTGCAGGTACAATAGGAAATTGTTCGCGGTCAATAGTTACTTGCTCGTTGGAATGATATTGAAAACTTTTGATAGTTTTCTGAACTGGTGTCCAAAAAGGTTCTTGACGATGTGATAACTTAACTCGAGCATTAACTCCTACACTTTCTTCTAAAAACTTAATCCACAAAATTGATGGTGTGTCTGAGTTTAATCCTACATCCATTAAAGTTCCTGTTGCTCCGTTAACTAGCCCATGAGCAGTATCTATATTGGCCGTCACCATATACTTTGCTGTGGTCTTCAAAATGAGGGAATAGAATAAGCTCTGGGTTTGGGAAGTTTTAAAATCCTGAACGGACTCAAGAATTCGACTTTTTGCAGAGGCATTTAAATGTGCGGCCTTTACAAAATCTCTCGCAGTGGAAATATGTTGGGCAGTTGTAATTGAGTTAAGCTCTGTTGTATTAAACCTATAACCTTCGGCATTGGTCTCGAAAAGATGAATGACATCATCTGGAACTTGGTCACTGCTGTAAATTCTACGTTTTAATAAATCTACGTCCTCTGTTGACATTTGACCAAGTGCCATGTTGTTGAGAGCTATTGCGAAAGGTTAATCATTTCGCTGTCGCATTATCTCTGTAAGTTCAAAGAACTTGAAGCAGTCCCAAAGAGAAGACCCAAATAAAGCGCTATGGGTTATGCGACTCCGAAGTGGATTGGAATATCCATCTATCTCCGATCGGACGTAGTTGTCTAAGGTCGTCGAAAGCGATCACTGAAATTCCTCCAAATGGAGCATCCCTGTTATTAAAAATTTGCATCAGACGGGAGTCTTTAAACAAAAACATCTTTGAACCTACTATTGAGATCTCATCAATGATCAATAATTTGAGATCAATTAAAATTGATCGACGACTATTAAGCAAATCTGCACCCAATTCTTTAAAAGCGGACCCGGACTGGTTGATGGGAAGAGAGAACATTGTATGAAGTGTGGAACCATTGTTTCCAAAAGCAGCTTTACCAGTGGGAGCACATAAAATTACTTTTGCCGAAGTTGGATCTGATCCGGGTTTGTTATTATAAAATGAAGTTAAGGACTGGTAAAGTGCTGATATTAATCGACTCTTCCCAACACCAGCGCCCCCACCAACAAACTTATGGAAGATGTTCTTCATATTGACATTATGGAGAACATGGGAGAAAAAAGCTTTTTGCTTTAAATTTAAAGATTTTACGAGATCTGCCGAATTTTCAGGGGAAATAATTGGCAGGAGCTTAATAATGCGAATGTGATTCTGGTTCATCAGAAGTCTCATCGTTCAAATTTAAGACATTAAGTTGAGAACTTATCTCTGGAAAAGCCAGAACTCTAAATTCTTCATCATTCATGATATTATCAACTTCGACAAGCGCGTCTTCTAACATAGTCGGTCTCTCGCGAAATACATCAAAGTTGTTCGGTGTTAATGCGGTCCTCGTTACCCCAATAATAGTCTTCACAGTTCTGTCCACTAAATCGCGTTGCTTATTTCTCCAGTGGGAAAATAGCATGACCAAAGTGGTTTTGCCTATGAAGGCCATAATTACGGAATCTTATAATGCGCGACTTGGATCTTTTTTTAATAAAACCACTTTCATCCAAAAGAGAAAACATTACGAAGCCCGCGGCACCATTTTCTTCATCATCATCGTTATCAATATTTTTGGGGTTGACTCTAGAAGTTTTGCTGAAGCTGTGATTTGCGGCAAAATCAGCTAAAGAAATATTTTCTAAATCATTAGGCCGCTGGACATAATTATTTAACAGACCCACAGTAAAAATGTTTGCGGAGTCTTAGGGTAAGTTTTTTATGCCCAATATGTTGCAACTTTTGCTTAATAGTGTAGTTGTGTCGCTGTTTTATTTCATCCACGGCATCACGCATAATTTTAGAAATTCCTTTTTGGGATTTATTTATATAATTATTGACGCACTGGCAACATGCATCAGGATCTAAAATAAACTGAATGTCAATATTAGGCCTGGTGGTTTTTTAAACCAGACCTAATTGCCATTTAATTTGATCGTGAGAAAGGAAATCATTGAAGGAGTCAAATGTCGGCAATGCTTCACGATCAAAAGGAACATTTAAAAAGTTTTGAATTTTTTGAAGATTATTGCGATGTAAAGTAGCAATTTCAATTTCGGACAATGGAAACAAAATTCCTGTTTGGGGCATCGGAGGATATGGAATACCAAAGCGACACATGCGGGTGCCCCTTATTTCCCACATGCATGAATGCCCATGATTATGCTTATGATATTTAATGTATTGGCTAAGCTCAACATTTGTCACACCAGTAGTGACGAATTGGTTAATAAAGTCTATTACAGGCGGAATAGACCTGTCTCTACTTTCATCATCTTTTACCTCTTTGTTGAAATTCAACTCGCCAATAATATTTGATAACTGGATGACTTCCAAAAATACCACCCTCTTTTTTCATGAGCCTTAAAACCTGTTGAAATAACGAGCACATGTAACGGGATCAGCTCTAATAAGCCTTGCTTTTTCTGCGAATTGCAAAGCTTTTGCGCTACCTTTGGTAATGTGCTCCTTATCGACATTTCGCTTCGGAAGGACTAAAAGCTCCCCCCACCGGGTCTCAGCAGCCGACAATGTAATAAAAAAAGGTTGGCAAATCAAATTTTTTGCCATTACCTTTTTATTCTCACTTTTCCAATAAGCCGGAGAAGATCAAATACCCTTTAAAACCCGATATCCTTCATCATGCAGAATTAAATTATTTAATAAAGTGTCATTAAGTGCATAGGCTGCAGTAGTGCAGCGAGGAGCAGTGTTTTCTAAGGCAAATAGAAGTATTGCTTCGAATGTGGATCATTTCCAACTATCGGTTCTACAACCTCGTCTATCGTAATTTCTAAGCTCAGATCTTACGATAGTAGTGAAACTTTCTGAGCAACGTCATGCCAGCAAAAATAGTGGGAAATGACAGCTCTTCTGCATCCTCATCTCCAATCATATCAAGGGGTTTTTGGGCTTCGCCGAGTGCCATTTGAATTCTTTGCATATTAACATTATCTAATTGAATGCTGTCTAAAAGTGTTTGTTGCCCATCTGGATTTAGCTGCTCTTCTTCTTCTGTGTCTTGTTGGGCCTCCTGATTAGGAGCATTTAAAGAAATTTGTTTGAACAAATCCCTGTCCTCATAAGGTGCAAAGAATGGCATATTATTGGGTGTAGTTGAAAGTGAGGACATCATTTGTTGAGGTAGAGCTGAACAACCACTGCTTCATGAAAAGCTCTTGGGAGAGAAGTAACGACATTGGCGGTAGGGATGGGGACATTCACAATAGCTCCTTTAATTGCGCTTTGACGCTCATGCCCCAATGCTTTTATTATCATAAAAGGAAACGTGGTGAAATAAGTCTTTCCTCTAAGGGAGTCAAGTCCTTTAAACATTGTGGAAGAATTGGAAAATCGAAGCCATTGGTAATGGAATTTTTTGGCAGCCTACCTGATTTTATAGTGCGACTGCATGACTTACAAAACTTGTAAGTATGTACTATCATCTGAGGGAAACTCATTGGATAAAAATAAAATCTGTGCACTATATTCATTATTTGTTAAAATGTATTCGGATCTAATTTTGTCCACTTGATGTGGAAACCAAAGCCCTTTGCAGCAAAGTTGGTCGGGGCCCTGTTTAACAATTTTGTTGAATGCACTTATTTGGGAAGTTAAAAGATTAAAGGCTGGAAGGGTGTTATTCGATTGCTCTTGTCCACTAGGTTCCTGTGCGGCTGCTTCCCTTCCTATCCGTCTAGCATTTTGTCTATTAAATGTATTTCTAGTCTGCTCAGCTAGCCTACGCACACGGTTGCTACGAACACCAGCTCGTTCAGCTCTATTTTGCTCTCGCACCAAAATACTTAGTTCGAGCTCCTGTCTGCGTAAGGATCTAGCCAGCCTCCTACGTGTCTGTTCTAAAAGTCTGTTATTTTCGTCTTGTCTCATAGTTGCCCGTCGCAATCTGTCCACCGCTTGTTTGGCTTGCCGAATATTTATATTTGTTCTTCTGCGCGCCCGTTGAGCTGTGTTTTGCGATTGTTCGGCTTGCCGAATATTTATATTTGCACGTCTGCGCGCCCGTTGAGTTGTGTTTTGCGATTGTTCGGCTGTCCTCATATTATCGTCTTGTCTCCTTGTTGCCCGACGTTTTACCAACGAGAATGAATATATATATATATACTAGCTAACCTTGCCACGCGTTGCAGCGGCGGACCCGACAGACTTCTTCCTGTCAAAAAGATTTGTAATGTTGAATTGTTTTGTTTCTACGTATTTTATAGTCGGGGCAAAAAATTCTCGTGAACAGAACCGTCACCCGTGATAGGGTGTTGTAAATTTAAATTTAATTAAACATTATATAAGTACATATTTAAAAGTACACTTTAGACATGCATTGAGTTCATCTGCTGGCGTTGATCGTGAAATCACTGACAATGTTTGACGAAAATCTCCAGCTAATAAAATCAATGCACCACCAAATCGGTTATAATTTCTCCGTAGATCTTGAAAGGTTCTGTCTATTTTTTTCTGTATTTCAATGCCTCACATTATGAGCAAACCGAGCTCATAGAACCAATAACAACAAACTTGCACGAATATTTGTTGAATGTCGCGCTCGCGCTTCACGCGTTTGTGATATCCGAATTCTTTTACGAATATTTCGGTCCTCAAGTTCTTGAGCAGTACGATTAGATTGGTAATATGTAAGCTTGGCTTGTAGTATTTCGTGTTATTCTGCCTAAATTGCTTGTTTGACTGCGTATGGTAATTCTCTGCGTATTGCAGGCATTTTAAAAATGTACGATTTTAAATAGTAAAAAAAACTGTTTTAATTCAGAAGCTGAATTTTTTGTTTTTTAAAAAAATTTTTTTAAATTTATTTTAGTTGATGGCGAAGCAACGCGCACCGGATAACTAAATAATTTCATTTATACGTTGAATAGAATTATATTTCCTACTGAATTTTAAATGTAGCTCTAATACAGCTCTAGGACTGTCAGACAAATAATTAGCAATAAATTAAAATTGCGACTATAATTTGAGATTTAAACTATCCTATCTCTCAAGTTGGATCGAACTGCACATGGTGTGCGAATTTTATTATAATCGGTTAAGTAGCTTAGGAGGATTTTGAGGACAAACATCGTGACACGAGATTTATATATATTAAGATAGTATATCTTAATAGTCGGGGCAAAAAATTCTACTACTATAACCCTTTAGTACAAAGAAATTACGAACAAAGACGAAAATGTTGAATTTTTAATGTCCATCGGATGCATGATCGCAAATTTTAGTTGCCCCAAATGACGTCATTTGGAAGCAAGAATTAAATTTGCGTATCTTACGCAAAAATAATTTGGAATCATCTAAATTGCCAGTAAGAAGGGATAATAAAGGCTCCGGCGGAGCGGGTAGAGTTGACAGCACAACTTTTGCTGATGCGCAGCACATGCCGGCTGCTTCCTTCCGAAATTTCAATGCCTGACAATATTGACATACTTTATCCATTCCACCGACAGCAATTTTTGAATGCGCTGAGTAGTTAGTCTGGTGGCAAGCCGAACGAATGATGCACGTGTTAATGAGCGGCTGATCCGTTGCCTTTGTCGATCTAGTACTCGTACTGTAGCTATGTTTCGTTCGTCACGCTGTTCTTGAGATTCTTGTGCACGACTCTCTGCAGTCCTGATTCTTTGAGCTGCATTTCTTGTTTCGATTTGTTCTGAGCTCTTTCAACACGTTTGCGTCGTGACCCATTGCTGCTCGCGTTGTTGAGGTTAGCTCCTCTGCGTATTGCAGGCATTTTAAAAATGTACGATTTTAAATAGTAAAAAAAAACTGTTTTGATTCAGAAGCTGAATTTTTTGTTTTTAAAAAAATTTTTTTAATTTGTTATAGTTGTTGGCGAAGCAACGCGAGCCGGATAACTACATAATTTCATTTATACGTTGAATAGAATTATTTTTTCTACTGAATTTTAAATGTAGCCTACTAAGATTTTGGAAAACACAGCTCTAGGACTGTCAGACAAATAAATAGCAATAAATTAAAATTGCGACTATAATTTGAGATTTAAACTATCCTATCTCTCAAGTTGGATCGAACATCGTGACACGAGATTTATATATATTAAGATAATATATATAAGAGATCTGAGCTTAGAAATTATATTCATTCTCGTTGGTAATACATAATAGTTATAAAACTAAAAGTACTGGCATCGCTGTTACCGATATTCACTAGCGATTATTTTCTCATAAAATGTTAGTAATTTATTTAAATTAAAATGAATGAAATATAGTTAGGAAAAATAAAACAAGTAAGAAGGCTCTAGTCGAGAAATCCCGACTAGGACATACCCTTAACCCGATAGGTAATGCTTACAGTAACTTGTGTGTATTTATTCAGTGACCAATATAACCAAACTTCAAACTGTGATATCTCTGGTGTTTCTTAACCGATTTTAAACAAATTTTTTTAAATGTTCATTATTTAATTTATAGTTTTAAACCTCATTTTCACAATTTTGAAATTCAAGTTTTTTTTGTTATCGATCACATGTGTATATCGGAAACCAGAACAGCTATCGATAATTCGAAACAAACTTGATCTGCTTATGGAATAGGAGATCTTAAGTTTCAAATTTAAAGTCTCTAGCTCTTATAGTCTCTGAGATCGGCGCGTTCATACAGACAGACGGACAGACAGACGGACAGACGGACAGACAGACATGGCTAGATCGACTCGGCTGTTGATGCTGATCAAGAATATATATACTTTATAGGGTCGGAGATGCTTCCTTCTGTCTGTTACATACATTTGCACAAAACCATTATACCCTTATTAACCCATTTTATGGGTTAAGGGTATAAAAATAGATATGAAAGTTTTTTTTAATAAAAACTGGCAGCGCTACTCAAAATAAAGTTATAAGTGTATTTTTCTGGTAATATGGCTAGGGCGCAGAAGTAGGATTTTTAGTAGATGTCACTAGCTATTTTCCCTCCAAATATTATTGACTCTATCACAAAAATTGAGATATATAGATTTACAATTAAATGAAGTGGGTAGTCACGATGAGCTTGGCAGATCTGTGGTGGATGGCACAATAAATATTCCCACCAAATTTGGGGACTCTGGCCCAAAATCTGTGAGAGATATACGGATACGGATGGGCGTAGCATGCAAGATCTGTGGCGGATGTTACTAACAATGTTCCCACCAAATTTGGTGACTCTAGCGCAAATACTGTAAGAGATATAGAGATTTCAGATTTTACGAAGTGGGCGGTATATGTGGGCGTGAGAGAGATTAAAATTCAAATCATCCAAATTTTTGATGCAGATCTTTGGTTGATGTCACCATCTATCTTCCTACCAAATTTGGTGACGTTAGCTCAAGAACTCTTAAAGATATAGCCGTTTCCGATTTTAAAAGGCGGTTGCAATGGTGGTCGTGTCATCCAAACTTTTGATGCAGATCTTAAGGGGACGTCATCTGGCGACTCTAGCTCAAAAATTTTGCGAGATAAGTTTAAATAAGTATGCAAATTTAAGTGTTATGCGGTTTTCTATATGAAGCCATTGACAGAACTGGACCAAAAAAAAAATAGGACCACACTGGAAGCACCAGTTTTCAAATACAAAAAGAATTATCAAAATCGGTTTACCCTGTCGCAAATTCTGAGGTAACAATGCCAAAAAAAAAAAAAAACAAGTAAGAATGCTCTAGTCAAGAAATCCCCACTAGGACATACCCTTAACCCCATATGAAACCTGTACAGTCATTTGTTTGTATTTACCCAGTTAGTTAGTTAGTTTAGTTAGTTTGGGCCGGTCGACCTCCAAAGTAGTCGCGCATAGACCTGCTGGTCCCTAGCGATGCCAGATAGGTGGGGGGAGTTAAACGGAGCCTTAGAGGTTCCTCATCACGTTCACACTTTTAGTGAATTTGAGCATTGCTCTGGGGCAGAGCTTCTTCGCTGCTTCATTAATCGAGTCCCTGAACGGGCTGTTGAGGTGCATAAGTCTGGATGGAGTCAGCGCCGAGCACTTGCATAGCAAGTGTTCCAGCGTTTCTTCCACTCCAGGCTCTTTGCATCTCCTGCAGCCATCTTCTATGGTTAGGCTCATCTTCTTTGCATGCGAGGCTGTTAGGCAGTGACCTGTTAATATGCCTGTGAGTAGTCTGCAGTCTTTCCTTTGTAGACTCAGCACGAAGTCAGAGAGTTTCCTGCTCCGTTTTCTGCACATCGTCTTTGCTACTCTGCATCCGCTACCCAGTAACCAATATGATCAAACTTCAAACTGCGATATCTCAGGTGCTCCTAAACCGATTTTGATCAAAATTTGAAATATTCATTATTTTATTTATAGTTTCAAACCTCATTTTCACAATTTTGAAATTCAAGCTTTTTTTGGAATCGATCACATGTGTATATCGAGAACCAGATATTTTTTTTCCTGTTTTGCCAAAGGTATCATAGTATATTGGGTTTGTGCAATGTCCGTCATGGTGTCTGTCCGTCCGTCCGTCTGTCCGTCAGTCCGTCTAGCCGTCCGTCCGTCTGTCCGTCCGTCCGTATGAACGCAACTTTTTTCGACACCCTTAAAGCTAGAGCCTTGCAACTTTGCAACTATCTTAGTACATGTCTTCGTCAGACAAAGTGTTAAATTTAGGGCTCTACGACCTCAGGTGGCCTGGGAAATAGATAACAAGTCAATACACCTCGATGTGCAAATCGATAAAACACTTATATATCCCACATTTTAGCAGCTAGAGTTACCAAATTTGGGGGCAAGATAGCTGGTGACATTCCTCAAAAAATTGCATCAAAAGTTTGGATGCCACGCCCACCTCTTCCGCCCCCGGCCCCCCTCCAATTATAAACAAAAATGCCTGTATCTTCTACAGTTTTAAAGCTTTAGCCACCAATTTTTGTAGGAAGTTAGATGCTGACATCTGACACAGATGTATTTTGGATGTCACGCCCCCAAACAACGGGCCATGTCCCACCGCCCTAAAAAAAACCGAAATGCAGGTATCTTCGCCAGTTTTTGGGCTAGAGTCACTAAATTTGGTGGGCATACTGTAAGTGACATCCGTAACAGATTTGCATCAAATTTGGATGCCACGCCCACTAATACCGCCCACCTCTATATCTTTCACTGTTTTTGCGCTAGAGTTTCCATACTTGGTAGGGGGTTACATGGTGCCATCCGCCACAGATATGCATCACATTTTCGGATGACATGCCCACCCCTTCTGTTTGATATTTATACCCAAAACCCCCACATTTATTACTATTTGCACTCAGAATCCTTAACACAGCTATGTAAACTGGTATTAAAGTATATCGCAGTCGGTTGCGTCCGACTGCAACGTTTTTACTTGTTTTTATTTAAAATCTGTCCTTACAGGGACAATCATTAAATTATCTGGTATGCCTTGACCTTTTGAAATATTTCATTTTTGACGATTTTAAATTTAGACCTTACAATGGATGTTGGAATGCCTTAGCCTGTATCTCTAAACGGTAGGTCCAGTGGATGGTGTCTTCTGAGTCGCCTCACTGTTTGGCTACTGAGTAAGTTCGTAGCAAGTGGATTATTATGGTTTAGTAGTTTCGCAGTGTATTTTGTGCTAAATCTTTGGATTTCCTCCGCCACCCAAGGCATCGTCAGCGTTATGTGTAACTCCTTGTTAGTTGTTAAAAAATTCGCTCCAGTAATATTGTGCATCGCCCTGTTTTGAATTCTCTGTATTACTGCAATGTTTGTCTCACAGGCGGTGCCCCAGAGTTGTATGCCATAAGTCCATACTGTCTTAACTATGGCCTTGTATAGGAGTAACTTGTTTCTTAACTTTAGCTTCGAGTGTTTTCCAATAAGGGAGTAAATTTGCCGAAGTTTGTGGCCAATTTGTGCTTTCTTCGCCAGAATGTGGAGGCGCCAGGTGAGCCGACGGTCGAGGGTGAGCCCCAGGTATTTTAAAGTGTCGCTGTGGGGTATCACAATTTGGTTAAGGCTGACCGGTGGACAGTTGCCTCTTTTGTTGGCAAATGTGGCGAGGGCGGACTTGTCAGCGTTCACCACAATGCTCCACCTGGTCAGCCATTTTCCAAATGCGTCCGGCTGTTTTTGAATTATGAGGGACTCCGTCTGTCTGTTAGCGACTGCCAGGAATGCAGTGTCATCTGCGTATGTGGCCACCAAGAGTCTGTGGTCCCTGATGACCGGTAGGTCCGCCCTGTATAGAGTGTAAAGGACAGGGCCCAGCACACAGATTTGGGGTACTCCCGCTCTGACCTCCATTATGTCCGAATCTTCATCTCCGCATCGCACATAAAAGTTCCTCCGGTGCAGGTACGATTTTAAGAAAATATAGTACGGAGCAGGGAGTTCCTTTTTTAATTTGAACAATAGGCCAGTGTGCCAGACTCTGTCGCTGAACAATATTGCTTACTCTCATGTGCCTGGAGGATTTATTCTACTAAACGATGGCACTGTTCGGGAGTGCCATGGCAGCGTCTAAGCCCGAATTGGTGATCTGGCATCGAACTGTTGTCTTCCATTATTGACAGTAATCTCCGCAAAATAGTCTCTCAAAAATTTTGGACATTATTGTCAAAAGGCTGATCGGGCGATATGACGCAGGTTCGCTGTCTGGTTTGCCGGGCTTCGGATTTAAAATTATTTCAGCGCATTTCCATTGTGTTGGGAAGTGCCCTATTCTTAAGCACGCGTTGACGATTTGTGCCAGCAGGGTGATGCAGTTTGCCGGTAGCGCCTTTACCGCGGGTGCACCGATGCCATCATAGCCAGGAGACTTTATGTTCTGAAGACGGGCAACCTCATCCAGCACCTCATCGAAGCCCACCTCAGGGATAGGCAGATCCAGTTGGCACGGTACTTCCAGGAATGCTTCTGTGTCATTCTTCTCCCGATCAGAGCAGATGTCAAACGGTGTGAAGGTGTTGTAAAGGTGTTCAGCAAAGGCACTCGCCTTGTCTTTGTCGGATCTGCACCATGTGCCTGCTGCATTTTTCACCGGGGCTATCCTTTTTGCCGGTCGCTTTAGAGACCTGGTGGCGTTCCAAATGTTGTGGTATGGATCACCTGGTTCAGCCTTCTCTAGAAAATTATCCAAACTTTTCCTCTTCAGACATTCGAGCATCTCCTTCAGCTCCTTAACCGCTCTGTTAAGTGCTGTTTTGTCCCGGGGGTTCCGGCTGACATGCCACTCTTCTGAGCCGCCGCTTCTCCGCAACTTTTTCAGCCACGGCCCTCGACCAAAGAAATTTGTCCCTGCTGGGAGTGTTTGGCGCTGACCTCCTTACTGGCGTGGCAATGCTAGCAGCTTCATGAATTACCCTTGTCAGGTACTCAACCACCTCGTCAACATCTTCTCTCGAGTTGAGCTCCCGATCGGTGCACACATGCTCCTCCAAGTGGGAGCGGTATCGGCTGATGTTGGTCTGCTCCGTGAACATTCTTGGTCTCGTGAACTTGGTGGCTGTTGGGACATTGGACCGCGCTGTGATCGGAGTATAAGTCAAGGCAGCTTCTCGTTTTAACCCTCCTACGATCGATGTTTTTTTATAAAGCAATGTCGAGTAGATCTGGCAGCTTGTTCAAATCAGTTGGCCAGTAAATGGGCTCTCCTGATGTGTGGCAGTCCAAATTGCTTTCACGCATACATGTATATGGGTTTCTGCCTTTGGGATTGTTCAGCCTTGAGCCCTACCATGTGTGTTTAGTATTGAAGTCCCCGCCAATTAGGAACCCTCCCAAGTCGATCCAGCATTTGCTTAAATAGGTTAGTTGAGACTGCATTGCATGGGGGAATATACGCGGCTGCCAATACCAGGTCTCCTGTTGGGCAAAATAATTGAATGCTTGCACATTGTCCCCTGCAGTGGGGGAAGCTCTGAAAACTTCAACCCACTTTTCACCAGAACGGCTGCTCCGCCTCGAGCTCTTCCATTAGGATGGTTGGCGTGCACGAGCTCATACCCATTAATTCTAAAGAAGCTTTTCTGATTGAAGTGGGTTTCGGCGACAAGGAGAACATCGATATGGTGTGTTTTCAAGTATTGCTCAACTTCCGTCCTTCTTCTACACAGGCCGTTGGTATTCCAGAGGGTTATGCAAAGATTTATTTGCATACCTTCCTGATGATCTGGGTGAGGGAGGTAAGGAGATTTGTGAGCAAAGAAAATTGATTCATCATCTGCTCCATCATGGCTTCCATTCCGTTAAACATGACGTTGTATTGGCTATCTTGGTTGCTGGTCACGGTTTCAGTTGGCCCAATGTTGCCGTTGTTGTTATTATTCCCGATTAGGGCACTGGCATAACTTAAGTTTCCACTTCCTTTGGTGTAAGCCTGATGTTGATTCTGAGCTGCTACTGGAGGGATGGGCCTAGGCTTGGGACAGTGCCGCTCCTTGGCCTTTTGGTATACTTTGCAACCCTTGTATGACGCTGCATGATCACCTCCGCAGTGAGCACACTTGGTAGGGACATTCCAGGCCTTTGTACACTCCTGAGTGCTGTGGTTTGATCCGCATTTGACACAGGTGTGAGGAAGACGGCAGTAGCGTTGGGTGTGGCCGAAACCTTGGTGCTATCGATAATTTGAAACAAACTTGACCTGCTCATGGTATAGGAGAGTTTAAGTTTCAAGTTTGAAGTCTCTAGCTCTTATAGTCTCTGAGATCTACGCGTTTATACAGACGGACAGACAGACATGGTAAGATCGACTCGGCTGTTGATGCTGATCAAGAATATATATACTTTATGGGGTCGGAGATGCTTCCTTCTGTCTGTTACATACATTTGCACAAACCATTATACCCTTATTTACCCATTTTATGGGTTAAGGGTATAAAAGTAAAGACGAATTGATAACCTCCTTCTTTTTTAAAGTCGGTTAAAAAGAGTTGGTCCTAACTCACTGACTGACTGATTGTTGAGAGGACCACAGCCTAAACGAAAAGAGCTAGAAGGCTGAAATTTTCACCAAATATTCCATTTAAGTTGAAAGTGAGCACTAAGAAAGGATTTTTATTTTTGACAATTCCTTCGAGTACCTCCTAAACACTTAAGTCCTTTTTTCCCTACTTTTGTACTAAAGCTATGCTTTAAAATTAATCAATCTGAACAAAACTTGGGCAGGACATGAAGGCGTGTAAAAAAATTATGGATACAAAATTTGGACCCGATCCGACAACTGCTGGAGCGTGCTCAGTTTGACTCATTCCACTTTTTAAAACTAGTCGCCAGACTATTGCACACACTAAGGGTTTGATCACGAGCGAGTTTACAAAAACAAAACACATGCGCTGTGACGTCTCGCGTCGCACTTGAAGATAATTGCCAAAACAAAATACACACGCCTGGGTTTTTTTCTTTTCTTCTTTGTGCCTTTGACAATTTATTTACGACCCAAGTACCGTTTGTTGTTGTTGTAAGTGTTGTTGTTACTACTACCTTGGGGGACACCTGATGTTACATATATTGGTTTAGAGACAGATGATTTAAAAACAACTTTTTTTGAACGGCCACACAAGTACTCGGAAAGCCATGAAAGGAGCTAAGTTGGGAGCCCAATAATGTTTAATTAATGAAGCAAAAGTGAATGACTTACAGACTCAAAGGTCTTACTAAAATCTGTATAAATGACATCAGTTTGCATTTTGCTCTGAAATCCTTCAATAACAAGCGATGTAAATTCTAGAAGGTTGGTGGTAGTAGATCTACGCGTCACGAAACCATGTTGATAAGGCGACATAATTGCACTACATGAGTGTTGCAATTGAGAGCAAATAAATTTTTTTAAGAACACAATGATGAGGAAGATAATACTTGCAGGGACTTAGCATGTGCGACTCCACAAGAGACATGTGATTCAAATCCACATATTCCTTAATAAATGCTGAATATTAAGATTTTAACCCAGGATAACGCTCTAATTTACGTTCCAGGTTACAAAACCGACGATATGCTTGCTGATACGAGTCCCCAATCAGATCCACAGCATGCTTGACTGGAAAGCGAACCTAAAGTTAGTTTAAAATGCGCTTCACAATCAAGTTCCTCCTGGTAGATTCATTGACTAAACGAGAACAAGATTCTACCTCCCAAAACCTACGAACGATTTCATCAAGCTTGTGATCAGAACTAGAATTTGTCATGGGAACCGAGCCAGTGACCATCAGTGAGGAAGAGCTCGTCGAAGACGTTCCTCCTGTCACTATCCAGCCTAGTTGGGTTTTTTGCAGAATAGGCAAACCAGGTGCGATTTTGATTTGACCAACACACAACAATTGTAAGGACAGGCCAGCTCCAATTAACAGGTCGATTTGTTGCTTTTTAAAAAACTCTGGATTGTCCAAACAAATATTTGAGGGTATGTTCCAGAGGTCAGTGCTAATATCGTAACTAGGCTGATTTCCAGTTATACACGGAGCTACTAGAACCGATATATTAGCAGCGTATTTAGATGCTCGCGATCGAAAGCTTACATCGGCTGAAAAACCTTCTGAGGCAACACTAGACTCCCCTAATCCAGAAATTAAAGTATGAGAGCGATGCTTGCGCAGCTAGAGGTGTTGAGCTAAACGAGACGGAATAATGTGCACCAGCGACCCAGAATCAAGCAGAGCTCGGCAAGGAACCAGAACTCTAGTACGACTTCTAACGTTTATTACAGCAGTTGCCAAGAGCACAATTTCTTGACTAAGATTTTGGGCTACAAGTGTTGCAGAGGGTTTTGCAGCAGGCGGATGCGGAGCAGAGTTAAACTGAGAACCGTCAATCTGATTCTCAAAATGCAGAAGCGTATGATGCTTGGCCTTGCAACGGTTGCAAGCAGTGAAGCTGCACTCTTTTAGCCGATGACCTTTGCGCAGGCAATTAATGCAAAGAAAGAGCTTCTTTACCTCGCGTAGACGCAGTTGCGAAAACAGATTTCCAAAACGGGAGCAGTTGTAAATTAAGTGGCCAGAGGTCTCACAAAACACACATTCATTTGTGCTGGAGCTAGTAGCGACAAATGCCTTTCTACTGGTATTAGAGATTTTACTACTTTTTTCCACCTTAGAGCTAGGCGTTTACGTTGCCACAGCGTGTTCCACATTTTCCAACCTTTGACATCGTCGGTCCAGAAATGCCATAAACTGCTCACAGGTCGGGATAGTGTCCATCGGTGCTGTCTCCTCCCAACTGGTCTGCGTTGCTTTGTCTACTTTTTGCAGCAAACTGTGCACGATAATATAGCCCGCAATATGCTCAACGGTGCTCAGGCTTTGTAGAGCGCGGATGTTGGCGTTGACAGTATCCGAAAGGATTCGAAGTTTTACAGCTGACGATGACTCGATGAGGCTTTGAGACAATGTGTGATTGTCATCAGATGCATCTTGCCTCATAATAGAGCACAAAGGCAACGATTTCGCGACGCAAGCTAGTTTCAACAATTTGCTCCGGAGCGATTGTTTGGCCATCCGTTTTACCTGCTCGTCAATAGCCTTGGCCTTAGCTTTGTAAAACGGTGCACCAGAAGATTGAGCTGCAGCAGCGTTGTTACCTCAGAGCTTGCGACTGGGTAAACCGATTTTGATAATTCTTTTTGTATTTGAAAACTGGTGCTTCCAGTGTAGTCCCATTTTTGTCCAGTTCTGGCAATGGTTTCATTAAAAAAACCGCTTAGTTCTTAAATTTGCATACTTATTTATACGTATCTTGGCCGTCAGCCGTCAGGTGAGCAAGGGGAAGCACGTGTAACTACGCAGGTAGTACGCGCCGTATCTGCTCACACTGTCGGAAGTGCGACTATACTCTCCACGTGAGGGCGGCTGGAAACAGACCCTTGTGTTGGTCATGTCTCGACCAAGGGTGCTGACTAATGGTAGTCGGGCTAAGAGAAGATAACTCTTCATTAAATTCCCCAATCCAAGGTGGAACAGCATAAGCCGAGGGATTCGTGGCTGAGGGGGTGCTCGGTCGCTAATATGCGGACTCTGGATACCTGTCCCCCTCCAGTTTTATTTGTGGACTTCCCGCGGTACACGGGCTATGCCGCGGGTGACCTCCCTTCCCGTTCACTCGTGGGAATCATATGGACATTTCAATTGTAGAAAATGAGTTTGATGTCACTCTAACAGCATCTCCCCAGGCCTCATCCTTCACGGAAACGGCCAATACAGGCATTGCAGCTGCTGTGCTGCCGGCGCCCACCCCAAAACGCACGGATGTCGTTCCGGTTGCGATTGGGGATTCGGATAAGCCACCGACCGTCGTAGGACGGTTGAAGACTGCCTCCTTATCGTCGACAGAAGATCTGGTGACAACAGAGGAACCTGAGGTGTTGGCCTTAGACTCTGAAGATGTCACTGTCATACCGTTAGACGACGCATCCTGCTCAGTTTCCATAGCGGATGCAGGCAATCGGATCCGGCGGCTGAAGCTGGATTCCGAGGTCGCCTTCATAAAAATGACAAGT
The DNA here is from genome assembly GCA_018152965.1 of Scaptomyza pallida. Lineage (NCBI taxonomy): Eukaryota > Metazoa > Arthropoda > Insecta > Diptera > Drosophilidae > Scaptomyza > Scaptomyza pallida. The sequence continues at coordinate 732,004 of JAECXP010000196.1, forward strand.
CGCGAAAAGAAGCTGTTTAAGGCAGCTATCGCGAAGGGACTCTCGAGAGCTGAGGCTCTCCAGGCGGCAAAAGCTCCCCGTCCCGCTGAAGCACTGGCTAAGCGAGACAGGTCTTTTGACACGACCCCAGAGTCGGGCTTGTCAAAGAAGCCGAAGAGTGCTCATTCAGAGCCGACAGCACCATCCTACAGTCGGATGGCAAGCGGTGTCAAGCTCGGCTTCATTCTGACTGACAGGTCGTTGGCCTTGACAGCGGAGCAGATGGCTGCGCTCAAGGCCGCGATTTTAAAGACCACTTTCTCTACGGAGACAGTCGGTCTAAAGCCACAGTTCGAGGGATGTGTTCCGAGAACTGGGTGGCTTTTGCTCGTCTGCCACGACGACAAGGCAGCCGAGTGGGTCAGGTGCAACTTTAGCCTCATTAAGGCTAATAGTTTGCTTGACGTGGAGCTGTTGGAGGAGGGCCAGTTCCCCCGGGCCAGCCTTGTGCGAGGCTACTTCGCCAACAGCTTGGAGTTGTCGAGCGAGGAGGTTCTGACTTATGTAGGTAAGCAGAATTTTCTCGACACCGCCCAGTGGAGAGTAGTACAGCGGACCACACAAGGTGAGATGCTGCACCTCGCCATTATGGTGGATCAGGCGTCGCTGCAGTCGCTCACCAAGTGCGGCGGTAAAATCTGGTACGGCTTTGGCAGGATCAGGCTTATCCTTAAGAGCCCCGCTCCCAAGGTTAAGAGCAGCGACGTCCAACGTGCAGAACCCTTCCACGGAGATGGTCCATCCACTAATGCAGCTGGTGGGCTCGCAACGAAGACCACCCCCGTCCCAGCTCCAAAAGTGAGAGGTAACAACTCTCGACGGGGCAAGAGCGGCAACCTCGTCCAGCGCTCCAAGGAGGAGTCATGAGAACCATGAGGGTTCTCCAGGCGAACCTGCACCACGCCAAAGGGGCGTCGGCCACCCTGTGCAGAACTTTCGCCGAGCAGAAGATCGACATGGCTCTAGTTCAGGAGCCATGGTTGATCGGTGGCCAAATTAGAGGACTGAGCTGCGGTACAAGTAAGTTGTTATACGACCGCAGTGGAGGTGCTCCTCGCGCAGCTATTCTTTTAGATAATAACGTGAGGCATTTCCCATTAACAAACTTTATCTGCAGGGATCTAGTTGCAACAGCCGTAGAGGTGGCTACAGCGGAAGGTGTTCGTGAAGTGGTGGTGGTGGCCGCCTACTTTCCCGGAGACACTGACGTAGCTCCGCCTATGGAGTTCCAGAGGCTCGTCAACTTCTGCCGCACAGCCGGGAAACACATGGTTATCGGCTGCGACGCTAATGCGCATCACACCATATGGGGCAGCAGTGATGTCAACAAACGGGGTGAGTGCCTTCTTGAATATCTATTGTGTAGTTAATTAGATGTAGTCAATAGAGGGTGCTAACCCACCTTTATAAACGCCATTAGGGTGGAGGTCCTGGATCTCACCCTGGCTAGTAACTTCTTGTCCGGTTATATAACGAACTGGAGGGTTACCGATGAAGCCACGTTATCAGACCAACAGCACATCCGGTTTGATCTACCTGGCCAAACGGAACTCAACACTTCGCTATATAATCGGAAGAAAACTAACTGGGATATGTTCACAGCCTCTGTGGCTATGAAAGCTGACCAGCTTATAACCAACTTTGCGTCTGTGAGTGACATAGAGTTGGCTGCTGACCAGCTTCACGATGTGCTTATCACTTCTTTCCAAGACAGTACAGTTCTAAAGCGACATCGGGTGAACCGCGAGGTTCCCTGGTGGAGCGACAGACTTGCAAGTCAAAGACAGGTAGTACGTAGACTCTTTAATAGAGCTAGGGCAAATCGGGGCTCATGGGACACTTACAGGAGTGCTCTCACGGATTATAATAAGAACATTACAAGAGCTAAGCGAGAGAGCTGGCGAAGCTACTGCGAAAGTGTGCAGGCACTACCAGAAGTAGCTAGACTGCAAAAGGTCTTCGCAAAGGGCTCAACTAATGGGGTGGGGCTTCTCAAAAGAACAGATGGCTCTTTTACTCAAGTTCGGAAGGAAACGCTGCTTCAGGTGCATTTCCCAGGATCCAGAATCAGCACACATGGTGAACCAGACGGGTTAACTACCACACCGATTAGGCGAGATCATAGTCTGTCCGGTATTATTTTCGATCCTGACAAGGTCAGGTGGGCAGTCAAATCTTTAGCCCTTTTAAAGCCCCTGGGGGCGACCAGATTTTCCCTGCCTTGCTACAACATAGCATTGAAATAATTATAACACCACTTGTCAGTCTGCTTAGAGCCAGCTTTGCATGGGGATATATAGCACAATCTTGGAGGAGAGTTAACGTGGTATTTATTCCTAAACAAGGCAACAGAGCTCTCGACCAACCAAAGTAATACAGACCGATAAGCCTTTCGTCTTTTATTCTCAAGACTGCGGAGCGGCTGGTGGACTTGCGCGTGAGGTGCATTCTCCAGGCCACCAAACCGCTACACAAATCACAATTTGCCTACATCAAAGGCGGATCGACCGAAGTCGCTCTTCACCACCTAGTCAGCAAAATCCAGAAATCTTTCAAATCCAAGGAAATTGCTCTGTGCTCTTTTCTGGACGTGGAAGGTGCTTTCGACAACACTGGCTATCAGTCAATCTCCAGAGCTCTATATCATAGGGACATTGACGCAGCCTCTGTAGCCTGGATAGAAGCTATGCTACGACAACGAGAAATATCTTCCACGTTAGACGCAACGACGGTTCGTATAAACGCGGCCAGAGGGTGTCCACAAGGTGGAGTGTTGTCTTCCCTACTATGGTCACTTGTAGTTGACGAATTTCTAGAAAAACTACACAGCCAGGGAATTGATGACATCGGGTATGCAGATGACTTCGCCATTGTAGTATCAGGGAAGTTCGGAAACACCGTCACCGAACTGATGCAAAGGGCACTCAATTTGGTTCTAGATTGGTGCATAAATGTGGGTCTCAACATCAATCCGCACAAGGCGGTTGTTGTGCCGTTCACTAAACGGTACATCAATGACATCGGCCTCCTAGTCATTGGTGGGACTCCCGTAAAGCTTTCCAGTGAGGTCAAATATCTGGGAGTTGTTCTAGACAAACGACTAAACTGGAACTCGCACCTTAATAAAACGATTACCAAGGCTTTACATGCTTTATGGGCATGTCGAAGACTTTATGGTAGATCGTGGGGCCTTGACTCCAAATCCATCTTGTGGCTTTACTGCATGATGGTCAGGCCTATCGTATCCTATGCTGCTCTTGTGTGGTGGCCCAAACTGCAGCAGGTCACGGCCATTCAGAAGTGTAGCAAGCTGCAGCGGCTTGTGTGTGTATCTCTGACGGGAGCTTTACGCACATTCCCAACTACGGCTATGGAGAAAATTATTGGATTGACTCCTCTTCATATTCACATACAAGAAGGTGCCGCTAAAAGTCTTCTTAGGATCAAACTCACATCTGGGTTACTGACTAATGATGCGGGTCACGTCAGTATTTTGAATAATGTTTCTGGCTTAGAGGTCTGCAATCGAACAGATCTCATGACCACGAAGCTCTATTTCGGGGCGAAATTCAGGACTCTCATTCCAGACCGTAGGGCATGGGAAAATGGCAACCCTTGTAATGACCCCAGGGGCCTGCAGTGGTTCACTGATGGGTCTAAAACTGAGCAAGGGGTGGGTGCGGGGATCTTTGGACCTAACACCAGAGTCTCGATTGCACTGGGTAAATGGCCCAGCGTTTTTCAATCAGAGATTCATGCCATTGAGGCCTGCTCTAAACTCATCCTAGACAAAAGGATGAGAGGAGCTAATTTATACATCTTTTCGGACAGTCAAGCGGCGATCAAAGCTCTATCCTCTTGAAGGATTAGCTCCAAGCTTGTCGCAGACTGCTGGACCAGCCTCCAGCAACTCTCCACCGGGAACAAAGTAACTTTGTGTTGGGTTCCAGGTCATGCCGGAATTACCGGCAATGAAAACACAGACGACCTGGCTAGAGCCGGCTCAGCGACTCCTTTACTTGGCCCAGAGCCTTTTTGTGGCTTAGGGTGGGCCGCTGCCAAAAAAAAAAATAGAAGGATGGGCAGAGGGAGTTAGATCCAGATATTGGATATCCAAACCAGGATGTCGTCAAGCTAAAGAGCTGATACATCCACTAGTAGGAAGGAATACTGCTGGATGTTCCAGGATGGACCTAAGACTGTTGGTAGCCTACCTCACCGGCCACCATGTCTTAAAATACCATCTTCATAAAATGCGTCTGTCTCCTGACACAGAGTGTAGGCTCCGTAAGGGGGATGACGAGACGACAAAACACATTCTCTGTGAATGTCCAGCCGTCATTTGGTCTAGAAGGAGGCATCTGCATAGCGAGATTCTGACAGCTATGCAGATAAGGAAAGCCTCGACGGGAGGTCTGCTAGCCTTCATAAGGGAGGTTGAGCAGCTCTTGTTTGAATAGGGAGTCTTATGGGCACAAAAGATCGTTCGGTCGCAGTGCCTCCATCTCTGTTGGGAGATCTCCCCAATATATTTATTATTATTATACGTATCTTCCACGGTTTTTGAACTAGAGTCGCCAGATTAGTTGACAAGTTGGGTGATGACGTACCCTTAAGATCTGCATCAAAAGTTTGGATGTCACGCCCACCATTGCCACCCGCCTTTTTAAAGCGGAAACGGCTATATCTTCAACAGTTCTTGAGCTAACGTCACCAAATTTGGTAGGAAGATAGGGGACGTTGTCACCTCTGTTAACTAAGGCATTTCTGCCTTCCTTTTTTGGTTTCACTTAAACGACGCTGTCTCATATGCGCAGCACGTTAAGTAGCTCTATCCATATTCAGAAAACTTATTAAATATACCTTCCAAATCACTAAAAATTAAAAAATAAACAACCATTTTAACAAAAAAAAAAAACAACTTCAAAAAACTAAAATGCCCTAAAAAGAAAAAATTAATTGATTTTTCTTGTACAAGTAGTAAGAACTATTGTTATTTCTAACCGACTTCAAAACAGAAGGAGGTTATCAATTCGTCTGTATTTTTTTTTTTTTTTTTGGCGTTGTTACCTCAGAACTTGCGACTGGGTGAACCGATTTTGATGATTCTTTTTGTATATGAAAACTGGTGCTTCCAGTGTGGTCCATTTTTTTTTTGGTCCAGTTCTGGCAATGGCTTCATCAAGAAAACCGCATATCTCTTAAATTGGCATACTTATTCATACGTATCTCTTTTGAGCTAGAGTCGCCAGATTAGTTGAGAAGTTAGGTGATGACGTCCCCTTAAGATCTGTATCAAAAGTTTGGATGCCACGCCCACCATTGCCATCCGCCCTTTTAAATCGGAAACGGTTATATCTTTAACAGTTCTTGAGCTGGAGTCACCAAATTTGGTTGGAAGATAGACGGTGACATCTACGAAAGATCTGCATCAATAATTTGGATGCCACACCCACCTCAGCCACCCACTTTTTAAAAACGAGAATTTAGTAATATTTTACAGTCTTTGAGCTAGAGTCACAAAATTAAGTAGGAAGACAGCTGACGATATCAACCCATATTTGTTGGGCAGTTGGGAGACGTCATCACCTCTGTTGAGTTAAGCGTTTCTGCCTTCCTTTGTTTGTTTCACTTAAACGACGCTGTCTCATATGAGCAGCACGTTTAGTAGGTCTACCCATATTCAGAAAACTTTTTAAATATTATTATTAATATTAAATATTATTATCACTAAGAATTAAAAAAATAAACAACAATTTTAACAATTTCCGAGTACTTGTGTGGCCGTACACAAAAAGTTGTCTTTAAATCATCTGTCTCTAAACCAATTTATGTATCATCAGGTGTCCCCCAAGGTAGTCACCTTGGGCCTTTATTATTTAATCTCTTTATTAATGATCTTCCTGCAGTAATATCTAACTCGCACGTGTACATGTTTGCGGATGACGTTAAATTATGTTTGTCCTATAATGAACCTTCTCTCAGTAACTTACTACAGTCTGATCTTAGTGCACTATCTGATTGGTGCAACTTTAACCAACTTAATTTAAATTGTTCTAAATGTAAAGTAATGTCTTTCTGTAGAAGTACTCCTCATACTGCTCAGTACTTGCTTGATGGCTCACCACTCGATCGCGTATTAGAAATGAAGGATTTGGGTATTATTCTTGACCCAAAATTAAAGTATGATTCTCATATATCGTGCATGGTTAGAAAAGCCATCAGTGTCGTTGGTTTCATCAAACGGTGGTCGAAAGAGTTTAACGATCCCTACACTACTAAAACACTTTATACATCCCTAGTGCGTCCCATCCTTGAATATGGATCTTGTGTGTGGTCTCCGCAATACAAGATTCATCAGGATAGAATCGAATCTGTTCAGAAGAAATTTCTTTTATTTGCACTTAGAAGTTTTAACTGGGTTCCCGGAGTTGATTTGCCTTCGTAGACTTCTATTAATTAACCTTCCTTCTCTTTTAAACCGTAGAACTATGCATGGAGTTTTATTTGTTACTAATCTGCTCAATGGTGAAATCGACTCACTCGTTCTAGTTAGTCGAATAAACTTAACTGTCCCTATTAGATCTTCTCGTAACTTTGTACCTATTAACCTTGATCGTTGCTCTACCAACTATCTAATGCATGAACCGTTTCGAGTAGTGTGCGCAGACTACAATAAGATGTTTTCACCAGGGACTGCAAATAATGATTATTTGTTTTTTTTTGAATAAATAAATCATTCACTTTTAGTATCTTTGGGACAGCGAGAAATATACCAATATTCATCTTTAAGGCTCATTTATGCATTTTCAGCATGATTTAAAAATTTTCAATTTTTATGGATTTACTCACATAAGATTGATTAATTTTGAGTTATACGTACAATTCAATCAATAATCATTATTTTTGAGCAAAAAAATAAAACTCATGAAGTAATGATTATTCTTTGAGTTTTATTTTTTTTAAAATAAAACTCAAGTTGATTTTTCGACCTTTTCTTTGGGAATAATCCCAAAAATGATATATATTCCTATTCAGTAAATCAAGACAAACCAAAACAACCCATTTTTAAATTTAAAAAAACATCCCCTTAAAAATTTTGTTTTCTTAAAAAACAATATATTTTTTTTTTATTAATTTTGACATATATTTGCAAAAACCCTATTATGAAATTGATAACTATAACCCAAAGCCAATAGACTTAAATTCGAATATAATGGAATATTGGGAAAAAACAAAGTTTCGATATCCCAATTTGTATCAACTGGCCAGAATTGTACATTCGGTTCCCGCAACTCAGGTCAGCGTCGAAAGGGCGTTTTCTGCCCTCAGGTTGATTTTATCAGATCTGAGGTGCAACCTCTCTAAAGAGTCGTTGCAAAAATTACTTTTTGTAAAATTAAATAGTAAATAAATAAAAGGTTCCCGCATTTCAAATAAAAATAATATATACATACATACAAAAAAAAAAAACTGTATAAAAAAATGTATATACATATACATTAATATATAGATATTTTTTTTATATTTATATAAATATATGTCAAAATTAATAAAAAAAATATATTGTTTTTTAAGAAAACAAAATTTTTTAAGGGGGTTTTTTTAAATTTAAAAATGGGTTGTTTTGGTTTGTCTTGATTTACTGAATAGGAATATATATCATTTTTGGGATTATTCCCAAAGAAAAGGTCGAAAAATCAACTTGAGTTTTATTTTTGAGCAAAAATATAAAACTCAAAAAATAATCATTACTTCATGAGTTTTATTTTTTTGCTCAAAAATAATGATTATTGATTGAGTTGTACGTATAACTCAAAAATTAATCAATCTTATGTGAGAATATGAATATAAATCACAAAACAATCATTATTTTATAATTTTTATAGTAAAACTTATAATGATTACGGTCCCTGGTTTTCACTTGTTTCCTTTGAGGCCTCCATTCCCATACAAAAAGATCCATACTGCTTTACTTATCTAGTCATAGTCACTAATCACTAATCTTATGATCTGAATGGGTTTTTCTGGGTTTTTCCCAATCCTTGCAACAAATGTTGGATCATTAAATTAAATTTTTGTTAACTCCCCAGAATATTTTAATTTTTAAACTTTTTCATTTCATTTCAGTTTGTTTACTGATTTAATTTTAAATTTTGTTCATTAATCTTAAACATTTTTGTAGCTTAAGCTCTACTTTTTAATTTGATTTAATTTTAATTTTTATGTCGACTGATATTAGTTGACAATAAATACATAAATACAAATACAAATACAAAAAGAAAACCAACTTCAAAATAACTGAAATGCCCTAAAAAGTAAAAAATAATTGGGTTTTCTTGTACAAGTAGTAAGAAATATTGTTATTTTTGGAGTCGTTGCCAGCAAAGGTATGTTGATCAATGTTTCATATTGAATGGATTAATAGATAGCCATTCTGTTGTAAGAGAAAATCCCATGAGTAAAGGACTAAAATTGATACTTCAAAGGCGTTTTCCTCAAAACTACGTTTTGCGAAACTGTGAATTTGTGTTTGTCAGTTTTACTGAACCGTAAGTAATGGTCTTAAACAATGCAGAATTAATAAATTTCTGCCGTATCGGGGGCCGCCAAGCTATAAACCTACCTTAGCTGACACCGACTCCAAAAATAACAATATTTCTTACTACTTGTACAAGAAAACCCAATAATTGGAGTCGGTGTCAGCTTTTTAGGGCATTTTAGTTATTTTGAAGTTGGTTTTTATACTTTGATACCAAAGGTATCATTTTTCGTCACCTTTAAAGCTAGAGCCTTGCAACTTTGCAAATATCTTGGTATATGTCTTCGTCAGACAAAGTGTTAAATTTAGGGTGCTACGACCTCAGGGGGCCTGGGAAATCGATAACAAGTCGATACACCTCGATGTGCGAGTCGATAAAACACAAATATATCCCACATTTTAGCAGTTATAGTCACCAAATTTGGGGGCAACAAAGCCGATGACATTCCCCAAAAAACTGCTATAGCCACCAAAATTGACATGAAGGTAGATGCTGACATCTGACAAAGTTTTGCATCAAAACTTTGGATGCCACGCCCCCAAACAACGGGAAATGCCCCACCGCCCAAAAAAAAAAACCGGAAGGCATGTATCTTCGCCAGTTTATTAAGCTAGAGTCACCAAATTTGGTATGAACATTGGTAGTGACATCCGTAACAGGGGTGCATCAATGTTTTGGATGCCACGCCCACTCATACCGCCCACCGCTATATCTTTCTCAGTTTTTGAGCTAGGCTCTTCAAATTTGGTATGAATATTGTTAGTGACATCCGTAACAGATCTGCATCAATGTTTTGGTTGCCACGCCCACTAATACCGCCCACCTCTATATCTTTCTTAGTTTTTGGGCTAGTCACCAAATTTGGTATGATCATTAGTTGTGACAACCGTAACAGGTGTGCATACAAATTTTTTATGCCACGCCCACTTATACCGCCCACCTCTATATCTTTGTCGGTTTTTGCGCTAGAGTCTTCAAACTTGGAAGGGGGATAGAAAGTGCCATCCGCCACAGATAAATGTCATGTCTTCTCTTTCTGCCTGATTTGTATACCCAAAGCCCTCATATATTACTATTTGCACTCAGAATCCTTAACACAGCTATGTAAACTGGTATCAAAGTAAATCGCAGTTGGTTGCGTCCGACTGCAACGTTTTTACTTGTTTTTTGTTAAAATTGTTGTTTATTAAGTATTCTTTTATATAATATGTGCACTTTAAATATATAGTTTAGGAGGCACTGACTTCAATACGCTTGCTGTGTACAGTTTTAGGTGCACTCGCTATGAAACACTTGCACGGTGTATGTTAATGAATGTCAAACACAGTCACTTTATTGACTCCACTAACGCTTCAATACATTACAGTCTTAAATGCACTGACGTTCAAACGACGTAATGTCAATGGCAATGCAGCTATTCAAAACGTAATTTAAATTGCACTGAAGTCACAATGTCAATTTGAGAGCAAACGTTTTTGTCACAAGCAAAACGAAACGGGAGAAGCAATAACAATGCAGAAACGGCTGCTGCAACTGTGATAGCAAAGCGACAAGACAATCGAAAGCGCAGGCGCGAATGCATGTCAAACACCTGAAGCGAAAGCGAACAAAAAAACGAATCGAGAACAGCGAAAACGATGCAAAGAGCGCGGGCGCGCGCTTTATTAACTCTTTAATTTAAATAATTTTTATTTATTTAAACAAAACACAGAGCTAATCACTTCGGGGTCACCAAATGTTGAGCTATTGAGCTTTTTTCAATAGCTATCGAATTTTTTACAAATTGTAATTTGAATAAATGCGCCGATAATTGCATTAATATAAAAATAATTTAATTTTTTCGTGGCCTTCGTGGCCAAACTTAGAATACTTTAATAATGTTAATTAGTTATAATAAGCTACGACTTGTGCTGTTATAAATTAAACAAAACGATTTGGCAGGCGGACGAATACCATGCCACGACTTGAATTTTCGAGCGATCGAAAAGAACTAATTAGCTGCCAAATTGCAGCAGCTGCTTGCCCTTAGCTAAAGGCCAAAGGCAAGCAATAGAAAAATGCAAGATAAAACAAGTAAGAGGCTCTAGTCGAGAAATCCCGACTAGGACATACCCTTAACCCGATACTTAACGCTTACAGTTACTTATGTCTATTAAATCAGTAACCAATATGACCAAACTTCAAACTGCGATATCTCCGGTGTTTCCTAACCGATTTTGACCAAATTTTTTTAAATGTTCATTATTTTATCAATAGTTTTAAACCTCATTTTCACAATTTTGAAATTGAAGATTTTTTTGTGTATTTCGGAAACCAGAAGTGTTATCGAAAATTCAAAACAAACTTGATCTTCTCATGGTATAGGAGAGCTTAAGTTTCAAATTTGAAGTCACTAGCTCTTATAGTCTCTGAGATCGGCGCGTTCATACAGACGGACAGACAGACGGACGGACGGACAGACAGACATGGCTAGATCGACTCGGCTGTTGATGCTGATCAAGAATATATATACTTTATGGGGTCGGAGATGTTTCCTTCTGTCTGTTACATACATTTGCACAAAACCATTATACCCTTATTTACCCATTTTATGGGTTAAGGGTATAACAAGTAAAAACGTTGCAGTCGGAGGCAACCAACTGCGATATACTTTGATACCAGTTTACATACATAGCTGTGTTAAGGATTCTGAGTGCAAATAGTAATATATTAGGATTTTGGGTTTAAAAATAAGGCAGAAAGAGAAGACATGACATTTATCTGTGGCGGATGGCACTTTCTATCCCCCTACCAAGTTTGGAGACTCTAGCGCAAAAACCGACAAAGATATAGAGGTGGGCGGTATAAGTGGGCGTGGCATAAAAAACATTGAGGCAGATCTGTTACGGATGCCACTTACAATGTTCATACCAAATTTGAAGAGCCTAGCTCGAAAACTGAGAAAGATATAGCGGTGGGCGGTATAAGTGGGCGTGGCATCCAAAACATTGATGCACACCTGTTACGGATGTCACTACCAATGTTCATACCAAATTTGGTGACTCTAGCTTAATAAACTGGCGAAGATACATGCCTTCCGGTTTTTTTTAGGGCGGTGGGGCATGTCCCGTTGTTTGGGGGCGTGGCATCCAATGTTTTGATGCAAAACTTTGTCAGATGTCAGCATCTACCTTCATGTCAATTTTGGTGGCTATAGCTTTAAAACTGTAGAAGATACAGGCATTTTTGTTTATAATTGGAGGGGGCTGGGGGCGGAATAGGTGAGAGTGGCATCCAAACTTTTGATGCAGTGTTTTGGGGAGTGTCATCGGCTTTGTTGCCCCACAATTTGGTGACTATAACTGCTAAAATGTGGGATATATTTGTGTTTTATCGACTCGCACATCGGCGTGTATCGACTTGTTATCGATTTCCCAGACCCCCTGAGGTCGTAGCGCCCTAAATTTAACACTTTGTCTGACGAAGACATATACCAAGATATTTGCAAAGTTGCAAGGCTCTAGCGTTAAAGGTGTCGATAAAAGTTGCGTTCATACAGACAGAGGGACAGACGGACGGACGGACGGACAGGCGGACAGGCGGACGGACGGACACCATGACGGACATTGCACAAACCCAACATACTATGATACCTTTGATATCAAAGTATAAAAATTACGATGTGAGTTATGTTAATTCGCTCTTATGCTGCGCAGAGCATAACTGATTAAAGAGATTAAACATTAAAAGATGAAGCTTCTTTGTTGTTGTTTGGTAGCTGCGTAACCACTAAAAAGCATTGATAAATTTTTAAAATACGCTCAGGAAAAAATTTTAAAGTCTAGGGCAACGGAGGACATAAATATTCCACCAAGAGACATTTTGATAGCATTCGGCATTCCAAAAATAGTAGTCATCGATAACGAAAGAGCTTTGAGCTCATCTTCAATAAAGTTTCTCCCTCAGGATCAACTAGGCGTACAAGTTTTTACCACACCCCCTATAGCTCAACTAGCAATGGCCAGATTGATAGATTTCATTCCACCCTATCAGAAATAATGTCATGACTTAGAAAAGACAATAACGAAATTAATTTTACCAACACTATTTTTAAAGCGGTTCTGGAATATAATTCATACATTCACTCCGTAGTAAGAAAAAAAACCAAGAGACATATTTTTCGGCACGGCAGTCCGTCAGAAATCAGAAGATAATAGAAAAAAAAATAGTCAAAAAACTGACATAGAGTACCACAACAAAGGAAAAAGCGAGGTAAAGAACTACGAACAAAAGAAAAAAGAGTACATTTAAATTGACAAAAGATAAGGATCAATACGTACACCTAGTTATAAAAAAGAAATAGTAGCGGAAAACAAGAATTCAAAGATTAAAACACAATCAGAACAAATAGTACCTAAGAAAAACATTTTAACTTACAGATTTCGTCTAAGATGCCTTCACACTGTCAATTTTTCATCGGTTTTATTTTTTTAAAAGCCAGCCACCAAATTTTTCAGGTCCGGTCAAAAACCGACGCAAAAATGAGAAAAATAGAACGCGTTCTATTCTGCTTATTTTTGCGTCGGTTTATTTGAGCCACTAACATGTATATGTACGTGAAAAAGGCGTATTTGGTGTTTTTAAGGAATTTTTGGCACAAATTCAAGCAATTAACTTGAGAAAGTGACCAGATTTTGTGACAGAACAAAAAGTGGCTGGATTTTGGATTAAACCGATGCGAATAATGTGAATGCCAACATTTTTGGTCGGTTAAAGAAATCTACAGCAAAACCGACCGTGTGAAGGCAGCTTTACCAACATGCCTGGGGATAACGACAGTCCTTGACTACTCGACTCACAGGTTATTTCAATCGAGACCGGACTAGCTGCCAAATAGGAGGGCACCTTTAAAAAAATACACTTTTTTGATTTGGTAAAATATGCAACGACTTATTTATTATTGGAAAAGTCGTTACATAAACTCAACTTACTTTGAACTGTCACAAATCACGAACGATTTGAAAAGACTTAAGCCTTAACAAAAAGCAAAAGAGCAATGAATGCCATAGGCACAACGTGGAAATGGATGGCAGGAACTCCAGACCACCACGACCGTGAAGTAATAATTAATAAAAAAAATAATCAATTAAAAAATAATAACAAACAGGTAGTCATAAAACCAACTAATAAACAAAAAAATCAATGAACTAACGAACGCAACCAATACAATACTAAAAGCAACATTAAGTTCAGAAGAAGTTATTAATAAACAAGTAAAAACGTTGCAGTCGGACGCAACCGACTTCGATATACTGTGATACTAGTTTACATAACTGTGTTAAGGATTCCGTGTGCAAATAGTAATATATGGGGGACTTGGGTATAAATATCAGGCAGAAGGGGTAGGCCTGACATCCAAATTTGTGATGCATATCTGTGGCGGATGGCACCTTGTAACCTCCTACCAAGTTTGGAGATTCTAGCGCAAAACTGAGAAAGATATAGAGGTAGGCGGTATAAGTAGGCATGGCATCCAAACTTTTGATGCAAATCTGTTACGGATGTCACTAACAATATTCCCACACAATTTGGTGACTCAAGCGCAAAAACTGAGAGAGATATAGTTTTCAGATTTAAGAAGGTGGGCGTGGCATCCAAATTTGTGATGGATATCTGAAGCGGATGGCACCTTGTTACCCCCTACCAAGTATGGTGACTCTAGCTTAAAAACTAGTGAAGTGACATGCATTTCGTTTTTTTAGGGCGGTTGAGCATAAACCGTTGTTTGGGGGCGTGGCATCCAAAATGTTGATGCATTTCTGTGTCAAATATAGGGTTACCAACTCTCCGGGTTTCACCCGAAGACTCCGGATTTCAAAGATGATCTACGGGTCTCCGGGGAAAACGTGAATTCATACGGGCTTGAAGCCAAACGATAATTTTTTTTCTGTTTGTGAATTTTTTATATTTACAGCTACAACTTTGAGAGTGCTGCTCGCTCGTGCAATAAGTTGAGCTTAGGCCGAATTTCTCAATGTCTGGTTACATGTGTATGAACATATGTACACCAACCAAAGTTACAAATGTCAGCTCAAAAATTATATTAAAACAACAATGGCAATAGGTATTGTGTTACCTATGTATAGGTATATGTGTTACATTTTGTTTGTGTTTGTGTTTGATAATTAGCAAGTATGTAGGTAAAACCACCCCCGTAACATATTCTGGTGTGCAAAACTTTTCAAGACGCACCAAGTTATGTTTAAATTAATTAGTTTTAAATCAATGACACCAACAAAAAGTAGCAATGCGATCCCAACAACAACACTTACAACAACAACAAACGCTGCTTGGGTCATTTGTCAAAGGCACAAAGAAGAAAAGAAAAAAACCCAGTCGCACACTATGTGTATTTTGTTTTTGCAATTATCAGCAAGTGCGTCACAGCGCATGTGTTTTGTTTTTGTAAACTTGCTTGCGATCGCTTGTGCGACATTCAGCTGGCAGTAGTGGAATTGGTCAGGTGATTTGTTTTTGTAAACTCGCTCGCAGTCAAACTCCCAGCTTGTGCGACAATATGGCGCCAGTAGTAGAATGAGGTAAAGTGACAAATTCAGGACAAATTTGTATGGGAGGTACTCGAAGAAGTAGTCGAAAATAAAAATCCTTTCTTAGTGCTCACTTTCAGCCTGAATGGAATATTTTGTGAAAATTTCAGAATTTCTAGCTCTTTTCGTTTAGGCTGTAGATCTCTCAACAATTAGGACAAACTCATTTATGTATATAGATAATATATATTATTAAATATATTACAGAATTTTTTAAATTAGTAAAAATTAAGCTTGACTACGATTTTTAAAATAATATAGTGCTTGGTTTGGCTGGCTCGAGGTCCAATGAAATAAAACGAACACTTGATTCGGTATTCACTTCCAATATATTTCAACAGCTCAACGGCTGTCGTCTTCAGGGCAACTGTATAATGACAACGTATAATTTTTTTAACATTAAACACAAATAAAATACATTAATTTCACATTTTGTTTTTCTTACAACTTTTACACGTCCGCTCTGTTGTACGTGGAGTGTTCAACTAGTTTTTCAGTAGGTGTTTGTATATGTGCGCGCAATTGTCAGTGTCGGTTTTATAGTTTAGTCGTTTGTCATTTGGTATGTTTATTATATGTAGCATTTCAAGAGTGAAGCGTTTGTTGAAGTTTAGTTCCTGTTGTAGTATGGACGTTTTTTCAAAATTCGGTGTGTGGCCACTATCCACACAGTGTGCTGCGAGAGCTGTTTTCTGTAATGTTGTTCGGCCTCTCAATTTGATGTCCGATTTATGTTGAGAAATTCTTGCACTTGGTTGTGCCTATGTAAACTTTGTCGCACGTATTGTTGTCATCCCCGTTGCATGGAATTTTGTAAATAAGGTTATCCTTGTCCATATTCTTGATTTTGCATTTAGTTTTGTTGAAAAATTCCCTCATCGTGTTATATGGTTTATGGGCTATTGTAGTGGTGTCCTTGTCATAGCAATCTGAATGTATAAATCGTTCGGACAAGTTATTGATGTATGTCAGAGATCTGTACATTTTGCTCTCTGGTTTTTCATTAGGTGGTTTGTCATACTGTTCCAGGAGTCTGTTGGTTATTGCTGGAGGAAAATCGTTGTTACTGAACATGTGTCTGATTTCATGCTTGATTTCCTCATGATAACATAGGTCACTTAAGTTGTGCATTCTTTTGATGCAGCTCAATGCTGTGTTCATGATCATGTTTTTAGGATGTTTAGAAAAATAGCTTAAGATTCGCCCAGATGCTGTTGGCTTTTTGTACCATTTTGTTTTTAGTTTGTTTCCCTGTCTTTGTATTAGTATGTCTAAGTACGGAAGTTTGTAGTCCTCTTCCAACTCCGATGTAAATTGTATATTTTTGTTGAAGGAGTTTAACGTGTCTAGAGTCTTTTGAAATTCATTTATTTTTATAATAGCAAACAGGTCATCTACGTATTTGGTTAATATCCTCGGTGTGTTTTTTAGTTTTTCCACTGTGTTGTCCAAGAGCTCTTCCATTATTATATCCGCTATTACTGGTGATGCAGGGAATCCCATGGGTAGACCTTTCAATTGTGCATATATTTTGTCTTCAAACTTAAAATATCTATTCTCTTCGATGCAATATTTTATGATGGTCATGAAGAGCTGCTCAGGAATTTTTGTGTATTGACTTATTTTTTCCCAATTCCTTCTAATTATATCCATTGCCAGGTTCTTTGGTATGCTCGGGAATAGTGACACTACGTCGAACGTAATCAACCTTTCGTCGTCCAAGATAAAGGTGTGGTTAATTTTGTTTTTAAATTCCACTGAGTTGTTAATGTTATATTTAGACTCGGTCGTAAGGTTCTTCAGAATAGTGATCATCAATTTGCACAGATTGTGTGTTGGTGAGCCTATTGATGAGCAAATGGGTCTGAGAGGCATATTCCTAGGAGGTAACGCTGTGTTGTTAATGAGCTTATTCCTTTCGGTCCTTGAAATAATCTCCAGTTTAAAAAGTTTTTCCACTAAGTCATTATTTTTCTTTTGTAGTCTTAAAGTTGGGTCTTGTTTAATAATTCTATATGTGCACATGTCTCCCAGTATCGTAGTAATTTTTCTTCTGTAATCGTCTTTCTCCATTGCGACAGTTTTATTGCCTTTGTCCGATGTAAGTATCAATATATTGTTATTTTTTACGTAAAAATTGTCTAGTCTGTCCTACTGTATCTAATATTGCACGAAGAAGACGACAGCCGTTGAGCTGTTGAAATATATTGGAAGTGAATACCGAATCAAGTGTTCGTTTTATTTCATTGGACCTCGAGCCAGCCAAACCACGCATTACAAGTCAAAGGTCGCCAATCAATAATTTATTTAAAATAATATAGTATACAGTGGAATTGACAGAAATTTTTCGCAGAAAATGTACCCCTCCCATCCCTTGAAATCGAATCACCGGGTTGGGCTTTGGACAGAGTTGGTAACCCTAGTCAAATATCAGCATCTACCTTCTTTCCAAATTTGGCTATAGCTTCAAAACTGTAAAGGGTACAGCCATTTTTGTTTACAATTGGAGGGGTGCTTGGGGCGGAAGAGGTGGGCGTCGGCTATCTTGCCCTCGAAATTTGGTGACTCTAGCTGCACAAATGTGGATGCCACGCCCACTTATACCGCTCACCTCTATATCATTCTCAGTTTTTGCACTAGAGTCTCCGTACTTACACAGTTTTTTTTTAACCCAAAAAAAATTTTTTCACTTTTTCCTGTCACCGGTACCACTGAACCGTTTATTTTATCCAAAAAAATAAAGTTCACTTTTCCTTGCTTTTGTCTCACTCAAACCCTTACTTTATTACTTCCTGTCCCACTATTCAATTCACTTGATTTTAATTTAATTTAATTTTTTTTATTTAAATATTCCTAGTGCTACAAGTTTTACACTTTTAGATTAATGGAAAATTAAATTAATTTTTTTCTTCTTGTCCCACTGTATTTGTTACTTTATTATGTCAAAAACTCATCAAAAAAAAGTTTATCATTTTTTTTGTGCACAGCTTTACCGTATCTGTTCTTTTTTTAAGATCATAAAAAAACTCACTCCCGCCCTTGGTGCGGCCGGGTTTGCTTTATGCTGCATTTAGCATATGTAAACATTCAAACACTTTTGGGGCCACTGCACCACGGCGACGCGTGCCTATAACTTCTGACACTGACTGTACTTCACGCAGACGCATTCATTCTGTCGCGGCAATTTACCCAGTGGCCAAATGTTTCGCTAGGCGATTGTTTTATCCGTCATTTCCCCGCGCCGTGAACGTTCGCGAGTCGCCAGACTTGGCATACGGACCTGTTATGCAGTCGGCTCGCTTGCCTTCGCCCTCAATATCGGCGCGCCGTAATCGGTCCGTGTCGTCCGCCATCTTTGCTACGCCACAATCGGTGCGTTCGTTTTGACCGTCACCTTCGCCGCACTACGCTTATTTCGACCCGCCTGCACCTAACGGACCGATCTCGTTTATTACCCGTGCTCACGTTTTGTGCTGACTGTCGCTTGTGCAGCTGCAGTTGCACAGATAGATACGTGTTCTAACCCGTCTTCATACATTGCTTTACATGCGCTTTGTAAAAACAGGGTATCACAGGGTATACAACACTTGTTTCTTTTCTTTTTTTTTTGATTATAACAAAATCTACAGTTGGTGATGTTGTTTGGGGCTTTACTTCCAACTCGTATCAGACCTTATAATTTTACATCCCTGCTCGGGTGCTACTTGTAAAGTAGTAATTTATACTGGGTACAGATCTCAGTCTGGTCAGGCTCAGTTTAAAAGACAATTTATAGTTTGCTTTAAAACGTAAAATGCTTAAGGTCTACAAGTTCTTGGGATGGGGGAAAGGTTCAACAACGTTAACACGCTGACCGGAGAGTCGCGGTACATGAAGGGTCAAAACCACGTTCACGTACCTAGCCACGCGGACAGGGTTATACACTGATGGAGGGTTAGAGTCCACATCGATTAGTGAACGTTAGATCTGTGATCGTATTGACAGGATGAACACCACACCGAACGACACGCTGTAGCTTCAGTCTCGGAGAGAAAAACTGTACCCTAATTGGGATTTGGTATACGGTCGTATCTACACGTGCGGCTCCCGAAGTGTCCAAGAAAATCCCAACCCGATTGAAAGAGGTTTATAAACACTTACGGCCAACTTTTTTAAAGCGCTGTTTAACTTGTTAACTTGTTGTTAGGAGGGTAAACGGAGGGTCCGTTACATTTTGAATCGTTATTTAAACACATTTCAACTTAAGCTAATGGCATTATATAAGCCCAAACTTCTCTTTTTGAATTATATTTTTGAAGTCTTTTGAATTTTTATACTTTGATACCAAAGGTATCATAGTATATTGGGTTTGTGCAATGTCCGTCATGGTGTCCGTCCGTCCGTCCGTCTGTCCGTCCGTCTGTCTGTATGAACGCAACTTTTTTCGACACCCTTAAAGCTAGAGCCTTGCAACTTTTCAAATATCTTGGTATATGTCTTCGTCAGAAAAAGTGTTAAATTTGGCTCTACGACCTCAGGGGCCTGAGAAATCGATAACAAATCGATACCCCTCGATGTGCAAATCGATCAAACATATACATGTCCCACATTTTAGAAGCTTTAGTCACCAAATTAAGTGGCAAGACAGCCGATGGCATTCCTCAAAAAACTACATAAAAAGTTTGGATGCCACGCCCACCTCTTCCGCCCCCAGCCCCCCCTTCAGTTATAATCGAAAATGACTGTATTTCCCAAAGTTTTAAAGCTATACTCACGAAATTTGATGGGAAGGTAGATGCTGAAGTCTAACAAAACTATGCATCAAAACGCCACGCCCCCACTGATACCGTCCACCTTCTAAAATCCGAAAACTCTATATCTTTTTCAGTTTTTGGGCTAGAGTCACCAAATTTGGTAGAAACATTGTTAGTGACATCCGTAACCCCGATCTACATCAAAGTTTTATACGCCACGCCCACCTTTTCCACCCACCTCGTAAAATCTGAAATTTCTATATCTTTCCCAGCTTTTACGCTAGAGCCACCAAATTTGGTAAAAATATTGTTAGTGACATCCGTAACAAATGTGCAATATTGGATGCCACGCCCACTTATATCGCCCACCTCAATATCTTTCTCATTTTTAGCGCTAGAGTCTCCAAACTTGATAGGGAGATAGAAGGTGCCATCCGCCACTGATATGCATCACAAATTTGAATGTCACGCCTACCCCTTGTGCCTGCCTTTTATTCACAAACCTCCATACGTAACAAATACATACAAACTTACATATGTGCTTTGCTTGATTGTTCGAAATTGTATATCAACAATGTTTGTGTGGTACGACGTTACGTCTGAGTTAGATAAGCAGCAAGTAAGCAAATCTACCACTATACAAAGATGTTCAAGATTAAATATTTTCGCACAAAGGGCTCGCTATAAAAAAAAACTACAAATTAAATGTATGTACATATGTATGTACATATCTATACAACTTTTTTGCATTAAATAAACATACGTATGTATGCAGATTACATTTTCTTAAGTTTCTATTTGTTAGTGCGTTTGTTTTTGAACTGTATATACATATATATTTGCACTTGCATTTTTTTTATATAAATGTATGTACAAAAGAATGTTAAATGTACGTACATACATGTGAATGTATGTACATATGTGCATTTGCAACACCAACCAAAGTTACAAATGTCAGCTCGAAAATTATATCAGAACAACAATGGCAATAGGTATTTGTGTGTTAAGTTTTGTTTGATAATTAGCAAGTATGTAGATAAAACCACTCGCGTAACATATTCTGGTGTACAAAACCAAGTTATGTTTTAATTGATTTGTTTTAAATCAATGATACCAACAAAAAAGAAGCATTGCGTTCCCAACAACAACACTTACAACAACAACAAACGGTTCTGGGGTCGTAAATCAATTGTCAAAGGCACAAAGAAGAAAAGAGAATAACGGAGACACATCTACAGACGGCAGAAGTGGAATGGGTGATTTGTTTTGTTTTTGTATATGCGGCCGCAATAGCTTGTGCGCAGACGGCAGTAGTGGAATGGGTCATGTATTTTTTTTTTGTACACACGGTGGCGTTGAAACTCACAGCTTGTGCGACAATGAGGCGCCAGAATGGTGGAATGAGGTAAAGTGATTAATGCAATTAGATTTTGGGAGGTACTCGAAGGAGTGGTCCAAATTAAAAATCCTTTCTTAGTGCTCACTTTCAAACTGAATGGAATATTTTGTGAAAATTTCAGCCTTCTAGCTCTTATCGTTTAGGCTGTGGGCCTCTCAACAATCAGGACAAACTATTTTATATATATAGATTAGCTTGCTACAGATACAACAATGTATGCGTGCATTAACCAATATATGCACTTGCATTTTTGTTAATACATATGTATGTAGGTACTAAATAATGAAAATGCACGTACATACATGTGTATGTATGTACATATGTGCATTTGCAACACCAACCAAAGTTACAAATGTCAGTTTGAAAATAATATCAAAACAACAATGGCAATAGGTATTTGTGTGTTAAGTTTTGTTTGATAATTAGCAAGTATGTAGATAAGACCACTCGCGTAACATATTCTGGTGTACAAAAACAAATTATGTTTTAATTGATTTGTTTTAAATCAATGATACCAACAAAAAGAAGCAACAACAACACTTACAACAACAACAACAACAACAAATGCTACTTAATTCGAAAAACAATTGTCAAAGGCACAAAGAAGAAAAGAGAATAACGGAGAGAGACACATCTACAGACGGCAAAAAGTGGAATGGGTCATTTTTTTTATTTTTTTGTTTGAAACCTCGGCGGCGTTGAAACTCACAGCTTGTGCGACAATGAGGCGCCAGAGTGGTGGAATGAGGTAAAGTGATTAATGCAATTAATTGAGTTGTTCAAAATTTAATCCAAATTAAAAATCCTTTCTTAGTGCTCACTTTCAAGCTGCATTGAATATTATGTGATAATTTCAGCCTTCTAGCTCTTATCGTTTAGGCTGTGGGCCTCTCAACAATCAGGACAAACTATTTTATATATATAGACTAGTAAGTGACCCGCTTGCTTCGCTGCGCCAATAGTTTTTCAAAATTTTAATATATATCAAATAAATTAGTTAATGTTTAACAACATATTAGCAAAATATTTAATATTCTCTTTTTCACGCTACCTTTGAGGTTAAGAATCAGACTCGTCATTTTACTTTGATACCAAAGGTATCATATTATATTGGGCTTATGCAATGTCCGTCAAGGTGTCTGTCCGTCCGTCCGTCCGCCCGTCCGCTTGAGCGCAACTTTTTTCAACACCCTTAAAGCTAGAGCTTTGCAACTTTGCGAACATCTTGGTCAATACCTTCGTCAGAAAAAGTGTTAAATTTGGCTCTACGACCTCAGGGGCCTGAGAAATCGATAACAAATCGATACCCCTCGATGTGCAAATCGATCAAACATATACATGTCCCACATTTTAGAAGCTTAAGTCACCAAATTAAGTGGCAAGACAGCCGATGGCATTCCTCAAAAAACTACATAAAAAGTTTGGATGCCACGCCCACCTCTTCCGCCCCCAGCCCCCCTTCAGTTATAATCGAAAATGACTGTATTTCCCAAAGTTTTAAAGCTATACTCACGAAATTTGATGGGAAGGTAGATGCTGAAGTCTAACAAAACTATGCATCAAAACGCCACGCCCCCACTGATACCGTCCACCTTCTAAAATCCGAAAACTCTATATCTTTTTCAGTTTTTGGGCTAGAGTCACCAAATTTGGTAGAAACATTGTTAGTGACATCCGTAACTCCGATCTACATCAAAGTTTTATACGCCACGCCCACCTTTTCCACCCAACTCGTAAAATCTGAAATTTCTATATCTTTCTCAGTTTTTGCGCTCGAGCCTCCAAACTTGATAGGGAGATAGAAGGTGCCATCCGCCACTGATATGCATCACAAATTTGAATGTCACGCCTACCCCTTCTGCCTGCCTTTTATTCACAAACCACCATATGTTACAAATACATATGTACAAACTTACATATGTGCTTTGCTTGCTTGTTCAAAATTGTATATCAACAATGTTTGTGTGGTACGACGTTACGTCTGAGTTACATAAGCAGCAAGTAAGCAAATCAACCACTATACAAAGATGTTCAAGATTAATTATTTTCGCGCAAAGGGCTCGATATAAAAAACAAATCCAAATTAAATGTATGTACATATGTATGTACATATCTATACAACTTTTTTGCATTAAATAAACATACGTATGTATGCAGATTACATTTTCTTAAGTTTCTATTT
Organism: Scaptomyza pallida; assembly: GCA_018152965.1. Taxonomy (NCBI): domain Eukaryota; kingdom Metazoa; phylum Arthropoda; class Insecta; order Diptera; family Drosophilidae; genus Scaptomyza; species Scaptomyza pallida. Next base: position 755,487 of record JAECXP010000196.1, read on the forward strand.
GTTAGTGCGTTTGTTTTTGAACTGTATATACATATATATTTGCACTTGCATTTTTTTTATATAAATGTATGTACAAAAGAATGTTAAATGTACGTACATACATGTGTGTACAGCAACCAAGTCCTGCACAAAAGTGACTTGTGTTTCGGGTCATTATCTTGGTATAATTTATACCGTAGCTTGTTGTTGTTGTTTGCGTCAACAAAGCCAAACTTTTGAGCGCTTCTTGATAATTCATTTTTTAGAATATCTAGGTAATACTCTTTTGTCATTATTTCGGAGAAAACCCTTAATTTCCTCCTCCACCCTCTTGACGAAATACATCCCCACACCATAACTGAAAGCTTTCCAAACTTTACTGTGGGGATTATATTTCGTGATTCAAGGGCCGTGTTCTTTTTCCGCCATACCGTTTGTGGGCCTTCATGATGGTACATCATTATCTTCGTTTCATCGCAAAAGATTACATCGTCCCAGTAGTGGGGCGGTTGTGCCACGTGTTGAAATGCAAATTGACGCCTTTTTTCAATATTTGCTACGGATAATAATGGCTTCTTCCGAGCTATGCACGACGTGTACTTGTTGGCTATCAAACGTCGGCGGATTGTCTCTTTGCATACCGTTTTCTTACACTGATTTTCGACAACCGAAACCAATTCCCGCAAGCTGGTTTGAGGCTTACAGTTGATTGTTCTCAAAATTTTCCTTTGATCCCTATCACTTAGTTTCGGAGGACGACCGCCAGAAGTCTGCAATTCCAATCTATTTTCTTTTTCAGCGCGATTTATTATGTTGTAAACTGTTCTTAATTTAATCGCAAACATTTCTGCCAATTCCTTTGGCGTTTTTCCGTTGTAATAGTTATAATAAACCAACTGTATTACATTACCGCGTGTTCTTTTGCCTGGCATATTTAAACTCTTGTTTTGCACAACTTAACTGCTCAAAATTCAATTAGCGACTAAAGCATAATCTAAAAATAGACATAGCAATGGAGTATTGCATCTCTTATCTCGATTTTAGTTCCGTTACGTTAGTTTACATATTCCTTTTATGCTTACATTACATTTTGCAAACAATTATTAGACAGTTAAAAATATGAACATATTTGTTTTTGTTGAGTTTTGTTTAGTTTAGAATTAAATTTGTTAAAGTTTTTTGTTGTTATTACATTTAAAATAAATACGTTTATGATATTGTAAAAAAAAATTTTTAAATGCTCTATTGGTTTTCTTATAATTTAACATTAAAGTTGATTTTGCAAACAATTTTTGCTTTTGCAAAGAATTATTAGACAAACTGTATGTGCATTTGCAACACCAACCAAAGTTACAAATGTCAGCTCGAAAATTATATCAGAACAACAATGGCAATAGGTATTTGTGTGTTAAGTTTTGTTTGATAATTAGCAAGTATGTAGATAAAACCACTCGCGTAACATATTCTGGTGTACAAAACCAAGTTATGTTTTAATTGATTTGTTTTAAATCAATGATACCAACAAAAAGAAGCATTGCGTTCCCAACAACAACACTTACAACAACAACAAACGGTTCTGGGGTCGTAAATCAATTGTCAAAGGCACAAAGAAAAAAGGGGAATAACGGAGACACATCTACAGACGGCAGAAGTGGAATGGGTGATTTGTTTTGTTTTTGTATATGCGGCCGCAATAGCTTGTGCGCAGACGGCAGTAGTGGAATGGGTCATGTATTTTTTTTTGTATACACGGTGGCGTTGAAACTCACAGCTTGTGCGACAATGAGGCGCCAGAATGGTGGAATGAGGTAAAGTGATTAATGCAATTAGATTTTGGGAGGTACTCGAAGGAGTGGTCCAAATTAAAAATCCTTTCTTAGTGCTCACTTTCAAACTGAATGGAATATTTTGTGAAAATTTCAGCCTTCTAGCTCTTATCGTTTAGGCTGTGGGCCTCTCAACAATCAGGACAAACTATTTTATATATATAGATTAGCTTGCTACAGATACAACAATGTATGCGTGCATTAACCAATATATGCACTTGCATTTTTGTTAATACATATGTATGTAGGTACTAAATAATGAAAATGCACGTACATACATGTGTATGTGCATTTGCAACACCAACTAAAGTTACAAATGTCAGTTTGAAAATAATATCAAAACAACAATGGCAATAGGTATTTGTGTGTTAAGTTTTGTTTGATAATTAGCAAGTATGTAGATAAGACCACTCGCGCAACATATTCTGGTGTACAAAAACAAATTATGTTTTAATTGATTTATTTTAAATCAATGATACCAACAAAAAGAAGCAACAACAACACTTACAACAACAACAACAACAAATGCTACTTAATTCGAAAAACAATTGTCAAAGGCACAAAGAAGAAAAGAGAATAACGGAGAGAGACACATCTACAGACGGCAAAAAGTGGAATGGGTCATTTTTATACCCTTAACCCATAAAATGGGTAAATAAGGGTATAATGGTTTTGTGCAAATGTATGTAACAGGCAGAAGGAAACATCTCCGACCCCATAAAGTATATATATTCTTGATCAGCATCAACAGCCGAGTCGATCTAGCCATGTCCGTCTGTCCGTCTGTCCGTCTGTCTGTCTGTCTGTATGAACGCGCCGATCTCAGAGACTATAAGAGCTAGAGACTTCAAATTTGAAACTTAAGCTCTCCTTAACCATAGGCAGATCAAGTTTCCTTCAAATTTTCGATAACACTTCTGGTTTCCGATATACACATGTGATCGATAACGAAAAATTCTTGAATTTCAAAATTGTGAAAACAGGGTTTTAAACTATTGGTAAAATAATGAACATTTGAAAAAATTTGAATAAAATCGGTTTAGAAACACCGGAGATATCGCAGTTTGAAATTTGGTCATTTTGATCATATTGGTCACTGGGTAAATACACACAAATGACTGTACGCGTTACGTATGGGGTTAAGGGTATGTCCTAGTCGGGATTTCTCGACTAGAGCCTTCTTACTTGTTTTTATTTTTTTTTTTTTTGAAACCTCGGCGGCGTTGAAACTCACAGCTTGTGCGACAATGAGGCGCCAGAGTGGTGGAATGAGGTAAAGTGATTAATGCAATTAATTGAGTTGTTCAAAACTTAATCCAAATTAAAAATCCTTTCTTAGTGCTCACTTTCAAGCTGCATTGAATATTATGTGAAAATTTCAGCCTTCTAGCTCTTATCGTTTAGGCTGTGGGCCTCTCAACAATCAGGACAAACTATTTTATATATATAGACTAGTAAGTGACCCGCTTGCTTCGCTGCGCCAATAGTTTTTCAAAATTTTAATATATATAAAATAAATTAGTTAATGTTTAACAACATATTAGCAAAATATTTAATATTCTCTTTTTCACGCTACCTTTGAGGTTAAGAATCAGACTCGTAATTTTACTTTGATACCAAAGGTATCATATTATATTGGGCTTATGCAATGTCCGTCAAGGTGTCAGGGGCCTGAGAAATCGATAACAAATCGATACCCCTCGATGTGCAAATCGATCAAACATATACATGTCCCACATTTTAGAAGCTTTAGTCACCAAATTAAGTGGCAAGACAGCCGATGGCATTCCTCAAAAAACTACATAAAAAGTTTGGATGCCACGCCCACCTCTTCCGCCCCCAGCCCCCCCTTCAGTTATAATCGAAAATGACTGTATTTCCCAAAGTTTTAAAGCTATACTCACGAAATTTGATGGGAAGGTAGATGCTGAAGTCTAACAAAACTATGCATCAAAACGCCACGCCCCCACTGATACCGTCCACCTTCTAAAATCCGAAAACTCTATATCTTTTTCAGTTTTTGGGCTAGAGTCACCAAATTTGGTAGAAACATTGTTAGTGACATCCGTAACCCCGATCTACATCAAAGTTTTATACGCCACGCCCACCTTTTCCACCCAACTCGTAAAATCTGAAATTTCTATATCTTTCTCAGTTTTTGCGCTCGAGCCTCCAAACTTGATAGGGAGATAGAAGGTGCCATCCGCAACTGATATGCATCACAAATTTGAATGTCACGCCTACCCCTTCTGCCTGCCTTTTATTCACAAACCTCCATACGTTACAAATACATACAAACTTACATATGTGCTTTGCTTGATTGTTCGAAATTGTATATCAACAATGTTTGTGTGGTACGACGTTACGTCTGAGTTAGATAAGCAGCAAGTAAGCAAATCTACCACTATACAAAGATGTTCAAGATTAAATATTTTCGCACAAAGGGCTCGCTATAAAAAAAAAACTACAAATTAAATGTATGTACATATGTATGTACATATCTATACAACTTTTTTGCATTAAATAAACATACGTATGTATGCAGATTACATTTTCTTAAGTTTCTATTTGTTAGTGCGTTTGTTTTTGAACTGTATATACATATATGTACAAAAGAATGTTAAATGTACGTACATACATGTGAATGTATGTACATATGTGCATTTGCAACACCAACCAAAGTTACAAATGTCAGCTCGAAAATTATATCAGAACAACAATGGCAATAGGTATTTGTGTGTTAAGTTTTGTTTGATAATTAGCAAGTATGTAGATAAAACCACTCGCGTAACATATTCTGGTGTACAAAACCAAGTTATGTTTTAATTGATTTGTTTTAAATCAATGATACCAACAAAAAGAAGCATTGCGTTCCCAACAACAACACTTACAACAACAACAAACGGTTCTGGGGTCGTAAATCAATTGTCAAAGGCACAAAGAAGAAAAGAGAATAATGGAGACACATCTACAGACGGCAGAAGTGGAATGGGTGATTTGTTTTGTTTTTGTATATGCGGCCGCAATAGCTTGTGCGCAGACGGCAGTAGTGGAATGGGTCATGTATTTTTTTTTTGTACACACGGTGGCGTTGAAACTCACAGCTTGTGCGACAATGAGGCGCCAGAATGGTGGAATGAGGTAAAGTGATTAATGCAATTAGATTTTGGGAGGTACTCGAAGGAGTGGTCCAAATTAAAAATCCTTTCTTAGTGCTCACTTTCAAACTGAATGGAATATTTTGTGAAAATTTCAGCCTTCTAGCTCTTATCGTTTAGGCTGTGGGCCTCTCAACAATCAGGACAAACTATTTTATATATATAGAAGATATACATATATAATATATATACAGTAGCTGCGTTGACAAAGTTACTTACAAGTGTCATAGAAAATAAGTAAAATATCAAAAATCGCTTTGAAGCCTGAGTCCGGGAATATGAAAACAAATGCTGACGTATACCCACCCACACATACATCTTGTTGTGTTTGCAGCGAAAGCCAGCGACACACAGTGTTGCCAATTCAGCTATTTTCTAGCCAGATTTGGCTATTTTCAGACGTCGTCAGCCGGAGACTCTTGAAATTTGCAGGTGCCCGCAATTCTAGCTATTTTTCAACTTATTTTGCTATTTTTCAGCTATTTCGAATATTTCTATTTTTATTTAATACCTAATTCCTTACTGTCAGTTAATTTAAACCCTTGCATTTGGTCACATTCAATGTATTTTTTCACTATCTAGCATTTCGATAGCGAATACCAGCAACCCTGTTTATTGCATATCGAATGCAAAATTTGCACGCTTGTTGTTACTATATTTTTTGCTATTTTTTAAGCTAGTTTTTAGAAAAAGTTAGCTATTTTCAGCTATTTTTAACATTGGCTTCAGCTACTTTCTTGAAGTGAGAGTTGGCAACACTGTTGGGCTGTGCTGCTTCAACTATTCTGTGCCAAATAAGTGGCTAAAACTTATTGGAACAAATTAATCCTATAATTCAAATGAATCATATGATGAGTATATTAATTTAAATACATTCATTGACGAATAAATGCATAATTTAAACCAAATTTTTTTTTGCTATTTTTAAAGCTAGTTTTAAAATAAATTTAGCTATTTTCAGCTATTTTTAACATTGGCTTTAGCTACTTTCTTGGAGTGAGAGTTGGCAACACTGGCGACACAATGCCTTGCAATTCCCTAGCGCCACGCTGCGCCTGCAAATTGAGCGGCGCATTGCGTTCGGCTGGCCTCAACACCCGAGAGAGAGAGGTGTCTATGAGCAGTGATGTCATATTTTTCTGAGCAAAAAAAGCTGGATCAACGAAAAAAAAAGCTTAAAAAAGCGGAATCCCAGAGAAAAAAGTTAAGAAAAAAGCTGATTTTTTTTTTTTAAATAATAAATTTTTTCAAAGATTTATTCTCATATCAAAAAAAAAAAAATAGAAAGAAATTCACTAATTATATACATACACTGGTCGGCATACGTATTTTGTTAATTTTTTTCACCTCAACTGAGCAATGAGCTAAAAAAAAAAAGGTTGTTATTATTTTAAGTTGTTCATTTTTTTCGCCTGAACTGAGCAATGACCTAAAAAAAAAAGGTCGTGCAACTGAACAGTGAGCAGTGAGCAAGTGAGTAGTGAGCAACTGAGCAAAGTGAGTGACTTAACTCATTTCGAAAAAAAAAAAACAAGTGAACATGTTTACCAAAGTGAGCAATTTTTACCCAACACTACTTGTATACCTCTTTCGGCATCGTCAATTTATTTGTTTGGTTAACTATTCCATTAAAGTAAATATCGATACTTTGCCGATAGAAATACATTTATACCATTTTCACCATAAAACTCAATTAAAACAACTCTCAAAATTAAATAAAAGTAAAATTTAAAAAAAAATTGCTTAAATTTACAAAAAAATCTAGAATTCCCGCTGCGCGCTGTTTACAAATTTTACCCGCCGTCACACTTGAAAAACAGCCAAATCTGACTTAAAAAAAGCGGAAATGACATCACTGTCTATGAGTAAGAGGTCGGTGTCACTACTCACTTGCTCACTGCTCAGTTGCTCACTACTCACTGTTCAGTTGCTCAGCTGTTCAGTTGCTCAATGTTCAATGTATACCCAATTGAATGTAAGCCCCTTAAAATAATAACAACCTTTTTTCATATATTTTTTCAACGAAAATAAGAAACTTCAGTTTATTATTTTTTAATTCAAGAGCTGAAGGCCTGGACGCTAGGGCTTTATTATTTACTTAGTTTAAGTATTCTTTGTGTATTAAAGCTAATATTAAAAAAAAATATATTTTAAATTCAGCATTCAATTCCACAAAATCACCAACGGCTTAAATAAAAGTAGTGCTGGAATGTGTTTGGTAGCTCATTGCTCAGTTGAGCTGAACAGTGAGCAAGTGAACAAATGAACAGTGAACAACTGAAGTTCAGTTATCTAACAGTGAATAGTGAGCAACTGAGCAGTGAGCAAGTGAGTAGTGAGCAACTGAACAGTGAGCAAGTGAGCAGCTGAACATGTTCACTCGCTCAGTTTAATGAACAACTCGTTTTTGTTCACTCACTCATGAGTAACGCAACACTACGTTTCATTGCGTTTCATACTTGAATAAATAAATATTTATTAAATATTAAATATTTGTCACTGTTACCGTTTACTGCGCTTATACAAAGTGAGAAGAGCTCGTTGTTTAAATAAGTTGCTCAATACATGCTTTTAACATTTGAAATTTTCTGTTGTTTACGGCGGACATCACAAAAATACACCAAATACAAAAAAAAAAAACTGAACATCGAAAGCAAATATCGAATTAATTTCTTGCTCTTCTTATCTTTACTTTCATGAAACATGAAAGACTTTTTGTATAAATAGGTTGAGGTGTTTCATCATTTTAAGAAATTTTTTATGTAAGTTGTTGCAGGACGCATGAAACACGAAACGAGCTGTTGAACACTAAAACTATTTTCGAGTTGGTTTGGTAAGTCTCATTCACTTATTATTGGTGCCGGCAAATGCAAAAGTTATTACAATGTCTCTTTAACGTAAATATAGTAAAAAATGGAATAATTTGTAAATAAAAATTAATTTATAAAGTAAATTACTAATTATTGTGGCATATTTTTTAGGGTGTTTACAAAGTGTTGTATCATAGCACAAGAGCAAAAGTGCAAGCATCTCCAACAACAATTTGTATTGAGTGTAGCTTGCACTATGTGCTAGACCCTAACCCTTGACTACAAAAATCGTGGCAAGTATTGCATAGAAATGAGTGCTAAACAATAGTAAAAACTTGAAGTGTTGCAAAAGTCGCCAAGAACACAGACGATTTTTTGGTATAATTAAGTGCTTTAGGTGCTAAATCAAATCAATCACCTGTCAATTGTAATCCCGACAACAAATTGACTTTGGTTCATTAACTATGTCACCTCTGCGGCTCTTATGCATGGAAATTACATCATGGACAAAATCTTCCCAAAATTCGCCCGATGCAGAATCGGCCTTTTGAATGTTTAGTTATATCTGCAATAATAATTAACTAACGTAATTAAATTACCACGAAATGCATTTAAACCTATATTCCTTTAATTGCAAGAATTTCCTCAAGTGTTTGGGATGCTTTCCATTCTAAAATAGCTGATTTTATGCTTTTAAAAGGCATTTTCAATTTATTTCTTATTTATTTCTCAATAAATACACAATTGCAAATTCAGAGATAGCAAGCTTGCAAGACTCATGTTGTGCAATTGGGTGTTCACGTTAGCAGTGTTGTATCGATACACATGTGCAATGATACTACACTTTGTGAACACCACTATTGTGTATAAAAAAAGATCAAACAAAAACATAGCAAAACAGTCTTAAATTTAACGAACAAAGACAAACGATGAACAAAAATGATTATACAAGTGAACAAAATCGAGCGAACAAAAAACACGATTTAGTTCGCTAATTGAAAAAGAACGAACGAAACATTGTTTACCCAACTCAGGTCTTGGCGCCAAAAGAACTTAACTATCAGCAGCCGATGTTGTGCAAAAGCATCGATGCATCGCACTATGTCGAAAAAAAAAAAATTGTAAAATATCGCCTAAAATCATCAATGTTCGATGCATCGATGTTTTTATTTTACATCACTATAATATTTTATTATTACAAAAGATTAAATAATTGTAAGTAATGAATTTTTATTTCGTTAAATTCAGTGTAATAAATTATTAGCGTCCGTCTAAAATGCATTACGCCATGCTAACATTTTTTGGTCTGCGATTTATGCAGAATTACTTTAAAATTTTTGGCTATCGTCAACAACTAGACGGGCATTTTTTCTGGTTTAGAACATGTAACAAGTTAAAATAATAAATAATTACTGTCGCTGCTACAGGTCATGGATATACTGGATATTGACGAAGCACTAAAAGATGATTCATATATGTAAGTCTGTGTTTCCGTTTGTCATGATTTAACGCTGTAAATAGTAACACAATCTGTTTTTAAATTATAGTTTTTTGGCAGATAAAACAAACGATGATATCTCAAACATACTCCAACAGTGGAAAGCTAATAATCAAGAAAGGTCGGAATCGCAGCAGACCACAAACGAACAGGGTACGTATGTATATGTATCAGCACTAAGCAAAGAATATTATAGAGACTTCAAACAGTACAACGCACTCTCATCAGAAAAAAACTTGTAAAGCTTGAAAATTCATTTGCTGTCTCAAAGCTTGCTGACAAAGTGTGCCTTGTGCAAAATGCAAGTCATTCTATTTCTGATATTGCTTGCGAGATAGTAAGCAACAGCACAGACTTGAGTCTTTGAATCAGATCGTGATGTATATGTATGTGAGTCAGAACACAGTCTGTGTGAGCTCTGTTTACATGTATGAGTGCATCGCCGGCCTCACTTCTTAAAAAAAAAAAACAACAAAGTACACATGCACCGCGCTGGGCTCATGCTGGCCTAGCTTTGTCCAAATTTCAGTTTCGCATTTTCTTTATACTCTTTCTTTCTTCGGTCGATGCCACTAGCAATGAGTGTTGTCATCGCAATCACCATGCAGATGTGAAAGAGTATTCAGAAAATTAATGTCAACTTTTTCCTATGCTTTGCCAGCTTTGTTGATATATTTTTATTTCTTATTTTGTGTGCCCTGCATTTACATGTGTGTGTACGTTTATGCATACACATCATATTTATTTGTATTAGTGGCAATTGTTCACATTAATTGGCCTGCCTCAACTTTGGCACTTTATGACGAAGTCAAGAAAATTTAAAATAATAACACAAAAATTAAAATAAAATATTATATTTAATATATTACAGTATGCTTATAATTATTGCTTATTAGTATTAAATTAAACTAAAAATGAAATGATTTATTTTGTTTTTATTTTTTAAATAAATTTATTAATTAATGCGCCTTCTCTAATAAGCAATAATTATAAGCATACTGTAATATATTAAATATAATATTTTATTTTAATTTTTGTGTTATTATTTTAAATTTTCTTGACTTCGTCATAAAGTGCCAAAGTTGAGGCAGGCCAATTAATGTGAACAATTGCCACTAATACAAATAAATATGATGTGTATGCATACACGTACACACACATGTAAATGCAGGGCACACAAAATAAGAAATAACAAGTAAGAAGGCTCTAGTCGAGAAATCCCGACTAGGACATACCCTTAACCCCATATGTAATCCGTACAGTCATTTGTGTGTATTTATCTAGTGCCCAATATGACCAAACTTCAAATTACGATATCTTCGGTGTTTTTCAACCGATTTTGATGAAATTTTTTATAATGTTCATTATTTTATCCATAGTTTTAAACCTCATTTTTACAATTTTGAAAATCTACTATTTTTGTTATCGATCACATGTGTATATCGGAAACCAGAAGTGTTATCGATAGTCCGAAACAAACTTGATCTGCCTATGGTATAGGAGAGCTTAAGTTCCAAGTTTGAAGTCTCTAGCTCTTTTAGTCTCTGAGATCCACGCGTTCATACAGACAGACGGACAGACGGACAGACAGACAGACGGACAGACGGACAGACAGACATGGCTAGATCGACTCGGCTGTTGATGCTGATCAAGAATATATATACTTTATAGGGTCGGAGATGATTCCTTCTGCCTGTTACATACATTTGCACAAAACCATTATACCCTTATTTACCCATTTTATGGGTTAAGGGTATAAAAATATATCAACAAAGCTGGCAAAGCATAGGAAAAAGTTGACATTAATTTTCTGAATACTCTTTCACATCTGCATGGTGATTGCGATGACAACACTCATTGCTAGTGGCATCGACCGAAGAAAGAAAGAGTATAAAGAAAATGCGAAACTGAAATTTGGACAAAGCTAGGCCAGCAAGAGCCCAGCGCGGTGCATGTGTACTTTGTTGTTTTTTTTTTTTTTTTAAGAAGTGAGGCCGGCGATGCACTCATACATGTAAACAGAGCTCACACAGACTGGGCGAGCTTCCTACATATATATGAATCGCTATAAGATCCAGTAAATGTGTGCTCACACAGACTGTGTGCTTTCTCACATACATATACATCACATTAAGATCCAGTAAATGTGTGGTCACACAGACTGGGTGTACTGTCTCACATACACACGCATACATATAAACTGCTACCGCATACAGCGAGTAAAGTATGAAAGTGTGCTTTCTCACATACGCGATTAAATCCAGAGCTTTGCAAAGCTCGCGCTCTGGATCTTATGTCAATGATGAACTTTTGAGGCCTTTTGAAGTCTCTATAATATTCTTTGCTTAGTGGTATCAGTTAAGTACACACATATGCTTACATGCGTGCGTTCGTATGTAGTATGTATGTACATGGAAAATCACTGTATTAGAGTCGAAGTTTCCCTTTAAAAACATATACAGTGCCCTAAAGATAGCTTGAAGCGGTGAAGAGAAAAGCGTTTTTAATTGTTTTACCCTTAACCCATAAAATAGGTAAAAAAAAGGGTATAATGGTTTTGTGCGAATGTATGTAACAGACAGAAGGAAGCATCTCCGACCCTATAAAGTATATACATATATTCTTGATCAGCATCAACAGCCGAGTCGATCTAGCCATGTCGGTAAATGTCTAGTTTCCACTGCATTGTCAAATATTGACCGAAAAAAAAAAACGAAAATCACTATAATTCATGGCTTTTTTTAAGAAAATTATTGCCGATGTCGCAAAAATGCTATTGTTAAAAAATAATTGTTTAAACAATAAAAAAAGTTTCTAACCTGTGAAGTCACATACATCGCAGAAAGATTCATAAGACATTGTATACGGCGTGTGTGTGATCGATAGTAACCGATAGTGTGATCTGCTCCGGAACAAAGCCAATAATGCCAATAGCAGTGGCGTGAAAGTTTTTACGGCATTTTAAACTTCCTAATGCCGTAAAGCAGTGACTTACGCCACTGCTATTGGCATTATTGGCTATGTTCCGGAGCAGATCACACTATCGGTCACTATCGATCACACACACGCCGTATACAATGTCTTATGATTTTTTCTGCGATGGTTGTGACTTCACAGTTCGCAGTCTGCTAAAAATGTCAGATGACGAAGTTTACAATTTCCTACAACTACATGGCGCAATATTGACGGAGAAAAATTGCCCAACTTGTAACGAATCATGTAAAAATAGTATTTTTGCGACAGCGGCAATAATTTTTTTTAAAAAAAAACCCAAATTATGGTGATTTTTATTTTTGTTTTTTTGTTAATATTTGACAATGCAATGAAAACTAGACATATACAGTGTCTTATGATTCTTTCTGTGTGACTTCTAGAAACTTTTTTTATTGTTTAAACAATTATTTTTTTAAAATAGTATTTTTGCGACATCGGCAATAATTTTTTTTTAAAAAAAAGCCCTAATTATGGTGATTTTCGTTTTTTTTTTTTTTTGGTTAATATTTGACAATGCAATGGAAACTAGACATTTACCAAAAAATTTTGATTTCCAAATGTACACTTAAAAAAAATTTATCAAAATCGGTTAAGAAACACCGGAGTTATCGCAGTTTGAAATTTGATCATTTGGGTCTTTGGAAGAATACACACAAATGACTGTACGGGTTACATATGGGGTTAAGGGTATGTCCTATTCGGGATTTCTCGACTAGAGCCTTTTTTACTTGTTTCTCTATATACAGAAGTGTCTCAGTTTGCGCAGATGGATCATAGGTGGCGCCATTATTCCCAATTTTAACTTAAAATTTGTTCTGGTAATTTGTGACTAATTTACGGATTGAGACTTGCGATTACTGCCAACAGCATAAAAACATATGATCAAAGCAGCTTCAATCTGTTGCGACATGGTTGCCACATTGGTACATTGTACAGTGAGAAATTAACAGGAAAGCAATTCATCTGGAAACCGGGAATAATATATTAACGATGTAAAAATGTCAGAGTTGCAATAATCAAGTATATTTTTTAATGCAAAGATGCGCATATAGAAATCCATAATGTAAATTATTTCGCAGTTGCAAAAACCGAGATGTTGCGCAAATCTTGTGTTGCGCGGATCGAGACGCTACTGTATTTATACACAACTACAAGCAAAATAAAACCACCACTTTCTGAGAGGTCAAAAATCAATCATCTTGTGAACAAATATTTTTAACTATTTATTTCCTATAAAAGGCTGACATTCAGCATACTTACTCTTAACAAAAAGTATCGGTTTTCCCGATATTCGTACTAATACTTGTTTTATTAGATTCTTTTCGAAAAAAGCATAAAAATAACCGATCAAATAATAGCACTACTATCGCATTTTTCGTAAATTGATGTCTTATAGTGTATTTCCTTTATCCAGTTATGGTAAAATTTATCGGACATTTGCCAATCCTATTTCCATTATGCAGTTACTGAAAGTTCAGTAAATAAATCAGCTGTTTTGATCTAAGTTTGATGATTAAAAGTAGACATAATAATGCAAAACTTAATTTTTGAACTTTTAAAAGCCTTTTTGTCGAATTTTATTGGCAAACATGCATGGCCTGCAATCTTTGTTGCTTGTAATTCAGGAACAATATACAAATTTAAATATTGCGCTAACCTTTGCACATTTCAATCACCTGTTTTAGCTATGTTAACGTCATGTTATCCATTAACAGCGATATTTCAGCGATGTTCATCGAAAAATAACGATAGCCGATTACCAGTTATTCCCAGTTACCATTGACTGAAGGTTTACTGCAGTAAATTCCTTATGGGAAAATACACGCAAAGTGAACCTCAGTTACTCAAAATGGTAATAACTGAGAATAACTGGATAAAGGAAATACACTATTATTCTACCTTTAGAAAAGTATATTATTTAACAACTTTACTTTTTTTTTTACAAATTTCTTAAGTCAAAATTTTTCCAACTTGTTGTTTGAGATATTAGCAACATTCTGTGGTATCGCACTAGGTATTTAATTGAATAGGACATTTCTTTAATTTATTGCGGTCCTGAAATGATCACAGCTACTATCACAATGCTCTTTCGACATTAAATTAAGTCCAAAAGTATTATTTACCGAATGTATTCGTCGTATATTTATAGTTTTATATGTATTTATCATTTTTATTTAAATCTTACTAATAAACGATCTTTACTGTGAAATTTTCCAAAAATATAAATTTTTTAAATTACAATTACCTATTTGCCTATTTGCTCCTAAAATGTTAAGAATATTGATTATATTGAATCAAAGCTTTAAATAACCTGCTTTGCTATTGGTAGTTGGGTAAGCATATCGATTTTTAAGAAGAATTCGTAAGTAGTGCCATTAGTTTTAACTGTGAGTTCTAGCTCTTTGTTAAGGAATCAAATAAAAGAAAATGTATCAATGCGAAAATTGGGACTAAGCGATACTTTTTGTTTAGAGCAAAAATTTAGCTATTCATAAAACATTTAAATATTTAAATACTCGCAACGGATGTTGTGACGCCGCAGCGCTCACAAATATTCAATAGCATTAAAATCTGAAGACGGTCATTGCAAATTTCAACCGAGGACAGATCCCGATAAGCCAGAACTGTTTTATTTCGGAATTACGCTTGGGGTTTTTATTTTTGCTAGAATTTAAAATTACGTCATATATCCAGATTGAACCTAACTTAATGTATAAAACAGTTTATCCTGACCAAATGACTGATTGCTGACTTTTTATGGATATGCCTTAAAAAAGGAGCTAGTAGGAAATAGTCAATATACCATATATTCCATATTATTTATAATTAGGCCACTCCTTCAAATTACTCCCGAACATCTATTTAATTTTTTTTCCAAACCTTTGTACTTGCCAATGCACTACGGGAACTTTTGCCAAAATACTGGCATTTATTCACTTTTTTTATATACTTATTTTAATATTTTGTTAATGTAATTCTGTTCTTAAAACATTGAACTTTTATGTTCTCAAAACAAAATGTTAAGTTAACAGACCTCTGTTATGGTATTTACAGTTGAAGTCAGATGTTTGCACCAAACAACACTGGCGCTGTTTAATTGCAAATTTCAAGTTGAAAGTAGAATAAACAAATGTTAAAGTAAATTATTCTTCGGAATTCAGGTCGCATTTACACGCTGAAGTTTTTCAGTGAAATTTTTCCTTTGTTAATGCAACTCTGGTTTTTAATCTATCATCGATATAAATATAATTATATAAATGGTCGTGCTGCTGATATTGTGTTAAGAGCAGCTCAATTAACTCGTTCGACCAAAACATTTTTTCACTTTAAATATGCTAATAGTGTATTTCCTTTATCCAGTTATTCTCAGTTATTACCATTTTGAGTAACTGAAGTTCATTTTGCGTGTATTTTCCCATAAGGAATTTACTGCAGTAAACCTTCAGTCAATGGTAACTGGGAATAACTGGTAATCGGCTATCGTAATTTTTCGATAAGCATCGCTGAAATATCGCTGTTATTGGATAACATTACGTTAACATAGCTAAAACAGGTGATTAAAATGTGCAAAGGTTAGCGCAATATTTATATTTGTATATTCCTGGATTACAAGAAACAAAGATTGCAGGCCATGCATGTTTGCCAATAAAATTCGACAAAAAGGCTATTAAAAGTTCAAAAGTTAAGTTTTAGATTATTATTTTTACTTTTAATCATCAAACTCAGATCAAAACAGCTGATTTATTTACTGAACTTTCAGTAACTGCATAATGGAAATAGGATTGGCAAATGTCCAATAAATTTTACCATAACTGGATAAAGGAAATACGCTATATCTTACGTTATAGTGCCTTTACACTGACGCCTTAAGGCGCGCCTTTAGCATTTAGCCTTAAGGCCTTCGAAAAATTTAGCCTTTACCATACAAAATGTGGCCGTTATATTTGTAAATAGTGACTTTTTCGTCGCGCCGCAAGAGCGCCGCTATGCTACGGGCTAAAATAAAGACCTTTTTTTGCCGATGTATCGATATTTTCGGCTTGAATTTTAAAAGGTGGCAACTTTTAACAGCTGATTTTAAACCAAATTGAATGTGCAAGCAACGAGAATGAATATAATATAATGAATATATAATATAATATATATATTATATTCATTTTCGTTGGTGTAAGTATGTAATCTGAATGTTGTACAGGCTAGCACTTGATATGCCAAACAGACTGGCAACTGTTCTGTACTCTGCAGATGAGCCCAGGCTATACACAGCTATTGCTACCCGCTTTGCCAGAGGAATGGACGCAAGGTGTCGCAAAGCTGGAAGAGGTGTCTAAAGGCCATCTCACTCAATTTCGGGACATCCATCTCCCAATAGCAGCTATTGCGCTCTGCCTTCCAGATGCTTCGCGCCTAATGCAGTCAAATCCAGAAATTGCATTATGGGCAAGTGCTGCTGCGGTCACTTCTGAGTTCTCGCAATTTGCCGTATTAACAACGCAATCACCTATCTCCTTTGCAGCAATCTTTATTAAATTCAAATTGTGCTCCATTTTACAAAATCCTGCTTGTTCAACAATTACAACCGAAAGTAAACAAAAAACCAGCTGATTTTTAAAGACCTTTTGTCAGTGTAAATGACTTTTTGCCCGTATCACTAAGGCGCGCCTTAAGGCGTCAGTGTAAATGCACTATTAACGACAATTTTTTATAGTGCGATATGTGAATATCGATAGCTTGATTATTCACATGAAACACTGTGCAACTCTGTGTTTACATATTATCGGAAGAAAGCAAAGCAAAATGAGAAGAAAAATTCACGACTTAGGCCCAATTTCTCAATGTCCGGTTAGGTAAACTAACTGACGTTTAGTCAAATTTGAGTTTCTCAATGTCCGGTTAGGAGTAAATGAAAAACAAACTAACCGAAAGGCTGGGTCGCGTTTAAAATTTAAGCTGATTTTTTGTCACGATTTATCGTTAAGAACTATCGTTAAGGCAAACAGCTGTCCCTTGAATTTTTTATTTACTTTGTTATTAAATCAAAATGGCATCACATATAAAAGTGTTTTATGTCCATGCATTTCACTGAACTGGAAGATGCCAAATTTATACAGCGGCTCAGGCTTACAAAATCTACGTGCAAAATCATTCTTGCAAGGATTGTAGATCAATTGGCTTGCCATAATAATAGGTAAACAATTAAGTTCTTTTGCTCTCGAATTAATCATATGTGGGTTTTAAACAGAAATCCTTCAATGTTGCCGGAAAACAGCAAAAGTCAGCTGCACCGCTCGCTATATTTGGCTATATAAGGCGATAGTTACTTAGCGATGAAGGGTTATTTTGGCTTTGAGAAAACCAAACCGTTTAACTCTACCATTAAATTGAATTTTCGTTTAGCTAATCGAAAATTTAACCGGACATTGAGAAATTGGGCCTTAACAAGCAGTGAATTTTTGCTTGAAATTTTACCCCTTTAATCCCCTTGCCTACAAACAAAAGATTCAGAGAGAAAATTCACCAAAAAACTTCAGCGTGTAAATTATGCGTTATGCTTTCCAATTTTGGAACCGATCTGATCACTCCTTATTACTTAAATGTCATTTGTTTTGAACTTTTGTACACTCCAGACTGACACAGAAGCCGAAGGTTTGATCGCGAGCGAGGAGGTTATCAATTGTCAAAATTTTTTTTTTTTTGGCTTTGTTACTTCAGAACATGCGACTGGGCAAACCGATTTTGATAATTCTTTTTGCATTTAAAAACTGGTGCTTCCAGTGTGGTCCCATTTTTGTTGGTCCAGTTCTGGCAACAACTTCATTAAGAAACCCGCATAGTTCTTAAATTTGCATACTTATTTATACGTATTTCGCACCATTTTTAAGCTTGTGTCGCCAGATTAGTTGACAAGTTAGGTGATGACGTCCCCTTAAGATCTGCATCAAAAGTTTGGATGTCACGCCCACCATTGCCACCCGCCTTTTTAAACCGTAAACGGCTATATCTTTAACAGTTCTTAAGCTAACGTCACCAAATTTGGTAGGAAGATAGACGGTGACATCAACCTTTTAAAAACGAGATTTAGTAATATTTTACAGTCTTTGAGCTAGAGTCACACAACTTGGTAGGAAAACAGCTGACGACATCATCTCAGATTTGTTGGGAAGTTGGGGGACGTCGTCACCTCTGTTGAGGTTTCTGCCTTTGTTTGTTTCACTTAAACGACGCTGTCTCATATGAGCAGCACGTTAGTAGGTCTACCCATATTCAGAAAACTTTTTAAATATTATTATTAATATTAAATATTATTATTAATATTAAATATTATTATCACTAAGAATTAAAAAAATAAACAACAATTTTAACAAAAAGAAACCCAACTTCAAAATAACTAAGATGCCCTAAAGAGTAAAAAATAATTGGGTTTTCTTGTACAAGTAGTAAGAAATATTGTTATTTTTGGAGTCGGTGTCAGCAAAGGTATGTTGATCGATGTTTCATATTGAATGGATTAATAGATAGCCATTCTGTTGTAAGAGAAAATCCGTTGAGTAAATGACTGAAATTGGAACTTTAAATGCGTTTTTCTCGAAACTGCGTTTTGCGAAACCGTGATTTTGAGTTTGCCAGTTCGACTGCACCGTGAGGAATGGGTCTTAAACAATGCAGAATTAATAAATTTGTGCCATATCGGAGGGCAGTCAAAGTATAAATCTACCTTAGCTGACACCGACTCCAAAAATAACAATAGTTCGTACTACTTTTACAAAAAAACTCAATTTTTATACTTTGATACCAAAGGTATCATAGTATATTGGGTTTGTGCAATGTACGTCATGGTGGCTGTCCGTCCGTCTGTATGAACGCAACTTTTTTCGACACCCTAAAAGTTAGAGTCTTGCAACTTTGCAAATATCTTGGTACATCTCTTCGTCAGACGAAGTGTTAAACTTAGGGCTCTACGACCTCAAGGGGCGTGGGAAATCGATACCAAGTCGATACACCTCGATGTGCAAATAGATAAAACACAAACATATCCCACATTTTAGCAGCTAGAGTCACCAAATTTGGGGGCAACATAGCCGATGACATTCCCCAAAAAACTGCATCAAAAGTTTGGATGCCACGCCCACCTATTCCGCTCCCACCCCCCCTTAAATTATAAACAAAAATGCCAGTATCATCTACAGTTTTGAAGCTATAGCCACCAACATTGACATGAAGGTAGATGCTGACATCTGACAAAGTTTTGCATCAAAACATTGGATGCCACGCCCCCAAACAACGGGACATGCCCCACCGCCCTAAAAAAAACCGGAAGGCATGTATCTTCGCCACTTTTTAAGCTAGAGTCACCAAATTTGGTATGAACATTGGTAGTAACATTCGTAACAGATCTGCATCAATGTTTTGGATGCCACGCCCACTTATACCGCCCACCTCTAAATCTTTCTTAGTTTTTGAACTAGAGTCACCAAATTTGGTATGAACATTGCTTGTGACATCCGTAACAGGTGTGCATAAAATTTTTTATGCCACGCCCACTTATACCGCCCAACTCTTTATCTTTGTAGGTTTTTGCGCTAGAGTCTCCAAACTTGGTAGGGGGATAGAAAGTGCCATCCGCCACAGATAAATGTCATGCCTACCCTTTCTGCCTGATTTTAATACCCAAAACCCTCATTTATTACTATTTTCTCTCAGAATCCTTAACAAAGCTATGTAAACTGGTATCAAAGTATATTGCAGTCGGCTGCGTCCGACTGCAACGTTTTTATTTGTTTAAATTTGAACTTTTCAGAAATTTGAGCTACTTCAGGAACCAAGTGGTTCTAATTAGTGAGTGCCCGCTGTATTTTAGAAAACATTTTCACTGATCACTCTTATGATCTTATTGGGTTTTTCTGGGATTTTCCCAATCCTTAAAACAAATGTGAGCCTCTTCGTCTTCGGAAGCCACCTCTCTAAAGAGTCATTGCAAATTATATAAATGCATATTTATATATAGATATGTATATTTACATAAATATATGTCAAAATTAATAAAAAAAAAATATTTTTTTTGAGAAAACAAAATGTTTTTAAGGGATTTTTTTTTAAATTTAAAAATGGATTGTTTTGGTTTGTCTTGATTTACTGAATAGGAATATATATCATTTTTGGGATTATTCCCAAAGGAAAGGTCGAAATATTAACTTGAGTTTTATTTTTGAGCAAAAAAATAAAACTCAAAGAATAATTATTATTTCATGAGTTTTATTTTTTTGCTCAAAAATAATGATTATTGATTGAGTTATGTAAGTAAATCTATAAAAATTGAAAATTTTTAAATCATGGTGAAAATGCATAAATGAGCCTTAAAGATGAATATTGGTATATTTCTCGCTATCCCAAAGATACTATAAGTGAATGATTTATTTATTCAAAAAAAAACAAATTGTCAAAAAATTCCCCAGGAAGTTGTAGTGTGGTTCGATTAACTAGTTCAGCCGGAGAAGCGTTAAGGTCTTCCTTGATTGTAGCTCGTAGGCCGAGGAGTACAATAAGTCAGTATGGCATTATATTGCGCTCTTCAGGGTCCTGTGCATCCTTTCAACTAAGCCATTAGCCTGCGGGTGATAAGCTGTTGTCCGCAGATGCTTGGATCCGGCTACGATTGTGAGCTCTTTAAAAAGCTTAGACTCAAATTGCCTTCTTTGATCGGTGGTGATGAAGCGTGGCATGCCAAAGTTTGTGATCCAGCCACTGAGCAGCGCTTTTGCAATCGTCTCGGCTGTTATATCGGCTATCGGAATTGCGGTCGGCCAGCGATTAAATCGGTTTATGCAATTGAGACAATACCTAAAATTGTTAGATATTGGTATTCGTACCATTATCATGTATAGAAAACGCATGTCAACCCTTTCTCTACCTACATGAACGCACACAAGCATTCTTAGATCTTGGCACAAATGCACTCGTAAATACTCTTTTTGAACCTTTGTGCATTCTTTAACATATGTACGGTAGCTGCGATGACAAAGTTACTTACAAGTGTCATAGAAAAAAAAGTTAGAAAGAGTAGAAAAAGTAAAATATCAAAAATCGCTTTGAAGCCTGAGTCCGGGAATATGAAAACAAATGCTGACGTATATCCACACATACATATATATGTCGAAGTATGCTCGTCTTCCATTAGAGCGTAGCGCGTTTCGAACTGTTCACAGGCGATCATTTCAGCATACTGATCTACTCGTTTTTCTACTGCCTATGCAATTACTTTGAACCACACTTGGCGACAACGTCACGACGCATCGTCGTGCAGCTAGTTCTTCTTCTTGTTGTGCTCGCAGCGAAAGCCAGCGACACAATGCCTTGCAATTCCCTAGCGCCACGTTGCGCCTGCAAATCGAGCGGCGCATTGCGTTTGGCTGGCCTCTCTCAACACCCGAGAGAGAGGTGGTACCAGAGATTAAAAATACGATGCGCTAGCCGATTTTGTACTCAGCAGCGTGTCTATGAGTAATAGGTCGGTGCTATTACATAAACCACGTCACAAAAAAATTGGGCCATGAACCGTTGAAATGTTTTGCTCGCATTGCACAAACCAAAAGTCATTACGTTGAATTTGTATAGCCCGAATGGTGTAATGACAGCCGTTTTGTCGCGATTCTCAGGTGCAATTGGGATCTGGTGATACGCACGTTCCAAATCAACTGTTGAAAACACTGACTTGCCACTTAGCTTGTATGGAAAGTCGTGAATGTGCGGGAGTGGCTTTGTAATATATTTTAATCGCCTATAGTCGCCACAAGGGCGCCACTTGTCTTTTGCTTTTTTAGCCACCATGTGCAGTGGGCTAGCCCACTGACTGCTGCTTGGAGCCCTGCGAATTCAATAAGCTCAATCCGACTCGGTGTACTCTTTGGAGGATCGCGCATGATATCGGCGATATGCACTTGGTATTGTGGCTCTAGTGATGCTATAACGTGGTGGTATTTGGTAGCATCTGTAGTCATACCAGCTATTGCGAATTGAGATTCCACCTGTATGAAGTATAAGTCTGATTGTTCTTTGCAAAATGCCGGTGGCTTGACACCCACACGGAAGATTTCCTGCGGTTGAGGTTGTGCACCAGTTGTTGCGGCTTGCTGCTGCGCGATAGCTGGGGTCTGAGAAGCGCTTTGTTGTTCTTCCATCGTTGGTATTTTTTTTCGCGTTTTTGGGCAACTTTATGTTTGACAATTGTTTGACTGAATGCGCTTTCAATAGTGTGCGTGATTGCGTCAGCCAATTTTAGCAATTGTTTTTTGTCAGATTTTCGTTTATTTTTAACGTCGGGGTCACCAATATGGAATTAATTCGTAAACATTACTTTATTCGTTTATCCTCTTTAATTATAACCTTAACCCATAAAATGGGTAAATAAAGGTATAATGATTTTGTGCAAATGTATGTAACAGACAGAAGGAAGCATCTCCGACCCCATAAAGTATATATATTCTTGATCAGCATCAACAGCCGAGTCGATCTAGCCATGTCTGTCTGTCCGTCTGTATGAACGTGTAGATCTCAGAGACAATAAGAGCTAGAGACTTCAAACTTTAAACTTAAACTCTTCTATACCATGAGAAGATCAAGTTTGCTTTAAATTTTCGATAACACTTCTGGTTTCCGATATACACATGCGATCGATAACAAAAAAATCTTGAATTTCAAAATTGTGAAAATGGGGTTTGAAACAACGGATAAAATAATGAACATTTAAAAATAATTTGATCAAAATCGGTTCAGAAACACCGGAGATATCGCAGTTTGAAGTTTGGTCATATCGGTTAGTGGGTTAAATGCACACAAATGACTGTACGCGTTACGTATAGGGTTAAGGTTATGTCCTAGTTGGGATTTCACGACTAGAGCCTTCTAACTTGTTTTTTTTTACGGTCATTTGACATTTTTTATTTAATTTTATTTAACTTCAACCACTAAACCAAGTATTTGCACATAAATATATATAAAAAAAAAAAAAAAAACAGATTTGGAACACACTTAGGCCCAATTTTTGCGTCATATTTGAGTTTCTCAATGTTCGGTTAGGAGTATATGACAAACAAACTAAACGGAAGGCTGGGCATCGTTTAAAATGTATACCGATTTTATGTCACGATATATCGTTA
This sequence comes from Scaptomyza pallida, assembly GCA_018152965.1. NCBI lineage: Eukaryota > Metazoa > Arthropoda > Insecta > Diptera > Drosophilidae > Scaptomyza > Scaptomyza pallida. The sequence continues at coordinate 778,905 of JAECXP010000196.1, forward strand.
AAAACAGGGTGTCAAACCGAACCAGAACCAGAACCCGGAACCGCTAAGAACCAATTCAAATGAGGAACCGATACCTGTACCGGAACCGATATTCTTAAAGGTTGTAAAACCCGAAACCTGGAACCAATATAATTTGGTACCGGTAAAAATACCAGAACCAAAACGTTGTACCGGTACGGTTTCGGTTCTGAATTTTTTTTTATTTGCCTTCGTAGCTGGCAACTGATTTTTACCACGTTGCGTGCGAATGAAGTTAAAACACCACAAGTATTTATGAATGTACGTATTATATTTGGCTATCATTGATTCTGCATCGCCTCATTCCAAGAACAGTTTTGGCGCGTTTTTTATTCTAAATGTATGCATGTACAACATGCCGGGCGAAATTCTCTTTACAAAGCAATAATTCTGCCGACAGAGCTACAAGCGCATAACATCACTGATACCAACAGCCAAAAACCGTTATGTTATTTTTTCGCTCATTCCATTTTTCTTTATACATACACTGGTCGGCATAGGTATTTTGACAAAAAAGAAATCGGTCATTAGTTTTATAGTTTTTATAGTTTTTTTTTTGTATTTATTTTTTGTTTCTGTTTTTCATATTGTTTTCAAACTTAATAACATATCAATTGAAATATGTATGCAACTAATACAGCTAACAAAACAAGTTATATCAAAATATAAACATAATCTTTATATGTAAAAGATAATAAAAATAAATTTAAATTAATTTTACAAAAGATTTTTCTTAAAAAAAAAACAAACAATAAGGCTTTTCTAGTGTATATAATAAACATAAAAAAAAATTTGTAGCGGTACGGAACCGGTACAGAACCTGTATAAACTGGAACCCGAACCCGAACCGGGAACCTTAACAAATGAAAACCAAAACAGAACCTTGTACCTAAATATCGTTTCGGTCCGGACCAGAACCCGAACCAGAACCGAAACTCGTTCGGGTTTGACACCCTGGCTTAAAATCGTCGATAAGGCAAACAGCTGTCCCTTAAATTGTATATTTATTTTGTTTTCAATGCAAAATGGCATCGCATACAAGTTAGTTAGTTAGTTTAAACCGGTCGACCTCCAGAGTGGTCGCGCATAGACCTGCTGGTCCCTAGCGATGCCGGATAGGTTGGGGGAGTAAAACGGAGCTTTAGAGGTTTTTCATCACGTTCATACTTTTAGCGAATTTGAGCATTGCTCTGGGGTAGAGCTTCTTCGCTGCTTCGTTGATTGAGTCCATGAACGAACTGTTGAGGTGCATGAGTCTGGATGGAGCCAGCGCCGGGCACTTGCATAGCAAGTGTTCCAGCGTTTCTTCCACTCCAGGCTCTTTGCATCTCCTGCAGCCATCTTCTATGGTTAGGCCCATCTTTTTTGCATGCGAGGCTGTTAGGCAGTGACCTGTTAATATGCCTGTGAGCAGTCTGCAGTCATTCCTTTGTAGACTCAGCACGAAGTCAGAGAGTTTTCTGCTCCGTTTACTGCACATCGTTTTTGCTACTCTGCATCCGCCGGTGTTCCTCCATATGCGGTCTGCATCATAGGTGGCCTTTGCCTCCATGTCGGCGTATAGAGCCCGTAGGGAGACTTGAACGTGTTCAGCAATGTTTCGCGTTCGCACGCCATTTTTTGCTAATTGGTCTGCGTGCTCATTGCCTTCAATGCCCTGATGGCTGGGAACCCAATAGATGTGGACCTCTCTGGACTCCATAAGTTCATCTATCGCATCCCTGCTCGCCAGGACATTTTTGGAGGTTGTGAGAGCAGACTGTAGCGATTTTATGGCTGCTTGGCTGTCCACAAAGATGTTGACCCTGTTCGTTGAAGACCCCGATCTGATTGCCGCTTCCACGGCCATCCGTATCGCGAAGACTTCAGCCTGAAATATGCTGCAGTGGTCTGGCAGCTTGTATTCGAAGCTTAATTCAGGCGAGGCGCAGAATACCGCCGCCCCGACTCCTGCGTCCATTTTGGAGCCGTCCGTGAAGATGTTGACCGCATTTTGTTGTTGAACACCTGCGTGCCAGTCTTCAGGTCCTATTAGTGTTGGCACTTGCCTTAGGTCAATTTGGGGAGTCATGTAGTCCGTGCCATGACCATAGCCTAGCAGTCTCATATTTCCCGTTGAACAAAGGCGTTGGGCGGCTTTCTGTGCAGTTAGACGGGCTTGTACGTTGATTGGTAGCACCCCTGTTATCGTCTCCAGTGCCCTTGTTGGAGTAGTCCGAAGGGCTCCCGTGATGCAGACAGCTTTAGGTATGTGACTTTCTCCGTGGCCTGCCACCATACCAGTACGCCGTATAGTAGTATTGGCCTCACTACCGAAATGAAGATCCAGTGCATCAGTCTGGGTGAGAGACCCCATTTGCTGCCTAACATCCTCCGCGAGGTGTAGAGCGCGTTGGTAGCCTTTTTCACCCTTTCTTCAGCATTGAGTCTCCACGTCACTTTTGAGTCCAATATCACTCCTAGGTATTTCACGTGAGTCCTGGGAAGTAGTTGTATGTTGTTGATTCTTGGTGGGCTCCATCTCGGCACCTTGTATCTCTTTGTGAAGAGAATGAGGTCCGATTTGTCAGCGTTGATGCTGAGACCTGCTCTTGTGGCCCAGTTCAGCACTTCCTTTAGCGTTTCATCCATGACTGAGCTAATCGTCGATGGACATTTGCCAGTGATGATTATGCCTATGTCGTCCGCATAGGCAGTTATCCTTGGCGCTCTTCTTTTAAATTTCTTGAGGAGATCGTCAACCGCCAGGTTCCACAGTAGAGGGGATAGGACTCCGCCTTGCGGCGTGCCCCCGTAAACCTCTCTGGTCTGCATTGTTGGTCCCCATTCGGCACGAACTTTCCTGCAGCTCAGAAGGTTCCGCACCCATCGGTTTATTGCTTGGTTCGAGCAGTTGGTCATGAGTCCTTGCATGATCGCGGCGGTTGACACATTATTGAATGCACCCGAGATGTCAATAAATACACCTAGTGCATAGTCCTTGTGGTGTAGCGCGTTCTCTACAGTGGAAACTACCGAGTGAAGCGCCGTTTCCACAGACTTACCCTTGGTGTATGCGTGCTGATTCGGTTCTAGCTTATATCTGGTGCTAGTTCTTATGTGTAGCTCAAGTAGTTTCTCCATCGTCTTCAGGAGGAACGATGAAAGACTGATCGGCCTGTAGTCCTTGGGTTGGACGTGGCTGCATTTGCCCGCTTTCGGCAGAAAGACCACCCTCGTATTTCTCCATGCTACAGGCACGTATCCTCGTTCCAGGCACGCTGAGTAGATCGCGTGGAGCCATGGTATGACAGATTCGCTTGCTTCTTTGAGCATGTCCGGGATTATACCATCAAGCCCCGGGGATTTGTAGCTCGCAAAGGAGCTGATAGCCCACCGGATCTTGTCGTGTGTTACGATGTTTTCGAAGCTTAAAAGTTCTGGTGTCTGCTCGGTGCGCCGTGATGACGCATCCTCATCGCAAACCAAGCAGCCCGGAAAGTGCGCTTCCAAGAGCGCCTCAAGTGCTTCCGTGCTGTTCTCAGTCCAGCGTCCTTCATTCGTTTTCAGCTGGCTTTGAACGGCTGGCTGTTTAGAGAGTAGTTTTCGCAACCTGGCTGTCTCCGTGACTTTCTCTAGGCCGGTGCAGAAGGTTCTCCAAGAGTCACGTTTGGCTTTCCGAGTTTCTCGTTTGAATGCTCTGAGCCTTATCTTATATTCGTCCCAGACAATTTCGTCATCTGCTTTTTTAGCCAGACTGAAGAACTCGTGGACTTCTTTCCTCATTGTCCTAAGCTCAGGAGACCACCATGGTGGCCTTTGGCTGCGCTTGGACCTCGTCGGTTTGCATGTTTTATGATAGGCTTGCACGAGGTGGTTTGTCAGGAACATCAGAGATTCCTCTATACCCGCCTCCGTGTTTATATGTGGTACTGATGGTAGCGCGTTTTCGAGCCTGCATCTGTACTCCCCCCAGTTTGTGTTCCGAGGGTTTCGGAATGCTACGTTAGTTAAGGGTTTTAGGTTTGAACTAGTAGTGAAAGAGGATGTAATTGTGGTCTGAGAAGGAGGGTCTCTCAAGAACTCTCCATTCTTCCACATCGACATCGTTTTTTGTAAAAGTTATATCTAGCACGTTGGATGAAGTCGGTCCTATGTATGTACTGGACTCTCCTACGTTTCTTATGTTTAAGTCGTAATCTAGGATAAAATGGAGTAGTGACTCACCTCTATCGTTGATGTCAGGACTCCCCCATACCGTGTGGTGGGCATTGGCGTCTGCTCCGACGATCAGTGGCTGTTCTTTCGTTGATACATCCCTCAGAAGGCGATGTAATTCTTCAGGTGGTGTCGTGTTGTCGTGTGCCATGTAGCAGGATGCCAGCAGCAGCGGCTGACTTCTCATGCCCTCTATTGCGACGACTGTTAGATCATCGGTGCTGTAATTAGACATTAAATAGGCATAGATCCCCTTCCTTACTAGGATGGCAGTTCTAGTTCTACTTACTGTGGTCGGGTAGAAGACGTTGAAGTTGTTCGACCTTAGCCCCGAGACTTGGTTGCCCGACGCTATCCAAGGCTCTTGTACTAAGGCCACATCGGCAGGCCCTTCCTCCAGGGTTAGAAGGAGCTCCGCCGACGCCAGCTTGCTCTTATGTAGATTGAGCTGGAGTGCCCTCAGCATTTTGGCTGTTGGATGCACCCAGCTCGGATGTGGCGACTGTCAACGTCGTGTCAACATCCTCCGTCTCATCTTCGTCGCAGCTGGCTTCTGATGCCGTGCTAGCGATTTCCAGGCCGCTTGTCGCCTCAATCAGGCCAAGATCCTGCTCTACCTCGCCTTGAATGAGTGTAAACTCATTGTTGTCAGTGGGGTGGCGCTTTCTGAGGCGCAGGTAGACACTACCCATGCCCCACGCCATCTTCCCGAATCGCGGATATAGCAAATCCTCGGCCACCTTGCTGATTTGCAAGATCATGTGTTGGCCCTTGCTATCGGGCTTCGCCACATGAAGCACCTGCCAGTCAGCGGTTGGCACGTCCGGATTTTGCCACTGTAGTAGTCGCAGCGCCTGCTCCTTAGGCACGACTCGCGGAAGGAGCACCGCCTTCGGTACGGAGGGAATCTTCGTTCTCTCCACTACCTCCAGCTGGGCGCCCTCCCACGGAGCCGCCATGGCTGCCACTGCCTGCGTTACCCATTTAAGCGTGTTTTCGTCCTTGCAGCTGAGAATCTTTACTCCAGTGTACCACCCCGCGCTATCAAACGAAATGGGTGTGGCATCGGGCTCCAGCATTCTCACCATCAGCGCATCTAGTAGAGCGGACTCCACCTTCTGCCACTGATCTGCTGTCATCTTCCCGTTAGGATCGCTCCTGTCGATGAGCGCAACGACTAAGTGCCGCTTCGCCACATCGCTGGCGGTTTCCTTTTTGGCTCTCGGGGGCTTTGACCGCTTGCTGGCCGGCACCTCCGATTTGGCTGTCTCCAAGGAACGCTGTCGTTTGGCTGCCAGCTGCTCCTCGACCCTGTTTGCGTAGGCGCTGGTGGTGGCCTGCATCTGCGGTTTTTGCGCAAAATGCCGCCTGCCCTCCTCGATCTTCTGTTCGGCCCATTGCAGCTTGCTCCTCTCCTCGGGGGTGAGGTTGCTGCTGCTCTGTAGCCGAGCTCTGATCTTTAGAGCCGCCTTGTAGTGTGCCTTCGCTCTCATACCCTCCTTAGACCGCTTGGACCCTGCCATACTAGTGGCCTTGGCATCCTCCTGGTTCAGGATGGGTAGAAGCTTTTCATCGGCTTCGTTATCTGATGGTTTGCTTGACTCGCAATCGGATTCTGAGCCGAATTCCGCATTGCTTCGCCAATGCGTGGGTTTTTTGGCAGTAGCGATGCAACTGCTGTGGCCTGCTTCAACCACCGCAGAGGTGTGACCGCTGGCGACACGTTGAGGAGTTGCCCCCCCCCGTGCCCGCCGGTGGTAGCGGTCGCGCCTTCCACCGACGTTTGGGCTGATATCCCAGCCCGAGTTGCTCCAATCTTGTTGTCCTCCATTTGATTAATTATTGATCGGGAATCACCCCTTAGCGTTTTTAGCCTACCGCCAGGCACCTCCAACCATGGCTTTTTGGTCTCAGTACCTCCAATGTGCCGAGGCCATCGAAGTGTACTGTACCAAAGCCTTAGCTAGGCACTGTACCACCATGGGTGCAGTCGCGCGAGTCGCAGGACAATGCCCGTCTGCTCAGTGGCAGTACAGTGCCCATTGCCCAGCCGGCACCCTCGGGGAGGGTTCAGTTGGAGGATTTTCGCCAGCCATCGCATACAAGAGTTTTTTTTACATCTATGCAACGGAGACGCAATTTGACGAAACAGAGTCTAGAGTAAATTCCTCGAGAAGTTATAGGGATAGGGTGAAATATTTCACTGATCTAGATGTTTCCAAATTTGTACAGCGGTTCAGACTAATAAAATCATTCTTGCAAGGATTGTAGATCAATTGGCTTACCATAGTAATAGGTAAACAATTAAGTTCCTTTGCGCTCGAATTAATTATATGTGGGGTTTTAAACAGGAATCGTGCAATGATGCCGGAGAATAACAAAAAAAAAAACAGCTGAACAGCTCGCTGTATATGGCAACGCTGTGTATATATATTTCTTTTTTTATTGTCAACTTATATCAGTCGACATAAAATTAAATCAAATTAAAAAAATATAGCTTAAGCTACAAAAATGTTTAAGATTAATGAACAAAATTTAAATTTAAATCAGTAAGCAAACTGAAATGAAATGAAAAAGTTTAAAAAATTCAAATGTTCTTAGGAACCCAACAAAAATTTTAATGATCCAACATTTGTTGCAAGGATTGGGAAAACCCAGAAAAACTCAATCAGATCATAAGATTGGTGATTAGTGACTATGACTAGATAAGTAAAGCAGTATGGATATTTTTAGTATGGGAATGGAGGCCTCAAAGGAAACAAGTGAAAACATCTTATTGTAGTCTGCGCACACTACTCGAAACTGTTCATGCATTAGATAGTTGGTAGAGCAACGATCAAGGTTAATAGGTACAAAGTTAAGGACCGTTAAGTTTATTCGACTAACTAGAACGAGTGAGTCGATTTCACCATTGAGCAGATTAGTAACAAATAACACTCCATGCATTGTTGTACGGCTTAACAGAAAAGGAAGGTTAATTAATAGAAGTCTACTTGAATACGAAGGTGCAAATAAAAGAAATTTCTTCTGAACAGATTCGATTCTATCCTGATGAATCCTGTATTGCGGAGACCAAACACATGATCCATATTCAAGGATGGGTCGCACTAGGGTTTGTATAAAGTGTTTTAGTAGTGTAGGAATCGTTAAACTCTTTACCCATGCACGTTATATGAGTATTTTGTAAGTCATTTACTTTTATAATAGCAAACAGATCATCTACGTATTTGGTTTATATCCTCGGTGTGTTTTCGAGTTTTTCCACTGTGTTGTCCAAGAGCTCTTCCATTATAATGTCCGCTATTACTGGTGATGCAGGGGATCCCATATATGCATATATTCTGTCTTCGAATTTAAAATATCTGTTTTCTTCGATGCAATATTTTATGATGGTCATGAGAAGCTGCTCCGGAATTTTTGTGTGTTGGCTTTTTTTTTCCCACTTTCTTCTGATGATAGGTTCGTTGATATGCTCGGGAATAGTGACACTACGTCGAACGAAACCTTTCGTCATCCAAGATATAGGTGTTGTTAATTTTGTTTTTTAATTCCAATGAGTTGTTTATGTTATATTTGGACTCGGTAGTTAGGTTCTTCAGAATCCTAATTATTAATTTGCACAGATTATTTGATGGTGGGTGAGCCTATTGATGAGCAAACGGGTCTGAGACACATAATTTCTTTATGTGTTTTAAGGAGACCATATATCCTAGGAGGTAACGCTGTAATACACTTTCTTACAAGGATTTTGCAACGGAGATGGGATGTATTTTTTCGTGTTGGGGGAGACGAAAAACTAAAAAAAAACCCTTAATATAAGGGTTAGTTAATTGGAGAAATTTCGCAGTAGAGCCAATTTTGTGTTTTTTACAAAATACCGAAAAATGACTCACGTTTTCTTACATTCATACTGAAGGATTAGCTACAATTTGTATCCGATTGAGTGTATGAAGACTTTGTTTTAAAGGTATGACTATTGCGCAACTTTTAAGCTTATTTGACCTTGTGTAGTTTATTGCAAACGTGAGTTATAGCCAAAAGTGTAGAAAAGTGTTATTCAATAAAATCGCATTTTTAGCACTTTTGTTCAACTTTGACGTTGTATAACGAAACCGTGGGGCAAGACATTATAAAAACAATTTCTTTGGTATCGTAGAGAATTTTATTACGAACAAAACGATGTGGCTTGCTACGCATTCAATTATGACGTTTGTTTTTGCAAAAATGTAAAAAATGGCGTTTTTGTTTTATTAATTAACCGAAACAGTTAGCTGGTTTGTTGTAGATGAAGTCAAAGTATCAAACGCTTCAAACTTATTTTACTTACGTTTTCAAGGTCGCTCATCAAGACTCCGTCGTCACAATTTTCATTTGACCAACAAAATACAAAATCGCGGCAGTTTTAAGAATAAAAACTAACGAAAATCAGGTAATTTTTTTTTCCATATTTTAGTTTTTATTTAAAGCAAGGAAAGTGTGTTAAACAATTCGGCAAAGCCTTAGATGAAGATTCATAAGCGTTTAAACGAACGCTAAGATTAAAGAATGCGTGTTGAAGGCTTTTTTTATCGTTCCCCAAACTACGAATATTTGGTTAAAAAATATCTGCAAAGTTATGAAGCGATTGGAGCATTGATTTCATCAAGATATTAATGTTATCGAGGTCAGATATAAAAGAAATTGTACTAGCCAAATGATGGGTGAATATACTTGGTTCCTGACTTAAATCAAAAGTGCACTGCTGATTTAGATTTTCGATTTTACTTATCTTCACTGTTTGATAGTGCTGAAGCTTGGCTTTCTGTCGGGTGGTGTTTGTTATTGTTGTTTTTTCGGCGACTCTATGCCGACTCTCAAAAAACGCGTTTGCTTCTTCTGCTCTCTACCAAAGTTTTGTTTTCGGCTTACCTGTTAAGTAGTGATTACTAATTGTAGTCACAAGTAGTTAAAATATTTTAGTTGAAAAGTTGAACTATTCATTACATTACTACTATTTTTGGTTTTACTCAACTACATAATGATTACGATTACAAAAAATCAAAAATAATCTAAAATTATCGCAAATTATCAAAATAATCAGAAATAATAAAATTTATTATTATTTTCGATTATTTTTATTATTTTAAATATTTTTGATTATTATTGACTCTTTGTGACTATTTTTGACCAATTGTGACTATTTTTCACTAAAAAACAACAAATTAATTCCAGCAACAAAGTATTATAAAGTGCAATGTAATTTTTATAAATTAATTTTATTAATAATTAATTTTTTATTATTTTTGATTATTCATGATTATTGTTATTTTTTTTGATTATATTTAATTATTTTGAAAATTTGCGATAATTTTTGATTATATTTAATTTTTTGTAATCGTAATCACTATTTAATCATAAATTTTTACCAGCGAACTACAATATATAGTCACTACGGCTACTCTCCAAAAATAATTTAATTGATTAGTAATTGTAATTGCAACTATACAGGTATGGTTTGCGGTCATTTGTTGGTTTTTTGTTTTTATGTATTCATGTTTTTGTTTGATGAGAAAGTTTAATATTTTCATATTACAATTGTGTGTTATCTTGACTATGTGTTGTTTAATTCCCTTTGGTACGTATCTTTCATTTGTAAATAATTGTGTGTAGTTGGCCCTAATGTGTAATTAATGTATTTTATTTGTGTTTAATGCAGTGGTGTCCAAACTCACACAATTAAAGCGTTACACTTGTGTGCAAAGCAGCGAAACACGAAGGCAACGTGACATTTTACTGCACAGCGAATGACTGCGCGTTTGACTTTTGAGCTTCAGTCGAACACATGAGTTGTGAGAGCAAATGCAGCCGAACTCGCGCATCGTATGAGAACAAGCTGCCGAGCGTTCTATTGATAGAATACACATATTCTCTCTTTCTATATATGTGTAGGGTGCGACGCCGGCAGAGTTTGGCTTGCCAACCACGCGTGGTTGCCTTTTTAAATTTTGGACATCGCTGGTTTAATGTAAAAAAATTATAGTTGTTATTATACAGTTGCCCTGAAGACGACAGTCGTTGAGCTGTTGAAATATATTGGAAGTGAAAATCGAATCAAGTGTTCGTTTTATTTCATTGGACCTCGAGCCGGCAAAACAACTCATTACATGTCAAAGGTCGCCAATCAACAACTTATTTACAGTTTTAAATATAAATATGGTTCATTATTCTTATAAATTGTAAGTTTAAGCTCTATTTTGTAATGTGATTTAATTTTAATTTAATGTCGACTGCTAATAGTCGATAATAATCGAATAAACAAATATGAACACTGTATATCAGAGGTGGGCACAAGTCGAAATTCGTATACACGCGTGCATAGGCCCTCTGCCGCGGCAAGCAGCACAAAATTACACGTACACTATAAGCATCTGCTGCTTCAATGCAAATTACGCATACTAATGCGTGTAAAAACTTTGATAGTATGTGAGCTTGCCCACCTCTGCTCTATATCATCACAATAAGATGTGTTCGGCTAGATTGCTTTGGTTCAACTGACCCATTTTGCGTGACGGCTTAAGTGTGGAAGATCGTTGCCTAAAATTAATTCTTTCCTTCTAGAGTTATTTTCTTCTCCCCATCGCTTAGTCAATGATTATAAGAACAAATGTCTTTTAATCTTAAAAAAGTACATATTCTTGAAGACAATCGCGAGCTGAGTCGATATAGACATGTCCGTCTGTTTTTATGCAAACTAGTCACAAAGCTATTGAGCTGAAACTTTGGAAAAGCGTTTATTTTTTCTACCATATCATACAAATTAAAGATCTTTAATATGATGTATGTATGTAAAATAACAAGTAGGCTTTATAGGTGTAAGTAATTGCCTTCTTCACTTGTTTGCCTTGGTATTGCTTAGGGAGCGTTCAAGTATTACGTAACGCAATTTGGGGGGAGGGGGGGTTTCGCCAAACGTTACGATGCGTTACAAGGGGTGGGGGGTCTTGTTCAACACGTTACGTAACATTCTGCCATACTTCGGTTATAGAAAAATGCTAAATTATTCGTAAATTACAAATATTAAACAAAAAATAAATAATAATTTTATTTTATTTCAAGAGTTCATTATTAAAAAAATAGCTAAAATAGAAAAATGCGAAGCCAAAAATGTATTAAAAATAAACAAAAAATGCAGGTGCTGCGGATAAAAAATCTAAAAAAAATATTGTCACTTGAGTGTTACGTAACGCTTAATTGGGGGGGGGTTAAAAAAACGTTACGGAGCGTTACAAGGGGGGGGGGGGTCAAAAATCTTCAAAAATTGCGTTACGTAATATTTGAACGCTCCCTTATTTGTATAACAATAAATTCGATAAATTTATTTGGTGCTTGAAACTGAAAACATTTAATGATGCTCAAGCTATTTCTAACTGTCTGTTTCTGAGACACTCTAACATAACTGCATCCGTAGCAAACGTCCTTCCCTCTGATCGACTATTGCGAAGAGCGTCCAACCAACGCTATCTGAAAATCAACAACTGTCAATTTAGTTTTCGTCTGTGCTTGCAATAGCCTGGATCGAAAGATTATTAATATGTATGCAATTGTGCCCAGACGATGAGCTAGTCCTAAAATGATAGATTCAAGAACATAAAAGTTGAAAAAAAAAAAATTCAAATAAAATTTAATTTTGATTAAGTTTACCTATTTAGACTTAGAAGTTAATTTGCAAATTTTTCATTTGTCAAGCATATAAACTTAATTCGAAGACGTTTACTCGGCCCAAGCGCAGACCTGAGGCATCAGCAAACTTGGAATCACAATTTGTAAGTATTAAATGTTTATTATACTTTGATACCAAAGGTATCATAGTATATTCGGTTTATGCAATGTCCGTCCGTCTGTCTGTATGAACGCATTTTTTTTCGACACCGTTAAAGCTAGAGCATTGTAACTTTGCAAATATCTTGGTACATGCCTTCGTCAGACAAAGTGTTAAATTTAGGGCGCTACGACCTCAGGGGACCTGGGAAATCGATAACAAGTCGATACACCTCGAAGTGCAAATCGATAAAACACTTATATATCCCACATTTTAGCAGCTAGAGTCACCAAATTTGGGAGCAACATAGCCGATGACATTCCCCAAAAAACTGCATCAAAAGTTTGGATGCCACGCCCCCAAACAACGGGACATGCCCCACCGCCCTAATAAAAACCCGGAGGGCATGTATCTTCGCCAGTTTTTAAGCTAGAGTCACCAAATTTGGTATGAACATTGGTAGTAACATTCGTAACAGATCTGCATCAATGTTTTGGATGCCATGCCCACTTATACCGCCCACCTCTAAATCTTTCTTAGTTTTTGAACTAGAGTCACCAAATTTGGTATGAACATTGCTTGTGACATCCGTAACAGGTGTGCATAAAATTTTTTATGCCACGCCCACTTATACCGCCCAACTCTTTATCTTTGTAGGTTTTTGCGCTAGAGTCTCCAAACTTGGTAGGGGGATAGAAAGTGCCATCCGCCACAGATAAATGTTATGTCTACCCTTTCTGCCTGGTTTTTATACCCAAAACTCTCATATTTTACAAATTGCACTCAGAATCCTTAACAAAGCTATGTATACTGGTATCAAAGTATATCGCAGTCGGTTGCGTCCGACTGCAACGTTTTTTCTTGTTTTTATTTTATATACAGTCAAACATCCATTTGGCGGGCCTTTCATAAAACGAAGTTCTTTATATTACGAATTAATTTCCTGAACGCTAGGATTTGATTCCAACTGAAATCAAATGTTTTTAGTGGTTGTAACAACCATTTAAGCTTGGCTGCTCAAGGCTGACAGTATTTTTTACTCGCTTACCAAAGATATTAGTGTATTGGCTTTATACAATGTCCGTCATGGTGTCTGCCCGTCCGTCTGTATAAAAAGCTAAAGCCTTACAACTTTTCAAATATCTCGATACACGTCTTCGTCAAATAAAGTGTTAAATTTTGGGCTCTACGACCTCAGGGGGCCTGGGGCCTAGTTTGGGGTGACACCTACTGAACCTTTCTTTGTTGGGCTGGTTAAGACCAAATTACCTATTAAGCAAGAGTTATTAAATATAAATTATATATTGGAGAAAAGTATTCAAGAAAAAATTAAAAAGAAAAGCAGAAATGTTACTATGACAGAAATGCTATATTGTTGCCAGTATTAAAAGTTGGGGAGAGGGTAATATTTAAAAAAAAAATTAAAAAGAATGGTATTAAAAAAAATCGCTAAAATTGTCAAAGATGAAATCGCTGATTTATTGCTAAGACAAAAAGTAATTTTGATGACAGTAACATTTTATTTGAAGAAAACTGTAAAATTAGTTTTGAAAATAATACGGAAATTCAATTGGGTAATCCATCAAACTAAAAGATTATTCCTGTGAAAAATGTAATTGCGGATGATTCATTGGAAATTGATGAACAAATAAGTGATTCAGATTTATACTATGAAACAGCAGAAAGTATTCAATCTAATATAAGTTAGACCAAAATTTTAAAAAAGAAGTGGTGAGAGTAAAACCTTCTTAAAGATATGGTTGAAATTAAAACAAGGTTAATGAACTGAAAAAAAAAATAGCGTGTAATAAGTTGCTAAAAATTACCATAAGATATTCTGTGGAATTTGTTATTTTTTAGTATTAAGAAGCGGTCTTTAATACGATTGATTATTAAAACAATAAAATTAAATCAATTATTAAAAGCAATGACTTTTACACTAAGACATAACCCTTACTCCATACAGTCATTTGTGTGTATTTTTTGTATAGCGACAAAAATGACCGAACTTCAAACTGCGATATTTCCGGTGTTTCTTAACCGATTTTGGTTAAATTTTTCAAACGTTCATTATTTTACTCAAACCCACTAGTTTTCACAATTTTAAAATGCAAACTTAATTTGTTATTAATTACATGTGTATATCGGAAACCAGAAGTGTTATCGATAATTCATATCAAAGTTATTCTGCTAATGGTATAGGAGAGATTAAGTTTAAGTTTGAAGCATACCTGTTAAGTACTGATTACTAATTGTATTCATTTGTAGTTAAATTATTTTAGTTGAAAAGTTTAACTAGTTATTACATTACGACTATTTTTGTTTTAAGACAACTATATAATGATTACGACTATAAAAAATCAATACTAATCTGAAACTATCGCAAATTGATTGTTCAATAAGCAGCTCCAGTTTTGCCATTAGTGCACATACGTGTATGTATGTATGACAGCAAATGACAGACATGAAGACATTGCGCATAAACAGTGTAAAACGTCACATGTGATGATTTTTAATAAATATTTTTTCAATAAAAGCGAAAAAAAACGCTGCATGCATGGTTTTTCAATGTTCAGCGGAAAAAAAAACGACGCAGATTCGCTGTCAAAACAAATTCGCCCGCTTTGGTGTTCATTACGTTCATAAGACGCAATATAATTGTATATTCGTGCCGCTACCGCTGCGGATTATTTGCTGCGGTGTGCGCGATGCTTTAAAAATATATCTACTTTATGGGGTCGGAGATGCTTCCTTCTGTCCGTTACAAACATTTACATAAAACCATTATACCCTTATTTAAGGAAACCAAAAGATAGGTCATTTTAATTCCGTTTTAATGATACAAGACTCTTCTTAACCCATTAGGTACCTATTGAAAGTTTTCAATTCTTGTAAAAGTCTATTTTCAACACTTTTTTCCAGGGCTTAAACAAAATAATCTCTTCGCGTGTAGTTTTTTTTTTTTTTTTTTTACGATTTTTTGAAAATTGCAAAAATGAAAAAATTCAATGAAAAGAGGGTTAAATAGTCAAAAAAATTTTCAGACCCGGAGCGGGCCCGGGCCTCAAAATAGCTTTTCGTGCGAGCTCGGGCCTTACAGCAAAGGCCCGGCCCGGTAAGGTAGGGTAGGGCCCTTATCGTATTAAATATGTTTTTCGATAGCTCTATCGATATGCTTATAATTTCTTGCTGAATTACTTACCGCTAATTAATGCGGCAATTGCGAAATCTGTTCAAAACATAACAAATCTAATTATGTCGCGTCAAAGTATACAAGAAGCTATGAACAATAAAAATACTAATGTAAAACTATTTGAAAATGACAAAGGAACGAGTGAAGTGTGGAAGGTTTTTCATTGTGTAAATTATAATGGCATCAATGTAGATTTTGTATGTTGTCGGATCTGTAAGAATGTGCTGGCGTACAATGCAAAACAGGGCACGGGAACCCTCAGCCGCCATAAGTGTGTGTCTCAACAAGAGGCGCTTCAATCACAGCCCAGAATGGACTCGTTTGCAAAAAGAGTTGTTCCTACTCGCGTTCGCGACATTTTGACTGGCCCTTGTGGCAAAAGACTTGCATGCTTTTAATATTACTAAAGGTACGGACGTTTAATAATAGATTTAAAATCAGTGACCTTAAAAGCACCAGAAAAATGGTTTGCTCCGGCAACCATTCATTTAGTTGGTTTATTTTTAAACCCTCCTTACAAGGAGATGGATTTCCTCACTAAATCGTCAAAAATTCATTTAAAAAAAGTTTCTGTACTGTTGACAGAACAGTACGTAAAAACTTAACATTATTTGGTACGCTTGACCATGATACAATTATACATGATACAATTATACAAGGTAGCCTGCTCGGCAAAATTTGGTCCACTATTTAATGTTTGACCATAAGTGCAAGTGAGATGTCACCAAGTTTGCGCTAGCTGTGAGTGTGAGTGAGACGATAGCATCGAAACAGCCCGTGCTCAACAATTTTCACTCGTTGACAGCCGGCAGCAAACTGAAAATAATGGACCAAATCGTGAGTTTGACGCTTGCCGAGCAGACTACCTTGTATAATTGTATCATGTATAATTGTATCATGGTCAAGCGTACCAAATAATGTTAAGTTTTTTCATGCGCTTGACAAATAAGTTTCTAACAGTGAGTTGAAATTTTAACAGCTGTTAACTTTTCACCACGTAGCCGTAACATAAGTGTCAACAACAACAAATAAGTGTGGTATGTAAAAATGTGATGATATTTTACAACAAATATGTATATATATCTATCTATATATATATAAAAGAAAGTCGTGTTAGTTACTGCGTTAAGATCTCAAGAACGGCATAACAGATTTGGGTGTAAATTGGTAGGGAGGTTGCTTAGAGCCAGGGGAAGGTTTACCACAAACAAAATTCAGGAAAATGTTCAACAGGAATGCAGGAAAACCGGGAAAGTTTTTTACACCTTTAACAAAAATCTCTAATCAAGTAACCATTCGATTACATGTCGTTACATTGTTTGACAGCTTCTAATTGTAATCTGTTCAGTTTTGGGGTAAAAGTTATTCGTTTGTTAACAGTTCAATTGGAAACACGTTTATTGTGCAAACTTTTATTAAATTTCAACAGCAACCATTTGTCTTGAAGGTGGTAAGTTGATCTGTGTTAACTATGTGGATTGTGCATTTGAGGTTATATTCACCAGTCTGTCCATAGTCTAAAATGCCTAGAGGACGACGTAGGAACATCGGCCGCCGCACAAGACATACAAGCCAGCAACGAAATACTGCAAATTAAAGAACTGAAGAAGAACAAGAAATTGCACGTGAACAGCGCCGCGATAGTATGGCTCGACTTCGTGCTTCTCAATCACAAGAGCAAAGGGAAGCAGCCCGTGAAACAGCTCGGTTGGCAATGCGGAATCGTCGAGCGAACAACAGAGGTCAACAAATAGATGATTTGCGACGCAGAAGATATTTATCAAGAGCTGATTTGAATCGACCATCTTTTCGATACGATTGCCGCGATGATTACAGCTTGCATCGTAGCGTTTGCATTGGGCAAATGGATGTTGTTTGTGAGTATTGTACCAAGCCAAACTGCGTTCTGAGGAGTACCTCCATTTACGTGATGCAGTTAGTACTGAACGAAATGCAGCTAATATTGGTCGATTAACTATTCTGCCGGCGACGTAAATTGGTAATCCACGTCATATGCATGAATATGCACAGGATGCAATGACATATGTTCGTCATTACGGTCGGCCAGATCTCTTTATTACTTTTACGTGTAATCAAAAATGGATAGAAATTAATAAATTGCTGCTTCCCGGACAAACATCAAGTGGTAGACAAGATATCACAGAACATATGGATGTATTCAATCGAATGGCAAAAGCGAGGCCTGCCGCACGCACACATTCTTATTTGGTTAGTGGAAAGAATTCAGCCTGACCAAATAGATGATATCATATGTGCCGAGATTCCTGATCATGAAGTCGATCCAGACCTACATGATGTTGTTACTACTAATATGATTCATGGACCGTGTGGTGCCATCAATCCCCAATCACCTTGCATGGTCGATGGAAAGTGCTCTAAACGATATCCACGCAAATTAACGGCGGAGACTGTCACTGGCAACGATGGTTATCCGCTGTATCGGCGTAGATCACCAGATGACAACGGTCGAACTGTCATAACGAAAGTGAAAAGAATGGATTTCGTTGTCGACAACAGTTGGATTGTTCCATATTCGCCACTTATTTCTAGAACGTTCAAAAATGAATACTGCAATTCAGTTAAGTCCATAAAATATATGTGCAAATATGTCACCAAAGGCAGTGGTATGGCGGTTTTAGGATTGCAATCCTCGAACACCAACGATGAAATTTCACGCTATCAAGTTGGTCGTTACAGTTATTGTATTCAAGGATGTGTTGAAGAAAATAGTTGGAATCGGGAACACTTCCATCGAACAATGCTTTCAGTGGGTGTTGTGGTGTAAGTAATGGATCCAGTTTGACTTTTCACTTGCGCAGCACAATCCAGCCATTTCTCTTTTAAACTTTAGCGCATTGCAATATCGACATACAGTCGTCATTGGTCCAATATCTAAATTGTCATCATCACTGTAGTTCGCAGTGGGATCATATTGGAATGCCAAGCGATTGTATGATGCCAATGATCTTCGCGAGCTCAATCGGGCATTTTCTCATATTATATTTTGGCTTTCTTCGCTTAAGTTCTGTCTTTACACTTCTTGCTGTTACTTAATGAACTAAAAATATTGCTTTTCAAAAATTTCATTCTTCATCTTTTGATCCCCAAACGAAATATTTAAAAAAACGAGGTGGCGTAACGGAGTTCGCCGGGTTTTCTAGTATATATATATATATATATATATACTAAATTTCCAGCTAATGAATGCAAACTTGCATGGGTAGCTTTGCGCGACTGCCACCGCTACCACACTAAGTCGCGAGCCACTGAATTTGCAAGAAGCGGCAGTGCTGGAGCCAATTCAATGCCAGCAAAAAACATTGCAAAGGAATGGGAGTTTGCAGCCCATATTGCATTCTTGCCTGATTTGTCTTCGAAAAGAACGTAAGCTAACTTGATTGCAATATTTTTAGCCATTATTTAAAGGTTTTTTTGGTTTTAGAACGATGAGCAGCGCATTTGAGGCCACGCCAGCGGCAGTGCAGCAGCCAACGACAAGTAGCGAGTTGACGGACAGCGAAACCGTACTGGATGATAGCATGCAGGATTCTGAGGACATGGTCCCAAACCGCTGCTACACCTACGTAAGAATTAAAATATATTGCATGTTAACGTAGCGACTAACAAACAAATATTGATTCTAGGGATCCAGAATGGTTGCGCGTAAACGCAGGAGAGAGGAGCCGTGCGAATTGGATGCGTCGGTGTCTAATCTGCTGGCGACGCAAACTAAAATTCTGGAGTCCATGAATACGCCGCAACCAACTACAACAATTGACCCACTTCTTTTAACCTCGGGTCAAATGTTAGATTCTTTGCCAAATGATGTTGCCATTGCGACTAGGCAACATATAACTAACTTACTTTTTGAAAAACAAATAGAGCACAATACGAACAAATAAAAATAATTGGTTATTATATATTAAAACACGTTTATTTATTTATTTATTTAGTTTGTCATTTTATTAATTTTCAGATATTGCTACTGGGTCGCTGACCCCAACAAACTCATACTGCCAGTCAACGGAACCGGCATTGGAATTGAAAAAATCTTTTAATTGATCTCTCACTAATCGGGGATAATCGCGGACTCAACGTCAGGCTCCGGTATAATGTCACTAGTGGAGCCATACTCCCGTGGATTTCTTTTTATTAAGAAGTTGTGCAAAAAGCAACAGGCAGAAACTATTTTTTGTGCTCTTTCTGGGTGACAAAAATTTTTCCGTTGCACAACCATCCACTTTGCTGACAATATGCCAAACGCATTTTCTATACAACGGCGTGCACGGCTCAGCCTATAGTTAAAAATGCGTTCTTCCCTTGACAGCCTTCGATTTCCATACGGTTTCATTAAACGTTCGTGAAGAGGGAATGCATCATCTCCCACGATAAAGTATGGAATTGTAAAGAGACCAACTTGACTGGCGTTGGGAAATTTGAGGCGCCCCGCCAGCAACGCTTTTCCAAGTGCCGAATTTGAAAATGAATTCATATCGCCTTCGCTTCCATACGCACCTACATCAATAAATGTAAATGCATATGAGGCCATCAATATAATTGAATGGAAACCCTGTATAACATGAAAAATAATGTTTAGCTTGTGATTATAACGTTATATGTATTAATCTGGTACCTTGTAGTTATAAAACGCGCTGCCACTGTTTGGGTTAAATTTTGAACGCTTGATTTAACTTACTTCAAAACGACAGCAAGTTTGGCTTTGGTTGGAATTTGCAAATAAAAAACCAAATGTACGTTATTACTTACATCTTGGGCAAATCTTCCATTGCGCGATCTGGCCATTAAATATGGATTCATCCACGGACGCCTCTGACAATGGTGTCTTTTCTTTATTTTTTCAATACATTCTATTGTTATGGCACTACTTATTAAACAAATGCAAAGTTTAGATTTTGCAGCATCCATATTACACTTAATTATATTTGCTTCAAATAAAAACACAAGTGTGACAGTTTTCGTTAACGCTAATAATAGATAAAAAACGCGAATAATCGATACAAACGATTATAATTACTAAAAAAAAACAACATACATTTCGTTACTCTGGGCACACACTTTTACGCTCTGTTAACAATGTGCATTTACGTTACGGTTGTCAAGCGTACTAGGCTTAATGAAAAAAAAGCTGATGTCATAGCTTCGGTGAGAGAAATGCTCTCCGAAATAGCAGGAGAACAGGAAACTAATATTTTAGAAGAATCAACCGCACGAGAAATAAATGTTGAGAATGCAATGTTTTCAGAATTCCTAGATTCAAGGCTCGCTAAGAAACAAAAAGTCAAAAAACCAGTGTTGATATTGAAATAGATAAATAGTTGGCCAGCTCTGCAGACCCTGAAACAAATATTTTGCAGTTTTGGAAAACTGTTAATGATTTAAAATTTTTAAAACTGTTAGCAAAACAAATACTTGCTACACCAGTAAGTTCCGCTGCTAGTGAACGTATTTTTTCGGCTTCAGGCAATGTGCTTAGTGAAAAACGCACAAGATTAAAAAGCGCAAATTTAGAAAAAAATTTATTTTTAAACAGAAGTATGAAATAAATTCAATGTGAACAACATTAACTTTGTTTATTAAAATACCATCACAATGTTATTTATTTACTTATGTATTACAATAATGATTTCTATATAGAAGTCGTAACTGCGGTTAATTTTAAAAAATTATAAAAAAAAGATACCAGCGAAATGGCCATAGCTTTTCCAAGTATTTTTATATTTATTAATTTCGAGCCGGGCCGGGCCTCCATGAAAAAAAGTCGTGCCACTAAAAAAGCCTTCGTGCTCGTGCGGGCCCGGACCTTAAAAAGAGGGCCCGCGCCCACCTTTAGTTTGAAGCAACTTTTTGCACGAAAACATTCTTGTTTTGTAGCATTAAGGCCCAATTTCTCAATGTCCGGTTAGGTAAACTAACTGACGTTTAGTCAAATTTGAGTTTCTCAATGTTCGGTTAGGAGTCAATGAAAAACAAACTAACCGGAAGGCTGGGTCCCGTTTCCCGGTTTGTCACGATATATCGTTAAGAATTATCGATAAGGCAAACATCTGTCCCTTAAATTGCTTATTTAT
Organism: Scaptomyza pallida; assembly: GCA_018152965.1. Classification (NCBI taxonomy): domain Eukaryota; kingdom Metazoa; phylum Arthropoda; class Insecta; order Diptera; family Drosophilidae; genus Scaptomyza; species Scaptomyza pallida. The sequence goes on from JAECXP010000196.1 coordinate 800,221, forward strand.
TTTGTTATTAAATCAAAATTGCATCACAATTTGATGAAATAGAGCCAATCATAAATAACACGAGAATTTATAGGGATAGGATGACCTATTTCACTGAACTGGATGATGCCAAATTTGTACAGCCGTTCAGGCTAACATAACCTACAGTTGTGCTCATAGACTTAAGCCACTGCCACTACCATAAACTGTTTCCTTAATAAATTTTTGAACATATTTATTTCGGCCTGAAATTTTTTACATTTTGCAACACTATTATTTAAGCAGCTGATCACAGTAAGAAATGACAAGAAGGAATTCGGGGTTTCCCAAAAAATTGACTAAATGTCAAAAAGGTCAAAAAGGCTCTGCTCATATACTTAAGCCACCTTGAGCTAAAATCGTCAAACTTGTGTTTTTTCCGGGAAAGTTGTGCTAGTTATTTTCTAAACTAAAATATTGAATACTAAATACGTTTCCCAAAACAATTTGACCGCTATGGCTAAAAATAAAAATAAAAATCCGGCCGAAAGAAAGCTTATATGGAAATACTAGTAAGTGCTCTGCTTGCTTCGCTGCGCCAATAGTTTTTACAAAATTTTATATGTAAATTAAATAAATTAGTTTGTTTAACAACTATTATTTTTTTTTGTAAATTAAATAAATTAGTTAATGTTTAACAACATATTAACAAAGTATTTAATATTCTCTTTTTCACGCCACCATTGAGGTTGAGAATCAGACGCGTTATTTTACTTTGATACCAAAGTTATCATAGTATAGTATATTGGGTTTATGCAATGTCCGTTCTGGTGTCTGTCCGTCCGTTTGAACGCAACACCCTTAAAGCTAGAGCCTTGCAACTTTGCAAATAACTTGGTACATGTGTTCGTCAGACAAAGTGTTAAATTTGGCTCTACGACCTTAGGGGCCTGGGAAATCGATACACCTCGATGTGCAAATCGATGAAACACATATATATATCACATTTCCCACAGTTTAAAAGCTATACACACGAAATTTGATGGGAAGGTAGATGCTGAAGTCTTACAAAGATATGCATCAAAACTTTGGATGCCACGCCCCCAGTGATACCGCCCACCTTCTAACATCTGAAAACTCTATATCTTTTTCAGTTTTTGGGCTAGAGTCACCAAATTTGGTAGAAACATTGTTAGTGACATCCGTAACCGATCTACATCAAAGTTTTATATGGCACGCCCACCTTTCCACCCACCACGTAAAATCTGAAATTTTTATATCTTTCCCAGTTTTTGCGCTAGAGCCACCACACTTGGAAACATTGTTAATTACATCCGTAACAAATGTGCAATATTGGATGCCACGCCCACTTATATCGCCCACCTCAATATCTTTCTCAGTTTTTGCGCTAGAGTCTCCAAACTTGATAGGGAGATAGAAGGTGCCATCCGCCACAGATATGCATCACAAATTTGAATGCTACGCCTACCCCTTCTGCCCAAGATGTTCAAGATTAATTATTTTCGATATAAAAAACAAATACAAATTGAATGTATGTACATATGTAAATATCTATAAAACTTTTTTGCATTAAATATACATACATATGTAGGCAGATTACAATTTCTTAAGTTTCTTTTTGTTAGTGCGTTTGTTATTGGACGGTATATACATATATAGTATATACATATATTTGCACTTGCACTTTTTGTTAATATATATGTATGTACAAACCAATGTAAAATGTACGTACATACATGTGTATGTATGTACATTCGTGGATTCGCAACACCAACCAACGTTACAAATGTCAGCTCGAAAATTATATCAAAATAACAATGGCAATAGGTATTTGTGTGTTAAGTTTTGTTTGATAATTAGCATGTAGATAAAACCAACCCCGTAACAAATTCTGGTGTGCAAAACTTTTCTAGACGCACCATGTTATGTTTTAATTGATTTGTTTGAAATCAATGAAACCAACAAAAAGAAGCATTGCGAGCCCAACAACAACACTAACAACAACAACAAACGCTACTTGGGTCGTAACTCAATGGTCAAAGCCACAAAGAAGAAAAGAGAAAACACACACACAGCGCATGTGTTTTGTTTTTGTAAAATCGCTGGCGATCGTGTTTACAGACGGCAGTAGTGGAATAGCCCATGTGTTTTGTTTTTGTAAACTCGGTCGCGGTCAAACTCCCAGCTTGTGCGACAATGAGGCGCCAGAGTGGTGGAATGAGGTGAAGTGACAAATTCAGGACATTGTTTTGTATGGGAGGTACTTGAAGGAGTGGTCAAAATTAAAAATCCTTTCTTAGTCCTCACTTTCAACCTGAATGGAATATTTGGTGAAAATTTCAGCCTTCTAGTAGCTCTTATCGTTTAGGCTATGGGTCTCTCAACAATCAGTCAGTCAGTCAGTCAGTCAGGACAAACTTTTTTATATATATAGATTACGAAAAAAACCACAAATATTCTACAAATTTGATGATATGCGTGAATGACTGACTGTATGCATTAGTTAATGGGTGAGGGGAATGTCCTAGTTGAGATCTCGTGACTAGGGACTTCTTTCCTGTTAATAATAAAGAAGTCCAGCTAAAGAGTCTGTAGTCTTTTGCAGCACTCGCGCTGTCACGCTTTCAAACGCACATACAGACACTATGACGGATATTGCAAAAAATCTGCACAATTTATTGTCCTGATACATTTATTATCAGAGTACAATAAAATCTTAATTTGTTACTTGTGTTGTTAGTCAAAAATGTCCAGATTGGACCCACTATCATATATTTATATAGCATACAAATGTAAGATCATCTAAAATGTTCACTATAAAAAGTAACAATAACAGTTTTTAGGTGTATGTTATATTCAGAATAATAAGTGAAACCTTATTCACTTGTTTTAATAATTATTTGTTTCTAATATACAGTATATCCACTTATTTTATCACAGATTAACACCACGGTCACTACAACGTTAGGAATGCTCAGTCTGGAAATTGGTGGACTTGTTACTAACATGCAGAAGTCATTTTTGCAAGATACCTCGCCACCATCTTCTATTTGCTTGTCATTAAACCACTATCAAATGAACAATTCGCTCATAAGCTCCGCCGACTTCACTAATATTAACTTTCTCGAATCAAACAAAAGTATGGGACTTGCAGATGCCAATAATATAACGAAACAAAACTTTACAACGTCGGAAACACTTACGAGTGATGGAGGGTACACTTTACGTGACATGATCAGGGATCAAAAGATGCTCGAATCGTTTAGCATGTCCGAAGATGGCACATTGGTTAAGGATGTGCATATTGGCCAAATCGATGACATATCGCTAAAAACGCTAAGCAAAACTTCATCTGCCTGTAGCACAATGGACAACAGCACCGATAGCGTATCCATGCCAAATGAACAGCTAACACATACTCAAGACGATATGATTGATGATACAACATTTAGTCTGGTAGTTAGTTTAACACCAACCGCACAAGAATTTCCAAGTAAAGCACCTTACCCTGCGGAATTAAATCGGCTAGCAGAGGTGCACACACCGGTTTTAAATGAGACACAGCTACTTGAAGAGCGACGAGAAAACAACACGTTTACTGAAAGCTTTCAGAGCCCTGCACACTGTGAAACTCCAGAAAATGTTGAGAAGCAATTGCCATCTATATATATGCAATCAACGCCTTTAACCACAACAAGCGGCCTTCTTCAAAATTACAGCAACAATATAAATAACAACAACCATAAAAGCCTTAAATATACCCCGAAAGGACGAAGTGAGATAGCTAACATATCGCCCATAGTAAGCAGTACAACTCCTCTCAAAAACTACAGCGCCCGTAAGCCGCTTTACCATACTTTTGAGCCACAAACACCTGAAAATCCTTTAATACGACTAGAATTAGAGCCTTTATACCTCAACAACCAAAAGCCTTTGCTTAGTGATATGGAAAGCTTGTGGAAAACCGACCAATCTGCTCATGATGCCACCTTTAACATGTCACAGGAGCACAAACAGAAATCTTGCGTGGTGGAACAGTTCTATGCAGAAGAAGAGTTGATTGCATATCAAGGTGATGAGGAGCAGTTTGAACACATGCTTTCTGAGCTGGGAAAAGTCAATGTGTTTAATGCAGACCAGCTAAAAATACAAAAATCACTAAACTGTATCAAACGGCGTTTTCATAAAGATGAACATACCACTCAAGATCAGCAACAGGTAGACAATATAGATCATGCTTCGCTCACATCAACACAGTCACAGCTTACGAGCACTTACAGTCATAGCAACAGCCATTCTATCAAAAGCAATGAGCGTTTGCTTAATCGTCGTAGTCGTTTATACGATGATGTTAATCTTAGCGTAATGCCAAACAGTAATTTCAGTGCCCCCGGATGCAACTCCGCATCGTTCACTGTTTGCCAAAGTGAGGTCGAGCCACTTCTGGAGTCTGAGGAGATCAAGATGCCATTGCAATTGGATAAGCAACCTGTTCCAGAGTTATCTTGTTTTAGGGTGGTTGGGCGTCGAACTAGGGATCCCGAACGCTTTAAGACAATTAAATTGCCCAAGGAAAAGGGTGTAAGTGATGAACAGCTGTGTAGCCTTTTAGCCCCCTCTATAGATGATGAAAAGTCACACCTTCAGTCATTGGATTCGATTGAAACAGTTCAACCGCCATGCTTAAGCACTTCACGTATTGATCAAACGTCATTTAATTACAATAGCGAACCAGCACGCAACAATTATTTAACCTACAAAAAGCCAAAGGAGAAATCATATGGGATTTATCCACACCAGCATTCAGAATTCGATCTGAACAAGGCATTACAGCCACGTTCGCTTTCTCGACCACGCTTCATCGTTGATTTAAAAACTGTAAGCAAAGCAATATCCGCTGGAGATGGCTTAAGTGCAACCACATCAGTTAACAAAATATCAAAAGCTACGGAAACTAAGTCCTCACTTGTCCACTTTGAAGGGTTGGCAAGTTCAATGGGAATTAAATCAAAGTCATTTAACAACCTTTTACCCAATTTAAGCACCCTTGTGGATAATGGAGTTGAGTCTGCAATTAACTCCCGCGGAAATGTTAATGAATCAATACGAAGACGCAGCGTTCAAACTAACAAGCCCCTTAGTTTACCAAAAGCAACGCAGCAAGACGAGGTACATTTACTAAAGGTTGTTATTATTTAGGAAAAATTAATGAATGAATATTCAGCAGGATAAAAGTTCCATCTTTAAAGTGCCCAAGTTATATAGCGGCCTGCGTGAACCGTTGGTTGGGGGTGCAAAAACAGCAGAAGGAAACGGACTTGCCCGTCCTTCGTCCGGTTATTATAGCCTGAGCGTTAAAGCCGTTGATAATTTGGAAACACCTAAGGTAAGCTAAATCAAGTAAAAACAATACAGTCGGACGCAACCGACTGCGATATACTTTGATACCAGTTTACAAAGCTGTGTTAAGAAATCTGTGTGCAAATAGTAATATATGGGGCTTTTGGGTATAAATATCTGGCAGAAAGGGTAGGCGTGTCATCCAAATTTGTGATGCATATGGGAATTTCCACCATGACGAAAATATAAAAAGTTAATAAACAAATGTTTTTTTCTTTTATATTGTTAAAGAAATAGGTGAATTTAATGAATATAATCAGTAGACCTCGGATTTTGCATATTTCCCTATTTTTTTATCAGATTGCTACCAAACTTTGTATACACACGTTTTAGAGTTCACATAAAACAAATTTCAAAGCATTTCGAATATATGCAAAGTAAATGCAAAAAAAAAAATGCAAAATAATATGCAAAAAATATGCAATATAAATGTACCATATGCAAAAAACATGCAAAATATGAAAAATATATGCAAACTAATTTATATATAATTCTGAATTCCACTATGAGGTATACGCAAAGTCTTCCAGGCTTTAACATAATTAAGTGTGGAAAGCACGATATTAATCGATATTGTTTAAATAAATCGGTTCACGTAGTCGGTATTGCAGTTCTGCATACTGCAACGCTGAACGGTTAAAATTTTGGCACATAAACTATACTTGAGTGAAGTGGAGTAAAATGCCAAATATTACTAAACATAAGAACAATTTGATGGGAAAATGGTTTAACAGCCTTCCGGAAAATTGCTTTCGAATTGAAAGAAACGATGCTTTGTGCACTACTTGTGAAAAACAGGTAAATTTGTAATATTCAGGCTAATGCAAACCAATCTCAAATTTGTAACCAATGGAAAAATTTGTTAATTGAAATATTTGTTTGCAGTAAGCCTAATTCTTAATCTAAGAGTACGTTCTTATGGCGTTTATGTTCTAGATTGCGTGCGAAAAAAAATTTCAGTTGCAGCAGCATCTTGAAACTGCTTTTCACAAAAGATCAAGCGCCGCATCAAATAACAACCATGATGAAACTGATCTTAATTCAAACAACAATATTTCCAACCACTCCAACGAGATTAAAATAAATTTATGTAAAGCGTTGGTTGCTGGAAATATACCGTGGAACCCAACATTTACTGGTTTTTCAAAAAAAAATATACAGGGCAACAAATTCCGGACGAAAGTTCCATAAGAAAAAACTACCTGGATAAGTGCTACCAAAAATCAATCCAAAAAATTCGCGACACCATCAAAGACGAAAGTGTTTGGATTTCGGTGGTCGAAACAACGGACAAACAAGGGCGTTATGTCGCGACCTTAATTGTAGGAGTACTGAGCGAAAATAAATCATCAAGCTCATTTTTATTGTCATGTGCACAGTTGGAAGTAGTTAATAATGCAACTGTTTCTCGTTTTGTTAACGACAGCATTCGTAAGTTATGGCCAAACGGGAATGAGATGAAAGTCTTGTTGTTTTTAACGGATGCCGCGCCGTATATGATCAAAGCTGGCAAAAATTTAAAAATCTTTTATCCAAATTTAATACATTTAACTTGCTTCGCACACGGCTTAAATTTGATAGCTGAAAAAGTAAGAGCATCGTATTCTCTACCCAATACGTTTATTTCATGCGTAAAAATTTTTTTTGTAAATGAGCCGCTGAGAGTTCAACGCTATAAGCAAATTTTGAATATAGTGCTACCACCAGAGCCAATATTAACAAGATGGGGTACGTGGTTGAAGGCTGCATCATTTTATGCAGATAATATGGAGGGAATAGCAGAGGTAAGATTATGTGTACTTTAATTTGGTAAAGAAAAAATCTAAAATTGCATCTTAGGTTCTTGAAACACTTAAACCAGAAGATGCTGAATCAATTAAGCTGGCAAAAGAGCTAGTAAAAAATCCCCATCTGCATCAGGATTTTATATATATAAAATCAAATTTTAAAAGACTTACTGAACTAATAACATCTTTGAAAGCGAGGGGCTTACCACTAGAAAAGTCAATGAATTTATTTAGGAAAGCTGAAATTGTAATTCAAAACTTAGCTGGTGAATTTGGAACGGTTTCAAGGCAAAAATTTGATGCAATTTTAGCAAGAAATTCAAGCTTTAAAAAATTTTAAAAATAAATAATATTTTAAATCATAATGATGGAGATTTTTCTGGACTTGAACCCGTCAAAAAAGAAAATATACATAAATATAAATTTGCCCCCACTACCTCCTGTGATGTGGTAAGAAGCTTTTCCGCTTACAAAATGGTTTTTGGATAGAAACGTCAAAGCCTCACAATAAATAGCTTAGAAAAAAAATGAATGTTTACTGCAATACCAATTATCATAAAATAAAATGTTTACATAAATAAAATAAATTAAGTTTGCATAATTTGCTCTATTTGACAATAATTAAATAAATTTCACAATGTATACCACTCTCTGAATTTTTAATATATTTTTTTAATTTGTTTAACGTAAATAAATAAAATAAACATTTTTGAAAAATTTTTGCATACCTTGCATATTTTGGCATATATTATGCATATGCATTTTATGCAAATATGCAAAAAAAATTTAAATATGCATAGCGTTTTCCACGTTTCTATCAATGACTCGAACTTTGGTGTTGAAAGAATTGACCTATCTTAATCATCGAAAAATATGCAAATATTCAAAATCCGAGGTCTAAAATTCAGTGTACAGCATATTTTTGTTTCTGTTGTGAAATATTTGCTCAGAAAGTCGAATATGTCTTCTGTCATTTTTGGCTACTTTTAGTGCTGGTTCTGCTTTTTACTGTTATTTATTTTATATTCACTTTATGGTTTTAATCTTCTTCCACGATTTTAGTACCAACAAAAAACTAAAACGAGAATAGAACAAGAGATAGGGAAAGCATCGACAAACGGCAAATTTGAGTTTCTTTTGACTGCTATTTTTATGTCACGTTCGCGATCCCAAAAAATGCATTTTTCTTCAGTACTGCTCATCCAATCTTAGGAAGTTGATGAAAATTACAATACAAAGACAGTTAATTGCAAATAATTAAAAAAAAAAAAAAAATAAATAAATCAACGCTAATGCACCTAAAAAAGTTTTTATTTTCATTACAAGTTTGTCACGTTCGCGATCGTAAGTTCGACATATTAGTACAAAATAGATATTGTAATTTCATCAAACTTAAAAGAAAAATGGGCACAGTCACTAAATGTTCCAGGGAAAAGAAAAATTCATTATACTTCTTGTAATGAGCATTGCAGAATACAAGTTGCAGAAGCAACATATTAAAAAAAAAAGTATTTCCTAAACATATAAAAAAAAAAATTATGTATTTCTTATTATTATAATCTTTATCATATTTATAAGTTTTGAAGTTATATTTTTGGCTTTTATAAATAAAATTTAATGAAAATTTCCAGTCACAAACTAAGTGGAAATCTCGTCACGTTCGCGATGTCACGTTACAAATTACTAATTAAGCTTGTAAAATAAATAAAATGATAGTAACATACCAAAGTGATTAATAAAATGGAGAACTATGTACATTGATTTATAACGGTTTAAAAGTATTTTCATTAAAATAACTCGCCAGATTTCGCTAACTGTTGCATATGACAAGATGACCTCCAACATTACTTCTATTTTTTGTCACATTCGCGATGCACTGTTTTCTAATCATAATTCGAAAACGGCAAGTCTTTAAATCTTGTCTTTCACAATAAAAAAAAAGTGTTGATTAAACGCATCAAACGCGTATGAAAAGATTTTTGAATAAGTCAATTATTGCCATTTTTTTTCATTTAAAGGCGTATAAATGTCACGTTCGCGATCCTGGAAATGCCCATATCTGTGGCGGATGGCACCTTCTATTCCCCTATCTGTAACTGTAACTAACTGTAGCGCAAAAACTAAGAAAGATATGAAGGTGGGAAGTATAAAAGGGCGTGGCATCCAAAACCTTGATGCAGATCTGTTACGGATTTAGTTTGCAATATTCCCAACAAATTTGACTCCGGCGCAAAAACTTAGAGATGTATAGAGATTTCCAATTTTGGAAGCTGGGCGGTTTAAGTGGGCGTTTTATCGATTTGCACATCGAGGTATATCAATTTTTTATAGATTTCCCAGGCTCTCTGAGGTCTTAGAGCCAGCCCTAAATTTAAAACTGTGTCTGACGAAGGCATGTACCAAATTGCGTTCAGACGGACAGACACCATGACGGATATTGCACAAACCCAATATACAATTTATGAAACCTTTGGTATCAAAGTATAAAAAATAAATAGATGTACATAGTCATTAATTGTGAAACTATCTTGCTTACAGAGCCTTTCCTCCGCATCGTCGCGTTGCAGTTTATATAGCAAGGACACAAATCGCAATGACGCTATTGATGCGAATGCACTTAGCTTAAAGCTGGCCCAAGTGACCACCGGAGCAAGAGGAATACCGAAGCCATCGGGCTTGCGGCAGCCGACACAGATCAAACGCAGTGGATTGCCACGACCCTCTATTACAACAAAACGTTCACCCAAATAATATAGCAATCTTCATGTGCAAAACCGTGTTATGATTTCTTACAAGGTTGATTTTTAAAGCATTTCACATATCTGCACCATGTTTCTATTTTATGTAACTAAAATTCATTTTTTGGTCCTTTATTAATTGCCGTTCGCCATGACTATGTAAATTTAACTTAAAAAACTGAGTTTGCATTTTGTTAAAAGATAAAGCAATGTTTTTTAGTACTCTTTACAATTTAAAAGAAAATACATAGCTTAAGTGCAAATACTACTATAATATAATAGTTTTTTTTTTTTTTTTTTTTTTGTTATTTACACAAAACCTAGAGAACATAAAATTTTGGAGCATGCAATAACGCCTGCAGGTATTACATATCCTGGTCAGTGCACTGCCTTCCTTTCCAAAAAGGTGAAAAAAAAAAACAGTTCAGAGATTGATATTTTAGTAATGATGATGGCACGTTCGTTCTCGTTCACCGTCGCACACAAACTGACTGCGCGATCAGTTGCTGCTCGTTTATTGTATGTATTCTATGCTTGACAGCTTCGTTCTCAACTTTGGCCATATCTATTACTTTTGCATGTATTTGTACAATCATTTTTTCTTAATATGTCATTATTTTCAATATGACTTTGATTTTCATTATCATTGTTATTTACATTTTCTACACTTATACTATCATCGTTTACATTTTCTACACTTATATCATTGTTTACATTTTCTAAACTTATATCATTATATACATTTTCTACATTTATATCATTGTTTACATTTTCTAAACTTATATCATTATATACATTTTCTACACTTATATCATTAATTACATTTTCTAAACTTATATCATTATTTACATTTTCTAAATTTATATCAACGTTTACATTTTCTTCGTCAATGTCTTCTGTGCGCTCATTTGAGCTATTTTCAACAACAGTTTCTTGGTCAGAAATATTTTTCTTGTTATCTCTAAGCCAAGGTTTCATATTATGTATAGCCCATATTCCTGAATATGGTAATTGCGTTTGTTGAAAATTCTCAACATCTTCGACCAAATATCTATCATTGTCTAATACTTTTGAAACAACGTGAGGTCCCTTGTGTTTTGGAATTAATTTACTTGATACTCCTTGTTGTGAATTAAAATTTCGTACTACCACATAGTCTCCTATCGAAAATAGTTTTGGTTTTTGACGTTTTGTATCTATCTACGTAGGTTTTGTTGTAAAGTTGTACTTTTTCCTGGCATGTGTGAGCTTTTTGTCTTATGTCGCTTACATCTCTTATTTCTACTATATTCTGATTACTATCTATTACATTTTCCTTTAAACAATCTATTGTCATTCCTTTTTGTCTAACTCCAAATAGCATAATGCTGGGGTATTCATTAATGCTCCGGTTTTTATACTTTGATACCAAAGGTATCATAGTATATTGGGTTTGTGCAATGTCCGTCATGGTGTCTGTCCGTCCGTCCGTCCGTCCGTATGTCCGTATGAACGCAACTTTTTTCGACACCCTTAAAGCTAGAGCCTTGCAACTTTGCAAATATCTTGGTACATGTCTTCGTCAGACAAAGTGTTAAATGTAGGGCTGTACGACCTCAGGGGGCCCGAGAAATCGATAACAAGTCGATACACCTCGATGTGCAAATCGATAAAACACAAATATATCCCACATTTTAGCAGCTAAAGTCACCAAATTTGATGGCAAGATAGCTGGTGACATTCCTCAAAAAACTGCATCAAAAGTTTGGATGCCACGCCCACCTATTTCGCCCCCAGCCCCCTCCAATTATAAACAAAAATGCCTGTATCTTCTACAGTTTTAAAGCTATAGCCACCAAAATTGACATGAAGGTAGATACTGACATCTGACAAATTTATGCATCAAAACATTGGATGCCAAGCCCCCAAACAACGGGACATGCCCCACCGCCCTAAAAAAAACCGGAAGGCATGTATCTTCGCCAGTTTTTAAGCTAGAGTCACCAAATTTGATATGAACTTTGGTAGTGACATCCGTAGCATGTGTACATCAATGTTTTGGATGCCACGCCCACTTATTCCGCCCACCGCTATATCTCTCTCAGTTTTTGAGCTAGGCTCTTCAAATTTGGTATGAACATTGTTAGTGGCATCCGTAACAGATCTGCATCAATGTTTTGGATGCCACGCCCACTTATACCGCCCACCTCTATATCTTTGTCAGTTTTTGAGCTAGAGTCTCCAATTTTATACCCAAAACCCTCATATATTACTATTTGCACTCAGAATCCTTAACACAGCTATGTGAACTGGTATCAAAGTATATCGCAGTCGGTTGCGTCCGACTGCAACGTTTTTACTTGTTTGTATTATTCATTGTATACTCTACTTTGTCTATTACTTTATGCCATGCTTCATTCCTTTCTACATTTATTATCTTTGCTAACATGGGGCCTAAATCTCTATTGATTCGCTCAACTTGTCCGTTAGCTTGTGGTGAGGCTGTAGCAACTTTGCAATGTATAATATTAGATTCTTTAAGAAACGTTTCAAACTCTTTTGATGTGAAACAGCTTCCCCTATCCGAGATTATAACTTTGGTTCTACTGTAAGATCTAAAGTAAACTCATAACGCTTCGATTGACTCTTTTGAACTCGTCGTCTTTGTCGGGTATAATCTAACATAATTTGCACAACCATCTATTATAACTAGTATATGTTTCTTTTTGGAGTCTTTGCTGTTAATTGGACCATAATGATCAATGTGTACAACTTCGAACGGATAAATTCCTTTTGGGATTGAGTGTAGGAAACCTTCGGGTTTTCCGGACTTGCTTGAAAAAGCAATACATTTTAAGCAATTTTTAATGTGTTTATCAACCTTTTTACGTATCTTTGGGAACCAATAGCTTTTGAGAATAAGATCTACTACTTTGTCTATACCTATATGTCCCATTTCATCATGATATTTGTATGTTACATTGTCTTCCATAGATTCTGGTACATAGAACATTATCCTATTATCCCTTTTTTTATAAACAACCCCATTTCGCATTTCGTAGTATTCATTTTCTTGTTCTAATAGCATATCTCTTATCTTTATTATCTTTTCATCTTTTCCTTGGCAAATTATTAAGTTTTCTTCGAATGTGTTTGTTTCAATTATTAAAATAGTGTTACTTCGGCTTAATGCGTCTACATGTTGCATACGTTTTCCCGATCTATGTTCGAGTTCATAATCATAGTTTTGCAGCTCAAGAGCCCATCTAGCAATACGTGGGTTTAACTCTTTTTTATTTAATGTTAACGTTAACGAGTTGCAATCGGTTACTATTTTGAACTTTTAGCCTTGTTCATAAACTCGAAATTTCTTTAACGCACTTATTATTGCCAATGTTTCGAGCTCGAAGCTATGATATCTTGACTCTACTTCAGTTGTACGTTTTAAATAATAGAAAACAGGATGAAGTTTTCCATCACTTTTTATTGAAACAATATTGCTCCGTAACCTTAAGAACTTGCATCACAATGCAATTCCGTTTGATCTCTAGGGTCATATATTGCCAAAATTGGAGCTTCTATTAACTTGTTTTTTAGTACATTAAAAGCATTAACTTCATCTTCTTTAAATTCAAATGTCCTATCTTTCTTTGTTAAATCATATAATGGCTTTGCTATTAAAGAAAAATCTTGAATGAATTTTCTGAAATATGAACACAGTCCTAGAAATCGTTGTACTTCATGCGTTTTTGTGGGCACTGGAAAAGATTTAATAGCTTCTATGCCTGCCTCGTTTGCTTTAATGCCATTTCTTGAAACTTGGTATCCCAAATACTCGATTGACGATTTTAAAAATTCGCATTTATCTAGCCTCAGTTTCAACTTGTTATCTACTAAACGTTTAAATACTTCTTTTAAAATGTCAAAATGTTCATATGGACTTTCGGAAGCAATTAAAATGTCATCTAAATATATCACAACTTTTTGTGCCCGAGTCATATCTGAAAACATCTCATTGATATATCTTTGAAAGGTGGAGGGTGCATTTGTCAACCCGAATGGCATTCTGAGATACTCAAACTGACCCATGGGAGTAGTGAAGGATGTGTACTTCACAGATTCTTCGTCCATAAGTACATGGTGAAAACCGTTTTTCAAGTCTAGTTTTGAAAACAGACGTTTATTTACTAACCTTTCTAATAAGTCATCTATTAATGGAATACGGTAATTGTCTTTTAGTGTTATTTTGTTCAAACGACGATAGTCTACACACATTCTTAGTCCACCTGTCTTTTTCTTAACCAGTACTATTGCTAAATTTTCATCTAATATTTTCTGTTCTTTTAACTTTTAACATCGAAATGGTTTTTCCTCTTCTATTACTATTTTCATGCATGTTTTCAAATTTGGTTCAACAGGTCTTGTAGGCTCTACATAATATTTTTTAAAAAGCTTTTTAAATTTTTCTAAGTTCATTGCATTCATTTCATTCCCTACTTTATAAGTTTCTTTGTCTGCGTACGCTATGTCGATTGACAAAATTAGTAAATCGAAATCATTGCTACCTTCTGTTTTATCTTTGTTTTCATTTTTAGTTGTTTTTTCAAAAATGTTTTCTTCGCTTACAACTGTTTGTCCTTGTTTTTCATTTTCTATGTTTTTACCTTTATTATTTTGACCATTTTCATTTATAGTTGCTTTGTCTTTTAATTTTTCTTTAAGCTCTTCTTTGTGTTTTAGTTGTTTTGATTTTTCTACATTGTCTTTTTATACCCTTAACCCATAAAATGGGTAAATAAGGGTATAATGGTTTTGTGCAAATGTATGTAACAGACAGAAGGAAGCATCTCCGACCCCATAAAGTATTTATATTCTTGATCAGCATCAACAGCCGAGTCGATCTAGCCATGTCCGTCTGTCCGTCTGTCCGTATGAACGCGTAGATCTCAGAGACTATTAGAGCTAGAGACTTCAAACTTAAAACTTAAACTCTCCTATACCATGAGAAGATCAAGTTTGCTTTATATTTTCGATATACACGTGATCGATAACAAAAAATTCTTGAATTCCAAAATTGTGAAAATGGGGTTTGAAACTACGGATAAAATAATGAACATTTAAAAAAATTTGATCAAAATCGGTTCAGAAACACCGGAGATATTGCAGTTTGAAGTTTGGTCATATTGGTCACGGAGTTAATACACATAAATAACTGTAAGCGTTAAGTATCGGGTTAAGGGTATGTCCTAGTCGGGATTTCTCGACTAGAGCCTTTTTACTTGTTTTTATTTGTGTTGATCACTTCTTTGTGATCATTATTATTTAACTCTCCTTTGTTATTTATATTGTCATTTAACTCTACTTTGTTGATTCTATTTTCATTTAACTCTACTTCGTTGATTCTATTTTCATTTAACTCTACTTTGTTGATTCTATTTTCATTTAACTCTACTTTGTTGATTCTATTTTCGTTTGACTTTACTTCTTTGATTCTATTTTCATTTTTGTTTACTTCTTTGATTCTATTTTCATTTTTGTTTACTTCTTTGATTCTATTTTCATTTTTGTTTACTTCGCTTTTAACTTCGATTAATTTATAATCACTTAAGTTTAAAAAATCTCTCCCTAATACCATGGAATATCCAATAGATTCATTGTTCACCACAAAAGATTCAATTTTAACACTTTTATTCAGATTTTTAAGAACACAATTTATTTTTCCAATTATTTTTAACTTGCTTCCATTAATGCCAAAATAATTTTCGTTTAAATCTTCATGACTTATTTTAATACGTTTTGAAATAACTGATTCTCTCAGAAATGTAATTGGGCTTCCAGAATCTATTAGACATTCTATGGGAACAGAAATTTTAAAATTACCTAGTGCATTATAAATTGTGACATAGAAATATCTTACATAGTCATTGGTAATCTTTTTCTTGTAGAGACTGCGTTCTCGGGCAACATGTCCAAACTCACCGCATGCGTAGCAGGCTCCATCAGCACGCTTTGGTTTACGGCATGTGTCGACCATACTGTGGCAATTGTAGCATTTTTGGCTCTGCTTTTTTGTAGTCGATGTGTTGCCTAGTTTGCGCTCCAGACCTTTTGGAATTGGACGACTTGGCATCTCGATGTCTTGGCATGCGTTTAACATTTCAGTCGGCGATGTGAAGCGTTGTAACTTGGCCTGATTTTTGAGTTGTACATTTACAATCCCGTCGAGCATGTACTGCACTATTTCGGCGGCATCCATCTTTATCGCATTAGCCAAAGCTAACTTGAAAAAATAATATTTGGCAAACTTCTCGTTTTGTTGCCACTTGCGTTTTTCAAACTTGCGACGAAGATCCAAAATGTTTTCTTCAGTGCCGAACCTTATTTTCAGCTGAGCGAGAATGTTGTCGATCGGTGCGGAGAGCAACAAAGGCTGAGATAGTAGCCAAACAATTGCATCTCCCTTAAGGCGACTGCATATAGTGGGCGCATAATATCGTCGTTTATATTGAAAGCGGCGCGTATATTTTGAGGCAGCACTAGCCATTCGTTGATATTTTTGTTATCATTAAATTCTGGCAACAGTTCTTTAGCAGTGCTTAAGTTGGTTGTAGACGTTTTATTGCGCAACTCCGCATTTTCGCATTGTAAACTCCACATCATGCGTTCAATTTCTTCGATTTTTTGGGAGCTGTTATTTTCATTGTTTACATTTTGATTTGTGGTGTTGGCAACTGTAGACATTTGTGCATCGATTCCGCATATATCGTGGTTGTTGGTATCGATAGCACGAAGATCGTTTGCGGCGCTGCCATTCTCAGCGACATAGCGAAAATAACGAACAAATGTGGCAAAAGACTTACTTTGCTGATTGCCCGCCATGTTTGTTTTGTTTATATTTTCGTTGTGAATGACACTTTTTTAGTGGTGGAATCAAAAACATCGAAACTAATTGAAGGGAACGCACTGAGAATAGGAACATTTCCACAAGATGTTGGAATATTTTGGGATAAGTCGGCACGGCAAATTCATACGTAACATCATTGATGTTAGATGTTAGATGTTAAATGTGCCCTAGTGTGAATTGGGTATTAAAACATCGCTTACATCGGCGTTTAAAGCGTTGCCACCACGTTCGTTGGTGATGTCGTTGTTGTGCGCTAAGTCGGCGATGGAAGTGCCGTTACCTTTGGCGCCGGCTTGCTCGTCGTCGGCGTCGCTGCTGCCGTCGTCGTCGCTTTGCACTGGTAACTGTACATTTTTTCCATTTGAAGACGGCAATGCACTACACAATTGAGCAACTAATGACTCCTTAGTACCTTCTGTTGGCAATCCAAGTCTTTCGCACCACATTATAATGTCTCGGAGGCTTAAATTATGTACTTCTTTTAAATTTTTTCTTTTAATTGTGTGCGAACGAAGAACGATTTGGGTTTTGTTGTGAATAATCACAATTATAATTATTGTCTTTAGCGGCTATTATTTTTTGAAGTAAATAGATGTGTTGAGTGGTCACTTTTATTTTCTGTATGCGTTTTGTTCTTATCCCACTTCTGAATTTTAGTAATGATGATGGCACGTTCGTTCTCGTTCACCGTCGCACACAAACTGACTGCGCGATCAGTTGCTGCTCGTTTATTGTATGTATTCTATGCTTGACAGCTTCGTTCTCAACGAAGCTGTCGACGAGTTTACAGTCATTACTACGTGACTATTTGGTACAGTGGTGTCTTACATGCTAGTTATTGCTACAATATGACCCCGAATTTGGTGTTGAGCATTATGGTTTTTATAAGCAAATACAATACAATAATAAGTAGACACTGTTTGGTTACGCAGTTTCCAAACAACAACAAAGCAACCTCATCTCTTAATGTTTAATCTCTTTGATCAGTTATGCTGTCCGCAACATAAGAGCGAATTGACATAACTCACATAACTGTTGTTACGCTCATCGTAATGTCTTTATCTTTTATTTTTCTATTGCCCTTAGCCTTTAGCAAAGGGCAAGCAGCTGCTGCAATTCGGCAGCTAATTAGTTATGTTCGATCGCCGGAGAATTGAAGTCGCGGAACGGTGTTCGACACCTGCCAAATCGTTTTTGTATAGTTATTAATTGCATAGCTCAAGTCGGAGCTTGTAACAATTAAAATTATTATAAAACTATTTTATGTTTGGCTACGAAGGAAAATAAATAACATTTATATTAATGCAATTTTCGGCGCATTTATATAAATTGATAGTACATGTTTTTATCGAAACAACAAGCGTTTGTTCTTGAAAAAATATAAATAATTTACGAAGTTATGGCAATTCTCTCGGAACCCTTTTTTTATAGCGGCTTGCGGTGACCACGATGGAAGTCCAGCAGGTCAACAGAAATCAAACAAGTAAAAATGTTGCAGTCGGACGCAACCGACTGCGATATACTTTGATACCAGTTCACATAGCTGTGTTAAGGATTCTGAGTGCAAATAGTAATATATGAGGGTTTTGGGTATAAAATTGGAGACTCTAGCTCAAAAACTGACAAAGATATAGAGGTGGGCGGTATAAGTGGGCGTGGCATCCAAAACATTGATGCAGATCTGTTACGGATGCCACTAACAATGTTCATACCAAATTTGAAGAGCCTGGCTCAAAAACTGAGAGAGATATAGCGGTGGGCGGAATAAGTGGGCGTGGCATCCAAAACATTGATGTACACCTGCTACGAATGTCACTACAAATGTTCATACCAAATTTGGTGACTCTAGCTTAAAAACTGGCGAAGATACATGCCTTCCGGTTTTTTTTTTAGGGCGGTGGGGCATGTCCCGTTGTTTGGGGGCGTGGCATCCAATGTTTTGATGCATAACTTTGTCAGATGTCAGTATCTACCTTCATGTCAATTTTGGTGGCTAAAGCTTCAAAACTGTAGAAGATACAGGCATTTTTGTTTATAATTGGAGGGGGCTGGGGGCGAAATAGGTGGGCGTGGCATCCAATCTTTTAATGCAGTTTTTTGAGGAATGTTACCAGCTATCTTGCCATCAAATTTGGTGACTCTAGCTGCTAAAATGTGGGATATATTTGTGTTTTATCGATTTGCACATCGAGGTGTATCGACTTGTTATCGATTTCTCGGGCCCCCTGAGGTCGTAGAGCCCTACATTTAACACTTTGTCTGACGAAGACATGTACCAAGATATTTGCAAAGTTGCATGGCTCTAGCTTTAAGGGTGTCGAAAAAAGTTGCGTTCATACGGACGGACGGACAGACGGACAGACACCATGACGGACATTGCACAAACCCAATATACTATGATACCTTTGGTATCAAAGTATAAAAACCAAAAAATTTTCATTAGTATAGTATTATTTCCAGTACGTGAACGATTATTTTGAAGAATATTTGGTTTTTTCTGCATACATTAAAAATTTTTCCAAAAAGTTAAATTTTCGAGTTCTAAAAATTGTATTAAAAAATTCTGATCTGCAAAATCAAAATTTGTGCATAAAAACCGAATCGTTCACGAAATCGGCACAATCATTACGAATAATTTAAAAAAAAAAATTGAAGAAGATTGATCAAATAGTTCTTGTGCAATCGCGGCACTTTTGGAAAAACACGACTTTGAGATCCTCGCATTCAAAGTTTTACGTTGCTGTCCGCAGCCGTGACGAACCGCGGCTCAAAACGCTGTTTTCCTATCGAACTATTATTCGGATCTCTATGAAAATTTGGGAAAATGTTCTCTAGGGGATACACTTTAGAATTCAGCAAAAAAAAATTTTTTTTTTTTTTTAAAAAAATTTTCTTTTTTTTAAAAAAAAAGGTATATAACCCCTTAAAGAGTTAATAAAGTTTGCGCCCGCGCTCTTTGCATCGTTTTCGCTGGTTTCGATTTGTTTTTCTGTTCGCTTTTGCTGCAGGTGTTCGACCTGCATTTGCGCCTGCGCTGTCGATTCTCTTGTCGCTTTTTTACTAGAACCGTTCCAGCAGCCATCTCTGCATTGTTATTGCTTTTCCCGTTTCGTTATGCATTTACTTGTGATAAAAGTGTCTGCCCTCCAATTGACACTCCGACTTCGATGCAATTTACATAACGTTTTGAACAGCTGTATTGCCATTGACATTACGTCGTTTGAATGCCAGTACAGTGTTTGACATTCATTGAACAATAACATATACCGTACAAGTGTCCGACAGCCAATACATCTAAAACTGTATACCTCAAGTGTATTACAGTCGTTGACTCCAAAACTATACATTTAAAATGCGGATATATATATCAAACATAGCTTGCAAATACCTGTTGACCGTTTTTCTTCTTGCGCTCTCGTTGCGAGCACAACCGAAAAAGTTGATACTCTCTCGCTCTCGCTCCGAGCAAGAGACTCTTGCTGTCTTTATTTATGTTTTCTGTTGAGCCCTTTCGCTCTTTTAATGAGCAGTGGGTAAAGAGCGGAACGAGAAACGCTCGCACAATGAGAGTCAGCAGAAGACCGATTGACCGAAAAACTCAACGCAAACGGTCTTTACATTTATTTGCGCTGTTAAGAAAAAGAAATAATATAATTTGTTTAACAGAATAAATAAAATTTATTTTCAAATATTTATGTTTTTTTTTATATTCTATTTAGAAAACTATATTTTGTTAACAATTAATATATTTCGTTTGCAAAATAGACGCTTAACGATTTGCTTGCCTATGCGTGTGAATGTATACCAATACATACGCAAAAGACCTTTTGCTTCACTAAACACGACAAAACGGTCCTGGAACAACCAGAACAAAACAGAATATAAAAAAACGGTTTCGCTCTGAACGCGAGCGAGCTCATTGCTCTCTGAGTCTTTTCGTAAAGAGTCAGAAAAAGACACTTATTTTCAGATAACGAGAAACGGTCGACAGTTATTTGCGAGCTCTGATATCAAAAAACATTAAAAGTGCAAAGCACTGCTGCAGTTTAATCTCCTGGTGCACCGTTTTACAAAGCTAAGGTCAAAGCTAATGACGAGCAGGTAAAACGGATGGCCAAAGCAATCGCTCGGAGCAAATTGTGCATCTCAGCGAAGAAGAGTTGGCTATTCGGCTTAAGGCGCTAGAAAATGCTCAGCAGGCATTTAACAATATGCATAACGCATTGGACGAGCTGGACTATGATGAAATCGGGAATGATTAACGTGAATCTTTTGATCAGCTTTCAATATTAGTTGAAACTAGCTTGCGTCGCGAAATCGTCGCCTTTGTGCTCTACTATGAGGCAAGATGCATCTGTTGACAATCACACATTGTATCAAAGCCGGATTCGATTGCCAGAGATCAAACTTCCAGAGTTTAGTGGAGGATATACAAAGTTTGCAGATTTCATGGCTATGTTCTCGTCAATCCTTGATGCGGACTCCGGATTTTCTGATGTGGAGAAGTTTCAGCATTTGAGATCGTGCCTGAAAGGACCAGCCTTACACAGTGTTTCTTCGTTGGGAACTATCAGCGCTAACTATCCAGTTGCATTAGAGCTACTTAAAGAACGGTTTAATAACAAACGTCTTATTTTCCAGGCACATGTCACTGAGATTTTGGGTTTGGATTGCATCGAGTCATCGTCAGCTGTAAAATTTCGAACCTTTTCGGATACGGTCAACGCCAACATCCGCGCTCTACAAAGCCTGAGCACCGTTGAGCAGATTTTGGGCTTTATTATCGTGCACAGTTTGCTGCAAAAAGTAGACAAAGCAGCTCAGACCAGTTGGGAGGAGACAGCACCGATGGACACTATCCCGACCTGTGAGCAGTTCATGGCATTTCTGGATCGACGATGTCAAAGGTTGGCAAATGTGGAACACGCTATGGCAACGTATACGCCTAGCTCTAAGGTGGAAAATGTAGCAAAATCTCTAACACCAGTAGAAAAGCCTTTGTCGCTACGAACTCCAGCACAAATGATTGTTTGTTTTGTGAGACCTTGGACCACTTAATTTACAACTGCTCCCGTTTTGGAAATCTGTTTTCGCAACTGCGTCTACGCGAGGTAAAGAAGCTCTCTCTTTGCATTAATTACCTGCGCAAAGGTCATCGGCTAAAAGAGTGCAGCTCCACTGCCTGCAACCGTTGCAAGGCCAAGCATCATACGCTGTGAAGTAGCTTCGTGCTCAAGCTTCGTTAGCCCTCTGATCAGGGGTCGCAGCACGTGAAGGGCACGAACCCACATACGCGTGCTTAACCACGCGGAACAGGTATACGCTAATCGTGGGTGAGAGCACACGCCGATTAATGAACGTTTGTTTGGTAGTCGTATCGCTGGGCTAACCGCCACTCCGCAAGACACACTTTAGCTTTAGGTCGGGAAGGGAAGAGAGTAAACTATACTCCGCTCGATATTTAACATGCGGTCGTAACGACACGTGTACACTCAAATCTATAGCTTTCGAGGAACCTAGGAAAACCCTGCCCTATAAAGAAAAAAAAACATATAATATATCACTTACTTCTGTTAGTTTGTGTCGCCAATTTATTCACTCTTATTATTCTCCTTTTCTTATTCTATGTCTTTGTTCTTATTGTCGTCACGCACGTACACTTCCTTTTCGCTCGACTCGCCGATACTTACTACTTCTTCGTTCGTTTTCTGACCTCGGCGTCACCTCTCACTCCTTTTTTACCACGCCCTTTTAGCGAACGTGGCTGGCGAAAACCCTCAACTGAACCCTCCACGAGGGTAATGGCTGGGCAATGGGCATCATGCTACCTCGAAACAAACGAGGCATAGGTGGTGCCATTTGCCTTGCAGAAGGGCAGAGCGGCGTCCGGCCGAGGCAATCCGCAAACCACTCAAAGGCTTCGGCGATGCGAGGGTGCGGTGAGTTAAGGCAACAGGCATCACTGCCTGACTAAGGGGAGCTCTACACCACTTAAACGCCTCGGCACTACGAGGGTGTGGGTTGAACTGATGTTAGGCATGGATGACTGGCCGAGGGGAGCCCCAAAGGGGGAGAAATCCTCTCTGCGTGTCGCCAGCACCCCTCCGTACTGGTTTGAGCAGGCCAAGACGGTTGCATAGCTACTGCCAATACTAACATTAACATTAACAAGCCCAAAATGTGGCGCGATACCGCAGTCTTTGAAGACTCGGATTGCACCGTGGGAGGGTGCCAAGCTGGAGGTAGTGGACAGAACTTGCAATCCGTACGTGCCAAGTGCAAAGGTGCTCTTCCCAAAGGTCGTCCCAGCGGACCAGGCGTTTCAGCTATTGAAGTGGCAGAATCCGGACGTGCCAACTATTGATTGGAAAGTGATCCATATTGCGAAGCCCGATAACAAGGGCCAGCAAATGTTCATTCAGATTAATAAGGAGGCCGACGATCTGCTATACGCAAGACACGGGAAGATGGCGTGGGGCGTAGGCAGTGTGTACCTGCGTCTCAAAAAATGCCATCCAAATGACACGGACGAAAACACGCTGGCGACTGGTGAAGTGGAGAGGGACCTAGCGGAGGTCACCCACGCCACCAAGAGCTCTGCTAACCCTGGACACAGGGCCCGTCGACGAGGGTATCTATGCTTACTTATTGTCTAATTACAGTACTGACGATCTCACGGTGGTAGCGTTAGAAGGTGGCAAGGATGAGCCTATCCTGATGGCATCATGCTACATGGCGCATGACACCAACGCGCCTCAAGAGCTAAGTCGACTGGTAATGGAGACCGAGCCGAAGAAGCAGTCCCTCACCATCGGGAAGCAGAGATATCAACGATAGAGGTGAGTCACTGCTTGATTTTATCATACAAACTAATCTAAAGATTGCGAACGAGAAGAACCAACATATGTTGGTCCTACCTACGTCTTAGATTTAACCCTCGCGTTGCACAGTGTACGATATTGCCAATCTAGGGGGACTTAATTGAAAAAAAAAAGTTTGTTTTAAGGTCAATAAGCTTTTAGAAGTCAATTTAGAAATATTCAAATGTTACGAAAACAAGCGCAACACAAAACAAAAATTTTTTTTAAGAAAATAACGGTTCTTAAGCCGGTGCATTTGAAATGCATTCAAAATTGCATTGGACAACGAGCATCAGTTGAGTTTAGTCTTTTCAATTGTATTATTTTGTCACTGTGAGCAGTCGATTTTTATTTTTTTTATTTTTTTTTTTTTATCATTTTTCAAGCATAATTGATTTTAGCAATATAAAGGTTCTTTAAAAGTGATCTATAAAATTTTTATTATTTGTTGGAAATAAGTCCCAAAAAGTAAATACATTTTTTCCAAAATCTATTTTTGATGGAAAAAAAACTAACAACATTCAATCACATTCAAATCAACCAAAACATACATCGTTTGCAGAAAATCATTCTGATTCAAGATCAAAAATAAAATTTTTACAAATTTTTGCCTAAAAGAGTTAAAATTAGTAATGACTGCAATAACACGCGCATAGTTTTTCGAGGTTTGGTTCGTAAGAACCGTTAAGCTTAACTTACTTCTGGATCACGCAGCGATGATTTTGTCAATGATATTGATCATAAAAAGTTAAAGATGTACTTAACATAAATGTGTCATGAATTTGAGTTGAAGTGGACTAAATCTAAAAAAAATAAATCTAGATATATGATCAATAATGAAAGTTGGCTGCAGGGCACAATAATGCATAGGTTACTAATACCATCAGATCCATTTATTGCTCCTCCAAAAACAAAATGTGGACCTTTATCTAAAGATGTCATCCAATTTTTGTCAAATGATCAACTAAGCGATGAAAATTCAAGTTCAGATTCTGAATGAGTTTAAAAAATTTATTTGCCAACTTTTCTCATACATTTTTAGTTGTTTTTTTTTTTTAATAAAATAAATCGTGAAAAATATGAAAACCACTTTTTTCTTTCAATCAATTAATTATCTTTAAAAGAAAACAAAAGTTTAATGTTTTCGGCCGATATTTTTGAAGTTACAAGCAAAATCATGAGCATATAACAAAAGTAATCAATTTGGAAAAAAAAATGATTGTTTTTCATTACTAATTTTAAAAAATATTTTTTAATTGGCTAAAATCAAAACAAAAAATACTAACCTGATACTTTTTTAATTAAAATTTTTATATTTTTTATGTTGATTTGTGTGTTGAAAAAATGGAAAATTTCTGGTTTTTCCGAATTTTACGCCCTTTAAACTTCCACGCCCACTCTAGATTTTGGTCCAAAAATTTTTTTGGGGATATTCAAACATTCACTCCAATTTTTTTTTGTTCAATAGCTTTAAAATTGCGACTGCTATTGAATTAAGTCCCCCTAGATTGTCAAAATCGTACACTGTGCATCGGTTACGGATTGGAGAGTCCTTAGCAGACACTCCTCAGACCACAGGTACAGGTAAAGAATAGTGCAAAAGAAAGTGTACAGGAACCCGCGTTACACAGACTGGGTGCAGTTTGAGAAAGAGGTTGAAAGAAACCTTTCTCGACCGCCTAAGATAGCCTCACCTGATAAATTAGAAAAGTCCCTGGAGACACTCAACAAAAATCTTTTGACGGCCTATCATAAGACGTGTTAACCATCCCGAGAGAAGAAAAGACACAAGCCCCCGTGGTGAACTCAGAACTCAAAGGACAAAAGGAAGATGTACTAGAAATCTTTAAACTAGCGAAACAAGTAGAAGAGCTAGTATGGAACGAATACAAAGTAGGGCTACGTGACTTCAAGAAAAAAGTCCGAGTAGTCAAAACACATGCATTGTATGACTTCTGTTCAAGCATAGAAAAGACAGCTGACACCGCAAGGTTAAGAAAGCTGCTTGCTCGCCAACAGAAAGTACAAAGCCAACTAAAAACTTAAGACGGCAGATGGACAGAAAGCAGTGAAGATGCGGCAAATGTGCTCCAAAAGGCCCATTTCCCAAACTGCACAGAAGCTCACACAAACGCACAAATGATATCTCCAACCACTAGAGTGGAAATTCCTGTAGATATCATAACAACACAAAGGATACTGTGGCAATAGACTCCTTTGAGAGCTACAAATCGCCAGGTCCAGACGGAATATTCCCAGCCATGCTGCAGAGGGTCAAACATACGATCACTTCATGGCTTAAAGAAATATTTAGGGGATGTCTAAATCATGGCTATGTGCCGGTGGCCTGAAGGACAGCACGTGTAATATTTCTGCCGAAAGCGGGAAAATGCAGCCACGTGCTGCCTAAAGACTACAGACCCATTAGCCTGACCTCATTTCTCTTAGAATCGCTAGAGAAGCTGATAGACCTCCATATCAGAGAGAATACAAAAATGTCTCTAGAACGCAATCAACACGCGTCAACAAATCGGTGTAAACAGCGCTACACTCTTTTGTAGCAATAGAATACACAAAGAATACGCCCTAGGCGCATTTCTATACATCTCAGGCGCATTTAATAACGTGTCGACGGAATCAATTATGCACAGCCTTAGAGCTGTGAACCCAATAGAAGCAGTACAATCTTGGGTTCAAAATCTACTGAGCAACAGGAAAATACTAGCGGAATAGGGAACCACAACCACTATCAGGGAAGCAGTATGCGGAACTCCCCAAGGAGTAGTGCGATCTCCCATACTTTGAAACTTGGTGGTAAACGACCTCCTAAAGAAATTCAACAGAAAGCACCAAAGATAATTGCATATGCGGATACAGGCATCGACAATCAGCCATGTCATGGAAAACACACTAAAAGAGATACTAGCATGGGCAACGGAAGCCGGTCTAAGTATCCAAGCGGACAAGACGGACCTCTTTCTCTTTACCAAGAGATACAAGGTACCTCGCTGGACGCCCCCCAAAATAAACGATAAACCGTATTGGACAGCAAGCTGAGCTGGAAGCTCAATGTAGAAGAAAGGGTGAAGAAAGCCCCCAATGCACTCTACACATCGCAAAAGATGTTGGGAAGCACTTGGGGACTCTCGCCAAGACTAACACATTGGATTCTGATCTCCATTGTGCGCCCCCCATACTACTCTACGGAATATTGGTATGGTGGAAAGCCACAGAGAAATCTACGTACCTAAAACGATTGGAAAAAACCCAGCGACATGCACTTATGTGTATCTCAGGGGCGCTGAGGACCACTCCTACGAAAGCACTACAAGTTATATTTAATGTCAACCCAGTGGACATACAGGCACGCCTAGTAGAAAAAAAGACTGCTCAACGTCATTCCACGATAGGCAACATGACAATACATAACTACGGGCGTAGTACAATTGGAATAGGGACTCGGGTCGAAACAGACTACATGATCCCAAAAAACAATTTCAACTTCACGCCCACGCTCTTAGGAATGGATGATTGGCGCTCAGGAGTAAAGCAGACAGCAATCAACATATATACAGACGGCTCAAAAATGAATGAAAGGGTCGGCGTAGCAGTGTACTGCGCCGAACCGCCTATGAGCCTGTCCTACAAACTAGCAGACCACTGCAGTATATTCCAGGCGGAGATATTCGCAATAAGGAAAGCGGCGGAATCAGTGCTACAAACGAATACAGCACTTAACAAGGTAAATATATTCGTTGACAGCCAGGCAGCAATTAAAGCCTTACAGTCGCACTTCAAAAGATCCCGAGATGTCCTGGCGAGCAGTGAAGCACTAAATGCACTCAGCACGCTTAAAAACGTGTGCATCTACTGGATTCCCAGCCATCAGGGTTTCGAAGGCAATGAAAAAGCCGACTCTCTGGCTAAACAAGGAGCCACGGGACTCAACAGCCACATGGCAGAAATTCCGATCTCCTTGCAAACGCAACACTCATACATGGAAACATAGCATGGGATTCGGCAGCACAAAGATGGACAAACACCTCCAACTGCGGGATCTCCAAAATAATGTGTAAAACGCACAGCGACAAGCTGTTGCAATACATGCTGAAACTACAAAGGCATGTTTGCCGCATGCCTACGGGACTCCTGACAGGCCACTGCCTCGTCGCAGTACATGCAAAAAGGTTAGGCAATGCAAGGAACCAGGTGTCAAGGAAACACTAGAATACCTACTTTGCAGCTGCCCCGCACTGGCAGCAAAACGCTTACAAAACCTCTAGGCTCCCTTCCTGGCCACGTTTATCTCGACTCGCCCGCACCTAACGGAATTGATCCCGTTTATTACTCGCGCTTGCGCTTTGCTGTCACTGTCGCTTGGGCAGGTGCAGTTACACACGTGCTCTAACCCGTCTTCATCTACTTCTTTACATGCGTTTTGTAAGAGAAGAGTATCCCTGGGTATGCACGAACACACCTTTTTTCTTTGCTCGCACAAAAAAAATTAAAGCATTAAAAACCTACACTTGGTAGTGATGCGGTTGAAGGCTTTACTTCAACTCGTACCACACCTTACAATTTTACGTCCATGCTTGGGCGCCACTTGTAAAGTTGTAATTTACCTGGGTATGAATCTCAATCTGGCCAGGCTCAGTTTACAGGACAATTTATAATTTGCAGTGAAACGTAAAATGTGTAAGGCCTACAAGTTATTGGGTAGGGGGGGGGGGAACCCACCAATTTATTCACTCTTATTATTCTCCTTTGCTTATTCTATGTCTTTGTTCTTATTATCGTCTTTATTCACGATGTACTTTTTGCGCACGCATGTACACTTCCTTTTCGCTCGACTCGCCGATACTATCTACTTTTTCGTCCGTCTTCTGACCTCGGATTTGAAATCAGCGCTGCCAGATTTAAGCTGTTTGAATAATTCACGACCTGCCATTAACTTACTGTTTTATTATTGTACTAGAAAACCCGGCGAACTCCGTTACGCCACCTCGTTTTATTAAACATTTCGTTTGGGGATTTCTTCAACACATCCTTGAATACAATAACTGTACTCGCATGACTTCATTTGGAGCTAATAAAGATAAAACGCATACAACCAATAAGGCATCCAATATTGGACCTGCGGTTTGCCCAAGTAAACCATTTTCCGCAATGGTTGGATCGATATAACCAAATAAGGTTGTGTGCGTGCGGCAGACCTCGCTTTTGCCATTCGATTGAATCAGGATGGCAACTTCGTCTAATGTTGGAGCATTAAATGTGCGTTCGTGTGTTCCAGATGGTCGTTTATCAGCTTTGATGACAACTTTATAGTCATCATTTGGCATGCGCTCTAAAGCAATCTTAAACAACCTGACCAACGCATGATGTTCATGAAGTAGACACTGCAAGTCTTGAAGAATTGCTCGCTTCATTCCTGCATTGATCCCTAGGCGTCGATCAAGTTGTTCTTCCATGTTGCCCTTAAAATATATTTGTAAAAATTTATTCTGTGTATCTTTGAAAGGTAGTAATGATCCAATTCGATAGTGAATCTGTCATTGTATTTTAAATGTCGGATTAAATCCTCGTTCTTCGATAATATCTGCCCCAAATGACGTCATTTGGAAACAACCATTGTATTTTTGAGTGTTTGCAAGAAAGTGGCGTGATTCTTGTGTTTCGCCACAAAGCAATGAATACAATGGCTCATGTGGCGGAGTCAACAACGGCAATTTCACTTTACCATTAAGGCAGCATAATCCAGCCGTTTCTCCGGTAAACTTTAATGCACCACAATACTCACAAACAACATCCATTTGCCCACTGCAAACGCTACAATGCAAGCTATAATCATCGCGGCAATCGTATCGAAAAGCTGCTCGATTCAAATCAGCTCTTGATAAATATCCTCTGCGTCGCAAATCATCTATTTGTTGACCTCTGTTGGTCGCTCGACGATTCCGCATTGCCAACCGAGCTGTTTCACTTTGCTCTTGTGATTGAGAAGCACGAAGTCGAGCCATACTATCGCGTCGCTGTTCACGTGCAATTTCTTGTTCTTCTTCGGTTCTTTCATTTGCAGTATTTCGTTGCTGGCTTGCATGTCTTGTGCGGCGGCCGATGTTCCCACGTCGTCTAGGCATTTTAGACTATGGACAAACTGGTGAATTTAACCTCAAATGCACAATCCACATAGTTTACACAGATCAACTTACCACCTTCAAGACAAATGGTTGCTGTTAAAATTTAATAAAAGTTTGCACAATAAACGTGTTTCCAATTAAATATAATAAAAGTTTGCACAATAAACGTGTTTCCAATTGAACTGTTAACAAACGAATAACTTTTACCCCAAAACCGAACAGATTACAATAAGAAGCTGTCAAACAATGTAACGACATGTAATCGAATGGTTACTTGATTAGAGATTTTTGTTAAAGTTAAAGTTAAAGTTTTCTGCATTCCTGTTGAACATTTTCCTGAATTTTGTTTGTGGTAAACCTTCCCCTGGCTCTAAGCAACCTCCCTACCAATTTACACCCAAATCTGTTTTGCCGTTCTTGAGATCTTAAATCAGTAACTAACACGACTTTCTTTTATATATATAGACTAGAAAACCCAGCGAACTCCGTTACGCCACCTCGTTTTTTTAAACATTTCGTTTGGGGATTAAAAGATGAAGAATGAAATACCACCACCACCATTGGACACACAAAAAATCAAATTGTCCAAAGTCCTAACATCAAAATATATATTGTTGGACTTAGATAACTAACTTAATTACTAATAATAAAAACTGTCAACAAGTGATAATAATAACAATTTATCCAGTTGCGCTCCTTGCGACTTCATACTAATAATACTTTATACTAATGCTATTAATTACGATACCACTTAACTCTACAAAAGATCAAAAATATTACTGAGCCATGTGCGCTTTTTGCGGCTTTCCCTTCAATTGGTAATTGTAACAATAATATCTTAATTCTACAAATTTAACACTAATGCGCTTCCTGCGGCTTTCCCTTAAATTGGTAATTGTAACAATAATATCTTAATTCTACAAATTTAACCTAACAATAATATTTTAACTCTACAAATTTAACCTACTAATGTGAAGAAGGCCGGGCTTTCTTCACAACGCTTCTGCATTTTGAAAATCACATTGACGGTTCTCAATTTAACTCTGCTTCGCATCCGCCTGCTGCAAAACCCTCTGCAACACTTGTAGCCCAAAATCTCAGTCCAGACATTGTGCTCTTGGCAACTGCTGTAATTAACGTTAGAAGCCGTACAGGAGTTCTGGTTCCTTGCCGAGCTATGCTTGATTCTGGGTCGCAGGTGCACGTTATTACGTATCGTTTAGCTCAACACCTTCAGCTGCGCAAAGCATCGCTCATCGCATCGCATTTCTGGATTAGAGGAGTCTTTTGTTGCCTCAGAAGGCTATTCAGCGGATATAAGTATTCAATCGCGAGCATCTGAGTACGCCGCTAACATCACTGTTTTAGTAGCTCCGTCTATAACTGTAATCAGCCTAGTTACGATATTAGCACTGACCTCTGGAACATACCCTCAAATATTTGTTTGGACAATCCAGAGTTTTTTAAAAAGCAACAAATCGACCTTCTAATTGGAGCTGGCCTGTCCTTACAATTGTTGTGTGTTGGTCAAATCAAAAGCGCTAATGGTTTGACTATTCTGCAAAAAACTCAACTGGGCTGGAAAGTGACAGGAGGAACGTCTTTGACGAGCCCTGCCTCATTGATCGTCACTCGCTCGGTTTCCATGCTGAGGTAGAATTTTGTTCTTGTTTAGTTAAAAAATCTACCAAGGAGGAACTTGATTGTGAAGCGCATTTTAAACAAACTTTTGCTCGTTTGGACACTGGCGAATATTCGGTTCGCCTTCCAGTCAAGCATGCTGTGGATGTTATTGGAGACTCGTATCAGCAAGCATATCGTCGGTTTTGTAACCTGGAACGCAAATTAGAGCGTCATCCTGGATTAAAGTCTCAATATTCAGCATTTGCTTGCTAAGTTACTGCAAGTATTATCTTCCTCATCATTGTGTTCTTAAGGGGGTATTCTGGTTTAGAATTTGGAAAAATTGATTTTTTTTTGCATATTTTCATTGTATAACCCTTCAAGAAAATGTCCCTAAAAGGATTTTTCGAAATTCGAATTATTTTCGGAGTCACAGCTCATTTTGTGTAAACGACTCCGACTGCGCGCGACTAGTCCTCAAATTTTGAGCTCGTTTTTCTCGTAACTACTTTTCTAGGAACGGTGTGCATGATATCTCAAGTTCTACTCAACCGATTCACTTGAAATTTTATACTTTATAGTATCGCACTACGAAGAGTTTTAACGAAAATTATTTTTTTTTGTATTTTTAAAAAATTCCGAAAGACAAAAAAATAGG
This sequence comes from Scaptomyza pallida, assembly GCA_018152965.1. Classification (NCBI taxonomy): domain Eukaryota; kingdom Metazoa; phylum Arthropoda; class Insecta; order Diptera; family Drosophilidae; genus Scaptomyza; species Scaptomyza pallida. Next base: position 832,289 of record JAECXP010000196.1, read on the forward strand.
AGAAATATGAAACTTTTTTTCAAACCGCCGCCATTTTGTTAAAAAAAATTTTTTTTTTTTAAAAAAACGTTTCGTAGTACGATAACTAAATCCTTCATCTTTACGAATCATTCATTGATTTCCATCTCAGGTCACGGAAAGGATTTATATCCTGCACACCAGGACAAGCCATTTTTCCATCAGTCCCCACTTCGTCGACCTGCAGTTTTTTGAAATTTAATGGTTTTTTTTATATTATAATTGTTTTGTATTCTTAAAATATCAATAAAAAGTTTATAAAAAAATGGATAGTAAAAATAATTTTTGTTTTTTTTATCGCGTCCAAAAAATCTCTAAAATTCGGACTTCTAAACCAGAATACCCCCTTAAGGAAAACAGCTCAACAACTAAGCTTAGAGTTGTTTTTGATGGTTCGGACGTGTCTTCGAATGGTTATTCCCTGAATGAAATCCTCATGGCAGGTGCAACTATTCAAAGCAAGCTGTTTAGTACACTTTTGCAGTTTCGGACGTTCCTAATAGCCCTGACTGGAGACATTTGCAAAATGTATAGGTGCGTTATTGTACCTATTGCACAAAGCCAGCATCTTTTCTGGCGGTTCTTTTCACGCAGCAATTTTGGTTTTAAGCGATTTTTATGTAGATGATCTTATCACTGGAGCACATTATGGAGCAAACCGTCAGTCTGCTTCGAAAGGGAAATTTAAAGCTTAGGAAGTGGTGCTCCAATAATCTTAACGTGCTTCAACATATTCCTGATGAGGAAAAGGAAACTTTTTTAAAGTTTGACGATAGCACAGATGTAACGAAGACTCTCGGACTTGCATGGGATCCAGCTTCTGACTGCCTTCTGTTTAATTTTTCTCCTATGAAAGCGCCTGGAAAACCAAGCAAACGGTCTGTGCTGTCTACCATTGCTCGTTTTTATGACCCACTTGGACTTATCGGACCCGTGGTAGCCAAGGCCAAGATCTTCTTGCAGCACATTTGGAGAGAGCGATTGGATTGGGATGAAAGTCTTCCTGCATCTTTGCATTCTTCTTGGAATAGCTTGTGTACCGATATTTGCAATACAGAGCAAATAAAACTCCCTCGACTTGTCATCGTTTCAAAAGGCATCATCGAAGTTCATGGTTTTAGTGATGCAAGCATTGAGTCTTACGGTGGATGCATTTACGTCGTATCCATAACAGAGGGACGGCGCATAGCTCGTTTGTTGTGCTCTAAGTCTCGAGTGGCACCCTTGCGAACTCTGACAGTACCAAAGCTGGAACTATCTGCAGCTGCACTCCTATCTCAACTCATTCGCGAAGTAGCTCAAATGAATTTGTTAAATTGCAGATACTATTGTTGGTCGGATTCGGCAGTTGTTTTATCCTGGATAAAAACGTTCACAGCTATCTTTAGCATATCTTTAGTACAAGAGCTTACGACAGTAATGGAATGGCAGTACGTACCGACGGCATGCAACCCGGCAGACATTCTTTCTAAAGGAACCCTTCATAACCTGCATATCCAGCTCTATTGCCTTGCTTACCCCTTTTATGGATGATTCTGGACTTCTTCGTGTTGGTGGCCGTCTAAAGCACTCGACCTTGGATTTCGATGCTCAGCATCCGATCATACTTCCGACCCATCATCCTGTCACACGCGATATTATAATGCATTTTCACAGGCGTCAGCTGCGTGCTGGACCTCGTTCTCTGCTTGCTCATATTCGGCTCCACTGTTGGCCTATTGGTGGCCGTAAGACTGTCTCTAGCGTAACAAGCAAATGCATCATGTACTTTCGAGCTAAACTGGTACTGGCAGAGACAATCATGGCGGATCTTCCCCAAGATCGTGGCTCGCATCCTTTCGCTTTTACTAGAGTGGACTATTGTGGACCGTTTTACTAGCGAGATTCGTAACAAAGGACCCGTAAAATGCTACATCTCAGTATTCATTTGCTTCGCAACAAAGGCAGTGCATCTCGAACTGGTTCATGATTTGTCGACAGCAACCATTCTTAATGATCTCACCAGATGTAAACCTATTCGCATATGGTCGGTGTTACGGCTGCCTTGTAAAACTTATTTTAGTTTATTGTGTTTTGTTGAACAGCTGATTGTATCGATCTAAATCGGTCGAAGTGGCAACATTGAGTTTCAGTATGATTATTAAAGCGGGTTGGCATGTCCAAATGAGAGAGCCCGGGAATGATCCCGTTGGTTGGAAAATATTTTTCTGAAGCGTGGGTACATGGTGAAGTCGAGCCGACACTTCGCTCTCTTTGGAATGTGGTCGTCGAACAATAAAGTTGATTCACCACACAGTGCAGAAATAAGAATTGTATAATTGTATTAACCTCAACATAGTGCTTCCACGTGTGTAAAGAAAATTGTTGCAAAGTAAAAGCATAAAAAAAAGGCAACTATTCTCTGCCTCGACAATTGCAAAGCGAATGTGCATGAACTGTAAGATGCACTCGCTAAGTTTGCAAGGGAGCTTCATCAGCGTTTGCGAAAATTAAACGCATCGACTGTCCAACTGTGCCGTGACAAAAGATCAGCGTGTACCAGGACGTACCCTTGGCACTTGCAAGGCCCCCCCATGGTCAAACAAGCCTCCAGCGTAAGCGCATCGACTCAGGAAGGCCCAGCAGCACCCCACAGGCGCAAAAGCAGCGCATAAAAGCAGCGTATAAGAAGCAGCGCATTAGCAGCAGCGCGACAAGCAGCACACCAGCAGCGCATCACATGCGCGTTAACAGAAACGGCGCGACAAGCAGCACGGCAGCAGCACGCCAGCAGCGCATCACCGGCGCATTAACAGGAGCAGCGCATTAGCAGCAGCGCTACAAGCAGCACGCTAGCAGCTCATCACCGGCGCATTAACAGGAGCAGCGCATTAGCAGCAGCGCTACAAGCAGCACGCTAGCAGCGCATCACCGGCGCATTAACAGGAGCAGCGCATTAGCAGCAGCGCTACAAGCAGCGCGGCAGCAGCACGCCAGCAGCGCATCACCGGCGCATTAACAGCAGCAGAACAGTTTTAGAGCCACCGCGGCGCGATCGCGAATTAATGCAAACTCAAAATTTATTAAAGTAGCAATAATTATAAATTAATGTATTCTTGCGCTTGATATAAATTTCAATTAGTTGTAAGCCTTAAATTGCGTATGAAGCGATTATTCTGGAAAAAGGATAGCAACAGAATGATGGTTTCATGGGTGCGTGTCATAACGCCCAGTGTCCACCAAAAATAGTGTCATAGCGCCCACGGGCGTTATGACATTTCCAACAGTGTCATAGCGCCCATTCTCAAAGTGTCTTAACGCCCGTGGGTGTTATGACACTTTCAAAAGTGTCATAACGCCCTCAACTTTTTAAAACTTGCAAAATGCATCAAGAATCAATGAGCTTACCGATATGAATTTACCGTTCATTTTCTTATCTCTTTAAGCTTTTTTCAAGCTTTCGTTACAATATTCTCCAGCAACAATTATTTAAAATAAAGAGTGTGTTAAAAAATAGTTCGCGTTATGTTTGTTATTTAAAAGACTGTAGTGTCTCAGTGTCTGTGTCGAATACTGGCGTGTGCACTCAATTGAGTCTCGACCATAATCACAACCATGCTGCTCCGGAAAAGTTAATAAAAGAGCTGAACTTAATTAACAATATAAAAAGAAAATGTGAAACTAAAAATTTGAAAAGAAAAGGAGTCCGTGATATTTTTTACGAAGAATGCCAAAAAACTGGGGAAGGTTTACCTTCAGTTGCTTTTCCGAAAGTTAGACGGCAATTGTATAGGATCCGTAGTGAAACCACGATGAAAAATCCTAATTCACCAACTGAAGCTAAATTACTTTTTGACGACAAAACGTTTTTTGAAGAGTACGGCACATCAAAAAAAAACCAGCAACCGTTTTACAGAGGCACAATTTTGGAAGAAACTTCGCTTACTGCATTTTTGTATCGCCTAGTATTGTGGAGCTAATTAAAAAGAGAACAGAGGAACGCCACTTTTTGATTGACGGAACTTTTGATACGGTCCCTTCTTGCGGCTATAATCAACTTCTTATTGTGCATTACCAATTTAGGAACCATGTACGTACTTGTATTCATAGTTTTTGCAAAATGTAACTAAACGTTATATTCCGATTTCAGACTTTTCCATTTATTTACGTTTTGATGACGAAAAAGTCCAAAGAGGCCTACGAGCACCTTTTTGCATTTTTGAATTCCAATTTTTTTGAGTTTAAGCCGAAAAGTTTTATAACGGACTATGTGATGGCTCTAAGAAATGCGCTAAAAAAATATTTTTCCAACGGCAACGCTAAGTGCCTGTTGGTTTCATTATTGTCAAGCTTTGAGGCGCAACAGCTTAAAGATTGCAAATTTTGGAGCCATTTTAAAAAAAGATGTGAGCTGCTACAAATGGTATCGAACTTTCCTCAGCTTGCCATTAGCTCAGCCTCGGCAGATTGAAGAAATGTTCATCGTTTTAAAGGACAAATTGTTGGAGCTGCCCAAAAAGATGCACGACAGTCTGAAACTGTTTGTAAAATATTTTGAAAAGCAGTGGATGATTCAAGTAAGACTTAATCATTTTTTATTAATAATCTTTATTTCATTTTTTCCATTTCTTTACTCAACATAATGTTTTTCATTTACATTTTTTCCAGACCACACCTAATGTTTTCTCGGTAAGCTCCCAGATTTTGAGAACAACAAGCTCCTTGGAATCTTTCAACGCGACATTAAGTAGGAAATTGCAGAAGCATGGCCGATTCAACCAATTCCTTGAAGTTATTCGAGATGAGGACTATGCTTCGTCCGTTATCCTAGCTAATGCTCTTGATGGAGACTTAGCCGCGCTTAACACAAAGCGCAAAAAGCAAAGAGCCAAGGACAATTTAATTGCTGAGCTACTCAAGGACTTGGACGACTCAAAAATTTCTTTGACAGAATTTTTTGAATATTTAATTAATGAAAAAAATGAATTCATTGAGTGGGACACAAAATTAGAGGAGTCTATTGATTTGGAATCCGATGAGGACGTTAATATGTTACCCTTCACTCAAATGATTGAAGTTGTAAAATGTATTTTGTGCTTCGAGAAGCCGCGTGACGTTGTTTTTAAGCCTTGTAGGCTTTGGAACAACGATCCAAAAACTCGCTATTGCTCTGCCCATATTGCAGACAAATAGTTGAAAGTAATGAAAAAGTTTATCAATAAAATATGAATTAACTATTATTCAACAGCAACATTTATTTGGGAAAGGATGCTAGCAACAATTTTATTTTAAAAACTATTTATAAAGCAAAGAAATATTGAAAATTTGTATACAAAAAATCGCGCGATTTTTTTGTATACAAATTTTTGCCTGCGGCGCTAAGATTGACACAATTTAAGTATTTAATTTTTTTTAATTTTCGAAACTATTTATTACAATAAAAAGTAATGAAAATTTGTATACAAAAAATCGCGCGATTTTTTTGTATACAAATTTTCGCCTGCGGCGCTCAGATTGACACAATTTAAATATTTTATATTTTTATTTCAATAACTACTTTTTATAACGATAAAAAAAATTGACACAATTTTAAAATTTAATTTCCAATATTTTTAAAATATTGAATATATATTACTAGGACCTATGTAAAGCAACCTTTGGGGTCTTATTTCCCAATTAAAATAAAATAAGACCCCAAGACTAAAATAAAATAGTTTTGGGGTCTTATATATTTCTTTCTTGGGGTCTTATTTCATAATGAAATATTTTTTTTAGGAAATTAGGCGTCAAAAATGGAAATAACACCTTAAATTTGATTGCAAATTGATTTTTTTCGGCCTCATTTCATTCTTTTTTGGGGGGATTGTTTCGATGCGTCTGTATAATATTATTATTTAATTTTAATTAGCTTCGGGCGTTATAGCGTCATTAGGCCCACAAAAAAGTGAAATAAAGCCCTGCGGGCGCTATGACACTTTTGGAAATGTCATAACGCCCTGGGGCGCTATGACACTATTTTATGTGTCATAACGCCCGTGGGCGTTATGACACTGGGCGTTATGACATGCACCCTGGTTTCATACAATTTTGAATATAAACAAATATAATTACATTTTCTTAAGGCATGTCATTGATACATGAAGTTTGTTGCAATGCAGTTACATTGAGTGACCTTATTTTGTTTGTACACTTATACTAAAGTCTTTATAATTCACAGATCATGCTGGTTTGAGCTCAAGTCATCATCATCATACCATCACCGACGCATAACAAATCATGAAGGTACTCATGTAAGTTGTATCGGTGGCCTATTGCAAACTTAAATAATGACAAACCATAACGAAAGTCCTATGGCACAATTCAATCGTTTCTTTGTAATCGCGTAAGTGAAGCTTTTGCAAATTGTAATTTAAATATCTAATAGTTTGTGAATATAACGTTTAAGGCAAAAGCACTAAAGTAAATTATATAAGTAGTTAGTTACCAAGATTTTTTTTAAGACTTGAAAGACCAGCCATGAAGGCAAATATATTTACCTCTTGAGGTGAACTTGTAAATATGAGCATGTAAAGGAGTTCTGATTGGGAGGCATACAGGTGCTAGCAAGATAGGTTATGGTGAGCAGCTAGCGACTTAGAATTTGTTTAGGGACGATCTATATATTTTACACGCGTAGATTGTCATGGCGTTGCTGGATAAAGCATTGTATAGGGCGGGAAAAGCAAAGCGTGTGACTCAAATATACCATCTATTTGAGCGATCTAGTTTTGGCAATTATTTGTATGCAGTTACGGCAAACACACCCAGTCTTGACATGTATTTATGTTATTTTTATGGATTGTGACTCCTTAGTGCCAATAGGACATCAATTAAGCCGCATCAAGATCCCACTCCCCATCCGGCGAGCTAAGCTATGCAGCCAGACATGTCAAGCAAGAGCGAGTTTTTTTTTGAAAAGTCCGAGCACTGCATCGATTCCCCCTCATACCTTGTAGAGATAGCCTAGCTACCCTAGAAAGGAGTAAGGTTCCCTTTCAGTAGCAAGATGGCATACAATTACAGCAGGGCGGTGAATCGAACTTCCCATGCAACCATAACATCGGACAATGCGACAAATTTCGTTGGAGCCAAGAATGAACTAGCTGAACTTAAGCGACTCTTTCTCAGCGAGAAGCACATCAACTCTGTTTGAGAATTTTGTGTCGCTGATGACATCGAATGGTAATTCATCCCACCTCGCTCCTCGCACTTCGGTGGACTTTGGGAGGCGGCGGTGAAAACAGCAAATTACCATTTTTATCGGTGGGTCCGACCCTCGCTTCTGCCCCTGGATGATCTGCGCACACTCGTCTGCCACGTTGGCGCCGTATTAAACTCTTGGCCTCTTTTTTCACTTTCAGAGCACCCTGCAGATTTGGATGTTTTAAATCCTGCGCACTTCCTTGGCAATGCGCACCTCGCACTTTATTCGGAGCCTGATGTCACCACGCTGAACGTTAGTCGCTTATATCGCTGGCAGCGTATAGCGGACTATCAGCAAATTTTCGGGAGTTGTAGGCGTGATGAATAATTACGCTTCTTCAGCAACGGTCCAAACGGAGAACATCCCAGCCAGGCGTTCACATTAATGATGTCGTCCTTGTAAAGGATAAAAACTTGCCACCCCTTAAATGGCCACTGGCTCGTGTGGTCGAGCTTGTTGCTGATGCTGACGGCGTTTCCCGAGTAACTGTTCTCAAGACGTCAACTGGAACCATTAAGAGAGCTATGCGCAAATTGTGTGCGCTTCCAAAAGAAGATGTTGCTGAAAGCCCGTGTTTTTTAACGGGGGGAGAATGCAACAAAGCAGCCTCATCTCTTAATGTTTAAACTCTTTGATCAGTTATGCTCTGCGCTGCATAAGGACGCGTGCATCGTTTTAATGTGATTTCACATCTGATCTGCAAAAAGGGTATTCGTAGTTCATTACCACATATAGACAAACGCATGCCAACCCTTCCTCTACCAACATGAACTCATAGAAGCATTCTTAGATCTTGACACAAATGCACTCGTAAATACTCTTTTTGAATTTATGTTCACTCTTTAACATATAAACGGTAGCTGCGTTGACAAAGCTACTTACAAGTGTTATAGAAAAAAAAGTTAGAAAGAGTATGCATTCAAAGGCAGGACCGAGAAGAAAAATATCAAAAATCGCTTCGAATCCTGAGTCCGACAAATATGAAAACAAATGCTGACGTATACCTACACATACATATACATACATGTATGCATGTAGGTATACATTCGCTCATTCGTTGTTTTTGCTGATTTTCGGCTAGGTCCACTTCAAACAGATCACAAACAGACGCACTGGAAAATGCGTACATATGTATATACGTACATATGTATGTGTGTATACATACGATCGCTTGCATACCAGCGCATACATAAAGGGGGTGGGTTTCTTGTTATGCTCGCAGCGAAAGAGAAGTAACAAAGAAAAATAAAAAATATTGTGAGTCCCTGTATAAGTTTGATTTTACCGCCAGCACAGAACATTCCTTTTTTTTATCCATAACCCATAAAATTGGTAAATAAGGGTATAAAGGTTTTGTGCAAATGTATGTAACAGACAGAAGGAAGCATCTCCGACCCCATAAAGTATATGTATTCTTGATCAGCATCAACAGCCGAGTCGATCTAGCCATGTCTGTCTGTTCGTCTGTACTAACGCGCCGATCTCAGAGACTATAAGAGCTAGAGACTTCAAACTTGAAACTTAAACTCTCCTGTACCATAAGCAACTCAAGTTTGCTTTCAAATTTCGATAACACTTCTGGTTTCCGATATACACATGTGATCGATAACAAAAAATTCTATAATTTCAAAATTGTAAAAACAAGGTTTCAAACTATTGATAAAATAATGAACATTTAAAAAATTTTTGTCATTTTTTCCATATTGGACTCTGGGTAAATACATGACAAATTACAGTATGCGTTACATATGGGGTTAAGGGTATGTACTAGTCTGGATTTCTCGACTAGAGCCTTTTTACTTGTTTCATTGTAGAACTTTAGAGCCTGACAGTAAGTGCAGACATGACTCATCAACTGTTGGGTCATATCGAAATGCAAGACGATGGTATTGCTCATGTCTATCTTCTGTAATCTGTGTATGATGTTCAGCTATCCTTATTACTATTTTGTTCATTTCCCTGCTCTCATGCCTAGGCATTTTATTTAAATCCTACTGTAATATCCCGATTCCATTAATCAGAATTTGTCATTAACAGCAAGTCGGGAATGTAGGCGATTCCACTACACAACCAATTGGTTTCAGCATATTTCTTTAACAGGGTCTGGTACGTTTGCATGGATTTTTGTTTTTACACATGCTTGGCTGCTGTAATACTCAAAATGGCACCATTATCGATTAACAATTTTTTAATATCGCTTCTGTTACGTACGTGGCCTAAATAAGGTTAGACTGAGGTTTGAATAGTAACGCAGGAGATAATTGTTGTTCGTGTAATACTGAGTCACTGAGAGAGAAAGAGATGACAGTAGTGACATAGTTCACAAAAAGCGTGTGAGCATGGTTGTATTGAAGATGCGAGGATTATTAACGTTTCGACAATCAGAAAAGGCAGTGCACTCAGTATTCTTCGCCATAGACAATTTGAGAAACATTAAAATTAACAATGAATAACAACCCGGGAGAAAATCTTGATAATAACTCGACATCAGAAGTGGGATCAGTGCCAGCTCCTGAATTTCTACAGAGCAGTGGCATGTTATTTTGGAAATGCAAAATCGAAATTTTATGGAAATGTGCAAAGCTATGCTGGCGTCTGCGCGTCCGCAAAACCATGTGGTTTTACCCAAATTTAATCCTGTTGCGACTGATGCTAATGCGTCTCAATGGTGTGTAACAGCAAGCATAATTATGGGTGAGCAGCCGGTTGATGGAAGCGCGCTTATTGTGTTGTTGAGCAGTTGTATGCAGGGCAGTGCTTCACAGTGGCTTGCGCAGATCTGTTATCCTGGCATCAATTGGGAACAGTTCAAAGAATTGTTTTTGCAGCGTTACGAAATTAAAAAAACTTTAGCAGCTACACTCTTGAACCTGCTGCATAGCCGTCAGACCCCAGCGAGGTTCTCGCACTATATGCAAGCCGCATGGTCACGTCCCTAACCTTAAAATGGCGAAACATGAATACAGAGGAGATAGCTGTATCGACTGTGCTTGCGCACATGGCAAATTTCGACAGTCGTTTGCAGCGCATGGTGTTTTCGTCCAATATACAAACGAGAAGCCAACTTCAAATGGAACTGAAGGCGTTTTTATTTGACAAAAAGCGCAGTCTTGAAGGTTCTGATGGAGCTAGTGGCGACTGTAAGAGAGCAAAAATTGTGTGTCACTTATGCAAGGAAACAGGACACAAAATGGCGGACTGTAAAATCAAACGTTCTGGATCTGAAAATAAACCACAGCGTGACTTGCGGAGTGTAACCTGTTACCGATGTGGACAACTTGGACATCTTGCAAATCGCTGCACGGGTAATGCAACAAAATCTGGAGCGGTTTCTGAGAAGAAATGTAATCAGTGCTCTGTGTCTGAGCCAAAGGGAGTTATGACACACTGAGATGAGACCTTTCCGATTTGTTTTAACTCCGGAGCGGAATGCTTGCTTTTTCAAAGCAGTGTTGCCGATAAATTTGCAAGCTCCTTAATAATGTTGTCATAATACGGGGTATTGGCGACGCTGGCATATACAGCACCCACCAAAAATTATGTAAATGTTCGATTAACAAAAATATTATAGAAATACTATTCCATGTTATATCAGACAAGCATCTTACCAACGATGTAGTAATCGGTAGAGAAATTCTTACTCAAGGATATGAAATTTTGTTAAATTCTGATAAAATTGAAATTGTTAAGACAAAGTCCGTAAATTCTTGTGCAGTGTCTGAGCCATCTGCTCTTTCATTTAATATTGATACTGAGTTACTTGGTCACGATAAAGAAAACTTGATTAAATTACTTAAAAATAATTCTGCAGCATTTATTGATGGAATCCCTTGCAGAAAGGGTAATACTGGTGAAATGACCATTAGGTTGATTAACCCCAACAAAACGGTGCAGAGGCGTCCATATCGATTGAGTCCTAGTGAAAAAGAAATTGTACGTGAACGGATAAATGAATTGTTTAACTGTAACATCATTCGACCTAGTTGTTCTCCCTATGCAAGTCCTTTATTATTGGTTAAAAAGAAAAAATGGATCAGACCGCCTTTGCATTGATTATCGTGAGCTAAACACCAATACGGTTTCTGATAGGTTTCCCTGCCACTTATTAATGACCAAATTGCTCGACTCAGGGGTGCAAAGTATTTTACGTGTTTAGATATGGCTAGCGGGTACCATCAGATTCCAGTTCACCCTGACTCTATTGAATATACTGCGTTTGTGACACCTAAAGGGCAATACGAGTATTTGACAATGCCATTTGGTCTAAAGAACGCTCCGTCCGTGTTCCAGCTAACTGTTCTAAACGCTTTGGGAAATCTAGCATCTTCCCATGTGATAGTGTACATGGACGATATCATGGTAATATCACCAACCATAGAATTGAGTTTTGAAAGATTAAAAGTTGTGTTAGATGTGCTGACTGCGGCTGGATTCTCATTCAATATTGCTAAATGTGGGTTTCTAAATACTACTGTAGAGTATCTGGGATAAGTGGTGCGAGCTGGAGAGTTGGGACCTAATCCGCGAAAAATTCTTGAGCTAAGTTTGTTGGCACCGACAACAACAATTAGTAGTGTGAGACAATTTATAGGATTGGCGTCTTATTTCCGTAAATTCGTGCCTCAATTCTCTCAGATTATGAAACCGATATAGTCACTAACTTCGAACAAAAACGTTTTTTATTGGAATGATGAATTGGAAGCAATTAGAAAACAAATCATTGCGGCTCTTACAAACTGGCTCGTTTGTAATATTTGATCCACAGTTTTCGATAGAACACCGATGCAAGCTCTCAAGGTTATGGCGCTATGCATCGGAACAATGGCAATCCTCACGTAGTGGAATATTTTAGTAAAACAACTTCCCCAGCTGAGTCCAGATACCATTCTTATGAATTAGAAACATTGGCAGTTGTTGAGTCTGTTTAGCATTTTCGGCAATATTTGCTTGGTTGTGAATTCGTCGTGTATACCGATTGCAATTCTCTCAAAGCATCGATAACAAAGATGGATCTAACGCCAAGGGTGCACCGCATACTTACAGTCTTTCGATTTCAAGATAGAATATAGAGAAGGTAAGCGTATGGCGCATGTAGACTTTTTATCCAGAAATCATGTACAGGAGACGACTAAAAATCAAGGGTGTAAATTGTCCGAAAAACGTGTAAATTTGGCTGAAATCTCTGGTGATTGGCTTGCGGCTGAACAACGAAAAGATTCTGAAATTACCGACATTATAAATAGACTTAATAGTAATGAATTGACTGATGTTGCACAAACTTATGAATTCAGAAAAGGCGTTTTGTTTCGTAAAATACAAAGGAATAGGAGGACACGATGTTTGCCCGTGGTACCGCATCTATTTCGATGGTCTGTGATAAATCAAGTTCACGAATCGATCATCCACTTTGGATGGAAGAAGACGCTTGACAAGACCTACGAATATAATTGGTTTGCTAAGATGAATAAATATGTTAGAAAATTTGTCGATAGTTGCATCACATGCAAAACAGTGAAGGGTACATCTGATAAAATGCAAGTTGAGTTACACCCAATCCCAAAGTCGAACATTCCATGGCATACGGTGCATATCGACATTACAGGAAAGCTTAGTGGAAAGAATGACCTTAAGGAATATGTAATAGTACAAATTGATGCTTTCACTAAATTTGTCTATTTGTTTCATACTTTAAAATTAGATACTGATAGTTGTTTTCAGGCAATGAAAGCATCTATTTCCTTACTTGGAGTTCCGACCAGAATAATTGCTGATCAAGGTAGATGTTTCACTAGTGGAAAATTTGCAGAGTTTTGTGCGTCACAGAATGTTAAACTACATCTTATAGCTACAGGAGGAAGTCGCGCGAATGGACAAGTTGAGCGCGTTATGAGCACCCTTAGAAACCTTTTGTCCGCGGTTGAATCAAGTCCTCGGTCGTAGCAGGATGCTCTTGGCGAGATACAGCTTGCGTTGAATTGCACAGTTTGCCATGAGAATTTGAGAAAGATGCCAGATGGTTAGTTCCGGAGGAATACCCGCCTGAGATTTGAGAGATATCCGTGTGAGAGGATATAATGTGTGATAAAAATTGTCCATTTATGATGTGGGTTAGTGGCAATGGAGTTGCAATAACCTTAGATATGGAAAATTTTGTGAATGGCGGAAGACCATAGAGATGGTGTTTGAGAATTCGAGTGGAAATAACCTGGCGAATGTATAATTGATGCATTGTAGTGGCAAAGTAATATTTGGTTGATTCTGAAAAGAAAATATGGTTTTGAGATTTGAGATATCTGCGTCATTGGGCAAGCACAAGTTAAAAACGAGAGTTGGAACATGGCGTGTGGCGCTCTTGACGGGAATGTGCTCATAATCAAAAGGAAATCATAGAGAGAATAACTAAAGTCGAATTGTTAACCCATAATATGCAAATGACTAAAATGTTAAGATATCCAATTGTTGAATCAAGAGCTTTTTCTTGATGGTTATAATAATAAGTTGATGGGGGTGCAAGGTTTATTCAAAGGTAGTTTGAGTTTATTTTCTTTATGAGGTGCCACCACTTTTCACTTTTCGATCGGTTTATGCACTGATCTTCCTCTTACTGCATTTTTTGCATATTCACACAGAAGTAACCATATGTTATGTTATCTTAATCTTAACAGGGTTGTGCTCTGACGGTAACAGAGTAAGGCGCGATATTCAAATATTCAATACAATTCAACTAATTAATAAAACTATAATTGGGCTTTGACCCAACATACCGGCCGCCTTGAAAGTATGTGATTGACTTTCAAGAAACGGGTAACATTGCTAGTTTACTTACAAGTCGACGAATAATCCCCCTTGCGGTTCTAACCTCGGCAACACGAACGAGGTTGTCCTTGCCAGTGATGGTGTCGGTGATGCGGCCAAGGAGCCATCGTTGCGGTGGAAGATTATCCTCGTGGACTATGACCATGTCGCCAATGGCTATGTTTGGCGATGTCTTAGTCCAGTTTGTGCGGATCTGAAGCTCGTTAATGTATTCGCGCGACCACCGTCTCCAAATGTGCTGCTTTATGGCGCTAACTCGTTCCCAGCGAGCGAGGGTGTCCATTTTAGCATCTGATAATGGATGTTCAGGAAGTCCCCGAAGCGCATCGCCAATCAAAAAATGACCAGGCGTAAGAGCGGCTAAGTCATTCGGATCCGTCGACATTGGTGACAACGGACGCGAGTTTAGTATGGCTTCAACGTCAGCAACAGCAGTAGAAAGCTCTTCAAATGTGAGCCTAGTGTCTCTGAGTGTGCGGTTGAGAAGTCCCTTTACGCTCTTTACCGCAGCTTCCCATATGCCCCCGAAATGTGGGGCTCTCGGTGGGATGAAGTGAAAATTGATAAATTCAGATGAGCAGAAATTGCTTATTAAGCGAACTGTTTCATCCTTGAAGAGAAACAGTTTTAGCGCCTCTAACTTGTTGTTCGCTCCTGTGAAATTCGTGGCGTTGTCACAGAAGATATCCGATGGAAGCCCGCGCCGGGCAATTAAGCGCTTGAGGGCGGCAATGAAGCTATCCGTAGTGAGATCGGATACGACTTCGGCGTGTATCGCCTTAGTAACAAGGCAAACAAATATGGCGATATAGGCCTTTGTCGGTGGCTTGCCACGGATGCGTAAGTAGATGTTGACTGGACCACAGAAGTCTATGCCGCATCGGGAGAACGGCCTTGCTGGAGTCAGACGTTCCCTAGGTAACTGCCCCATTAGCTGTCCCTGCAGAATTGGTCGATAGCGTACACAGTGTACGCAGGATCGAACGATGCGGCGTGCTAGATCTCGTGCATTGACTATCCAAAATTGTAAGCGAATCAAAGCCACGAGTGCCTTGGGTCCAGCGTGATAGTTCTTTCGATGCATAAAGCGTACGTACTGCTCTACCAAAGGCTCTTTGCATGGCAGTAGGATGGGGTGCTTCTGGGTGTCTGGAAGGTCTGTTAGTTCCAAACGACCGCCGACCTTAATAAGCTGAAACCCATCTGTGACCTGTAAGAAAAGACAAAGATTTCGAAACTTATTGTGAACTGACTGACCCTTGTGCAACAGTGACAATTCTTCTGGGAAGTGGCTGGCTTGTAGGTTCCAAACGATGCAGCTTAGAGCGCGTTGCAGTTCCATGGGCGTTGGCAACGGCTTGTCGAACGACATTAATTTTTTAGTGCGATGGACGAAGCGAATCATCCAAGCAACAATTAGTAAACAGCTGTGATGAGAGCTGATCTTGCGTAACGCATCGAGAAGTTGGTTGTTGCTGATGGATACGGTAAAGGCAGACTTGCGCTTTTCCAAATTGATGACGTCCATGTCCACATCATCATGTGTTGTCGTCGGCCAATGTTGTTCGTCTGAGCGCAGGAAAGAAGGCCCTTCGAACCAGATCGACTGTAACAAGTCAGCTACTGTGCAACCTCGAGACAACAGATCTGCAGGGTTGCAGTGTGTTGGAACGTGCATCCAGTGGCAATCGGGGGTAGCTTCTTGTATTTCTGAAATTCGATTGCCGACGAATGTAGAAAGAGTGGCAGAATGCTGCCGTATCCAATGGAGAACTATCTGTGAGTCGCACCATAAAAATGTGGTTGGCTTCCTATCATCAAAGATTCCTGCGATCTTGCGATAGAGTTGTGATAACAGGTGCGCACCACAAAGTTCTAATTTAGGTAGTGATAGTTTCCTTGTTGGCGCGACTCGTGACTTTGATGTGACGAGCTGTGTTTTGAGCAACCCATTTGACCCTAGTGTGCGAGTGTAGATACAACAGCCATATGCTCTGATCGAGGCGTCACAGAATCCATGTATCTGCAAGCTGTGTATTGTGGGTTGTAGACAATGGCGGGGTATTGCTATGTCTTCTAGCGACGAAAGTGATGTTAGAAGCCATGTCCATGCTGTTTGGATTCTGTTTGTGCGCATTTACGTAACTTAAGAACAAATTGTAACACAGTTAGCATTTTACTTAAATAGGTCAAATCATACACAATTACACAATAAACTGTAAGCAATACCAAATTATTGCTGAACACACAGAATTTCGCTGACTGCACATTGTACAATATGTGTCGCAATAGTAACGGTCAGCCAACCCGGTAGTCGCGAAATATGCTAGTCTGCATTTCATGCAACTGCTGAACACACATTAACCTAATTTTAATTGACAACACACACCTCTAAGCTAAGCAATTTTTACCTATAAATATTGTGACTTTTACCTTAATAAAATCAGTGTATTCTTACAACTTAAAGAAGCATTCATTATTTCTCCGTAGTCCACCTGGTTACAAGTGCCAGTTGCGACAACATTTAAGCAGTCAGTTTGTACTGGATGCTAACATTACACACACACACCTTTTACAGGTACATTTTGGTGACCCCGACAAAGGACTCCTAGGAAGGATCCGGTCTACAACATACATAACTCGCTACTCCTTCGACCACACCACACGGTTGCGAATAGAAGCGTAATCCAGCTCAGGCCGAGCGAATAAAACACTTCCACCGGGTCAGGAGTAATCAAAGAGTTATAAGCAACAACAAACAAACGTGATTCTGGTAGCTTATTCATTGTCAACAAGGCGACAAAATGAGCACAGAAAAATCACACCAATTGGAAGATGTCCTATCTGAGCAGGAATTCATTAGCCAAGAGATATCAAGGCTTGTCAAGAACTGCAAGAAGGACTCAGCGGAACGCAAAGCAAAACCTGGCTACTATCAAGCCAGGACCTCAATACTAGAGGAAAAGTGGACGGCGTTCCAAACTAACCACGAGTTCATCAAGGACTCTCAGAACTTAGATGAGTCACATGAATACTTTAAGTTCTATGAGCAAGTCGCGGCAATGGTAGAGCACCACAGGACCTACCTATTGGAACAAGCCGACATCGCGGACCAAACAACAAGCAAAACGATGGAGCCAAGGACCGTCACAATTGCGGGTTCAGTGAGCGGCAGACCAACCAGCAATGACAAGATTAATGCATTGTGCCGACGGCAAAAGGCGATGATTGCGTCAATCAATCGCACCCTGCAACACAAGCTCGTTAATGTAGACATTATTAAGTCGTTATGGGCAAAAACTCAAGAGGTCTATTTCAAAATATACGAGGAATTTGAGGACCCAGAAGAAAGTGGCTACAACGCCACCGAGTATCTCCAGGCAGAGTCTGATGTTCGGAATGCACTTACGAGCAACTCAAACAGTGAGTGCACCGATAACATCAACTTGCCACGTATTTCCATTCCCAAATTTGATGGTGATACGCTGAAATGGACTCAATTCTTCGATATGTTTTCATGTATGATACATGAAACAAAGATGCCGACCATACGAAAGATGTGGTATTTAAAAACCAGCGTAGTCGGAGAGGCGGAAAGATTAATCCGTCACATCGACCTACGGGAAGAGAACTATCTCTACGCATGGGAAATTTTAGTAGATGCGTACAACAATCCTAGAGATATTGCATCTAGGGTTTTAAATCGCCTCTTGCTGCAACAAACCTGCAGCGACGATGTGAGATCCTTAAAGGAGCTGCACATCACCACCATAGAGTCATTAGCCTCACTGAAGGGACTCGGGATTGACATCTCAACATGGGATCCAATCATCATTGCCATCATCAGAAACAAGCTGGATGGCACAAACAAAACACTCTATGAACAATCATTGGGTAATACGAAGGAAATCCAGCCACTGGACACCATGCTCCAGTTCCTAGAACATAGAGTTCGGGTTATGGCTACTGGAAAAAAGGCACCTGTAGTTTCTAAAAAGGAGCCAAAAAACGCAACATGTGCAACATCTTCTAGTGCACAAAAAGGGTGTCTTTTCTGTAAAAAGACAAGTCATTACTTATCTAAATGTGACGAATTTCGCGCAAAATCTGTCAGCGAACGCTTAAACTGGGTGCAAAAGCAAAGGTTATGCGTCAACTGCTTTAAACATGACCATAAAACCAAGGCATGCACAAGCAACTTTAACTGTTTTAAGTGCAACAAAAAGCACCACACTCTTGTGCATTTGGAAAATGCTATCACATCAGCAGCAGCAGAGCCACTCTCACAAGTTGTGGCATCCGCAAACAATCAAAACTATAACTTACTTGCAACAGCAAAGGTAGCTGTACAAGCAACCAACGGACAACAAGCATCGTTCAAGGCATTACTGGATTCTGGATCACAAATCAACGTTGTTTCCGAAAGACTTGTGACAATGTTGGGACTTAAACGTCACGACACAACATATTGAGGGCAGCCAAGAGTCAGCAAGGCTCGAGTAAATGTCCTTGTTAAATCACTACACAGCGATTTTACGATGCGATTGGAAGCATTCGTATTACCTCACATAATTTCGGATCAACCTGCCCAGTCAATCAACACTGCTGATTGGGACATGCCGAGCGACTTACCACTTGCGGATCCAAACTTTAACAGACCAGCCAAAATCGACATGTTAATTGGAGCAGAGCACTGTTTTTCAATACTGCTCCCACAGCAACACAAAATGTTCCAGTCTGGTCCAATGATGCAAAAAACTGAGTTCGGTTGGATCATTGCTGGAAAAGTTAATGCTTCAAGTAAGTCGTCAGCCATCTGCGCATCTGCAACCAACGGGGAAACAAATGAACTAATGAAACGATTCTGGACATTGGATAGCTTGGATACATCAGAAAAACACCGAACACCAATTGAAGCGCATTGTGAGAAGCACTTCTTAGAACACCTACAAGTGGCGGTGGACGGTAGATTCATCGTTAAACTTCCATTTTCTGAACATTGTTCAGCCCTTGGGAGAGTCCATGGAGATTGCGACCAAACGGTTCATATCGTTAGAGCGCAGAACCTCCGCAGACACGTGGAAGCAATACGCAGCGTTCATGGCGGAGTATGAAAAACTGGGACACATGAAACAAGTGTCGCCGCAACAGATTCCCTAAAAATCACTACGTAATCCCCCATCATTGCGTATTGAAGCCGGACAGCACTACTACAAAACTACGAGTTGTATTTGACGCCTCATGCAAAACATCTACTGGAAAATCGTTGAATGACATACTGCATGCTGGCCCCACGGTGCAAAGCGATCTTATGTCTATTCTACTACGATTCAGAACACATAGATATGTGTTTACGGCTGACATTGAAAAGATGTATCGTCAGGTATGGATCAATCCGGAAAATCAGTTTCATCAACTGATTGTATGGGGAAACAGCTCGTCGGAGGAAATAAAATACTACCGACTGAAAACAGTCACATATGGCACAAAATCCGCACCATTTTTAGCTATAAAATGTTTGGATCATTTGGCCAAGAAGCACATGGAAAGTCTTCAGATGGGTGCAAAGGCACTACAACGTGACTTTTATGTAGACGATTGCCTGACCGGCACCGATACAATCGCAGAAGCGAAACAAGTTCAACAAGAACTAAACAAAATTCTTCAGCCATCGGGATTCAAGCTACGAAAATGGTGCTCAAACAATGCACAAATATTGGAGGGAATCCCCAAAGAAGACACAGTAAACGATGTACAACTCGGAGAAACACTGGAACCATACAGTGTAAAAACATTGGGCCTTATTTGGATGCCCAAAACGGATCAACTTGGCGGTCGAACTCACAGCAGTGCAGCAATTGTCATTACAAAACGTGCAGTCTGCTCGGAGCTGGCACAGATCTTCAACCCTGTTAGGCTTGTTCGCTCCAGTCGTCGTAAAAGCAAAAATCTTTATGCAATGCCTCTGGGAATTAAAGCTTGATTGGGACAACGAGTTACCAACAAGTCTTCAAAATGAATGGAAGGAGTATCGAGACGACTTGCAGTCATGATGGCACGTTATGATGGTAAGACTCCAATAAGAAAAGAATTGCACGTCTTTGTGGATGCGTCTGAACGTGCATATGGCGCCGCAGTATACGTACGCGCAACATACAGAAACAAACAAATATCTGTACGACTACTATGTTCAAAGTCTCGAGTGGCTCCAACAGCAAAGCAGTCACTCCCTCGACTGGAACTTTGTGCTGCACTATTGGGTGCAGAGCTTGCTGAAAGGGTTCGACGCGATCTAGGCCTCGACAGCAACACGGTACCAGGATACTTTTGGTCAGATTCTACGGTGGTTCTTTCATGGATCAACGCAGCTGCCGCCACATATCATACATTTGTGGCAAACCGGATAGCAAAGATTCAGGCTTTGACAAGCCAGACTCAATGGCGGCATGTATCATCGGCCAACAACGCGGCAGATGTACTCTCAAGAGGAATATCGGCGCGAAAACTACACGAGCACAACTTATGGTTGTATGGACCACTATTTCTGCATGGCTCCCCAGACAAATGGTCAGCCGTACCCAGTATCAGCCCCAGCAATCTAGAAAGGAAAACGATACACATAAGTCTAGCAATATCTCCATCTACACTAGGTGAAGAATTGTATAATTGTAGACACAGCCATTCGTTTCACAAGTTACAACGCATTGTGGCTTACATGTTACGCTTCTGTTACAAAAGGTCCAAATCAGAAACTGTCACTCTAAGCATCGAGGAATTGAATCACGCTCGCAACGTAATCTTACGGACAATACAACAAGTGGAATTTGCTGCTGAGCTAAAAACGTTGCAGCGTCACAACATGGTGGAAAAAAGGAGTTCCATTTCATCGCTGTCCCCAATACAAGGACCCGACGGACTTATACGAGTTGGTGGCAGATTGGATCAAGCGCCACTCCCGTACAATGCAAAGCACCAGATTTTGCTACCCTACAATGATCCAATAGTAAAAATGCTACTAAAAGATCTGCATGAAGACAATATGCATTGCGGTGCCCAAGCGCGAGACAACAATATTGGATCCTCAACGACAAAACAATGTCAAGGAATATCATTCACAACTGCGTGACATGCAACAAGGCAAGGCCTAAATTAATGAACCAAATTATGGGTAACTTGCCAGCCGACCGAGTAACACCAACACGCCCGTTTCTGACAACAGGCGTAGATTACTGCGGCCCAATATGGATTCACCACAAACTTCGAGGAAAAAGACCAGACAAGGCATACATAGCCGTATTCTGCTGTTTCTCTACAAAGGCGATTCACCTTGAATTGGTAAGCGATCTAACCACAAGCGCCTTTTTGGGAGCTTTGCGACGCTTCTTAAGCCGCCGTGGCAAATGTCAAATAATACATTGTGACAACGCAACCAACTTCGTCGGAGCGAACAACCAGCTGAAGGAACTGGAATCAACTATTTTTGGAGAGAAGGCACAAGCAGAGATCATAAATCACTGCAACAAGAAACAAGTTGCCTTCAAATTCATCCCGCCACGAGCGCCATCCTTTGGAGGCCTATGGGAAGCTGCAGTCAAGTCGGCAAAGCGATTGTTGGTAACGACAACCAACACTGCCACCCTCACATTTGAAGAACTTAACACGGTGATCGTCGAAATCGAAGCTATCTTAAATTCACGCCCAATAACCCCGATGTCAAATGATCCTACGGACACTACAGCTCTCACCCCAGCACATTTCCTGATTGGTGAAACGCTAACGGCTCCACCTGATGTCAACGCCGACCGCGATGAGAAGTCCCTACTGAAACGTTGGGAATTAGTATCCAGAAGTGGATACGAGTGGTTGACGTAAAGACCGCCTCCGGCATTTACAAGCGCGCCATCAACAGACTGGCGCCGATCTTCCCAGAAGAAACGGCCAAAAAACGACCCAGTATGGAAGAAGAGGATACGGATAAAAGGGATACGCCAGCTGCTCAGCGAAGACGGTTAACGTCACCTACTATAACCTCCTCCTTGTTAGTTCTGCTTCTAATGCTACCTCTGGTACTAGCACAGTCAGTATCGGTGACAAGGTTCGACACGAAACCAGGAGTATATTATGAAAACATCGGCACAACGATGAGAGCGATATCCGACTGGACAATAGTTATTTACTATGAATTGGACCCATACTGGAGAGACATGAACACGTTTAATTCAGGCATCAAGGAGTTCCAGTACATATGCCCAGAGCTAAACAACAACCATACATGTGACGCAATATCACAGCACTATCGACACTTGTATGATGAGTTACAAATGGCTAACGGTCTCATGCAACATACTCGGAAACGCCGCTCCCCATTTGACGCAGTGGGTAATATTGCGAACAGTCTGTTTGGAGTTTTAGACTCAGACTATGCTAACAAAATGACTAAGGTCATAAAAAAGGTGCAAAATAACGAGGAATTTCTACTAACACTGCTGAAAAATCAAACCTCTGTACTCGACTCAACCATTAATGTTGTCAAGAAAACAAGGACAACCTCGGACAAGCGTCTCAGGCTACTTGAACAACAAGTAGCTGCCATTAGCCAAAGCAGAGGAAAGTACACGGGCGCACGTCTTACAGAAAACTACTTGGCATTGACAACTCAATTGACATTGCTAGCAACATCTCTTCAGCGTATGCAATCCGAAATATTGGACGTACTAACTGGAGTTCGCCACCACACAATAAGCCCAATGTTGGTATCCCCTAAACAATTGAGGGAGCAGTTGGATCAAATACGGGATCATTTGCCACCAGATCAAATGGTACCCGTGACATCATCCAATGTAATTCAACTTTACAGAATTATGCGAGCAGAAGGCACAGCCACCGACACTCATGTGATATTCAGAGTAATATTACCCCTAGTGTCAACATCAATACTCGAGCTGTTTAATATGGTGCCAATTCCAGTATGGAACACAACTAGTTGGAGATTGTTCGAGCTAAAAACACCTATTATAGGTGTAAACAACCACAGGGACCAATTCATGGGACTTACACAAGATGATCTACAACGCTGCCGTACATTTCCCAGCGAAAAATACATATGCTTTGATCACCAAGCTGTATTTGATGTTAACAACCGATGTGAATTTCAACTGTTTACCAACAAGACACCAACAACGTGTCAAATAACGTACAGAACAACCAAAATGGTATGGGAAAAAACACAACAGCCGAACAACTGGATCTTCGCAACACATTCTGTGATGGAACTACAAGCCGTATGCAGCGGAATACCGTCAACTATCCAGTTACAAAACAGCGGACTACTAACGCTATCATCTGGCTGTACTGCACGCAACGCAGACATTAGCATCAGTACCTTTGGCACTGTCACGAGTCAAATAAGACAAGGCTACGCCCGCTTTGGTGACATTATCAAGCCAAACATCACAAAGATACCCGAGACAACTCTCGAAATATCGGAGTACAACGCACAAAATGACAAGGATCTGGATGACTTACAGGTAAAGTTGGCAACACTCAATAAAGAAGAGCTACCCAACCAAATAAGCTCGGTCCAACATCATCACATAGCCGCTTACGCTGCTTTAGCGGTATCTGTTTTACTACTATGTGCATATGCAATGCGGACGCAACGACGATGGACTTGTCCACCCACAGCCACCAGGAACGAAGCAGTCAACCCGTCCGAACCTTCAGCATCCCCAAGACGATTTACGCTGGATCTAGATGATGGTTGAACACCGCTTCAACGCCCGGGAGAATGTTTGTGCGCATTTACGTAACTTAAGAACAAATTGTAACACAGTTAGCATTTTACTTAAATAGGTCAAATCATACACAATTACACAATAAACTGTAAGCAATACCAAATTATTGCTGAACACACAGAATTTCGCTGACTGCACATTGTACAATATGTGTTGCAATAGTAACGGTCAGCCAACCCGGTAGTTGCGAAATATGCTAGTCTGCATTTCATGCAACTGCTGAACACACATTAACCTAATTTTAATTGACAACACACACCTCTAAGCTAAGCAATTTTTACCTATAAATATTGTGACTTTTACCTTAATAAAATCAGTGTATTCTTACAACTTAATGAAGCATTCATTATTTCTCCGTAGTCCACCTGGTTACAAGTGCCAGTTGCGACAACATTTAAGCAGTCAGTTTGTACTGGATGCTAACATTACACACACACACCTTTTACAGGTACAGATTCCTTGAGGGACAGATTCATCCCAGTGTAACTTCAGAAGCCACAGCTCTTGCAGGATGATCTTGGCCACTATGATTATCGGCGTGACGAGTCCTAAGGGATCAAACAGCGATGAAGCGATTGACAAAATCGAATGTTTGGTGACCATGGTTGTGCTGATCCTTGGGGAAAACGAAAACATGAAGGTGTCCATGCGTTGATCCCACTTCAAGCCAAGCGTACTGGTTATTGGGTCGTCATACAAATTTAGATCCTTTATTGAACGATCATCTACAAAATCGACGTGATTGGAGTGCCACTTTGCTAGCTCAAACTGGCCGTCGTGGAGTATAGCAGTAACTTCTTTCTTGATCTGATGGAGGGCTTCTACGGTGTCTGCTCCACCAAGAAAGTCATCAACATAAAACGATGATTTGATGGAATGGGCACCAATCGGAAAGTTGTCCATGTGTTGATCTGCTAAATACGACATGCTGCGTATGGCCAGATAGGGCGCAGCGGCAGTGCCATAAGTTACCGTATTTAGCTCATATGTGCGAATCGGTTCCGACGGTGAATTTCTCCAAATTATGTATTGAAATCTTCGATCCTCTGCGGCCACAAAAACCTGGCGGAACATCTTGACAACATCAGCAGTAATGGCGTACTGATGTTTCCGGAAACGCAGAAGTAAGGTGTAGAGATCGGGTTGGATGATAGGTCCGACCATGAGCAAGTCGTTGAGAGATTTTTGAGACGTGGGCTGGGACGACGCGTCAAAGACGACTCTCAACTTCGTTGATGTGCTGGTTGGCTTAAGCACGCAATGATGTGGTATATAATAGTGTATATAGTATATGCAGCTTTGGACGCGCTACGAGGCTCATGTGCCCCAAGTCATGAAACTCCTGCATAAAGTCCACATATTGAGACTTGACCTCAGGCCGTTTGGCCAGACTGCGTTCGAGTGCGTAGAATCGTCTACAAGCAGTGTCGAACGAGTGACCAAGTAAGCTAGGGTCATCTTTGAAGGGGAGCTGTACGACTATACGGCCATTCTGTGAGCGTTGAACCGTTTTGTTGTATGTCTCTTCACAGTTACGCTGCTCAGGTGTGAGTGAGTCAACCGAGTTGTTGACTTCATCGATGCGCCACAAGCGTTCTATACCGACAGAGATATCCGTGAAGATGGAGGCGTCTGCATTAAGTAGATACTGATGTATTGTTCTGGAATTGGCTTGACATCGACCAGAAACTATCCATCCGAGTAGGGTCTTCTGAAGCACAGGTAGTTGCTGGCCAAGTTTGAATTGGCCGACTGCTAATATGTCGAAGAAAGTCTCCGTACCT
The DNA here is from genome assembly GCA_018152965.1 of Scaptomyza pallida. Classification (NCBI taxonomy): domain Eukaryota; kingdom Metazoa; phylum Arthropoda; class Insecta; order Diptera; family Drosophilidae; genus Scaptomyza; species Scaptomyza pallida. Next base: position 857,923 of record JAECXP010000196.1, read on the forward strand.
AGGAGTAGATCCATACGACGAGTGTTGTTGAAATCTTCATCTGCTAACGGGGAATTTGGCGGCAAGTTCCATGTAGATATATCAATTTCTGAGTCCGGCTGATAGGCAATATGGGGTGCAACGCAGAAATCAAGCAGTAGCTCAAATTCATTATGTCGTGACTTTATTGTCGTTGAAGCTTGATGCTTAATGTGAGTTCGCGATTCGCCAATACTACGAATCTCCAAATTGCGCTTGGATCTTGGCAAGCGCAGCGTCTGGGCAAACTCTTCAGAGATGAAGTTTACCTGAGAGCACGAGTCTAACAAGGCACGTCCTACTTTGTAGCATCCTGAAGAATCCTTCACCAAGACCAAGGCCGTAGCTAATATGACACAATCTGAACGAGTGTCCGTAAGCGTGTGCGTGATTGCATCCTGAACCTGCGGTGCATTTAAGCGAGGCTGGGCAATTGACGTATGCGTTGTAGTTGCGTCTCCATGAAGTAATGTGTGAAGCGGTAGCGAGCAGGTGCGGCATCTTCATTTGGATGGGCACTTTGCTGCAATATGATCTTGTTTAAGCAGTTGATGCAGAGTCCGAGTTGCTTAATTCTGTTTAAGCGTGATTCTACGGCGAGATCAATAAGTTGGCCACATTTAAAGGTCTTATGCTCTGAGCTGGAGCATATGTTGCAAGTTTGCGTTGTGCAATTAAATGAGGAGCTTGCCTGTGATCACTGTGAGCGGTTTTTATGACCACCTTGTTGGTTTACGAAGGCATCAGCAGCAGACTTACTTATTGACTCTAAATATTGACAGTGGCGCTCCACGATTTGAACGCAATTGTCCCACGTGGGTAAACCTGTGTATTCAAGAGATTCATTCCATTTTCTTTTGGTCTCCTGGTCTACTTTCCCCATGACGATGAAGATGAGCATAGCCTGAGCTATCTGCGATTCGTTGCCCAGGGACCGCAACGAGTTATACAATGCGGACGCATTATCGATGAGGCTGCGCAACTGTTGCCCACTAGCCTTGGCAGCAGTTGGTAATGCGAAGAGTGATGATATATTGTCCAAGAAAACGAGAGTTGGGTTATCATAGCGAGTCCTCAAGCGTTCCAGAGCCTTTGTGTAGTTCTCTGAAGTTACTTGGAATGCTCGAACCGTTTCGAGTGCAGGACCCCGAAGACAGTTCAAAAGCTGATTGAACTTTTCGATTGGAGACAGATAGACTTGATTTCCAATCACTTGTCTGAACGATGTAATAAAGTTCTGGTATTCGGAGTACTTGCCGTCGAAAGTTGGCAGAGATAGTCGTGGCAACTTTACAGAGGATGTATGACCAACATGTACAGATGTCATGTCGTTGACGGTGCTGTTTGCATCTGGGCCTAGCTGTCCTTGAATGCACACCTTGGTGCGGATGAATAGCTCCTCAATTTCGCAGCGATTATCGCGTTGTAGCTCCTCAGGATCAGCTTGTTCAATATCTTCTTGTATGTTGATTGCGTTTTTGAAATAGGCTTCCAAAATTGACAAGCGACAAGTTAATTCCAACGGTGACAGTTGTAGGCTGGGCTCGACGGATTTGCTAATGCGAGTGATGTTTCTCCGCACATTAACACGTTGAGTTTTGAGTTGCCCCACAGTAGACATGTTTGCAATTGAACCAGTCGGCAAATACGAGAAATATATGTTACTTTGTTGAACACCGATGTGTAACGCTGAATATACGTACAGGTTTGTCACTCAATTTCAAATTGAGTGACTCCAATTGAAGCGATGATCTATGCGTGGGCGCTAACTAGCGGCTTTATATTGAGGGGCTGCCGCATTTTGCTTGTGTGTGTGCACGAATTTGAGGTTATAACTGAGGTGTCGATGGGCGCAGATTTATAATAGTCCAGTCCAACGATGAGTTGTTGTTGAAGGATCCACTCGACTTCAACAACGAACTAAAGGTATGCTTCGCTTGTGTAGCCGGGGCTGTGCAGCTGGCAGCAGCGGCGGCGTGGCAGCAAGCGAGAGCAATGTGTGCGGCAGCGTGGCTGTGCGTGCACGAATTTGAGGTTATATCGAGCTGACGACTGGCGAAGCTTTAGAATTGTCCAGTCAAACGATGAGTTGTTGTTGAAGGATCCACTCGACTTCAACAACGAACTAAAGGTATGCTTCGCTTGTGTAGCCGGGGCTGTGCAGCTGGCAGCAGCGGCGGCGTGGCAGCAAGCGAGAGCAATGTGTGCAGCAGCGTGGGCGTGCGTGCACAATGTTGAGGTTATATCGAGCTGACGACTGGCGAAGCTTTAGAATTGTCCAGTCCAACGATGAGTTGTTGTTGAAGGATCCACTCGACTTCAACAACGAACTAAAGGTATGCTTCGCTTGTGTAGCCGGGGCTGTGCAGCTGGCAGCAGCGGCGGCGTGGCAGCAAGCGAGAGCAATGTGTGCAGCAGCGTGGGCGTGCGTGCACAATGTTGAGGTTATATCGAGCTGACGACTGGCGAAGCTTTAGAATTGTCCAGTCCAACGATGAGTTGTTGTTGAAGGATCCACTCGACTTCAACAACGAACTAAAGGTATGCTTCGCTTGTGTAGCCGGGGCTGTGCAGCTGGCAGCAGCGGCGGCGTGGCAGCAAGCGAGAGCAATGTGTGCAGCAGCGTGGGTGTGCCTGCACAATGTTGAGGTTAGGTAGACGTGGTGTCGCGTCTTCGTCTGCGGCGATCTGGCTGGAGGTGCCGGCAGTGAGTGCAATCCAAAGACGTGTTTAATACATGTTGCAATATGCGCAAGTATTGCAATCAGCAGCGCAATTGGTTATGAATTATAAAGTTAAGCTGGTGGCAGCGACAGAACCTCACTTTTTGCCTGCAGTGTACATGTATGTGTATGTGTACATGCATGCAAAATTGCATATTGAGATAATAAATGAAAATATAAATTAGGAAATAATATTTGAATAACGTTTGTTAATTTACTTTTAGATTGTATGGGTAAAGTCTGTTGATGTTCTAAAGTACACGAGGACGTGTAAGTGTCAGTATGGCCGTGTCGGGTCTTTATTTTGGACGACACTGTAGTAGAACACTGTTGTTACTATTGGCGACTGCGCTGTGTGCCGTTAATGCCAGATTTTCAGTTAAAATCGATGCACATGTAGAGAAATGTTGCGTAAGGTTCTAAGTGTCGTACGTGGCCTAAATAAGGTTAGACTAAGGTTTGAAGAAAGAGTAACGCAGGAGATAATTGTTGTTCGTGTAATACTGAGTCACTGAGAGAGAAAGATGCGAGGATTATTAACGTTTTGATAATCAGAAAAGGCAGTGCAATCAGGATTCTTCGCCATAGACAACTTGAGAAACATTAAAATCAACAATGAATAACAACCCGGGAGAAAATCTTGATAATAACTCGAAATATATATAAAAGAAGATAATGCTTTGCATCGCACTTCTATAGAGCTCAGAATTTTTTCGCCTAATGTTTTTGTCATTTCATGACTTGCATCATTTACAATTTTTTCTTTGCAAATTTTTAACTTAAGCCATTGGATTTAAAAATTTCCATAACGCAGTTGCTCCTCTTGTCATTTTTATACGATTTACCCATAAAATGTATAAATAAGGGTATATGGTTCTCGATATACACATGTGATCGATAACACAACAAGTAAGAAGGTTCTAGTCAAGAAATCCCGACTAGGACATACCCTTAACCCCATACGTATCGTGTACAGTCATTTTTGTGTATTTACGCAGTGACCAATATGGCCAAAATGATAAAGTTTCAAACTGCGATATCTTCGGTGTTTCTTAACCGATTTTAATCAAATTTTTTCAAATGTTCATTATTTTATCAATTGTTTGAAAACTCGTTTTTAGAGTTATCGATCGCATGTGTATATCGGAAACCAGAAGTGCTATCAAAATTTTGAAGCAAACTTGATCTTTTCATGGTATAGGAGAGCTTAAGTTTGAAGTCTCTAGCTCTTATAGTCTCTGAGATCGGCGCGTTCATACGGACGGACAGACAGACGGACAGACAGACATGGCTAGATCGATTCGGTTCTTGATGCTGATCAAAAATATATATACATTATTCAAAATTCTAACATGACCCGCATCATTAGTCAGTAACCCAGATGTGAGTTTGATCCTAAGAAGACTTTTAGCGACCCCTTCTTGTATGTGGATGTGTAGAGGAATCAATCCAATAATTTTCTCCATAGCCGTAGTTGGGCATGTGCGTAAAGCTCCTGTCAGAGATACACACACAAGCCGCTGCAGCTTGCTACACTTCTGAATGGCCGTGACCTGCTGCATTTTGGGCCACCACACAAGAGCAGCATAGGACACAATAGGCCTGACCATCATGCAGTAAGGCCACAGGATGGATTTGGAGTCAAGGCCCCACGATTTGCCATAAAGTCTACGACATACCCATAAAGCATGCGATGCCTTGGTAATCGTTTTATTAAGGTGCGAGTTCCAGTTAAGTCGTTTGTCTAGAACAACTCCCAGATATTTGAGCTCACTGGAGAGCTCTACGGGAGTCCCACCAATGACGAGGAGGCCGATGTCATTGGCACAACAACCGCCTTGTGCGGATTGATGTTGAGACCCACATTTATGCACCATTCTAGAACCAAATTGAGTGCCCTTTGCATCAGTTCGGTGACGGTGTTTCCGAACTTCCCTGTGACTACAATGGCCAAGTCATCTGCATACCCGATGGCATCTATTCCCTGGCTGTGTAGTTTTTCTAGAAGTTCGTCAACTACAAGTGACCATAGCAGGGGAGACAACACTCCACCTTGTGGACACCCTCTGGCCGCGTTAATACGAACCGTCGTTGCGTCTAACGTGGAAGATATTTCTCGTTGTCGTAGCATAGCTTCTATCCAAGCTACAGAGGCTGCGTCAATGTCCCTATGAGATAGAGCTCTGGAGATTGACTGATAGCCAGTGTTGTCGAAAGCACCTTCCACGTCTAGAAAAGAGCACAGAGCAATTTCCTTGGATTTGAAAGATTTCTCGATTTTGCTGACTAGGTGGTGAAGAGCGACCTCAGTCGATCCGCATTTGATGTGGGCAAATTGTGATTTGTGTAGCGGTTTGGTGGCCTGGAGAGTGCACCTCACGTGCAAATCCACCAGCCGCTCCGCAGTCTTGAGAATGAAAGACGAAAGGCTTATCGGTCTGTATAACTTGGGTTGGTCAAGAGCTCTGTTGCCTTGTTTAGGAATAAATACCACGTTGACTCTCTATTAAAGAGTCTACGAACTACCTGTCTTTAACCTGCAAGTCTGTCGCTCCACCAGGGATCCTCGCGGTTCACCCGGTGTCGCTTTAGAACTGTACTGTCTTGGAAGGAAGTGATAAGCACATCATGAAGCTGGTCAGCAGCCAACTCTATGTCACTCACAGACATAACTAATCAACTAAACTTTCGTTGGTGACGGTTGTATTTTTGAGTGCTAATGCTAAAAAATTATTTTTCGAGTGTTTGTTCTGTGCATTAATTGGTTTAATTGTGGTAATCATACTAAATAGTGATCGCAGATATACGTTGTACGGACTTATGAGTTTAAAGTTACTTTGCTTAAACATTTAACTTATTTTATTTTGCAGTCAAGCGGACGCTGCTTTGTCTTGAAAATACATACTTACATACATACGTATATTTGCTCTCGCTTACTTTCGTTTGTTTTCGTTTACTAACAAAAATTACCTATTAACGTACTCTTGCTCTCCAGCATCAGTTCTCTCTCGCTCTATTTCACCGTACTTGAGGTTTTATCTGCCTTCGCGCTCACGCCTTTTCACTCAAGTGCTATTATACTCAAGCGCTCTCCCACTATTGTCCGTTATATTGCGCTCTTTGCTACGCTTACATTCTTGCACCTACTTTGCTTTGATTAAGAACATTAATTTGCCCATATTTTATTTTATTAACTTATAATAAAAATGTTTGTCTGCTGCAGTAGAAACTGTAAAATTGTTGCTGCATCCAGCGCTGATTTTATCGTATGTAGGATGTGCGATAACACGATCCACTTTAAAAGTGCAGGTTTCACTGCCAAAATCAAAGACTGTTTGGGAACTCACTCAGCCCACGTATAAGCGATATACTTAATTGTAGTGGTAGAATGTTAGACTTAGTATTTGTTTCTGATGTTGATTGTTGTAACGTAAACAGAGTACCCCCCTTAGTGCAGCCGGAAGACTCTTACCATCCCACTTTAGAACTTTCCCTTAAAATACTAAACCCTAACTCTAATACTTATATTTCTGCAAAATCACGTTGTTTTCGTAATTGGTCTCAGCTTTATTCCTGTAGTGGTTTAGAAACTGCCATTGCCATATTTTATGGGACCTTGAATTCGCATTTGGACAGATGTGTTCCCTTCTCTCACTCCTCAAGTGATAACAAACCACCTTAGTTTACAAGGGAATTATCAAAACTGAAAAATGCGAAGACATAAGACACATATAAATTTGTTAACTCTAAACGTAAATCCTCCTGCCTGCCATCCTCAGTTTTTCTTGATAATACGAAAGCAAGTACGGATCAGGCTGTGGCCGATCTATTTGCTGAATATTTTCAATCAGTATATTCTTTGAGTTCTCATAGTTCTAGTCATACTTATCCCTTCCAAATTCAAACATCAAATTGCATATTTGCCCCGGTCTTAACTGAGTGTTCGCTGCTAAGTGACCTTAACCTGATCAAACCTGGCTTCTCGCCTGGTCCTGATAGAGTGCCCGGTTGTGTAATTAGATATTGCGTTGATACACTGTGCAAACCTTTACTAAAACTATTCAAATTGTCTGTTGAATCTTCAGTATTCCCTGATATGTGGAAGCATTCTTTTGTTATTCCACTTCATAAAAATTCTTCAAAGTCCAATGTTAAAAATTATAGAGGGATTTCGAAATTGTCTGCCATTCCGAAAGTCTTTGAAAAACTTATTTGCTCTCAATTGCAACACTCATGTAGTGCAATTATTTCGCCTTATCAACGTGGTTTCGTGAAGCGTAAATCTACTACCACTAACCTTTTAGAATTTACATCGCTTGTTTCAGAGCAAAATGCAAACTGATGTCATTTATACCGATTTTAGTAAGGCATTTGTTATTCATTCACTTTTGCTTCATAAATTAAACATTATTGGGCTCCCAACTAACCTCCTTTCATGGCTTTCCGAGTACTTGTGTGGCCGTACACAAAAAGTTGTCTTTAAATCATCTGTCTCTAAACCAATTTATGTAACATCAGGTGTCCCCCAAGGTAGTCACCTTGGGCCTTTATTATTTAAACTCTTTATTAATGATCTTCCTGCAGTAATATCTAACTCGCACGTGTACATGTTTGCGGATGACGTTAAATTATGTTTATCCTATAATGAACCTTCATTCAGTATTATTATTACTACAGTCTGATCTTAGTGCACTATCTGATTGGTGCAACTTTAACCAACTTAATTTAAATTGTTCTAAATGTTAAGTATTGTCTTTCTGTACTCCTCATACTGTTTAGTACTGGCTCGCGTATTAGAAATGAAGGATTTGGGTATTATTCTTGACCCAAAATTAAAGTTTGATTCTCATATATCGTGCATGGTTAATAAAGTCATCAGTGTCGTTGGTTTCATCAAGCGATGGTCGAAAGAGTTTAACAATCCCTACACTACTAAAACACTTTATACATCCCTAGTGCGTCCCATCCTTGAATATGGATCTTGTGTGTGGTCCCCGCAATACAGGATTCATCATGAACCGTTTCGAGTAGTGTGCGCAGACTACAATAAGATGTTTTCACTTGTTTCCTTTGAGGCCTCCATTCCCATACTAAAAAGATCCATACTGCTTTACTTATCTAGTCATAGTCACTTATCACTAATCTTATGATCTGATTGGGTTTTTCTGGGTTTTTCCCAATCCTTGCAACAAATGTTGGATCATTAAATTTTTGTTAACTCCCCAGAATATTATAATTTTTAAAACTTTTTCATTTCATTTCAGTTTGCTTACTGATTTAATTTTAAATTTTTTTCATTAATCTTAAACATTTTTGTAGCTTTAGCTCTATTTTTTATTTTGATTTAATTTTAATTTTTATGACGACTGATATTAGTTGACAATAAATAAATAAATAATAAATAAGTTGGTCAGTTTTCATAGCCACGGAGGCTGTGAACATATCCCAGTTAGTTTTCTTCCGATTATATAGCGAAGTATTGAGTTCCGTTTGGCCAGGTAGATCAAACCGTATGTGCTGGTGGTCTGATAGAGTGGCTTCATCGGTAACCCTCCAGTTCGTTATATAACCGGATAGGAAGTTGCTAGCCAGGGTGAGATCCAGGACCTCCTCCTGGATGGCGTTTATAACTATTAACTACATCTAATTGACTACACAATAGATATTCAAGAAGGCACTCACCCCGTTTGTTGACATCACTGCTGCCCCATATGGTGTGATGCGCATTAGCGTCGCAGCCAAAAACCATTTGTTTTCCGGATGTGCGGCAGAAGTTGACGAGCCTCTGGAACTCCATAGGCGGAGGTACTTCAGTGTCTCCGGCAAAGAAGGCGGCGGCCACCACCACTTCTCGAAAACCTTCCGCTGTAGCCACCTCTACGGCTGTTTCAACTAAATCCCTGCAGATGAAGTTGGTTAGTGGGAAATGCCTCACGTTATTATCTAAAAGAATAGCTGCGCGAGGAGCACCTCCACTGCAATCATATAACAACTTACTTGTACCGCAGTTTAGTCCTCTAATTTGGCCACCGATAAACCATGGCTCTTGGACTAGGGCCAGGTCGATCTTTTGCTCGGCGAAGGTCCTGCACAGGGTGGCCGACGCCCCTTTGGCGTAGTGCAGGTTCGCCTGGAGAACCCACATGATTCTCATGTTTCCTTCTTGGAGCGCTGGACGAGGTTGCCGCTCTTGCCCCGTCGAGAGTTGTTACCTCTCACTTTTGGAGCTGGGACGGGGGTGGTCTTCGTTGCGAGCCCACCAGCTGCATTAGTGGATGGACCATCTCCGTGGAAGGGTTCTGCACGTTGGACGTCGCTGCTCTTAACCTTGGGAGCGGGGCTCTTAAGGATAAGCCTGAACCTGCCAAAGCCGAACCAGATTTTACCGCCGCACTTGGTGAGCGACTGCAGCGACGCCTGATCCACCATAATGGCGAGGTGCAGCATCTCACCTTGTGTGGTCCGCTGTACTACTCTCCACTGGGCGGTGTCGAGAAAATTCTGCTTACCTACATAAGTCAGAACCTCCTCGCTCGACAACTCCAAGCTGTTGGCGAAGTAGCCTCGCACAAGGCTGGCCCGGGGGAACTGGCCCTCCTCCAACAGCTCCACGTCAAGCAAACTATTAGCCTTAATGAGGCTAAAGTTGCACCTGACCCACTCGGCTGCATTATTGTCATGGCAGACGAGCAACAGCCACCCAGTTCTCGGAACACATCCCTCAAACTGTGGCTTTAGACCGACTGTCTCCGTAGAGAAAGTGGTCTTTAATATCGCAGCCTTGAGCGCAGCCATCTGCTCCGCTGTCAAAGCCAACGATCTGTCAGTCAATATAAAGCCGAGCTTGACACCGCTTGCCATCCGACTGTAGGATGGTGCTGTCGGCTCTGAATGAGCACTCTTCGGCTTTTTGACAAGCCTGACTCTGGGGTCGTGTCAAAAGACCTATCACGCTTAGCCAATGCTTCAGCGGGACGGGAAGCTTTTACCGCCTGGAAAACCTCAGCTCTCGAGAGTCTTTTCGCGATAGCTGCCTTAAACAGCTTCTTTTCGCGACTTGTCATTTTAACAAAGGCGAACTCGGAGTCCAGCTTCAACCGCCGGATCCGATTGCCTGCATCCGCTATGGATACAGAGCAGGATGCGTCGTCGGACGATATCACGGTGACATCTTCGGAGTCTGAGTCCATCACCTCAGGTTCCTCTGATGTCACCAGATCTTCTGTCGACGAGAACGAGGCAGTCTCCAACCGTCATACGATGGTTGGTGGCTTTTCCGAGTCCCCAATCGCAACAGGAACAACATCCGTGCATATTGGGGTGGGCGCCGGCAGCACAGCAGCTGCAATGCCTTTGGTGGCCGTTACCGTGAAGGTTGAGGCCTGGGGAGATGCTGTCAGAGTAACATCACACTCATTTTCTACTAAAATTTAATCCATATGATTCCCACGAGTGAACGGGAAGGGTGGTCACCCGCGGCATAGCTCGTGTACCGCGGGAAGTCCACAAATAAAACTGAAGGGGGACAGGTATCCAGAGCCCGCATATTAGCGACCGAGCACCCCCTCGGCCATGAATCCCTCGGCATATGCTGTTCCACCTTGGATTGGGGAATTTAATGAAGAGTTATCTTCTCTTAGCCCGACTACCATTAGTCAGCACCCCTGGTCGAGACATGACCAACACAAGGGTCTGCTTCCAGCCGCCCTCGCGTGGAGAGTAAAGTCGCACTTCCGACAGTGTAAGCAGATACGGCGCGTACTACCTGCGTAGTTACACGTGATTCCCCTTGCTCACCTGTCGGCTGACGGCCAAAATAATAATAAAAACAAGTAAAAACGTTGCAGTCGGACGCAACCGACTGCGATATACTTTGATACCAGTTTACATAGCTGTTTTAAGGATTCCTAGTGCAAATAGTAATATATGAGGGCTTTGGGTATAAAAATCAGGCAGAAGGGGTAGGAATGACATTTATCTGTGGCGGATGGCACTTTCTATCCTCCTACCAAGTTTGGAGACTCTAGCGCAAAAACCGACAAAGATATAGAGGTGGGCGGTATAAGTGGGCGTGGCATCCAAAATTTGTATGCACACCTGTTACGGATGTCACTACCAATGTTCATACCAAATTTGGTGACTCTAGCCCAAAAACTAAGAAAGATATAGAGGTGGGCGGTATAAGTGGGCGTGGCATCCAAAACATTGATGCAGATCTGTTACGGATGTCACTACCAATGTTTATACCAAATTTGGTGACTCTAGCTTAAAAACTGACAAAGATACATGCCTTCCGGTTTTTTTTAGAGCGGTGGGGCATGTCCCGTTGTTTGGGGGCGTGGCATCCAATGTTTTAATGCATAACTTTGTCAGATGTCAACATCTACCTTCATGTCAATTTTGGTGGCAATAGCTTGAAAACTGTAGAAGATATAGGCATTTTTGTTTATAATTGGAGGGGGCTGGAGGCGGAAAAGGTGGGCGTGGCATCCAAACTTTTAATGCAATTTTTTGGGGAATGCCATCAGCTATCTTGCCATCAAATTTGGTGACTCTAGCTTAAAAACTGGAAAAGATACATGCATTCCGGTTTTTATTAGGGCATATCCAGTTATTTGGGGGCGTGGCATCCAAAGTTTTGATGCCTAACTTTGTCAGATGTCAGCTTCTACCTTCATGTCAATTTTGGTGGCTATAGCTTCAAAACTGTGGAAGATGCAGGCATTTTTGTTTATAATTTAAGGGGGGGTGGGGACGGAATAGGTGGGCGTGGCATCCAAACTTTTGATGCAGTTTTTTGGGGAATGTCATCGGCTATCTTGCCCCCAAATTTGGTGACTCTAGCTGCTAAAATGTGGGATATATTTTTGTTTTATCGATTCGCACATCGAGGTGTATCGACTTGTTATCGATTTCCCAGGCCCCCTGAGGTCGTAGAGCCCCAAATTTAACACTTTGTCTGAAGAAGACATGTACCAAGATATTTGCAAAGTTGCAAGGCTCTAGCTTTAAGGGTGTCGAAAAAAGTTGCGTTTATACGGGCGGGCGGGCGTACGGACGGACAGACACCATGACGGACATTGCACAAACCCAATATACTATGAAACCTTTGGTATCAAGGTATAAAAATGCAAGTGCAAATATTGGTTAATGCACGCATACATTGTTGTATCTGTAGCAAGCTAAAAGAAAGCAATTAACATGTTCACCAAATATATACAGTGCAAAAACAAACACTTTAACAAATAGGATCTTAAGAAATGTAATCTACATGCACATAAATACACATGCTGGGAGTTTTACCGCGAGCGAGTTTACAAAAACAAAACACATGAGTTTTTTTCTTTTCTTCTTTGCGCTTTTGACAATTGATTAACGACCAAACGCTACTTTGTTGTTGTTGTAACTGTTGTTGTTGGGCTCGCCATTATTCTTTTTGTTGGTGTCATTGATTTAAACTAAGGCCCAATTTCTCAATGTCCGGTTAGGTAAAATAACTGACGTTTAGTCAAACTTGAGTTTCTCAATGTCCGGTTAGAAGTAAATGAAAAACAAACTAACCGGAAGGCTGGGTCGCGTTTAAAATTTAAGCTGATTTTGTGTCACGATATATCGTTAAGAACTATCGTTAAGGCAAACAGCTGTCCTTTGAATTGTTTATTTATTTTGTTATTAAATCAAAATGGCATCACGTTAAAAAGTGTTTTATGTACGTGCATTTCACTGAACTGTATAATGACAAATTTATACAGCGGCTCAGGCTTACAAAATCTACATGCAAAATCATTCTTGCAAGGATTGTAGATCAATTGGCTTGCCATAATAATAGGTAAACAATTAAGTTCTTTTGCGCTCGAATTAATCATATGTGGGATTTTAAACAGAAATCATTAAATGTTGCCAGAAAACAGCAAAAGTCAGCTGAACCGCGCGCTACTGCCAAATTTGCAGTTTAATTGCGCTACCGTATACCAGCAGTCCAAGCCAAGCTTGCCGCTGCCTGTATTTTTGTGGTTTGTCGTCGGAATACCAACGTTGGATGTGTGTCTAAGAGTACACCTACATCTTTCGGTGTCTTGTGGTGCGCGTGCCGTACGTCGTCTCGGTCAGCATCGACCCAAGTAGCCGCCCGCACAAATTTGGTTGCAGAAGCGTGCGTAGAAGAGCAAACTTGATGCTTGCCGATCTTGGCCTGCTATAGGAAAGTTACCGGAGCAGCAAGGCGATCCATTTATATCAGCCAGCTTCAGCAGCGACATGCCGCCCGGGATTTACCTACGCCTAACTAAGGGCTAAAGCCAGCAAGGGCACAAGATGCGTTAAGGCAAATCAACCCCGCCCGAGCATCAATATTATCGTCTATAACCTCATCTTTATTACGAGACTCGTGCGTTTGCAACAAAAAGGTCTTCGTAGTGGTTTGATGCACCCCTTTCTTCATTGACAGTGGTCAAGAGAAATTTTTGGAGTTTATTATATCGTCACGGACAGAGTTTTGAATTTAATTATAGTTAAAGTTTGAATTGTTTATACTTATAATTTCTTTTGATCTTATTTTAAAGCAATGCGCATGTTGTAATAATAACACACACTTCATCACATCTTTACACACAAACAGATATATTAAAGTTTTACAGACACCTCTTCGTCATCAGGCTTGCTGACTTCGATGGATTTTCTGAGTAATTTTGCGTGAGTACGGCCTAGCCAAATTTAAACCAAGTAAGCATGTGGTTCAAACTTAAAGAGTAATCAAGTGTGTTTCCATTTTGAGTAATATGATAACTTTTACAACAAAATGCGCGTCGCCAATTAACTTTTGTTCATAGTGAATCAATTATTTATCAGTTGTTAAGAAGTTTGCATATCATTAATAAGTATAAATAATATGTGCGCTTATCGAATTATTATGAAGTTAAATGAAAATTGTTTTAAGTCATCTTGAAGATATTATCAAAATGTTTAGATTAAATGTATTAAGACTCACGATGAATTAACGTGTTATTTTATGGGCACCTGATCACTTATCACACTCTAACATTTATAGGGTAGAATCATGCATATTTCTTAGATTCTACAGGTAGGGAGGGTAAAAACAGAAGAAAAGCTCCACCTTAGTTCTTCTAACTCACATATCTCTTGAGTGAATTTTAATTGACTTTGGTTCTCCTCAATATTCCTTATCTGTCTACTACTTTTATTCTAGTGACGCGTATGTCAAGGTATTTCCAAAGATCCCACCCCAATAGCCCTGAGCACGGCCGGAACCGTATAGTAGACAGGGAATTGCCGAAACATTACTGTTGTGCACGTTACACACTCATTATTCGTTTTTTACATATGTGACAACGCTGTTAGGGCAATAGTTACTAATCGGTGAAAGGTTATTTTGGCTTTGAGAAAACCAAACCGTTTAACTCGACCAGTAAATTGAATTTTCGTTTAGCTAAACGAAAATTTAACCGGACATTGATAAATTGGGCCTTAGTATGTTTACCGCATTTAAACCAATTAATGCACAGCACAAACACTCGAAAAATAATTTTTAGCAAGAGCACTCAAAAATACAACGGTCACCAACAAAAGACAAACGATTATATGGGGGTTTTGGGTATAAATATTAGGCAGGGGTAGGCGTGACATCCAAATTTGTGATGCACATCTGTGGCGAATGGCACCTTGTATACCCCTACCAAGTTTGGAGACTCTAGCGCAAAAACTGAGAAAGAAATAGAGGTGGGCGGTATAAGTAGGCGTGGCATCCAAAACAAATCTGTTACGGATGTCATTAACAACATGCCCACCAAATTTGGTGACTCTTGTGCAAAAACTGAGATATATAGTTTTTAGATTTTAGAAGGTGGGTGGTTATGTGGGCGTGGCATCCAACTCCCTTTACTTCAGCGGTCGGGGAACCGGGGTAAATTAATCCAAATGGGGTAAAAATGTTTTTTATTGGTAATAAAAAAATTTTTCTAGTTTGCTATTTCATAAACGGTTGGCCGATAAATTGTTCTGTTAACGGCGAAGCAAAGAGTATGTAATACTAACAGAGAGGTAACCAGAGACAGCAACTTTAAAAGAAAAAACCCTGCTCTAACAGCGGCACATAGCGAGTAAAGTTGCCGTCTGCCTTTTCAATATATTTGCCGCCTTCTTGAAAATCAGCTGGTGAAACAGAATCAACGGCGATCATTTTTTTGACTTTGTTTTTTTGGCAAAGTGAGCGAAGAAAAGGACAGCAATACTATGTTGCTGTTCGTTTCTTCTTGTGTTGTCAAACTCTTGACTTGCTTGAGTTTGGCAATTTTTAGACTTTTCCTTCAATCGGCTGACTGCAGCCAAATAAGTACACCAAAACGTAAGCAGCAAAAAATGAAAACAACATCGAAATCAAATGTACACGCCCAGAAGTATAAACAAAATCAGGGGGCTAAGGCTTGGTTAGTGTAGCGTGTGTGCCTGTCGCCGCGCCATACTGACCCAGCCAGTGGTAATTGGCAGTCACATGCCGACTACCGAAGACCGACCATACGTGGTGAAGAGCCACATCCTGCTCGAGGTGCCCCTGCTCTAGACAAAATATGGCGGATCTAGAGAGGACAACTCGAAAAAACCCGTAATCACCGGTGTTACCGAACCGTGCCCCTGTGATGAATGGCACTACGTCAGTGTGTCTTCTAACGGTGGCTTCCGGATACCTGGCACCTCCGGTCGTATAAGTGCCCGATCCGGGGTATGAGGCTCTGCCCCGGGGGATACTTCCTTCCTCATCACTCGTGGGACCAACTTATGGATACACAAAATGAAAATATTACCCCCCAACCAACAGGGTGCTCAAGCAGCCCCAAATCGATTGATATCGAACCAACACGGCAACCCGATGTGGCTATGGACATCTGTTCACAAAGCTCAGGGACCGAAACTTTGACCAAGGAAGAGGAAGAAGCCCTTCTCGCCTCTCCCAAGGCCGAGAGACCCAAGAGGGTCGCGCTTTCGGGCG
This sequence comes from Scaptomyza pallida, assembly GCA_018152965.1. Classification (NCBI taxonomy): domain Eukaryota; kingdom Metazoa; phylum Arthropoda; class Insecta; order Diptera; family Drosophilidae; genus Scaptomyza; species Scaptomyza pallida. The sequence continues at coordinate 873,667 of JAECXP010000196.1, forward strand.
CTGCAAGGAAGAGGTTGCGCAGACACCTTGCGAACGGCATCCCCATGGATGAGGCCAAAAGGCTCGCTCAGAAGCCTATGGACCCTCCAAGGACGGTGCCCAGCATGAGTGGTGCAACCCATAAGAGGGTTAGATCGGCCAACACGACCCCAGAAGAGGTGTCGACAAAGAGGGCCATGAAAACCGTGGCACCTAGTGCCTTGACGAAGGGCGTATCTGCAAGCGTATCGCTTGCCACGGGGGCTCCAGTAGCCTCCACAGCCGCAGTAGCAGCTGGGCAAGTGATAAAGGAGCAGGTACCCCAAGTCGGTACCATGGCCTCTTACAGGGATGTTGCAAGCTCAACGAAGATGGCAATACTCCCTGCCGATTACCCCAACAGCCTGTTGACTACGCCACAGCTCAACGAGGTTCAGACTGCCATCTTGTCGAGGGTGATGGCCTTGAGACACGGCTCTGTGAAGCCGCTGTTCTCTGGCTGCACCTTCCGACCAGGATGGATGGCCATTACGTGTGGCAACAAAGAAACAGTTGAGTGGCTGAGCTCTGAGGTGCCCAAGCTCCGACTGTGGAAGGACGCCCACATTAAGGTGGTCCCTGAAGCGGAGGCTCCTCGTGCCGCTGTCTTCATAGGCTACTTTCCGCTCCCCAATGCGGACATGAAGACAGACGAAGTCTTGAAGCTCGTTGAAGGCCAGAACAGCGGCCTGCGAGTGGGAGACTGGCGTGTCTTCCATCGTGAGATGAGACAGACGATGGCGATCATCACGCTGGCGCTGGACCCGATCTCAGCCAACAAAATAAAAGAACTTGGTAACCAAGTCAATTTTGCGTGGGGCACGGCTACCATTAAGCCCAAGGCCAGTGCGCAGCCCAAAGAACAGGCAGTGGCTCCTGCTCCCGCAGCGGAGAAGCCCACCTGCTCCAAGGCCATCAACCTGGACGCGACTGCAACGCCGCCACAGGGTGCCGTCGAAGAAACTCGTGCGACCCCTGGGCTGCCCGCGGCAAACAGTACCGTCCACACTCCGTGCGACAATGTGGCCCGTGGCACCTCTGCTGCCCAAGAGCCCGCTGCTCCTCGGAAAATCCTGCGCCCTCCCCTTTACGGGCGCATCACGCGCGGAACGGGGCGCATGAGCAAGGGTGCGAGGCGCACACCGGAGGAAGATGCCCTTCTGCGCACAAACCGAGGCCGGAAGATGGCGGCTAGGGGCCGCAAGAGGGCGGACTAATGTCCTGTCCCCCTCCCCTCACCCCCTAACACTCGGAGACACTTAAGATGTCTCCAAGCAAACCTCCACCACGCAAAGGCTGCTTCTGACGTCCTATGCGAGAGGTTTGCTACAACGGACATAGCATTTATCCAGGAGCCTTGGATAAATGCCGGACGTGTCCTGGGGTTAAGCATCCCATCTGGTAAGCTGCTATATGCAAATGACCAACCTCGCCCTAGAGCGGCGTTGTTAATTAACAAACATCTAACATTTGTTCCCCTCTCTCAGTTCATCACTGAAGACCTAGTGGCAGTCTGGATCAAAATACCCACTGCCCATGGCGAGCAGGAGGTAGTGTTGGCCTCCGCCTATCTGCCCGGCGACTCAGACGCTGTGCCTACGGTGGCTACCTGTGCCCTTATAGAGCATTGCCAGAGGAACCGGCTCCGGTGGTTAATCGCCTGTGATGCTAACGCACATCACACGGTCTGGGGAAGCAGTGACACCAACAAAAGGGGTGAGTACCTTCTTGAGTACATTATTAGTAATAACGTAGGTATACTAAATCGAGGCAACGAGCCCACATTCATTAACGCGATAAGAGAGGAAGTCCTAGACTTAACCATCTGTAGCTTGAATATGTTGTCCGTTGTCTCAAACTGGCATGTTGCGAGTGAGATCACAATGTCAGATCACCAGCACATTAGATTTGATATAGGGTGCGCCCCGCAATGTAGCCTAGTTACTAGAAATCCCAAAAATACCAACTGGGATCTTTTCTGTTTTGAACTTGAGCAATCCAGAAACTGCTCCACCCGTCCGATAATTTCCATAGACGAGTTAGAGTGTGAAGCTACTGTGCTTCATTCAAACATTGAATCAGCATATCACGCTAGCTGCGAACAAAAAGTTCGCAAGATCAGAAGGGCTGTTCCATGGTGGAACAAGAGCCTTGACGATCTTAAAAAAGCTGCGCGAAGGCTCTTCAATAAAGCAAAGAGTGGGAAAACCACATGGGAGTCCTACAAAGATGCTTTAACGCTCTACAATAAAGAGCTGAGAAGGTCTAAACGGGCTACGTGGCGTCAACACTGCGGGCAGATCACAACTCTCCCGGAAGCTGTCAGGCTACAAAAAGCCCTCTCAAAAGACCACTCAAACGGCATCTGTACGCTCAAGAAGCCAGATGGAACACATACAAACAACCCGAAGGAAACGAGTAGCTTACTCCTGGCTACTCATTTTCCTGGGTGCGTGACTGTGGAGCAACCCATCTCAAAGAGCGAGGCACCAACCTACATCTCTGGGATTGGAGAGTGCCCGCACCTGCACGTGGCTATGGTGGCAGACTCCAATAGGGCTGAGAGAGGGGAACCCCCCTATCTCTCAGACCGGATTGGAAACTTGCCCTATAGACTGTTCCATCAAAATAGTGTACAATGGGCTTTACAAAGCTTCAGTCCATACAAATCCCCTGGACCAGATGGAATTTATCCATGCTTGTTGCAGCGGGGACTGCACCAATTCGCACTCCCCCTGGTCCGCTTATTTCGAGCAAGTCTCGTGCTTGGACACATACCAAGCAAATGGGCTAAAGTAAAAGTCGTGTTTATTCCAAAGGTAGGGAAGAAAGATTCCCAATTGCCTAAGTCCTATAGACCGATCAGCCTCAGCTCCTTCCTCCTTAAAACTATGGAGAAGATAATTGACCAGCACATCAGGGAGGTGAATCTCAAGCACCATCCCCTACACAAGTACCAATATGCGTACCAAGCTGGTAAGTCAACTGAGACCGCCATTCATTGCCTCACAACAACCATTGAAAAGGCCATTGGCGCTCAACAAATAGCACTAGGTGCCTTTTTAGACATCTCAGGAGCTTTTGACAATACGTCATATGAGGCTATCCGTGCCTCCCTTGAACGTAAAAATGTCTCCACATCCATCATTAGGTGGATTCTGGAAATGCTTAAATCCAGAACCATAACTGTAGACCTTGGAGGAACCATGACCTCAATCGTAGCCACAAGGGGGTGCCCTCAAGGGGGAGTACTCTCTCCTCTCCTGTGGACTCTGGTCATCGATGAGCTACTCCATAAGCTCAACGACTTAGGGTTCTCCACTCAAGGCTACGCAGATGATCTAGTCATCTATATAGTGGGCTGGCATGAGCAAACCATTTCGGATCGCATGCAGCAAGCCCTCAATATAGCCAATAGATGGTGCCAGGACAAAGGATTGTCCATAAACCCGTCAAAAACTGTCCTAGTTCCATTTACCAGGAAAAGGTGTCTTTCTCTAACAAGACCGTCCCTAAATGGATCCCTCATTGACTTTTCAGTTGAAGCTAACTACCTAGGAGTTACACTTGACTCCAAGCTTAACTGGAATGTACACCTTGAAAAGACCATAAACAAAGCCACTCGGGCATACTTCGCCTGTAACAGGCTGTTCGGTAGAACATGGGGCTTAAGTCCCAAAATGATCTACTGGTCTTTCAATACTGTGGTAAAACCGATCTTAACCTATGCATCTCTTGCTTGGTGGACGAAATCTACCCAAAAGACAGCCTCGGCTGCACTTACCAAAATACAACGACTTGTCTGCATTGGCATTACTGGAGCCATCCGTACATGTCCCACTGCAGCACTTGGAGTCATAACCGGCATACCCCCTTTATCCATCACCCTGAAAAAGGAGGCCTGCCTGGGGGCACTTCGCCTTCAAAACATCACCAACATAAAAAGTGGTGATCTTATCGGGCATCTTCGGGTTCTCGAACCCCTAATAAACGAGCCCATTCTGCGCGTAACAGACGAACAGAAACCTAAGCTTATCCTCCACAGAAACTTTTCGATAGTCTTGCATAACAGACACGAGTGGGAAAGCAAATCAATATCTCTGCCCAGTGGATCACAAACGTGGTACACTGACGGGTCAAAACTGGAAAATGGTAACACCGGGGCTGGTATTTTCGGACCAAGGTTCAATAAATCCATAGCCATGGGAAAGTCTCCAACCATCTTCCAAGCAGAGATATACGCTATAGAAATCTGTGCTCGTGAATGCCTACGCAGAAAAATGCAAGGTGCACGGATTTACATCTTCTCTGACAGTCAGGCAGCGCTCATAGCGCTAAGATCCTTTGTAATCTCCTCCAAACTTGTAGAGAACTGTTTCCATCAGCTGAACGCCCTTGCCTCCAAAAACACCCTAACGGTAGGCTGGGTGCCGGGGCACGAAGGCCATATAGGAAACGAGGTGGCTGACTCCTTAGCTAAACGCGGAGCGTCGACACCACTAATCGGCCCTGAACCGTTCTGTGGACTCTCGAAAGGACACAAAAGAGAACTGCTCAGGAAATGGGAGGAAACGGAAATAAGACGTCACTGGACCGACAGTGCAGGGCTGAGACAAGCCAAACAATTTCTTGTCCCCCAGATGATGCGATCAAAACGCATCATCAATCTTAAAAAGAGCGAAATTCGCACTCTAACAGGCTACCTAACAGGTCACTGCAACCTAAGGTATCACCTTAAGAAATTAAAACTTTCAGAGATCGACACATGCAGATTCTGTGAGTTGGAGCCAGAAACATCAGAACATGTTCTATGTGAATGCCCCTCGCTAAGCAGGCGTCGACTTCTACACCTAGGAGGTGAACTTATCCCCCCCTACAGGATTTGGGAACATATAGACCCTACCAAAGTGCTCTCCTTTATCAAAAGCCTCGGTACAGAGACTCTACCCTAATCCTACAGGCCGGCACAAAAGATCTAACATCTGGTCGCAGTGTAATAAGGCCCTTGTAATAATAATAATAATAAACAAAATCAGCTGTTCTGTTTTATCTCTACCTACGACCCGTCGTCAGGTTTGGGCATGGGCGAGTAAATTTTTTTTGACAGCTCTTGTTACATCTCGGTAAGTATTACATACTCGTTGATGGCTAATTTGGCCGACTTAGGCCCAATTTTTCAATGTCCGGTTAAATTTTCGTTAGCTAAACGCAAATTTAATTTAATGGTAGTGTTAAACGATTTCGTTTTCTCAAAGCCAAATTTACCCTTCATCGATAAGTAACTATCGACTTAACAGCGTTGCCACATATATGCACATTTTGCCAAATATAGCGAGCGGTTCAGCTGACTTTTGCTGTTTTTCGGCAACATTGAATGATTTCTGTTTAAAATCCCACATATGATTAATTCGAGCGCAAAAGAACTTAACTGTTTACCTATTACTATGGCACGCCAATTGATCTACAATCCTTGCAATAATGATTTTGCACGTAGATTTTGTAAGCCTGAACCACTGTACAAATTTGGCATCGTCCAGTTCAGTGAAATAGTTCACCCTATCCCTTTAAATCCTCGTGTTATTTACGCGTGGCTCTGTTTCATCAAATTGCGTCTCCGTTGCATGGACAAAAAACACTCTTTTATGTGATGCCATTTTAATTTAATAACAAAATACATAAACAATTCAAGGGACAGCTGTTTGCCTCATCGATAATTCTTAACGATATATCGTGACAAAAAATCAGCTTAAATTTTAAACGCAACCCAGCCTTCCGGTTAGTTTGTTTTTCATTTACTCCTAACCGGACATCGAGAAACTCAAATTTGACTAAACGTCAGTTAGTTTACCTAACCGGACATTGAGAAATTGGGCCTTAATGTCAAAAATCATATGTTCTTTGATTTTTGCGGCAACACATCGCACTTTTGAGTGCGACTTTACTATTTATTTATTTGATTCTGACAATTTATTTACTTATATCCGACGCGTCGTTTGACCTCCGGGATTGGCAGAAACAATACTTGAACTTCGATCTAATACTGAAGCACGTATTCAATTTGAGAGCAAATCCAATCTGTCGTCTTTTTGGATGTCAAAAGCTACGAAGGCTTTCAAAATTGCACATGAGGAGGCGGTAAAAAATTTGCTGCCATTTGCAACAACCTATCTTTGTGAACAAGGCTTTTCCACTCTAATGAACATAAAAACGAAAAACAGAAATCGATTAAACGCCGAAGACTGTATTCAAAAAGACTGTACATCAAAAAGTCCTAATTTTGAAGTAATTGTATCAAGCATGGAGCAACATCATTTCTCCAAAAACTAAGAGAGAAACCTTAAAATCTGAATTTTTATTTGATCCAATTTGAGAATTTTATTTTGTTTCTCTATTACATACTTACTATTTTGATAAAACTTTTTATTTTATTTTCCATGTAAATTAATTCAATAAATAATGTTTATTTAAATATACGTTGATTGTCTTCTTTTCAAAATGGGGGAAGGGGTAATATCGACCTACCCAAAAATATTTTGGGGTAATGGTTAAAAAAGTTCCCCGACCGCTGCTTTACCTAATGCAGATCTTTGAGGAATGGCGACTTCCGCCTCCCAACCTAATTTGGTGACTCAAGCTTAAAAACTGGCGACGTAACATGCGTTTCTTATTTTTTAGGGCGGTGGGGCATGGCCCGTTGTTTGGGGGCGTGGCATCCAATGCTTTGATGCATATCAGTGTCAGATTACAGCATATACCTTTATGCCAATTTTGGTGGCTGTAGCTTAAAAACTGTAGAAGATACAGGCAATTTTGTTTATTATTGGAGGGGGGCTGGGGGCGGAAGAGGTGGTCCTGGCATCCTTACTTTTGATGAAATTTTTTGGGAAATGTCACCAGCTTCCTTGCCGCCACATTGATGACTCTAGATGCTAAAATGTGGGATATATGTATGTTTTATCGATTTGCAAATCGAGGTGTATCGACTTGTTATCGATTTCCTATGCCCCCTGAGGTCGTAGAGCCCTTAACTTAACACTTTGTCTAACGAAGGCATGTACCAAGATATTTGCAAGTTGCAAGGCTCTAGCTTTAGCAGTGTCAAAAAAAGTTGGGTTCATACGAACGGGCGGACGGACAGACACCATGACGGTATCAAAGAATAACTAGAAAGCAGGCTCTAGTCGAGAAATCCCGACTTGGACATAACCTTAACCCGTTACATAACGCGTACTGTAATTTGTAAATATTCACCCAATGACCAAGTTTTAGAATAAGATATCTCCGTTTTCTTCCCCGATTTTGATCAAATTTGCATAAATGTTCATTATTTTAAGAACCTCGTTTCAACAATTTTCAAATTCGATATTTTTTGTTCTCGATCACATGTGTATAGCGGACACCAGAAGTGGTATCAAAAATTTGGAGCAGACTTATTCTCCTCATGGTATAGGAGAGCTTAAGTTGCAAATTTAAAGTCTCTGAGATCGGCGCATTCACACAGACATGGCTATATCGACTCGGCTGTTGATGCTGATCAAGAATACATTACTCGATAGGGTCGGAGATGATTTTTTCTATTACCTCCATAATTACCCGTTTCATGGGTTATATCCTTAACCAAATTTGCAAAGATTGTGTGGATAAATGCGAAAATAATAAGGAATGTTTTTGTATTTAAATTTTATAAATAGAGGATTCCGAGTTACAAGCACTTTTGGCGGTGACAGTGTTGATTAAACTGCGATGTCTAGTTATTTTGGTGCTGCATTTGCGGTTGGAAATGGCCTTTGTTTTGTTCGGAAGGTTGTTGCTTCTGATTTTGCTGAGGTTGTTGTTGCATGGATTGCAAAGAAGGATTTTCTGGTGTCGGTCCATCATAATCGTTAATTTGATTGGGACTTAATTGTACGGGAAGTGACTGTACATGCTGCTGCTGTTGGTACTGTTGGTCATGCTGCTGCTGCTGTTGTGCGTTTTGGTATTGCTGTTGTTGTTGCATTTGATTTAAATTCTGACTGTGAATAAGAGGGCTCGGAGGGTGTGCTTCATAGGCGACACCATTTGACGGTGGTGCTGCGAAATAGCCTTGCGGCATACTTGCATGTGGTGGCAGCTGACCCTGATCAATCATGCGTTTCACTTCCTGTTGACGCTTTCGCTCAAATTCCAAATACTCTTCGTGTGAAAACTGCGGTTGTTGATCGATGGTTTCCCACTCTGGATCTTTTTGGAATTCCTCTTTCGTGGCCTGCTGCATAAACTCATTGATGCTTATGAGCCCATCATGATTGGTATCAGTTTCCTGAAAAAAAAAATTTGAAACGATATTACGCGCAAAAGTTTTGTGCAGAAAAAGACTTAAGTATGGTATGTATATATAAATTAGTAGTTTAAAATGGTGACTCTAGTGCAAAAACTGGCGACGATACATGCATTCCGGGTTTTATTCGGGCGGTGGGGCCCGTTGCTTGGGGGCGTAGCAACCAAAGTTATGATGCATATCTGTGTCAAATGTCAGCATCTATCTTTATGCCAATTTTGGTGGCTATAGCTTAAAAACTGTAGAACATACAGGCATTTTTGTTTAAAATTGGAGGGGGCTGGGGGCGGAAGAGGTAGGCGTGGCTTCGAAACTTACGATGCAGTTTTTTGGGGAATGTCACCAGCTATCTTGCCTCCAAGATTGGTGACTCGAGCTTCTAAAATATGGGATATATATATACAGTTGTGTTCAAAATAATAGCAGCGCATGTCAGCTTTAACTTTGAGATTGATTAACAATATCATAATGGTTACAAATACAAAATTTTTTTTTTTATTTAGTATTGATATTTAATTTCAAACAAAATAGGCGTGTTTCTTCATCAAAAAACTTCTTTCATTTATAAATTTATGTAAAAAATGATAATAATGGCGAAAATGTTCTGTTCAAAATAATAGCAGCAAAAATCAAAAGTCCTAAAAATGTCTTCAAAACTTAGTTTATAACTTTATTTACTTTATTACTATGTTATTTATGAACTAATATTTGGTTGTGAACCCCTTATTAGCCAGAACAGCTTTACATCTCCGCGGCATGGAGTCAATTAGCACCTGGCAACGCTTCAGAGGAATCTGAGCCCATGCATCCTGAACAACCTGCCAAAGATGTGCTTTAGTCGACGGTTTCACCTTGGCCACACTTCGTTTGACGTCCCCCCATAAGTTTTCAATAGAGTTCAGATCTGGGGACTGGGCTGGCCATGGCATAACGTCCATCTTCTCCGTTGCAAACCACTGTTTGGCAAGTTTGCTGGTATGCTTAGGATCATTGTCCTGTTGGAAAGTCCATTTTATTGGCATTTCCCAAGAGGAATATGGTAGCATAACATTTTTTAGTATATCCACGTATACATGTTGATCCATGATCCCATTAATCATGTGGATAGGGCCTACGCCGCTGTACGAAAAGCAGGCCCATATTAAGATTTTTAATCCACCATGCTTAACTGTCTTTAGCGTGTGGTTAGAGTGATATTCAGTATTTGGCAGACGACGCACATATTGTCTGGATCCAATTCCACCAAACAACACAATTTTACTCTCGTCAGTCCAGAGAATGTTGCGCCACTTTGTTATGGGCCATTTCAGGTGCTCTTTAGCAAACTGTATTCGAGCTTTTATGTGTGTAGAAGTAAGTAGAGGCACCTTCCTTGGACTTCGGGCCTGGAGTTTGTGCTCCAGAAGTCTTCGCCGAATAGTGACACTACTCACTGACAAGCTTAGGTCTGCTTTTAATGAATCTGCAGACGCGAATGGATTAGCCTTGCTGGAGCGCTAGTTAATGGCATTAAAGACCATTTTAGCAGAACATCCAACCAATCTTTCGATTTCCCTGTATGTTTTACCTTGTTTTCTAAGGCTTAGAATCCATTCGCGCTTTTCCATTGAGCAATGACTGTTTCTACCCACTATAGTACAATTTTATTCATTATTATTATGTATTCCGATGTATATAATAGTTAACACATTAATTCAACCTACTTTCATGAAATTAACAACTTTTACTTGAATATTTGTAATGTTTAAATGAAGCGCTGCTATTATTTTGAACAACACAATTTCGGTGTACTTACGCAAAATTATCTATAAAACGGTAAATCACAGCTATTCCAACGGGATTTTTTCGTTTTTCTCTTCCCCACACTCTACTATAAAAAAAATGTACACAAGTGTTTGATCTTCAAGAACGAACACGCGTAAAATTTGGTCATATTTGTCAGCAAAAAGTGCGCTGCTATTATTTTAAAAACAGGTGTATATATATATACTAGAAAACCTGGCGAACTCCGTTACGCCACCTCGTTTTTTTTTAAACATTTCGTGAATCGGGATCACTTCCATCGAACAATTCTTTTAGTGGCTGTTGTGGTGTAAATAATGGATCCAGTTAAGTTTTTCACTTGCGCCGCACAATCCACCCATTTCTCTTTTGAACTTTAACGCATTGCAATATCGTCACTGTCGTTCTCAGTGGGATCATATTGGAATGCCAGGCGATTGTATGATGCCAATGATCTTCGTATACAAACGGGCATTTGTATCAATCGGGCATTTTCTCTTATTATATTTAGTCTTTCTTTGCGTAAGTTCTGTCTATACTCTTCTTGCTGGCTTGCATGTCTTGTGCGGCGGCCGATGTTCGCACGTCGTCCTCTAGGCATTTTAGATTATGGACAGACTGGTGAATTTTACCTCAAATGTACAATCCACATAATTTACATAGTTCAACTTACCACCTTAAAGATAAATGCCTGCAGTTGAAATTAAATAAAAATTTGCACAATAATCGTGATTGTTTGGATGGTTTCCAATTGCACTGTTAATAAACGAATTATTTTAACCTCATTTTTACAATGTCAAATAAAATATACAGAACATATTACAATTAGAAGCTGTCAAACAATGTAACGACATGTAATCGAATGGTTACATGATTAGGGATTTCTGTTAAGGATTTTCTCGGTTTTCCTGCATTCCTGTTGAGCATTTCCCTAAAATTTCTTTGCTACAAACCTCACGGAGCCCTAGACCTTTCCAACGAATGCAAAAGCGTGGAAATCGGTTTTTGCGTTCTGGAGTTATATCGTCAGAAAAAATTCAGACTTATTTTTATATATATAGATAACACATTATCGATTTGCACATCGAGGTGTATCGTTTTGTTATCGATTTTCAAGGCCCCCTGAGGTCGTAGAGCCCTAAATTTAACACTTTGTCTGGCGAAGGCAATACCAAGACATTTGCAAAGTTGCAAGGCTGTAGCTTCAAGGGTGTCAAAAAAAAATTTGCGGACAGACACCATGAAGGACATTGCACACACCCAATATACTACGATACCTTTGGTATCAAAGTATAAAAATAGAGCATGAACTAAAAGAATGTGTAAGATTAACAAACAATATTTTAATATAAATCAGTATGCAAAATGAAATGAAATGAAAAAGTATAAAAAATTAAAATATTCTGGAAAATTAAACAAAAATTTAATGATCCAACATTTGTTGCAAGGATTGGGAAAAAACCCAATCAGATCATAAGATTAGTGACTATGACAAGATAAGTAAAGCAGTATGGATCTTTTTAGTAAAGGAATGGAGGCCTCAAAGGACACTTGTGAAAACATCATTGTAGTCTGCGCACGCTACACGAAACGATCAAGGTTAATGGGTACAAAGTTACGAGAAGATCTAATAGGGACAGTTAAGTGTATTCGACATAATTGAATGGCTGAGTCGATTTCACCATTGAGAAAAAACTTCTAAGTGCAAATAAAAGAAATTTCTTCTGAACAGATTCGATTCTATCCTGATGAATCCTGTATTGCGGAGACCACACACAAGATCCATATTCAAGTATGTGTCGCACTAGGGATGTATAAAGTGTTTTAGTAGTGTAGGGACCGTTAAACTCTTTCGACCACCGCTTGAAACCAACTACATTGATGGCTTTATTACCATGCTCGATATATGTAAATCAAACTTTTATTTGGGTCAAGAATAATGCCCAAATCCTTCATTTCTAATACGCGATTGAGTGGGAAGCCATCAAGCAAGTACCGAGCAATATGAGGAGTACTTCTACACAAAGACATCACTTTACATTTAGAACAAGCGAAATTAAGTAGGTTAAAGCTGCATCAATCAGATAGTGCACTTAGATCCGACTGTAGTAAATTACTGAAAGAAGGTTCAATTTTACGTCATAAGCAAACATGTAAACAAGCGAGTTAGATACTTGGGAACCCAATAATGTATAATTTATGAAGCAAAAGTGAATGACTAACAGAATCAAATGTCTTACTAAAATCGGTGTAAATAACATCAGTTTGCATTTTGTCCTGAAACCCTTTAATAACATCAGGACCAGTCGAGAAGCCCGGTTTGATCAGGTTAAGCTCACTGAGAAGCGAACACTTAGTTAAAACTGGGGCAAATATGTATGTAATTTGACATTTGAATTTGGAAAGGATAAGTTTTACTATAACTATGAGAACTCCAAGAATAAACTGATTGAAAATATTCAGCAAGTAGATCGGCCACAGCCTTATCAGAACTTGCTTTTGTATTATCAAGAAATATTGAGGATGGCACACAGAAGGATTTACGTTTAAAGTAAACAAATTTATAAAACTTTTGGATAGAAATTTCTTTTTAGGAACCCTTTCATGCCCGCTGTTGTTACGATTGTGTTTTAGACTTTTTTTTTTAATTCATTCTAAATATATTAATTGCCCAAGATAGTTTTTATACGACACCTAGCATGTTGTTAACTCTAGATTATAAGCTAAAATTTTAGCGACTATTTTAATTGGGCATAGTTAAGATTTTTATAGAGTGTGTTACAAATTTTAGTTAAGTCAAGAGTAGTTCCTGGTTTTCTAAATATTTTATTAGATCTTGTTTTTGCATTCTTCAAACCATTCTTGTAAACCAAGGATGTTTGATAACACTTGATAGCCCCAATTCCAGGATACCATCTATAAAATCATCAGATGTGGTTGGTAATTGTGTGAAAGATGAGTCACAAGCAGACCATCCCACATTTGGCAGATTGAAATCAGCAACCACAATAAGATGATCCATGTCTGACAATAAGGACGAAACATGTTGCAAAGCACTTACATAGGACGAATAAATGTTAGTATCACAATTAGGAGGAATGTAGGAACAGGTAATAAAAAGTGAACGACTACTATAAGATACTTTAACACATACAAACTTTGTAACTGGAAGATCATTGGATTGAATTTGTTCAGAAGAAATGCAAGAATCAACAGCGATAAGAGCCCCACCACCCTTACGGGTTGTGCGATCACATCGGAACAAGTTATATTTATTTGGAAAAACAGAGTTATCAGAAATATCAGGTTTTAACCAGGTTTCAGTAAGCGCAACTATTTGTGAATCAAAGGATAGGCTATTAACGTAAAGTTTGGAAAGTTTAGTATTGAGGAGTCTTACATTTTGATAGGTTAGACTAATTACTTCAGTTAGACGTCAAGCATCTTTCCATTTTTAAATTTAACTTCCAGCTCTTTAGTTAAGGGTTCTTTCCAAAAAACAAAAAGGAGTATTGTTTGAGTGTAATTTTATATCTTGTTACTGAGTAAAAAGGAAACCAAGTAACACGAATTACATAAATATAGATGTATGTATGTAGCTACTAGATATGTTACCAGACTGAGAGCGAGCGAGCACGCAAATATATATTCATTTTGCTGTTCGCCTGGAAAGAAGCCCGAAGATTGGCAACAATTTTGTGGAAAAAGGTTGTGTGTACAATATGTATGTATATATATGTACATACACGTGTAACTAAAAGTGACGATCTATTTCAGCTTGTGCGGCAGTCGACGCAACAAAAAAAACAACCCGGCACGCTATACAGAACTGATTTAGCTATGAGTGCATACATAAAAATTATCACATACATATATTTATGCATACTTTTTCCATGCGTTTTGATCTTATACTTATATATTGTTGTTGTTTGCTCATTTTAACTCAACAAACCCGGGTTTGAAACCGAGCCCGAGGTTCTAAAATATTCAGAGCCCGGTTTTGGAACCTCTGTTAATTTTCAACCTAGGATTCGAACCGGAACCGAACCCTGGCAGTTTTTTTCAAGGGTTTGCAGCTCTGATACGCATAAGATCGAAAAAAAAAAAAATTAAAATTGAATTTGAACATTGTGTCCACCCAAACTAATCATTAAATTAAACTAACCTGAAAGTAATGTTCTCGCATTCGCTCCATTTCCTCAGCTCGCTCGCGCATATCATCCTCGGGCAGATTGCTTTGGTAAACCTTATCTAACTCCTTTACGAAAAGCGCTTTAACCTCAGATTCATCCCAATAGCCATTGCTATCTACGTCATGAATGGAGAAAAATGTTTTTGGATTAAAATCTTCCTTTTCCATGTGATCCTGTTTTTCCCAGACCTCCTCCAGCTGCGCCTTGTTGCCCGGATGATGCACTTTCTCGTGCTGCTTGTGCTTTTCTTCCCTTTCTTTAATCTCTGTCTCAAATCTTTTGCGTGAGTTTTTATCCATTTCTTGTTTTTGTGCTTCACGCTCGAATTGCTTTTGCATTTCGTACTCTTTAAAATCACCGCGACGTTTTCGATCTGCCTCAGCCAAATCGTCAGAAGTTTTTTGTATCAGCTTGCGCAAATCATCAATTTCAAAAGTGTGCTCATTGTCATGATCCAAATGTTGTAAAGTTTTAAAATGATTGCGATCAATACCATTGCTAAGCTCAAATGCTTTATTGGCTAACCCGCGCAATCGCTCCAATTCGCGTCTTTTTATCTCGTCCAGCTTTGTACGAACATGATGGCTTACATAATCCAGCTCTTGCGCAATTTTGCCACTCTTCGTGAAACGAATAAGGTTATATCAAGGAATCATTCTGAAAGCTGTCAATCATTCAAACTTACACGTATGTCGGCTTCGGGCGCTTTGTCAAGCTTCTTTCTAAACTCAGGATCAGCTTCAAGTGCCTCGACCACCTCCCTCAAGTAACGCTCATATTCCAATGAAACCTCTACATCAGGAGATGAATCATTGCCCTTTTCTAACTTATTGTTTTGAGTCACAGGTAAAGCCTGGATTACACACACAACCATTGCCAACGTCATAAGGTTATAAACCTGTATACAGTTCATAGTTGATAATTTTTGATTCCGACGAAATATTAATGACGAATTTTAGGTATTTGTTGTTAAGAAAATATTAATTGACGTGTCCGTCTTTATAAATGTTAGCCAATTTTAACGAAACTCGTTGTGACTGTCATATGTCATTGTTACAGTGTTGCTTACAATGTACATCTTAATTTTAAGAATAAGATGCTGATTTTATCTAAACAACTATATTTATCAAATAATATTTTGCTCAGGTGCTTTGCATTGAAATTTGTTTCCATTTTAAACGAACTGGCTGTGTCATACCAATTTTTAATACACATTTTAAACATAATTTTTTTCCAAAGTCCTTATTTTCACAATGCAACTAATTGCATGTAGTCAGGGCATTTGTCTTGTTTTACACGGTGCAGCTAGTGGCATGCAGCTTTCTTAATATTCTATTCCAAGCTGTTTCGAATTGCAGATTTCGCTTAAGGCCTTGGCCTGTTTACTCAAAATTTAATTTAATTTAACAGTCAGCTAACTCAATCAAACCTATGGGAACTCTATGTGAGCGTTTACTCAAAATTTAATTTAATTTAATTTATTTTAGTCTAGTTCTGAACCTGCAGGTTGCAGATTCTTAAATCGTTTCGGTGTTGGTAAGCGTGAAAATACAAAACAGCTGATCAAAAAGTGTGATGCAAAACGTTTACATATTCAAATATTCAAATAAACGAGCATAAGATAATTATTTTAGTTGAAAATCATGTTTGTTGTATGATAAAAAGTCAAAATACTTCAAAAATATAATTAAAAATGAGAAGTTTAGGCTTATATAATGCCATAAGCTCAAGTAAAAATGTGTTTAAATAACGATTCAAAATGTAACGGAGGGTTAACAGCACTGCTAACATAATTTTACACGCTTTACAAACTGTTTACTTAAGGCCCAATTTCTCAATGTCCGGTTAAATTTTCGTTTAGCTAAACGCAAATTTAATTTAATGGTAGAGTTAAACGATTTGGTTTTCTCAAAGCCAAATTTACCCATCATCGATAAGTAACTATCGCCTTAACAGCGTTGCCACATATATACACGTTTTGCCAAATATAGCGAGTGGTTCAGCTGACTTTTTTGCTGTTTTCTGGCAACATTGAATGATTTCTGTTTAAAATCCCACATATGCTGGCAAGCCAATTGATCTACAATCCTTGCAAGAATGATTTTGCACGTAAATTTTGTAAGCCTGAGCCGCTGTATAAATTTGGCATCTTCCAGTTCAGTAAAATGCATGGACATAAACACTCTTTTATGTGATGCCATTTTAATTTAATAACAAAATAAATAAACAATTCAAATTACAGCTGTTTGCCTTAACGATAGTTCTTAACAATATATCGTGACAAAAAATCAGCTTAAATTTTAAACGCAACCCAGCCTTCCGGTTAGTTTGTTTTTCATTTACTCCTAACCGGACATTGAGAAACTCAAATTTGACTAAACGTCAGTTAGTTTACCTAACCGGACATTGAGAAATTGGGCCTAAATTAAATTAAATTTGGAGTAAACTCATACATTTCCTTAAACTAAATTATATTAAATTAAATTTTGAGTAAACAGGCCTTTATAGGTTGCAATAGCTTGGCCAATGGCAACAAGAATGAATATAATACTGAGCAGTGCCTAAAAACTCCAGAGAGCAAAATTTTAAATCTCTGAGCCCAAGCCCTCCCTCCCTGTTCACCATGTTAGGCCGATTTAATTAATTATTTGATTTCGGTAGTTTTTTTCCGAGTAAATAAGAGTTGCTACCATTAAAAATAAATTGCCCATAATTTTATTGATGCAGGGCATTTGTGTGCTATTTCATAAATAACAAAATTAAAATAATCTAAGTCGTTTCTTTTGTAGTTTTTATACAAAAATATATTGATATTTTTCCGACAAGTAACTCATGATGCTTGACAACTCTGCCATTAAAACTTGCTTGAACAGCTGTTGTACACCAAATGGCAAAATGCTTTACAAAATGTTTAAAAATTTATTTTAATAAAAAAAAAACATGAATTAAAACATTTTTTATATTCAAATGTACTTGCAATATGTGCTATATGTGCTTAAGCTAAAAATTCCCTTGCTAGAATTTTAAACTTATTATGCATTAGACGTTTTAATTTGCTGAAACTAAGCAAAACTCTGGTTGAACAACTTAAAGTTGATTACATAAGCTCGCCGTTTTCAAAACGACATAATCTCGCGCGATATTATGACGTGGTGAAAACGGCGAGTTTGTGTGATCTGCTCCGGAACATAGCAAACTGTGCCTTAGCAGTGGCGTGAGCCACTGCTTCTACGGCGTTTGAAAGTTTGGCAAATCTGTCGAACCAGGGCGTCCCCCACCATAATATCCCATGGGCTACCATATATTAGTGATAAAAAACATTAAAAAAAAATTTGGAGCACTTTTGGGCTGCAGCCCTGGTTCTGCAGACTTACCACAAAAACAATTTTGTTTGTTTGCTTAAAACCGCTTAAGGCACTAGTATGCTTTTTTGTTGCACTGTGCGCGCGCAAATCCGACAGTTTTGCGGTAGTACTGCACTTGCAGTAGCTGCACAAAAATCTTCTTTCGTTCGTGTCATCTTTTCGTGCCCAAGCTTTAAAGTTTAAACTTATCACTTTTAGGCCTGGCATCCCGATATTTTTGCTTGCATTCTATCGGCATTATTTTTTAATAAAACTTTTGGCGCGAGTAAGATATGGGAAAAACTTCAATGTAGCGATGTACTTTGAGATTGCTTACAACAGAAAACAATCGATCGAAATATCGATACAGTCTCAATACCATCGCATTGAAAGTAAAGATGGCATTGGTAAGTATCGATCAAACAAAAAACATAAATATCTTCTTGTTTCATACTGTGTGCTTGTACGAAAAATAAGCGGAAAAAAGCTTGATTTAAAAAGAAAAAAGCCAGAATTCCCGCTAGCAAATGACTTTTAAAAAAAGCCAGATTTGATGGGAAAAAAGCGGAGTTGGCAACACTGCGCCAGAAGCTGGTACCGATTTTGCACACCTCGGCTTGTCTATTACTACGTTTATGCTATGAAATTCACGCTTTCTTCAATTCGCAAAATCAAATTTGTTCCTGTTTATGCAGCTTTTGCAAATTCACAAAATGACCAACTTTTTGGCAGATGTGGCAGCACCAACGCAAACTTAAGTTGGCTGCGCCTCTAGATTATAACAGTGTGGTAGCACATAAAAGCGGAAATCAGCTGTTCAATTCTAAACAAAGCTGGCTTAATATGTTATTTTCCTTCACTAAGCCAAGCAGTTCGGCCACTTCATCGTCCGCCCAAAACGACCGCTTGCTCTGAAAATCCATATTCATGGATATCTATGAGCTAGAATCTTATTTTTATGTGCCCAAACAATTGGCTAAAATTTATGAACAGCTGTTGGCTAAAGCTCAATGTTACCAGACATTGAGAAAAAAAAGATCTGGTAGCATCTGCGCAACTTAAGTTGGCTACGCCACAGCATTTCATGAATTGACGTCGAATTCATAGTCAACTTTCGTGTGTAAGTGAATTCATGAAATGGTGTTTATGCACGCACTTTCGGAGGCATTTCATGAAATGATTTTGCAAAATGAGCATAGCATAAACGTAGTATATGAGTAAGAGGTCGGTGTCACTACTCACTTGCTCACTGCTCAGTTGCTCACTACTCACTGTTCAGTTGCTCAGCTGTTCAGTTGCTCACTGTTCAATGTATACCCAATTGAATGTAAACTCCCACTAAAGACAATAACAACCTTTTTTCAAATATTTTTTCAACGAAAATAAGGAACTTCAGTTTATTATTTTTTAATTCGAGAGCCGAAGGCCTGGACGCTAGCGCATTATTATTTACTTAGTTTAAGTATTCTTTGTGTATTAAAGCTAATATTAAAAATATATATATTTTAAATTCAGCATTCAATTCCACAAAATCACCAACGGCTTAAATAAAAGTAGTGCTGGAATGTGTTTGGTAGCTCATTGCTCAGTTGAGCTGAACAGTGAGCAACTGAAAAGTGAGCAATTGAACAGTGAGCAGCTGAACATGTTCACTCGCTCAGTTTAATGAACAACTCTTTTTTGTTCACTCACTCATGAGCAACCCAACACTACTTTACACACTGTTTTCTTAAATTAAATTAAATGTAGAGTAAACGCATACATTTCCTTAAGTTAAATTAAATTAAGGAAGAGCGATCCGACTGAGCGCACGTACACGTGATTCATGAATCGCGCACACCATGATCACATTCATAGAATTAAGCAAATCCATGCATGTCTGTGTCGTACGTGTGAGTCGAGTTCTTGGTCCAAACCCAAAGAGGCGGCTTAAGACTTGACAGAGCGCGCGCGTTGCCCTTGTGAGCGGTGCAGGATTTCGAAACTTTAAGAAATCTCGATCCGATCATGTGTGTTTGTTGTTGCCTATTTGCGCTAAATCTCTTAATTATGAGCGCGCTCTGCACGTCAAAGAGAAAGCATAATATCCCTACCTCCTTCGCACGCACTAAATCAAAGCTACGCCTAGCTAAGAGGCTGCAGTTAAGGGAATTTAATTGCTTAAATGCACACGTACACGCGTGAATCTGCATCATGAATCACTTGTATTGGGGCCTTAACTGAAAACTGAAAGGGTCAGCGCAAAAGGTCTTTATTGTTTTGTTATTGTTATTTGCCAAGCGCGCGTCGCTAAGCTGGCGCACACACACGCATACCAACATACACGAATGCAAACGTTCAAACGGTCTGCGAATGAGCAGAGCCAAAGGGAAACAAAAAATGTGGTTGTTCCTGAGCGGAGAGCGATTTATTCAAGAGACGTCATGAACGGTTCATCACTGACTCGTTGGTCAAAGGGTCCGTATATAACAGTTACATTTGGAGAACGAAAAAAGCTCAACAGTAATTTGCGAGCTCTGGTTTAGACCAATCATTATTATTATAAAATTCTTTTTCAAACTATCGTAGTTATATTTTAAGAAAAAATTAATACGAATAAACTCGTTATTTTTATTTTGTGCCTCCTAATTTTTCTATCATTTTCACATATTTTACATATTGGTGCATATTCGATACGAGTGGGTCGAAACACTCGAGATTCTGTGTAAACACGCGTTTGGCCCAACCATGCAAAGTGATGTATAAACATTAGGCGTTCGAACTCGATTTGAGCGTAAGCCAAACAAACATAGCACTTGCTTGATCTCGGGTGTGTTGTGTTAGTTCGTTTGTGGGACCCTAAGCGCTGCGCACACTTACAAGTTCGAGCTAGGTCAATCACGCATTCTGATTTGATCAAAATAAATATTCAACAAGCGTTCGCAATCTTACTCGGGCATATTCCTTGCAGCTCTCTGATAGAAACCATGACGGACATTGCACAAAGCCAATATATGTACATCTGATACCAAAGGTATTAGAGAATAAAAACAATAAACAGCACTTAAAAGCCAAACAAAAAAAGTTATCTTGTCTCCGTTAATATTGAATTTCATTACAATGCTTACACAAATATGGAACTTGTATTAAATAAAACGGACATTTCGTCACTCTCGCAACACACTTTTACGGCCAGTAAACACTGCTTTTGCGTAACGGTTGGCATTTTGTTTTATGTGTACTGAGCTTAAGGGTATAATTACAGCTGCTACTCCTTTCTGGTTCGATACTTACATACA
The DNA here is from genome assembly GCA_018152965.1 of Scaptomyza pallida. NCBI lineage: Eukaryota > Metazoa > Arthropoda > Insecta > Diptera > Drosophilidae > Scaptomyza > Scaptomyza pallida. The sequence goes on from JAECXP010000196.1 coordinate 894,602, forward strand.
TATGTAATTAATTGAACATGCTTAAGTCCAACAAATATTTTTATTATCTATTATTTTTAAATTTATTTAAAGCAAATTTTAATTGAACTCTGAAGAAATTATGGCTAAAAATCAAACTTTAGACAAAAGTCAAACAACCAAGAAAAATGTATTAGGCAACGTTAAGTACGCACGCATTTGCCAATTTATCAACTGTTTTAACAGTGGGCTTCCAATGGACTGCCAGTTGGACATGGTTCATAATTTGTTTACAGACGTAAAGCCGCTGGCACTTATTTGCATTCTGCAAACCGAGATTTTTAACTATGCTCGCGGCCACCATTGGCGACACGAACAGTATGTCAAAAAGATGTTAAAAAAGTGCGTAAAAACTACATATATGCAACATTTCTAGTCAAATGAACAGTTTGTTTTCTTTCCATGTTAAGCTATGAAGATCAGTGCCTACTGTCCAGAAACAATTCCTTGATTGTCCGCACAGCAAGTATGGAATCCATAAATCCGATTGCGCTATGCCGGCTGCTACTGCAAGAAAAGTATGAGCTTAAGCAAAGACCCCAGGTTTCAAGCCTTCTGAAGGTGCCACATTTAATCGATAATTCACTTATGGCAGACAACGTACAGCAGTGCTTGTATAGCGACAACCAGGAGGGACCAGTTACGGATCTACGTCGAAGACTGGTTGGTGAGGAGTACGAGCTAAAGCTTAAGCACTTGGCCAAGAAAGCAGGCATATACTTTTATGATGAGCAAGATTTGCGGCGCATGGGATATGACAAGACACCCGATATTAAGTTAATATTGCCATTCCTTTACAAGGGGCTTGTGGTTAATTGGATTGAGAGCAAGGCTAACTTCGGAGATCCAAGGAGCCACAAATGGAATATACAACAGCAGTTGTATAGTTACTGCAATCGGTAATTTTCTGCCACCTAATTGATAAATCGCATTTCATTACATTTATTTTTTGTGTTTAGCTTTGGACCTGGCATTATTATTTACTGGTTTGGATACCACGAAGAAACTTCACAATTGCCCGATAACAATATTGGCATCACAGTGCTTACAGATTTCCCCGCTCTTGAAGATTTAGTTTTCATGCAACTGTCAGAACAAAGTTTTGATATTTAAAAAATAAAACAATAAAGCACAAAACACCTGCTCATTCCACGATGTTTATTACACACTGATACCAAGTATATTGGGTATATAAGGTTTGTGCAATGTTCGTCGCCCTTGAAGCTAGAGCCTTGAAACTTTGCAAATACTTAAGTAACATGTCTTCGTCAAATTAAGTGTTAAATTTAGGGCTCTACGACCTTAGAGGGCCTGTTAAATCGAAAGCAAGTCGATACACTTCGATGTGCAAATCGATAAATTTGATGGAAAGATAGCTGATGACATTCCTCAAAAAACTGCATCAAAGTTTATGGCTCTTTCCCCCCGCCCCCTTAAAATCTTCCTTCTGTTTTAGTTAGCATTTAAAGTAGGTTCATCTGATAGAGCCCTCATTTATGCTTTACAAGCATCAAGAATGTCTTGCCGCTATCAAAACAAATGAATAAAGACTTAGCCCTCTATGGCGAGCAAAACCTGGATGGCTCTTCGTTAAACGAGAACGATTGTCCTCCTTGTTTTGACTCCAAAGCATTTGCAAATCCCCTTCAAAAACACTAATACATATGCAAAACAAAAAAATGGCTGTACCTAGCCTAAGCATGTTGTTGCAAGCGCATTCGTATATTATACAGTGGATCAGCATTTACGGTTATTTTACGTGATTTTGTTGAGCAGCCGGCGTAGAATGACTCCCATTTTTATTTTTTTTTTTTTTGTATAATCCAAATCTTTTGTTTTTTTACAATGTAAGACATAGACACAGATTTTACTCGTCTTCTTTTTGCATTCTTCAAAAAGTACCGAAACCAAATGCATTCGTGCAGGGCTCTATCATGACACAGATATGCATAAAAACGGGACATGTCCGACCGCCATAAAAATACCCGGAACGCATGTATCTTTGCCAGTTTTAAAGCTAGTCACCAAATTTAGTTGGGAGGCGGAAATCGCCAATCCCCAAAGGTCTGCATTAAAGGGAGTTGGATGCCACACCTAGCTCTTAAAATCTGAAATCTCTATATCTTTCTCAGTTTTGGCGCTAGAGTCACCAAATTTCGTGGACATATTGTTAGTGACATCCGTAACAGATCTGTTCACGCTAGTCTCCAAACTTGGTAGGGGAATAGAAGGTGCCATCCGCCACAGATATACATCACAAATTTGGATGTCACGTCTACCCGTTCTGCCTGATATTTATACTTAAAACCCCCATATATTTGCACACAGAATCCTTAAAACAGCTATGTGACTGGTATCATAGTATATTTTTTTTTTTTTATAGTTTTAATTTAATTATTATTTTCTTAGTTAAAAATAAATTTCCTCAAGTTGAACTGATTACAAAAACACTTTTCTAATTTTTTGTTTCCAGAAATTTCGTTTAAACTCATAAATCACGTTTTTAGACGGCAGGTAAATAGAATATTTATTTTCATTCAAATTAAATAGTTATACATACATATATACTTTGTTAAAAATGTTTGTTCGAAATACCATTTTTCTTCCAAAAATTGATCATTTAATTTTTCGTTGCTTTTTCTTGTACAGGTTGGCAATGTTGTGTGGTTTTTAGCATTGCACGAAAACTAAAAAAAACTTTTTAACTCCTCAAGCATGCTGTTTTTCGGATGCTTGTTCCCAAAATGCTGTTTGTAAGTCTTTGGATCTGTCATTTGTGGTTAGGTATCATTGCCCGACCACTTACAAATCTTTTAGCTCCTCAGGCATGTCGTTTTTCGGGTGCTTGTTCTCAAAATGCTGCTTGTAAGTCTTTGGATCTGGCATTTGTGACTGAAAAATTAGAATTATTTTTCCATACTTTTATATTTTCAAAGATTTGGCTTACTTTACACAATACGCATATATGCACCAGAGCTTTTTGGGCTGCCTTCTTTTGATCGTTGGCACTATGGCCCTGCTGTTTTTTCATCTTTGCTTGCTTGTCGGCGGCCTTTGCCTGCGATTGTATTTTCTGATGGCCGCGAGCCATTTTAACGCTTTAAGTCCTAAAACTATAAAACATTACAATATTAACATGCTTGGCTGTTTGTAAATTATACTGTTAAAAGTTATGCACTTAAAAAGTGATGGAACGTGTAACGCATAGAAGAAAACATGACATAAAGTATATATGTACATATGTTCTTGATCAGCATGCATCGCAAGCTGAATCGATAGACATGGCCGTCTGTTTCTATACAAACTGTCCCACTGTACTTGGCATTTGGATCTGATAGTTTGGCCAAGGTCTTTTGGTTGTTGCCGTTAGATCAAATCGGATTACAAAATTATGTCTGCCATACAAATTTAAGATCTTTGACAAGATTTTTACCAGCTGGTCTTTTCATCTGTGTATAATATTTGGCATACCGAATATAGCATCCTACTACTTATCAAGTCTGTTTTCTATTAACATAGGCGGCGGTAATAGCACTGCACACAAGTTAAAATATTGTGACAAAAAGTGTGTTTTTTATCAATAAATATTTAGCGCTCATCAAGTAACTTCCTGATGGTTTAACACATGTGCAAATTTGAATGTACATATAAGTATGTAAGTATGTATTGCCACGCTGCCTAATGCATAATTTGGACATATTCCGTTTATGCGCCTATGCTGGTAATGCCTCACCTTAGAAAAAAAAACAAGTGTGCTGCGCTGTTGAAAAAATTCAGTTGTTGCACTTTAAATTGATTTTAAATACCCGAAATTATTTATACTTGTGAACTCGTAATTTTTGTGTGCTGGTTATTTTTTAATATTATTGTTCTGTAAAGTTTTTTTTTTGCGATGAAAATAATTAACGATAGTAAGTATTATCGATACTTTCATGTAATAACTCGATCTTATTATAATTTCTACATATAAACTTAAATAGGGTCTTTCCATTATACTGTTAAATTAAATTTTATCGGTCATTTACCAATCCTGATTCCATTATGTAGTTACTGAAAGTTCAGTAAATTAATCAGCTATTTTGATCTGAGTTTGATGATTCAAAGTAAGAATAATAAACAAAAACTTAACTTTTAAAATTGTAAAAGCCTTTTTGTCGAATTTTATTGGTAAACGTGCTTGGCCTGCAATCTTTGTTGCTTGTAATTCAGAAAACATTATACAAATTTAAATATTGCGCTTACCTTTGCACATTTCAATCACCTGTTTTAGCTATGTTAAAGTAATGTTATCCATTAACAGCGATATTTCAGCGAAGTTACTCGAAAAAGTACTCTACTCGATTACCAGTTATTCCCAGTTACCATTGATTGAAGGTTTACTGCAGTAAATTCCTTAAGGGAAAATACTCGCAAAATGAGCTTCAGTTACTCAAAATGGTAATAATTGAGAAAACCTGGATAATGGAAATACACTATTATTTAAGATTATATAAACTTACTAGAAAACCAGGCGAACTCCGTTACGCCACCTCCTTTTTTTTTAAACATTTCGTTTGAGGATTAAAACATGAAAAATGAAATTTTTGAAAAGCAATATTTTTATTTCTTTAAGTAACAGCAAGAAGTGTAAAGACAAAATTAAGCGAAGATAGCCAAAATATAATAAGAGAAAATGCCCGATTGAGTACGCGAAGATCATTGGCATAATACAATCGCTTGGCATTCCAATATGATCCCACTGCGAACTACAGTGATAATGACAATTTAGATATTGGACCAATGACGACTGTATGTCGATATTGCAATTCGCTAAAGTTTAAAAGAGAAACGGGATTGTGCGGCAAGTGGAAAAGTCAAACTGAAACCATTTATACACTTGTTGCTGGCTTGCTTGTCTTGTGCGGCGGCCGATGTTCGCACGTCGTCCTCTAGGCATTTTAGACTATGGACAGACTGGAGAATTTAACCTCAAATGCACAATCCACATACACCTATCCCTCGCTTTGCGTCGGGGATACGTTCCAAAAAAATACGACGCAAATTGAAACGACGCAAAGTGAATTAGGATTTTCTATAGCAAACCATGTAAAATTCGAAGATGGGTTCCAGGGTTACAAAAATACTACTTTTTAAAAAGAAAATTGAGCAGAGTGATCATTAAAACAAACCAAAACAACATTTCATTTTATTACATATTAAACATATAAAAACAAAAAGAAACTAATTCATTTAAAACAAATAAATTCTTCAACAAATTCTTCAGCAAAAATAAAATTAGAATTAATCACTCTGACGAGTCTGATGCCGTAGGCCGGCTTTCTTTAAAAAAAAAATTTGTCCAATGTTTGCTGAACATTTTTTTTTAAAGCGTGAAATACATCTCCTTGTAGCAATTGATATTCGTAGCTACCGCCTGGGACACTTTAAGACTCCTTTCGCTGTCGGGATCGTTTTTTAATAAAATATCCATGCCTTCGTCAATCAAACACATCGCTTTGGAAATTTGTTGGGAGGTTAAATTTTGTTCTTTTGATTTCTATTGAACTGTCAGAGTCATCTTCTTCATTAGCAATTTCCAATTCCAGTTGCAAAAGTTCTTCATTGAAGAATTCTTGGTTGTGCGAGTTTAGCAATTCGTTTATGTCAGTCTCCTCCATACCTTCAAAATTAGACTCTCTAGCTAAATTAGAAATTTCATGACAAACAGCTGGTGTATCATCAACTACTACAGTGCATTTTCGCTGAACACATTCAGGCCATATTTTGCACCAAACACCATTCATGCAAGATGGTTTAATCTCCTCAAACGAATCGGATATAATTTGTATGGCTTTCATAATGTTAAACTTTTTCCAAAACTCTAGCATGGTAGGTTTATCTTGTCCATCAGTCTCACTTATAAGAAGTTGAAAGGTTCGTCGAAAGTAATAACTTTAAAAGTCGATATTACTCCCTGATCCATAGGCTGAATAACTGATGTCGTATTAGGCGGCAAAAATACAAATTTCACGTTTTCTGACAACTCATCAATGTAAACTGGGTGGCCAGGAGCTTTGTCTACTAAAACCAAAGCCTTGAAGCTTAAGTTTTCCTTGTTGCAATAAGCTTTAATTTCTGGAATAGCACACGTTGAAACCCAGTTTTGAAATAAAGATGCTGTCATCCATGCTTTATTGTTTGCACGCCAATGGACAGGAAGAAGATTCTTTGAGCAACCTTTAATAGCTCTTGGATTTTCTGATTGATAAATAAGAAATGGCTTAAATTTAAAATCACCATTTGCATTACCACTAAGAAGAAGAGTCAGTCTATCCTTGCTAGCTTTAAATCCTGACGCCGATTTTTCTGTTTTATATATAAAAGTTCTGCGAGGTAGACGTTTCCAAAATAATCCAGTCTCGTCAACATTAAAGACTTGTTTCAAATTATAGCCACCTTCATGAATTAATGCTTTTAACTCTTTTGGGTAGAGTTCTGCAGCAGCTATATCAGCGCTAGCTGCTTCACCTTTAAGGCGGGTTTACAATGTCAGCGTGAGATTGGATTAAAGCTTTTAACAATCTGAGACGTACACTGGTAGTTTACAAAGTCAGCGTGAAAGTATGCTCGAATTTTCGAAATCAGTTTTATCATATAATAATGTGATGATGCAAGCAGTTCTTGCTGCTGCTGCTGTATATTTGTATATTTTTTTAAGTTAATTTATTTTTACCCGCGCGTTAACAATGTCAGCTGAATTGTGAACATAAATGCAATTCGAACAATCAGCTGATTGTTTTTCGAACTCGGCTAACATATGTGAAATGGCGCAAAAATTATCGATTTGCTTTTTTATATAACAATGATTTTATTGTTATATATTCGTTAATAAGCACTAAATGAATGCTAAATTGTGATTTATATTATTATTTGCCTCTGTATTAAGTAAAATAGAGGTAAAAACTGTGGAGCACATGTAACTAATTTCGAAAAAAGCCATCTATTGAGAGCTTTTAAAACTAAATTTTCGAAAAGCTTTTTTCCACTCCAATCTGAGATGCAAGTGAGGTCGGTTTGAGATTGGAAATGAGTGAGACGAACTTATGTGAAAAATATTTGTGTCAGACAGGGACAAAACATTTTCCAATCTCACGCTGACATTGTAAACCCGCCTTTAAAAGCAATGTTGTGCAGATTTGCTCGAACCTTGAATCTCTCAAACCAGCCCTGACTAGCTTCAAATGTTTCATTCTTGGTTGTATTACTATCACTAGCATTATCAGTGTTGCCAACTCTCACTTCAAGAAAGTAGCTGAAGCCAATGTTAAAAATAGCTGAAAATAGCTAAATTTATTTAAAAACTAGCTTAAAAAATAGCAAAAAAAAAATTGGTTTAAATTAGGCATTTATTCGTCAATGAATGTATTTAAATTAATACCCTCATCACATGATTCATTTGAATTTTAGGATTCATTTGTTTCAATAAGTTTTAGCCACTTATTTGGCACAGAATACTTGAAGCAGCACAGCCCAGCAGTGTTGCCAACTCTCACTTCAAGAAAGTAGCTGAAGCCAATGTTAAAAATAGCTGAAAATAGCAAACTTTTTTTAAAAACTAGCTTAAAAAATAGCAAAAAAAAAATAGTGACGCCAAGCGCGTAAATTTTGCAATCGATATGCAATAAACAGGGCTGCTGGTATTCGCTATCGAGATGCTAGATAGTTAAAAAAAATACATTGAATGTGACCAAATGCAAGCGTCTAAATTAACTTACAGTAGGAATTAGGTATTAAATAGTATATTTTTCGAAATAGCTGAATAATAGCTAAATAAGTTGAAAAATAGCCAGAATTGCAGGCACCTGCAAATTTAAAGAGTCTCCGGCTGACGACATCTGAAAATAGCCAAATCTGGCTAGAAAATAGCTGAATTGGCAACACTGAGCATTATCGCTGGATACTGCTTGACTTTTTATGTCATCAAATATGCTTTTGGCTTTCGTCTGAATTACTTTTGTACTCAATGATATTCTCTGTGCGACTTGATGTTCAATCCAAATAGAAAGCAAGGACTCCATTTTGATCATCAAAGCACTCCTTGTACGAATCATCGTTTTAGCATCTAATAATGTTGCAGGCTTTGCAGCCTCTTTTATTTCATAACCATCTCGATCTCTAATAGTTCTGACAGTTTTTGGAGCCAGGCCAACAGCTTTTGCTACCTCCACAGCTCTTTCGCCATTATTAAATCGCCTCAGAATATCTAATTTTGTTTCCAAGCTGATAGTTTTTTTTTTATATTTTTGGTAATTCTATCAGCAGTGTTCTTTTTACTCATTTGGCTAAAAAAAATAAGTTTATGTAAAAGATAATACAGCTTTATCAAAAATAAAATAGAAAAATATTTACCTGATTTTGTAGACTCGGGTTGATTTGATTTTATTTCACAAGTAACTTTATTTTGAGCGCGTTTCTCTCAAGTGACTCTTACAATGACACTACATCAAGCAAGCAAATTGAATAAGTGAGCCGAAACAAAAAAGGGGAATTCCCTCGTTTTAATTGCGTAGCGCAATTAAGGTGTTGCCACCCTTTTAAAAACATATCAACGACTTCATCCCAAAACAACGCAACATCGAAAATCTAACGACGCACAATGAAAATTAGTTCTAATTACAAAGCGACGCAACTTCGAAAAAACGCAAAACGAAACGACGCAAAGCGAGGGATAAGTGTAGTTTACACAGATCAACTTATCACCTTCAAGACAGATGGCTGCTGTTGAAATTTAATAAAAGTTTGCACAATAAACGTGTTTCCATTTGAAGTGTTAAAGGCCTGTTTACCCAAAATTTAATTTAATTTAATTTAATTTAATTTAAGAAAATGTATGCGTTTACCCAAAATTTAATTTAATTTAAGGAAACAGTGTGTAAAGCGTGTAAATTGATGTTAGCAGTGTTGTTAACAATCCGTTACATTTTGAATTGTTATTCAAACACATTTTTACTTGAGCTAATGGCAATATATAAGCCCAAACTTCTCTTTTTTATTTAAATTTTTGAAGTATTTTGACTTTTTATCACACAACAAACATGATTTTCAACTAAAATAATTAGCTTATGCTCGTTCATTTAAATATTTGAATATCTGAACGTTTTGCACCACACTTTTTGATCAGCTGTTTAGTATTTTCAAGCTTACCAACACCGAAAAGATTTAAGAATCTGCAACCTGCAGGTTCGGAACTAAACTAAATTAAATTAAATTAAATTTTGGGTAAACGCTCACATAGATTTCGCATAGGTTTGATTGAGTCAGCTGACTGTTAAATTAAATTAAATTTTGGGTAAACAGGCCTTAACAAAAGAATAACTTTAACCTCAAAACTGAACTGATTACAATTAGAAGCTGTCAAACAATGTAACGACATTTAATCGAATGGTTACATGATTAGGAATTTGGTGTAAAAAACTTTCCCGGTTTTCCTGCATTCCTGTTGAACATTTTCCTGAATTTTGTTTGTCATAAACCTCACGGACCCCGAGAAATTTTTAACGAATGCAAAACCGTGGAAATCGGTTCATGCGTTCTGGAGCTATATCGTCATTAAAAATTCAGACTTATTTTTATACTTTGATACTAAAGGTATCATAGTATATTGGGTTTGTGCAATGTCCGTCATGGTGTCTGTCCGTCCGTCTGTCTGTATTAACGCAACTTTTTTCGACACCTTCAAAGCTAGAGCCTTGCAACTTTGCAAATATCTTGGTACATGTCTTCGTCAGACAAAGTGTTAAATTTAGGGCTCTACGACCTCAGGGGGCCTGGGAAATCGATAACAAGTCATAACATAACTAACTTTCGTTGGTGACGGTTGTATTTTTGAGTGCTCCTGCTAAATAATTATTTTTCGAGTGTTTGTGCTGTGCATTAATTGGTTTAATTGTGGTAATCATACTAAATAGTGATCGCAGATACACGTTGTACGGATTTATGTGTTTAAAGTTACTTTGCTTAAACATTTAACTTATTTTATTTTGCAGTCAAGCGGACGCTGCTTTGTCTTGAAAATACATACATACATACATACGTATATTTGCTCTCGCTTGCTTTCGTTTGTTTTCGTTTACTAACAAAAATTACCTATTAACGCACTCTTGCTCTCCAGCTTCAGTTCTCTCTCGCTCTATTTCACAGTTCTTGCGGTTTATCTGCCTACGCGCTCTTTTCACTCAAGCGCTATTATACTCAAGCGCTCTCCCACTATTGTCCGTTATATTGCGCTCGTTGCTACGCTTACATTCTTTCACCTACTTTGCTTTGATCAAGCACATTAATTTGCCCTTATTTTATTTTATTAACTTTTAATAAAATGTTTGTCTGCTGCAGTAAGAACTGTAAAATTGTTACAGCAACCAGCGCTGATTTCATCGTATGTAGGATGTGCGATAACACGATCCACTTAAAATGTGCAGGTTTCACTGCCAAAATCAAAGACTGTTTAGGAACTGACTCTGGCCTTAAATGGTTTTGTGATGCCTGCAATGTGGTTGAGAAGGAGATGTCAAAATACATGAGGCAGACCTATAATTGTTTTAAAGCTGTGCATCTTGCTTTTGACAATCTTCATGCCAATTTTAAAGACCTCGAATTAAAATTTAAAAATGGGAAGATGCTTGACGACTCTCCAAAGCGCAAAAGACTTCGGGCTCTTGCCCTCCTATTGCCCCTCTTGTCCTGCCTAAGCCACTTCTGGCTGCTAGCATGAATAGCCCAAATCCAATCGCGGGCCCGTTAATGGTATTTAACTCACCGGCAAATAATCCGATACTGCCCGGTGGTAATATTACCCCCTTACACGTTCCTGTTGTTGAACCGTCTTGTTCTAATGTTCGATTAACCATTCCTAGTAGCGTAGCTGCAGCACCTAAGCCGCTTGTAGTTGTCCCTACTAGAAAATATATTTTTGTATCTAGGCTAGCATCTGATACCTCCTCAGAAGATGTTAGTGCCTATATTAAAAGTAATATCGACTCCCCGTTAATTGTTGTTGAAAAGTTTAAATTTAAACACGCTCGTAACATATCTTCGTTCAAGTTGAGTGTGCCGCCTGAACTTTTCTCGACAATTAGTTCTGAAAAGTTTTGGCCGCCGAACATTCTCGTGAAAGAGTATGTTAACAGGCGAAATAGCAATAACACTAACAGTAATACTAGTAGTGCCATCCCTATTAGTAACTCACTTCCTTCTACGTCTGTATCAAAAAACTAACTGAAGTAATTAGTCTATCCTATCAAAATGTAAGAGGCCTTAATACTAAACTTTCAAAACTTTACGTTAATAGCCTATCCTTTGATTCACAAATAGTTGCTCTTACTGAAACCTGGTTAAAACCTGATATTTCTGATTACTCTGTTTTTCCAAATAAATATAACTTATACCGATGTGATCGCACAACCCGTAAGGGTGGTGGGGTTCTCATCGCTGTTGATTCCTGCATTTCTTCTGAACAAATTCAATCCAATGATCTTCCGGATACAGAGTTTGTATGTGTTAGAATATCTTATGGTAGTCGTTCACTTTTTATTACATGTTCCTACATTCCTCCTAATTGTGATACTAACATTTATTCGTCCCATTTAAATGCTTTGCAACATGTTTCGTCCTTATTGTTAGACATGGATCATCTAATTGTGGTTGGTGATTTTAATCTGCCAAATGTGGGATGGTCTGCGTGTGACTCATCTTCCACACAATTACCAACCACATCTGATGATTTTATAGATGGTATCCTGGAGTTGGGGCTATCACAAGTAAGCGATATACTTAATTGTAGTGGTAGAATGTTAGACTTAGTATTTGTTTCTGATGTTGATTGTTGTAAGGTAAACAGAGTACCCCCCGTAGTGCAGCCGGAAGACTCTTACCATCCAACTTTAGAACTTTCCCTCGAAATACTTAACTCTAACTCTAATACTTATATTTCTGCAAAATCACGTTGTTTCCGTAAGACTAACTTCACTAAATTAAATCAACTTTTGAATGCAACTAATTGGTCTCAGCTTTATTCCTGTAGTGATTTAGAAACTGCCATTGCCATATTTTATGAGACCTTGAATTCGCATTTGGACAGATGTGTTCCCCTCTGTCACTCCTCAAGTGATAACAAACTACCTTGGTTTACAAGGGAATTATCAAAACTAAAAAATGTGAAGACAAGATCTTATAAAAAATTCCGAAAATCGGGAAATACTATTGACTTATCAACCTATATTATAGCAAAGTCTAATTTTCTCTCTGTTAACTCATCCTGCTATAATAACTATCTTAATAAATGTAGAATGAATTTCTCTCGAGATCCTAAACAGTTTTATAAATTTGTTAACTCTAAACGTAAATCCTCCAGCCTGCCATCCTCAGTTTTTCTTGATAATACGAAAGCAAGTACGGATCAGGCTGTGGCCGATCTATTTGCTGAATATTTTCAATCAGTTTATTCTTTGAGTTCTCGTAGTTCTAGTAATACTTATCCCTTCCAAATTCAAACATCAAATTGCATATTTGCCCCGGTCTTAACTGAGTGTTCGCTGCTAAGTGACCTAAACCTGATCAAACCTGGCTTCTCGCCTGGTCCTGATGGAGTGCCCGGTTGTGTACTTAGATATTGTGCTGATACACTATGCAAACCTTTACTAAAATTATTCAAATTGTCTGTTGAATCTTCAGTATTCCCTGATATGGGGAAGCAATCTTTTATTATTCCACTTCATAAAAATTCTTCCAAGTCCAATGTTAAAAATTATAGAGGGATTTTTTCTATTCCGAAAGTTTTCGAAAAAATTTGTCAATTGCACATTATTTCGCCTTATCAACATGGTCTTCGTAAAGCGTAGATCCAAGGGGAGCCAGAATCTGAGGAAGGGGGGCCAAAAAATTTTTTTAAAGAAAAAAAATTTTATTTTTTTTTTTTTAAAAAAATTTTTTTAAAAATAAAAAATTTTCTCGACCAATATTGCAACACTAATACATATTTATCAAAATTATCAGACGCAAGTTTTGATGTGAATGGTCGATAACAAGCAATGAGCAAACACTGCGAAAAATTTTATTATTTTTGCTTATGAAAAATGAGTTTCGTAAAATTTTGCGCTGCGTAGATCTACTACCACCAACCTTCTAGAATTTACATCGCTTGTTATTAAAGGATTTCAAAGCAAAATGCAAACTGATGTCATTTATACCGATTTTAGTAAGGCATTTGATTCTGTTAGTCATCAACTTTTGCTTCATAAATTAAACATTATTGGGCTCCCAACTAATCTCCTTTCTTGGCTTTCCGAGTACTTGTGTGGCCGTACACAAAAAGTTGTCTTTAAATCATCTGTCTCTAAACCAATTAATGTATCATCAGGTGTCCCCCAAGGTAGTCACCTTGGGCCTTTATTATTTAATCTCTTTATTAATGATCTTCCTGCAGTAATATCTAACTCGCACGTGTACATGTTTGCGGATGACGTTAAATTATGTTTGTCCTATAATGAACCTTCTCTCAGTAACTTACTACAGTCTGATCTTAGTGCACTATCTGATTGGTGCAACTTTAACCAACTTAACTTAAATTGTTCTAAATGTAAAGTAATGTCTTTCTGTAGAAGTACTCCTCATACTGCTCAGTACTTGCTTGATGGCTCACCACTCGATCGCGTATTAGAAATGAAGGATTTGGGTATTATTCTTGACCCAAAATTAAAGTTTGATTCTCATATATCGTGCATGGTTAATAAAGCCATCAGTGTCGTTGGTTTCATCAAGCGGTGGTGCGTCCCATCCTTGAATATGGATCTTGTGTGTGGTCTCCGCAATACAAGATTCATCAGGATAGAATCGAATCTGTTCAGAAGAAATTTCTTTTATTTGCACTTAGAAGTTTTAACTGGGTTCCCGGAGTTGATTTGCCTTCGTATTCAAGTAGACTTCTATTAATTAACCTTCCTTCTCTTTTAAACCGTAGAACTATGCATGGAGTTTTATTTGTTACTAATCTGCTCAATGGTGAAATCGACTCACCTACTTTATTAAGTCGAATAAACTTATCTGTCCCTATTAGATCTTCTCGTAACTTTGTACCTATTAACCTTGATCGTTGCTCTACTAACTATCTAATGCATGAACCGTTTCGAGTAGTGTGCGCAGACTACAATAAGATGTTTTCACTTGTTTCCTTTGAGGCCTCCATTCCCATACTAAAAAGATCCATACTGCTTTACTTATCTAGTCATAGTCACTAATCACTAATCTTATGATCTGATTGGGTTTTTCTGGGTTTTTCCCAATCATTGCAACAAATGTTGGATCATTAAATTAAATTTTTGTTAATTCCCCAGAATATTTTAATTTTTAAACTTTTTCATTTCATTCCAGTTTGTTTACTGATTTAATTTTAAATTTTGTTCATTAATCTTAAACATTTTTGTAGCTTAAGCTCTACTTTTTAATTTGATTTAATTTCAATTTTTATGTCGACTGATATTAGTTGACAATAAATAAATAAATAAATAAAAAGTCGATACACCTCGTTGTGCAAATCGATAAAACACAAATATATCCCACATTTTAGCAGCTAGAGTCACCAAATTTGGAGGCAAGATAGCCGATCACATTCCCCAAAAAACTGCATCAAAAGTTTGGATGCGACGCCCACCTATTCCGCCCCCCCCTTAAATTATAAACAAAAATGCCTGTATCTTTTACAGTTTTAAAGCTTTAGCCACCAAAATTGACATGAAGGTAGATACTGACATCTGTCAAAGTAATGATTCAAAATTTTGGATGCCACGCCCACTTATTCCGCCCACCGCTATATCTCTCTCAGTTTTCGAGCTAGGTTCGTCAAATTTGGTATGAACATTGTAAGTGACATCCGTAACAGATCTGCATCAATGTTTTGAATGCCACGCCCACTTATACCGCCCACCTCTATATCTTTTTTAGTTTTTGGGCTAGTGACGGACATTGCACAAACCCAATATACTATGATACCTGGTATCAAAGTATAAAAATAGTGCAATAATGCTTGCAAGACGTAATTGCTACAGGCGTTATTGTATGCACCCATATATTTGTTTAAACATTCTATCTTGTGGTGTCCAAATGTATGTGCAACTTTAGCAGAATCTAACGCCATGTAAACATAAATAAATAGGTCACAAGAGAGAAGCTGTCCATAAAAACATGCTTCATAACATGAGGAAACAACATGAAACTGTTGCATCAGCAACTGCAGTAGCAGTAGTCCACCATCCATACTGCACGAGTTCCCAGCAAATGCACAGAGGCGGTCGGAGTGGATATCGGTCTGCGATATAAAAGATAGCTATAAGAACAGCCTTAATCTTTATATCTGCAGAAAACATTTCCACTCTATGGACTTGGGCAAATTTAATTTAAAAAAAAAATGAGTACCCAATAATTCATTTGCAGGATAGCAAGCTTCATGTACATACTGAAGACGAAAATAATAATGTGCCAAACTTAGAGCCTCTTGACAGTTGTTCAGTGGGAAATAGCGCAGTAGCTACATTGGACCACAACTACTCGATAGTTGAGAGTCTTGAAATGGAAGAGTGCTAATCATGTCCTCGTTGTGATATTTAATGAGAACTACTGGCGAAAAGCGTATTTCCGAAAGGAGCAAGAGTTTGAAAACTTAAGGGCAAAATTTTCTAAGCTGCAAGAGGAAAATACACCTTTGGCGAAGAGATTTGAAGAAGAGAAAAGTAATTGGTCGCTGCGTTGCCAGGAACTTACCAACAGTTCCCAGCACAGTTAATGTGGAATCAAAATTTTTTGCTTCTTTGCTTTTGAAGCCAAAAAAAGTGAAACTTTTTAGTGAAGAAGAGAAAAATGTGTTGATGAACATCAATTACCGACCGTCGAAAGGGTACCAGTTTATGCGGGATGCGCTAAAATTAAATCTGCCTAGTCCCAGAACATTGTTAAACTGGAGCCCGATTAGAATAATTTCTCCGGGCCTCAGCGAAATTGTTTGCAAAAACGCTTACAAACAGGTACAAAACATGTCTGCCAGCGAGCGAAATTATTGCTCAAATACGAAAAAAACCGCTGAAATGACAAGCCAATGCCTATTAGAAAACATTGATGTTTTGGGCCAACTTGGACTAAAAGTAAGAGCAGTTGTTTGCGATCAGGGCAAATGTGTACAAACAACTTAGCTTAGAGGACAAGCAAGTGTATAAGGACCCCAAATTGAACAAAATCTATCTTATGTATGATTACGTACATCTGTTCAAAAGCGTAAGAAACCATCTGATAAATCACGACATTGAAACGCCAAATGGAATTGTAAGCTGGAGTGTTGGTGTTGAGCTGTACAACATTAACATTATGGGGACAACAACACGCATGGTGCCAAAGCTTTCGGAGAAGCACATTCGTCCAAACTTTGCCGAAAAAATGTGTGTGAGGTTTGCTGTACAAGTTTTTTCACGATCGGTTGGACAAGCCATTAAAGTATGCCATCGAAATAAGCAATTTACAGCCCTGACAATATCAAAGGCACTGGCTACCGCAGACTTCATTTTACGGCTGAATAACGCCATTGACATCTTAAACTGCAGATCGCACACAGTTGGAACCAAAAGCCCGTACACTTTCAACAAGAGGCAGAATTTGGTCGACTTTCAATTGCTTCTGACCACACTTAACATATGTAAGTTAAAGTTTAGTCGGGAAGACTACCTGAACAATGTAAGCTGCATCCTAGTTTCCTGTTGGTTGTTCTGGGAAACAATATTGTGAAAGAAGACACGAGTGAGATGTTTCTGGTTTTAGTGTGTTTTATTGTATAAAGAATAAGTAAAGTGTCGCTATGTAATGTTCTGCTCCTCGTCTGGATTGAATCTAATCTGAGTCTTGCGAACGCTAGCCGCTTGAAGCCTAAACGTCGCTGCAATTGCATCGTCAGCAAATCGCAGCGACAAAGTTGCAGCGGATGTGTCGCAACACCCGGCAACGGCCAGTGCTTAGCCAACGCAACGTCGTCGTAGCGTCGAATATGCTGATGTCGTGGTTTCGGGTGACAACGTTGTTGTTGTGCCCAAAACGCTTGGCCTGCAGTTATACTTTACGAAGAATGTGAAAGATTGTTTATGCCATGAAGTATGATTGTTTATGCCATGAAGTATCGCCGTATGTTGGTATGATGTGGCGATCGCTGTGCGGAGGTCGATGGTGTTAACTCCTCCCTCCTTCAAGATCTGCGTCTCGCAGATTATTAGGCTTTTGATGTTACTGTTTCTTCCAGATGCCGGGCCACGTCAGATGTTTTTGGGATGCCCTTGGTTGAAGTTAGCTTCCTCCAGATGTAATACAACAATGTCATGATAACTAAAGCCAATGTTGCCTCCAGGGAAAAAGAAAATACAATTCCAGCAGACATGGTTGATAGTTTTTTTAAGTTCTCCAGGTTTAGATTGTGAACGTATTCCAGCGATAGCTCGTATCCTGCGGCAGTTACCTTGGTTAGTACAGCCGGCATAGCCATCAATTGGGTTGTCGTGTAACTGCTGTAGTTCCTGTCCTTTACGGTAATCGTCTCTTTATCGTATTGCACTATAAAAGAACCCGTCCAAAAATGTTCTTTTGAAGCAGTTCTTATAGTCCCGTTGAAATTGGACAAGAAGATCGTCCCATCGTCGACCAGTTTGATTACTTCCCTGTTGTCCCTTAAGTATTTGCAGGAAGCATGACCTCCTTTCAATAGTCCTGGAATGCAAGTGTTTTCCTCCAACCGCTGTAAGTTTCTTTCCTGGCAAACAGTTGTGTTGCCTATTGACAGGCTATTTCCCAGAACGGCGAATGTCTCCTGATGATCTGTGGCCAGCTTTTGAAAATCCAGCACAACCTGTCTTCCTTCGATGGTTGTAGGGAAAAGAAGTATAAGTTGGTACCTCCTTTCTAGAACCTTGGGCATAGCCAAGATGTACAACAAAAATGTTCCATTTGTTAAAATGGATGAACGAGAAAACTCCACGGCTTCGATCGAGTTTTGGTATGGGAGACTCTCTGTTTCCGACAATATTGCTGCTATCTCTCCGTGATCCAGCAAATTAGTGTTGACGACTCCGGATTTTGCCAGTTGGCAAGCTCTTGAAATCTCGTGAACTTGATTTCCAAGGATGATGGCCTTTTGCATTATGGTCGTGGAAATGTGAACGTCTTCGTCCACTGCATTTACTTTTCCTATGACGTTGTTAAGCCGTTGGAAAGACTCTTGGGTCGATTCGAAGAGCCGTGTGTTTATTTTAATTTGTTGATTGTTGTTCTTGACAAGATTTTCTTGTGACGTCAAAATTGTGGTCCAGTCCGATGCATCTGGTGATCCTGTGATCCATTTCCAAGCCGATCCTAGCCAGTTGATGGCGCGTTTTGTTTTCCTTGGTGCCTGAGTCATGCGGGCGAGGCCTTCGCTTGCCTCCTCCAAGTAGTGGGTCGTAAGTGCCCTGAAACGAGGGTCGTTGACCAAGTTTGCCTCATCCCTTACGTCGTCGATGATGCCTTGAATTCTCTCCAGGTCAATGACGTGAGCCAATTTGAAAAGCCCATTTACTCTCCAAACTTATCCTTGTTGTAGAGGAATGACAGGTGAGTTGTACTCGTAGATATGTAACGCGTTGGCAACATTGATGAGAATCATGCTTTTGGAAAGTGTTAGACATAAGTGTGTAAATTAATTACAATAATAGGGTTGTGTTTTTAATCTTAAATTATAATTTTACTAGCGGCCCAGTACGTGCTTCGCTACGTAATATGTATTACGTTTACGTACCTATTAAAATATTAAAAATAATTTATTGCTAGTAAAATAAATTTGCAAAAATTTATAGTCAGCACTGGCAAATGGTAAGAGCGAGCTTGCTCGATGGTATATTTGTCCCTGAATCTTGAACGTCGGCATAAATTCATCTCTAATGATTTTGTTGCACCAAAAGAAGTCATTTGAAAGTAGGATTGATGCTTGAATATTCTGCAGGAAATGCTTAGACGTCGGCGATTCTCCAGTTATCAAGGAATGTTATTGATCGGGTGGCGGTTTCAATGCTGGCAGTTTCACTTTGCCATTGGAGCAGCACATGCCAGCTGTTTCTCCTCGAAACTTCGCTGCATTGCAATGCGTACAAATAATATTCATTGCTCCAATGCCACCATGCAGGCTTTAGTCGCAGTCAGGATCGCATTGAAGGCGAAGCGGAACTCTGCCTTAACGATAATTTGTACCTACTCGTGATCGCCGTGCAAGACTCTGTGCAGGTACAGTGTTAACCGATCTATTTCGTTCATTTCGCTTACGCTGCGATGCATTTGCTTGCTTGCGTTCATATTCAGTCTGACTTCGTCTTCGTATTGCCACATAATTTGCTGTACGCGTTCGGCGCCCTATATTTGCTCGCCTGGCTCTTGGCATTTTTTCTTTGTCTCAGAAAAAAAAAATTCAAGAGCTCAAAACTAAAGTTTTTTTTTTTTAACTATTTGAAACACCGCAAAAATATTTTTTGAAAAGTACACGCACAATAGTTATCGCAGCACGTACAAAATAAAATGACAACAGAAAACAATATTGTTTACTTTCAATACTGAAAATATTTTAAATTTGACATCAAAATCCCTGTTTTCTATTTTCAAAATTTGTTTCCATTTATTGAACTCAATATAAAATATGAGATAAGTGAAGAACTGGTATACCGATTTGGGTCGAACTTCACACAAACCATCTACTAAATAGTCCGAACAATGCCTAAATATTTGGTTTCAATAGGTGTGCTCGTTCTTGCGATTTTTAATGAACAACGAAAACTGCCACTTATTTATATATATATAGATGTGTTTAGTGTGATTACAGCTAAGTTTTTGTATTTAATTTGTATGGAAAAATGTTGTCTTTTTTTTGTGTTTTTTGTGTGTTTTTGTTTTAAATTATAATTAAATTTTTTTAAAATTTTTTGTACATTTTTTGTAAGTTTCTATACATTTTTTATTTTTTTGTGAGTTTTTATAGAGATTTTAATAAATTTTTTGTTTTCATTACTTCTATTTTGTGTAAATGTAACGTGTAGGTTAATAAGTAAAGGAAGAAACGTCTTCGAATAAATCGTATTCTTACAGGCCTCACTCCCGTAGTATTTCCTCGTTTCTTTATGTTTATTCAAATGTTTTCCTAGCTTCTAAGGTCTGCTTTATGGAAAATTGTACCCGACTTTGTTTTGACGGTGACCGTCCTATCTTCCTGAATTTCATCTTGTTTATAAAGCGGTTTCTCTTTAGTTTTAATCTGCTTGTTTTTGATGAAACTTTGTCACCTTGATTATAAGAGGCAGGCTCTGTCCTACTCTTATTTTTGTTGTGGTTAGTTGTTCTCTGTTTGTGTTCGATTAGACCTTTAATGTCCTCCAAAGTTTGCTGATTAAAATAAGTCAAACCTTGGTAATTTATTCTGGACAGTCGATCAAAGAATATGTCTACTGGTTTCTTACCCGTTACTGAGTGGATTGAATTGTTGTATCTATCCACTGTTATCGGCACCAATTCAGTGATCTTGAAAGAAGGGAATTCGAACTTTAAACATCTGTATATTTCTAGGAAAGTGGAATGGAATCTCTCGACTTGACCATTAACTTCACTTCTTTGAGTCGGAGTATGATACAATTCGATGTCCAATGTTCTTAGATAGTTCAACACGGTAGGGCACAAAAGACCTCTTTCATTGTCTGAGACTATCATTTTTGGTGCTGTGAAATAGTGTAAAACTTCCACCAATTTCTCACGCAAGTGTACTGCCGACTTTGACTCTAATGGAAAAAGTTTGGCGAATTTAGTGAATTTATCTATACAGCTTAGGTAAATTCTTTTCTCTAACGTAAAAACGTCAATGTGGAGAATATCGCATGGGTAATTAGGGATAGGTGTTGGTTGTAAATCCGGTGTGGTAGGGTGTCTATTGTACTTGTATATTTTGCAACATTCACAAGTGGAAAGTTGGAGGCGTATTGTGCTTGACATCCTTAGGAAATAATATTTCTCTAAGAGCTGCATGCGTACCTCTTTGGGACCCCTATGCGCTCTACGATGTTCTTTTTCAATAACATCGCAGATTTCATTTACGTCAGATAAATCTGTAACCAATCTGTGTGTTATGCGAATTTTATACAATTTAAAATTCTCAAAACACTGCGTTTGGATAAACTGCAAGTACGTTTCTGGGATCTTAATGCCATTAATGATCAAAGGTTTTAAATACTTCTGTAAAGAAGTGTTCAAACCTGATAGCATTTGGCTGTTTATGGGTATTGAATGGCGAACGTAGCCCATTTGAGGCTGTTCGCAGGAATATTCTGTGAAATTTGGGTCAAATATTAATTGGTTTCTATAAACGCTAATGGGCACTAACACGTGAAGTACAAGACCCGAGGCGTCTTGAAGAGCGCTATGCACGGTGGCCAAGGAGTCTGCTTCAGACGCGGTGGCTGTATCAGAACCCAAATGGTTAACGTATGTCGTGATACGAGAAAGCGCGTCTGCGACGACGTTTTTTTTTCTGTGGTTTGTATATTAACTCGCAATTATATTCTTCTATGCGAGACTTCCAACGCTTCAGTTTAGCATTGAAATTCCTGTTCCCTAGGGCAAACGTGAGGGGTTGATGGTCTGTATAAACTTTAATAGTTGTCGCACCATAGAGGTATGCTCTAAGATTATCTAATGCCCAAACTATTGCGAGCATTTCTTTCTCGATCGTGGCATAATTTTCCTCAGTCCTGTTTAACGAACGTGAGATATAGGCTATGGGTCTGTCTTTCCTATCTTCGTCTTGGGAAAGGACTGCCCCTATGGCGTAGTTAGAGGCGTCCGTTGTCAAATGAAAGGGTATATTAAAATTTGGAAATGCCAGTACCTCAGAAGAGGCAAGGATGGATTTTAGACTGTTAAAAGCTTGCAAAGCTTTTTCATCTAGTTCAATTGGTATCTTGGCGGACTGAGAGGCCTTAATATTAGCGAATTTCCCTCTAGTTAAATTGGTAAGGGGCTTTGCGACATTGGCATAATCCTGTATAAACTTCCTATAGTATGATGTTAAACCTAAAAAACTTTTAAATTCTTTTACGGTGGCGGGAGGCCTCATTCGGTTAATAGCTTCTACTTTCTTATTATCTGCCTTGATGCCTTCTGCGGTTACAACGTAACCCAAGAAATCCACTTCCGTTGATAGGAAATGTGTTTTCTCCAAATTTACCTGAAGGTTTGCTTTTTTCAAGCTATCGAAGACAGCGCGAAGGTTTTCCCAATGGCTATCATAATCCTCACTGAAAACAATTATGTCGTCAATGTAGACATAACAACGCTTTCCGATGTGTTCTCGCAGCACATCGTCGATCATACGTTGGAAAATAGTTGGAGCATTTTTCAAACCAAACGGTAATCGCAAGAATTCGTACTTTCCGTTTAATGTGGAAAATGCGGTTTTAGGAATGTCGCTTTCTTTCATGTGGATTTGATGAAATCCCGAAGTCAGGTCGAGAGTTGTGAAATACTTGGCTTTGCCAAGGCTAGCCAAAGTAGAGTTTATGTCTGGTATTGGGTAAGGGTCCGATATTGTGACAGCGTTTAATCGCTTGAAATCAATAACTAATCGGTATTGTTTTTCTCCGTTTGGTTTAGGTTTTTTGGGAACTATTCAAAGTGGAGAATTGTATGGGCTTTTAGAAGGTCTGATTACTCCATCACTAAGGAGTTCTTCTAACTGCGATTCGACTACCCCTCTCATACAAGGCGGGTAAGGGTATGGTTTGGTGTAAATTGGATCTTCGGTTTTCGTGTTAATATCCGCTTTGACAACAGTGTCTACCGCCGCGCCTTTCGAGATTGGCTCGAAAATCTTAGCATACTCCTCGATCAAAGCGTTAAGTATACGATTTACATTTTCTGAATAACCAACATTGACCAGTGTGTGAACTTCTGAAGATGCCCTAGCTAATAGAGGAAGTTTAATTCCTGGTGTTATTATTAACAAATCTTTCTCTCTATCAATTAACGCTTTAACTGCGTTGAGAGTATCGTCGCCGATAATACCGTCGAATGAAAAGAACCCAGGGAGAACAAAAAAGGTACGAATGGAATTGTTGCCATGCTGCTTAAAAAATTGACCCACGAGTTGATGTGTGATTTTAACACAACCAGTGGCTGCTTGGACAAAAAAGGGGGTTGGTAACGGGGTGCTTCCGGTAGCTATCCTCGGACTAATAAAGTTCTTCTTTGCGCCGGTGTCTACAAGAAATTTTAACTTTAGTCCGGTGTCTGTGTCATACTCTAAGTATGGTACACTGGAGAGGCGTTTGTCATAAAATTTGCATCTCCTTCATTCCTACAACCCTGCTCTTCAATAGTTACGTCTTGAGCTCCCTCGTGAGTTGGGTTCTCGAAAACTCCATTATCGTAACTGCCCTGTTCTATACTCCCTGTTCTATACCCTCTGGCTGTTCGCCCTGGTTGGATGACACAGTTGTAGTCATATGATAAAGTTTTTGGGCTTTTTTAAATGGGTTTAACGAATTAGCAGGGGCGTTTGAGTATCTCTTACCACCCTCATCTTCTTGGCGAATGTTTGGGTGAGATTGGTACGATTGACCAGATCTATTAGGCTCCATTTTGATAGCCGGTGTTGAGTTCTAGGTCAACCTCCATTTTGGAACGGGACCATCTGAGCTCTTATAGGTTGCTGATAGTTATTTGCAAACCTAGGGTTAATAGTTGGGCGATATGGTTGTGGTGACCCGGTATAAGTTGAGTTATTGAAATTTCCCCTATTCGTGACATTTTGCAATTCTAAACAAAAGGCGTATGCTTCGGGCAAGGTCTTTGGACTGCGGATCACCAAAAGTTTAGAGGCGTCACCGTCGAGTTCTCTTATGAAAACATCCAATGCTTTATCTCTGTAAGTTTCGATTAAAGCAGCTGTAACATTAGGTGGATGATTTCCTGCCTTTAACTTGTTCATAATCAAAGAAAAATGGTTGCCAACTTCCATGTAATACTCTTCCAATGTTTTATTTCCCTGATTTAATTGACTTAACTGATATTCTAAAGTCCGCACATCGCGTTTGTCTGCGTAGTGAAGTGCCAAAATTCTTTTAATTTCTGGCCAGTCATCATCTTGTACGGAGTAAGAGCAGAGTGCTGCGTCCGCAACACCCCTTATCTTCTGCCTGATATGCAAAACTATGGATCTATACAAAGGCTTATCTCTGACGATTTCATAATCGTTCAAAGTAGATTGAGCCCTGCCAATCCATGAAACATATTTCTCAGGTTTTCCCTCAAACGTTTGTAACTCCTTAACGCAATCAGGCAATGTTGAAGTTTCCTTCAACTCATACTCGTTGCGTGGACGCGTCAAAGATAAAGGTTGGGTCACTACAGGGTTTCGGCTTTCATGTTCTGACTCTTAAGTGGTCAATCTACCACTGACCTTCCTAACGTCATTTTTAATTGACATTACTTGGTTTAACAGGGCCTTCAGTGACTCATCGAACTTTCCTAAAGTTTCCTTAATTTCCTCCATAATGTAGTGTTATATAAAGTAGGTTAATCTTTCCAAAACTTTTTTGAAAGTAAATAAATTTTTTTTGTACTTTTATTCTTTTAGGCTGACGCAAAATATTTTTAATCGCTTTTATCTTATATAAAGATACGAAAAACTTTCGGGGTAGAAAGATTGCAAAAAAAATTAGAAAACGCTTCACTCACCCGTTACAGTATGTTTGTTGTTGTTTATGGTTGTATCTTATGATGTAGTAAAAATTTTGTAGCTTATGGTGTATTGGTGTCGTGTAGTTTTTACTTCTCGATGATTCTGTTTAAAAAAAGGAATACGTTTAATAGTGTTTGACTGAGGTGTATAAAAAAAATAAACCAGCGAAAATTCGTGATTGTTGCGTGCGATTGCGTGTGTTCGAAAATTTTTGAATCATTTGCCGTCGGCAAGTTTGTCGAATTTTTATTTTATTTTATTTTGATTTCGCTCTTTTTGCACCCGCAATATTAGTCGCACTACTGTTTGACTATATTGCCGTCGGTGGGTTGTCGAATCTTTTTATTTTATTTCACTTAGATTTCGATATTTTTGCACCCGCAATATTAGTCGCACTACTGTTTGACTATACTGCCGCCGGTGGGTTGTCGAATCTTTTTATTTTGTTTTACTTAGATTTCGATCTTTTTGCACCCACAATATTAGCTATATTGCCGTCGGTGGGATGTCGTATCTTTTTATATTCTTTCATTTTTATTTTCTTTTTCTTTTTATTTTGTTATACTTTATTTCTTTTCGAACACACTCACGCAACACAACACATCACTTTTTTCCACTTTTTTTACATGATTTTTTTATTCTGGTTCAACTCTCCGCAGAGAGGATCCGCTGGGGCGCCAGCTAAGGTTTAGTCGGGAAGACTACCTGAACAATGTAAGCAGCATCCTAGTTTCCTGTTGGTTGTTCTGGGAAACAATACTGTGAATGAAGACACGAGTAAGATGTTTCTGGTTTTAGTGTGTTTTATTGTATAAAGAATAAGTAAAGTGTCGCTATGTAATGTTCTGCTCCTCGTCTGGATTGAATCTAATCTGAGTCTTGCGAACGCTAGCCGCTTGAAGCCTAAACGTCGCTGCAATTGCATCGTCAGCAAATCGCAGCGACAAAGTTGCAGCGGATGTGTCGCAACACCCGGCAACGGCCAGTGCTTAGCCAACGCAACGTCGTCGTTGCGTCGAATATGCTGATGTCGTGGTTTCGGGTGACAACGTTGTTGTTGTGCCCAAAACGCTTTGCCTGCAGTTATATTTTACGAAGAATGTGAAAGAAGTATGATTGTTTATGCCATGAAGTATCGCCGTATGTTGGTATGATGTGGCGATCGCTGTGCGGAGGTCGATGGTGTTAACTTGTATATACATAATGCTATTGGCATGATGGCTTTAAAACTACTATTGGTCAGATAATAAAGCTAGCTGATGACATTTTCTCCGAGGCAAAGATTGAATTTCTTTACACGACAACATTCAATCAGGATAGCCTTGAAAATTTCTTTGCCGCCTTGCGCTTGAAGCTGGGAAGCAACAACAACCCCTCTGCAAGAGAAATGCAGTATTTGTTGGCCAGATTGATGTCGATGAAGGTAATTACCACCGCCTACCTGAGAAATGCAAATTGTGAGGATAATGATGACGATTTAAAAATGAATTGGATTTGTGATCCGGATGAGCCAACTGCGAGCATTGGGGACAGCGTACCATCATTATCCCAACAGGGCATTGACATCAATCTGGATGATGGTGAAGAAGTTGGAAGCAGCTGTCCAAATGTCTCTATTGGAGAGCTTGTCTCAAAAAGGTATTTTGATGGCTATTTAATAGCAAAAAAAATTTCAGCTGCCAACATTGCGATGCCGCCCTGCTCCAGATGGACTCATTTGCAAATGATGATTACGAAGACCTGATCCAGGCACGGAAATTTGCAATGGACAAAATGTGCCTAAAAAATCCGTCCGACACATTTTTCCAGGGTTGTAACTTGCATAAAAAGGATTTATGCAAGGGCATTATTGAAGACTGCATTCGCCAAACGAACAATTTCTACCCGGATTGGTTTGATATCGGTAACGCTTGCTACGACCACCGTATGCAAATTCTTAAGAAGCTTGTCGTTGTCCTCACAAGAAAGCGGGCAAGGTGGCTGTTACAGGAAATCTTAAAAGACTGGCCGAATTTTATATATGTTAGATTTTTCTATATTTTTTACAGATATTATTTGGGTTTTGCTCTTTGGGTGGTATTCGTAGTTAAGCTACGTCAACTCTTAGTGCACACAATTTCCGGTAAGCATCTTAGATGAACTTGTAACTTGTAAATATTATTAACTTTAAATATTTTATAACATAGGTACCAACAAGTCCTTGCCTAACTCGTCTGCAGTTAGAGTCTAAGGATGGTGCACAAGGAAATGGATGAGTGAAAACCAAGAATTATAGAAATATAATTCTTGTGTTGGATCTACATCTTCAGTGTGCAGTAAGCGATGTAGAATGACGTTACTACTGTATAATTGCAACAGTAATAATGATGTCAGCATCAGTTGGTAAGTAGCGATGGGAGTTTTGTTAATTAAATTTTATATATGTTAGATTTTTCTATATTTTTTAGAGATATAATATGGGTTTTGCTCTTTGGGTCTGCATGCATCTTAGATGAACTTGTAACTTTTAAATATTATTAACTTTAAATGTTTTATAACATAGGTACCAACAAGTCCTTGCCTAACTCGTCTGCAGTTAGAGTCTAAGGATGGTACCCAAGGAAATGGATGAGTGAAAACCAAGAATTATAGAAATATAATTCTTGTGTTGGATCTACATCATCAGTGTGCAGTAAGCGATGTAATATAACTTTAAAATTATCCAGAATCTCATATTTACTAATTTACTTTTGCACCTTTCAGCTTAGAACCAACCAAGACGCTTTTTTATAACAATTAGCCAGCCCTCATATCTGATAAAAAGACAAGAGGAAGGCACACAAAGTAAGTATATTTGTAGCACATTATCCACTTCAAGAACATATAATAATATTATTTTTGTTTGAAGAAAATTTGATTCGAGGCCTTTACGATGACGAGTTGCAGTTACTGGAGCTTGTTGGTGCCCACAAAATGAATGCAGAGCTTCAGCAAGTGCGTTATATGTAGCAAGAAATCGTCTATAAGGTGAGGTATTTTGAACTTAGTTTTATTGATTGTAAGTTAGGTAGGTTAGGTTAGGTTTCCAACCAAATCGATAAATTTTAAGTTAAAAATGTATTATTTAAAATCGAGAAAAGATTTGAGGAAAACTTTCGATTGCCATAACTTTGTTAAAAAGCGATTTGCAAATGCAAGACCTCAAAAGTCTTGTATTGAGCTTTACTTTAATATTGCATTTAGATCTAGGAAAGGGATTTTTGATTGATTTTCATGTTAAAAATTTTTATAGATTTTCATGTTAAAAATGTCTCACTAAATCGATCTTACACCCCCTGGATTTGACACACACATAAACTTTTAAATCCACCTCCCATCCATTAACAACTCCCAAGTCATGGAATAGATTTGAAATAGAGTAGAAATAGAATAGAAATAGATTAGTATAGAAAAGTCAAAGTTATGCAGTACAATTCGCTGATAGTCCCCTTAGGGACTGATTGCATATAAAATTTATGGATTATAAAAAAAAAAACTAAATCGATGAATTTTATGTTAAAAATGATTATCCAAAAATCGAGAAAAGATTTGGAGAAAACTATTGATTTCCATAACTTCGTCAAAACTCACGCGATTTGCAAATGCAATACCTCAAAAGTCGTGTATTGAATTCAACTTACATACTACATCTAGGAACGGGATCTTAGATCGATTTCCCTGTTTATAATTTCTAACCAAATCGATGAATTTTATGTAAAAAAATTGTGACCAAAAATCGAGAAAAGATTTTGAGAAAACTTTCGATTGCCATAACTTCGTTAAAACTCACGCGATTTGCAAATGCAATACCTCAAAAGTCTTGTATTGAACTTTACTTTAATATTGTGTAAGGTACTGATTTATTCATTTAATATATATATTCATGTTCATTTATATCGATTGCATATGTTAAATTCCGATATATCGTAAGTTAGTATTAAGTACCGATGTTAGTTTTAAGTATGTTTTATCGAAAAAAGGTGCGTCTGGCCACACCAGATCGCTCTGCCTTTTTCTCTTTCCGGTGACGCTTTGTAATGAACGCACGTATTTTAGAGACCGCAATAATAACCTTTGAAAATAAAAGCAATCGCCGATATTAGGCTGAATATTCCAGCCTATTACAACTCAGAAGTGGGATACCCAACAACATCCGGCTATATTTCTGCAGTTAGACGACATGGGTCTAACCAAAGAAGAAATGGCAAATATGCTGAGGACGCGCGGAGTTGAGGTGCCACCGTCGGCAACTGTGGTGCAGCTGCGCAGATTGATTGCAGAGCTAGACAGGCTGGACACGGCCTCGCCACCAGACGCACTCACTGCCGCTCCGCTGTCTGCCAGCACCCCAACAGATGAAAGGCCAGATACACTGGTGGTTCACACGACCCTGCCGTCTGCCCTCGGCATATCCATGCCACCATCGAAGGCGCCCGAAACTGCCGTCGCCCCGCCGTCTGCTGTCGCTAAGTTTACTGCCGTCACCCTGCCGTCTACTGGCGCTACGCTTCCTGCTGTCTCCCCGCCGTCTGCTGTCGCCACGGTTGCTGCTGTTGTCCCTCCGTCTGCTGTCGCCCTGCCGTCTGCCATCGCCCTGCCGTCTGTCGCTACTCAGCCGTCTGCCATCGCCCAGCCTGTGCTTGACACCGCTGTCAACAAAACACTGCCGACCGCTGTGCCCAACGCTGCCGTCGCCCTGCCGTCCACCGTAACACCTGCCGCCCTACTGTCAGCTGCTGGCCCCTCGTCGACAGATTTGGATGAGCAACTGGCGGTATTGAGAAAGCAGAAAGAAATCCTCGAGCTGCACCAGCAGATTGCGAACTTGCAGGCCAATCTGGGCACCGCCTCGGGTGCATCGAGTCCGCGGGTGATAGATAGCAGTGTCATTGAGTCAATGGTCCCCAGGTTTTCGGCAGACGATGCATACGACGTGCATAAGTGGGTGGAGGATTTCGAAGATGCAAGCGACATTTTACAATTGGACAGTAGACTGAGGTTAATCGCATGTCGGCGGCTCTTGGAGGGCACAGCAGCAGTGCTTGCCAGTACGATTACGGTGAGGAGCTACGAGCAGCTCAGGGACACGCTACTGCAGGAGTTCGGAGGAGTAAAGAGCGTCGAGGAAGTGTACCAGGCGCTACGGAACAGGCGTCGCAGGCAAGGTGAAAGCCATATACGATACGCAATCGAAATGCAGGAGATCGCTCTGGGCGCACCAATACCTGAGTCCGAACTGGTCGACTTGATCATCGAGAGGCTGCGCGACAGTTCAGCTGCGGTGGGCATGCTGTATGGAGCGAAAAATGTCGCCGACTTGAAGATACTACTGGGAAGATATGAGCGACGAAAAGCACAATCGAATGCAAACCGACAAGTGGCTGCCGTCAGCCAATCTCTTCCAAGGCAAGCTGCCGCCCCCACACTGCCATCGAGAGCTGCCGTCCCCGAAACGAGAGAGGTGCGATGCTTAAATTGTTCCGAATTCGGGCATTACAAATCACACTTCAAATTTAATTTACAAATATTTTCTCTCTCCTCGATTCTGGTAGTCCTAGAAGCTTTATTCGGCAATCAGAAGTGCCACCCCATTACAAACTAAAGAGCTGTCCGATAAACTGCCGTGGATTGGGCAATAGCCGCCTTATGTCCTTGGGGAAAGTTCGATGTGAAATTAAATTACTAGGCCAGCGTGTACCACACACGCTAGACATCCTGCCGAACAACGCCACTAGCCTTCAAATAATCCTGGGGAGGGATTTCTTACAAAAAACCAGTATTACTCTATGTAAAATTAGGAATAAGAATATGAAAGGAAAAGAAAAAATGATACCAATTAAAGAAAATAATGAAGTTAATAAGAAGAAACTCACTGCTGTTCTTAATTCATTTGATTTGTATAAACCCGACGTCAGACGCACAATAGCTACAGATGAGTCAGTCCGATCGCTTAATGAGAATCAGCTTATGCCCTCCGCTCTACAATCGTGTACTGCTAAAAAAGAGTATCCTGTCGACTCTGACGTTCTGCTGGGTGAGGCTCTGGCAGCCATTAATGCAATCGAACTACCCGCTGTCAGTGAAAACGAATTCGATATAGAATCGACCCTGCCACCAGCACAATCTGCAGAGCTGCAGTCGGTTATTTCTGCCTCGTATACGAATGTCCCTCCGGAACTAATTAAACCAACCGACTACGAAATGAAGATTGAGCTGACGAATCAAACCCCAATTTTCTGCCGTCCCCGCCGTTTGTCCCATCACGAGCGCAATGAGGTGCGCCAGATATGTGATGATTTATTAAAGTCCGGAATTATCCGGCATAGTAGTTCACCTTACGCTTCTGCTATAGTGCCTGTCCGGAAAAAAATAACACCTTAAGGAAATGTGTTGATTATCGTCCGCTGAACAAGATTACTGTTCGTGACCATTTTCCGATTCCGTTGTTAGAGGATTGTGTCGACCACTTGGGGGGTAAATCGTTCTTTACTGTCTTGGATTTGGAGAATGGGTTCCACCATGTTAAGATGCACCCCGATTCAATTAAATACACTGCCTTAGTAACACCTGATGGGCAATTCGAGTACGTACGCATGCCGTTTGGTCTATGTAATGGGCCCCCAGTTTTTGCTAGATTTGTATACTTTGTGTTGAAGGATTTGATTAATAGAGGTCAACTGGTGATCTATATGGACGACATCTTAATAGCGTCGAGTGATTCTGAAACCCATCTGCAAGTGCTGAAAGAGACACTGTATACCTTACGAGTGAACGGATTATGCCTCAAACTGTCTAAGTGTCGCTTCGCGTATAAAGAGCTGGAGTATTTAGGGCATTTAGCGAACTCTTCCCGTATTACCCCGAAATCAGCTCATCTTCAAGCTATTGAAAGTCTGCCGGAACCCCGAGATAGAAAAGAATTGGCACGCTGTCTAGGTCTGTTTTCGTACTTCCGCCGTTTTGTACCCAATTTGGCCAAAATTGCTTATCCGTTGTCGCGTCTACTGAAGAAAGATGCCCCTTACGTTTTCTCTGACGAGTGTCGTGAATCTTTCCGAACCCTGCAGTCTAAACTGCTCCTACAAAAACAAACCGACGATAAATTTCATCCAGTGTGTTATTTCTCAAAGACTGCGTCCGCCCCCGAATCCAAATTACATAGTTATGAATTAGAAACCCTGTCCATTGTTCATGCCTTAAGGCGTTTTGAGACATACTTGAAGTTTATTCCGTTTAAGATAATCACGGATTGTAATTCGTTAGCACTGACTCTAAAGAATGGTGGATCAAGAAATTGTTAAGCTTCGGGGTGTCTTGGAAAACCAAGAGATTGCCGGTTTCGAGTTGCAGGATGGTGTCGTGTATCGTCGATCACCGACCGACGTGCTCCAGCTTTACGTCCCTGCTGGAATGATTAACAATGTCATACGAACGGTTCATGAAAAGTTAGGTCATTTGTCCACTGAGAAGTGTTGCACACAAATAAAAAAAACATTACTGGTTTCCGTATATGAAGTCGTACGTTAATAATTTTATTAAAAATTGCCTCAAATGCATATACTATTCCCCTTCCGCTCATAATAATAATGCTACCCTGCATAGTATTCCGAAAATCTCTCTGCCGTTTAATACTCTTCATATTGACCACTTAGGACCCCTTCCGTCCATCCAGTCTAGGAAAAAGTATCTGTTAGTCGTGATCGATGCCTTTACCAAGTTCGTCAAGTTGTACCCGGCCGCTACCACTAATTCCCGGGAAGCGTGTCACACCCTGGAGACAGAGTATTTTACGAACTATAGCCGACCCCGCCGAATTATTAGCGATCGAGGTACTTGCTTCACTTCCGCTGAATTTGCCACATTCCTGCTGTCCCACCATATAACCCATGTCCAAAATGCTACTGACTCCCCTCGAGCCAATGGTCAAGTGGAACGCGTCAATCGAGTCTTGGGACCCATGCTTGGCAAGTTGACGGAACCACTGGATCATGCCGATTGGGTGAAACAACTTCCGAACATCGAGTTCGCCCTTCATTTTGAGGAAGGCGATTTTGTCGTCATCAAAAATGTTGATACGACGGCTGGCATAAACAAGAAACTCATTAGGCGATACCGCGGTCCATATGTCATTCATAAGAAACTCCCAAATGATCGGTATGTTATCAGGGACATCGAAGGGTCTCAGCTCACACAACTTCCGTTCGACGGGGTCTTAGAATCATCCAAACTCAAATTGTGGGTCACCCCTGATCAAAATTGTGCTTCTGACGTCTAACGCGCAAGCAACACTCCACCATTGGTGGGGGCCCTAGGTATACAACTATTTAGAGTAAATGGAATCGTGGTCGATTCCGCTGTCAGGACGGCCGAGTTGTAAGGTACCGATTTATTCATTTAATATATATATATTCATGTTCATTTGTATCGATTGCATATGCTAAATACCGATATATTGTAAGTTAGTATTAAGTACCGATGTTAGTATTAAGTATGTTTTATCGAAAAAAGGTGCGTCTGGCCACACCAGATCGCTCTGCCTTTTTCTCTTTCCGGTGACGCTTTGTAATGAACGCACGTATTTTAGAGACCGCAATAATAACCTTTGAAAATAAAAGCAATCGCCGATATTAGGCTGAATATTCCAGCCTATTACAATTGCTTTTAAATCTAGGAAAGGGATTTGTGATTGATTTTCATATTAAAAATTTCTGACCATATCATATGATTTTATGTAAAAAATTTGGAGAAAACTTTCGATTGCCATAACTTTGTCAAAACTCACGCGATTTGCATTGAATTCAACTTACATACTACATTTAAAAATTTCTAACCAAATCGATGAAATTTATGTAAAATATTTTTGACCAAAATACGAGAAAAGATTTGGAAAATAATTTCGATTGCCGTTACTTCGTTAAAACTCACGCGATTTGTAAATGTAATACCTCAAAAGTCTTGTATTGAATTCAACTTATATACTACATTTAAATCTATTAACGGGATCTTAGATCGATTTTCATGTTAAAAATTTCTAACCAACTTGATGAGAGAAAAGATTTGGAGAAAACTTTCGATTGCCATAACTTCGTCAAAACTCACTCGATTTGCAAATGCATTACCTCAAGTCGTGTATTGAATTCAACTAGCATACTACATTTAAATCTAAGAACGGTATCTTAGAATTGTATTTAAAAAACTTGTGACCAAAAATCGAGCAAAGATTTGGAGAAAACTTTCGATTGCGATGGATTTTATGTTAAAAATTTGTGACCAAATCGATTAATTTTATTTAAAAAACTAGAAAACCTGGCGAACTCCGTTACGCCACCTCGTTTTTTTTTTTTTAAACATTTCGTGAATCGGGATAACTTCCATCGAACAATGCTTTCAGTGGCTGTTGTGGTGTAAGTAATGGATCCAGTTAAATTTTTTACTTGCGCCGCACAATCCACCCATTTGTCTTTTGAACTTTAACGCATTGCAATATCGTCACTGTCGCTCCCAGTGGGATCATATTGGAATGCCAGGCGATTGTATGATGCCAATAATCTTCGTATACAAACGGGCATTTGTATCAATCGGGCGTATTCTCTTATTATATTTAGTCTTTCTTTGCGTAAGTTCTGTCTATACTCTTCTTGCTGGCTTGCATGTCTTGTGCGGCGGCCGATGTTCGCACGTCGTCCTCTAGGCATTTAAGACTATGGACAGACTGGTGAACTTTACCTCAAATGTACAATCCACATAATTTACATAGTTCAACTTACCACCTTAAAGATAAATGCCGGCTGTTCTGATTTGTTCTGGTAATTGCTGAACTCTTTCAACACGTTTGCGTCGTGACCCATTGCTGCTCGCGTTGTTGAGGTTAGCTCCTCTGCGTATTGCAGGTATTTTAAAAATGTACGATTTTAAATAGTAAAAAAAACTGTTTTGATTCAGAAGCTGAATTTTTTGTCTATCCTATCTCTCAAGTTGGATCGAACTGCACATGGTGTGCGAATTTTATTATAATCGGTTAAGTGGTTTAGGAGGAGTTTGAGGACAAACATCGTGACACGAGATCGATTTTCATGTTAAAAGTTTCTTACTAAATCAATAAATTTTATGTAAAAAAGTTGAGACCAAAAATCGAGAAAAGATTTGGAGAAAACTTTCGAATGCCATAACTTCGTTTTAAAGTTGCCGTATCGCTTTCGATACGAATAGTGACTTCCAAGTCTGTTTCCTACACCCAGCAGAGTCTGAATTTTCATTTAGCCTACTGGGTGTAGAGCATAAAATTGAATTGAGTTTATTCAAATCAATATTAAAAAACATTTTTTCTTGAATTTAGTGGCGCCTGCATAATTATGCTTTGGCTCAGAATGGGTAAGATTGTGTAATCGTGTTGACATTTGTGTACGTGTATACTTTAGTGACTTTTTCTTTTCTTTATCCAGCCCCCGCGATTCGACACTGGAGCTACGTCGGGTGCGCGAATGCAAAGGACGTCAAGTGACACAGCAGCCTGCCACGCTGCTATGCGTATATGTTACAATATTTTCTTTCCTTTTGAGGTTTATTGCCGGCGACGATGAAGATGGCGTGGTCGCTCTCATCAGGTAGGTCAGGTATAACATTACCCTCTTTTGTCTTTTCAGGTGACGCTGTTGACCAAGGTCCAGTCCAGGTTGTTGGGAGGATAGATCTTCTAGTAAAATGGCATGGCGTGACAGGCACGCTGCCATTGAAGTCATAGCTACGCAAACTCTTATGCTTGGACGATTAATACAGAAATGTGGAACCATAAATGTGGCTATTGAGCGTTGTCAATTAAATAAATAGAATTCTCAATTCTGCCTCAGGTGAACACGCACATGTATGCATGCGGAGTGGCAATGGTGAGGATCCAGGGATGATGATGTTCCAACGACGACGAAGTGGCGATACGATCCTGGATGTTGGTTAGATGCGTATCTTTGTAGCACAGCAGCCTGCCACTCTGCTATGCGTATGAATAATAATGTTTACTTTCCTTTTCAGTTTTAATGGCGGCGACGATGGAGATGGCGTTGACGCGCTCTTATCAGGTAAGTAAGTCGTCTTCTACCATTACCCTCTTTTTTCTTTGTAGGTGACGCTGTTGACCAAGGTCCAGTCCAAGTTGTTGGGAGGATAGATCTTCTAGTGAATGGCAGCCTGCCACGCTGCCATTGAAGTCATAGTTACGCAAACTTTTATGCATGAACGATTCAAAACTCACGCAATTTGCAAATGCAGTACCTCAAAAGTCTTGTATTGAGCTTTACTTTGATATTGCATTTAAATCTAGGAAAGGGATTATTGATCGTTTTTCATGTTAAAAATTTCTAACCAAATCGATGAGAGAAAAGATTTGGAGAAAACTTTCGATTACCATAACTTCGTCAAAACTCACTCGATTTGCAAATGCATTACCTCAAGTCATGTATTGAATTCAACTTGCATACTACATTTAAATCTAGGAACGGTTTCTTAGAATTGTATTTAAAAAATTTGTGACCAAAAATCGAGCAAAGATTTGGAGAAAACTTTCGATTGCGATGGATTTTATGTTAAAAATTTGTGACCAAATCGATTAATTTTATTTAAAAAACTAGAAAACCTGGCGAACTCCGTTACGCCACCTCGTTTTTATACCCTTAACCCATAAAATGGGTAAATAAGGGTATAATGGTTTTGTGCAAATGTATGTAACAGACAGAAGGAAGCATCTCCGACCCTATAAAGTATATATATTCTTGATCAGCATCAACAGCCGAGTCGATCTAGCCATGTCTGTCTGTCCGTCTGTCTGTCCGTCTGTCCGTCTGTATGAACGCGCCGATCTCAGAGACCATAAGAGCTAGAGACTTCAAACTTAAAACTTAAACTCTCCTATACCATAAGCAGATCAAGTTTGCTTTAAATTTTCGATAACACTTCTGGTTTCCGATATACACATGTTATCGATAACAAAAAATTCTTGAATTTCAAAATTGTAAAAACAAGGTTTATAACTATTGATAAAATAATGAACATTTCAAAAAAATTTGATCAAAATCGGTTTAGGAACACCGGAGATATCGCAGTTTGAAATTTGGTCATTTTGGTCATATTAGTCACTCGAAAAATAGATACAAATGACTGTACGCGTTACGTATGGGGTTAAGGGTATGTCCTAGTCGGGATTTCTCGACTGAGCCTTCTTACTTGTTTTTTTTAACATTTCGTGAATCGGGATCACTTCCATCGAACAATGCTTTCAGTGGCTGTTGTGGTGTAAGTAATGGATCCAGTTAAATTTTTTACTTGCCCCGCACCACCCATTTCTCTTTTGAACTTTAACGCATTGCAATATCGTCACTGTCGCTCTCAGTGGGATCATATTGGAATGCCAGGCGATTGTATGATGCCAATAATCTTCGTATACAAACGGGCATTTGTATCAATAGGGCGTATTCTCTTATTATATTTAGTCTTTCTTTGCGTAAGTTCTGTCTATACTCTTCTTGGTGGCTTGCATGTCTTGTGCGGCGGCCGATGTTCGCACGTCGTCCTCTAGGCATTTAAGACTATGGACAGACTGGTGAATTTTACCTCAAATGTACAATCCACATAATTTACATAGTTCAACTTACCACCTTAAAGATAAATGCCGGCTGTTCTGATTTGTTCTGGTAATTGCTGAACTCTTTCAACACGTTTGCGTCGTGACCCATTGCTGCTCGCGATGTTGAGGTTAGCTCCTCTGCGTATTGCAGGTATTTTAAAAATGTACGATTTTAAATAGTAAAAAAAAACTGTTTTGATTCAGAAGCTGAATTTTTTGTCTATCCTATCTCTCAAGTTGGATCGAACTGCACATGGTGTGCGAATTTTATTATAATCGGTTAAGTGGTTTAGGAGGAGTTTGAGGACAAACATCGTGACACGAGATCGATTTTCATGTTAAAAGTTTCTTACTAAATCAATAAATTTTATGTAAAAAAGTTGAGACCAAAAATCGAGAAAAGATTTGGAGAAAACTTTCGAATGCCATAACTTCGTTTTAAAGTTGCCGTATCGCTTTCGATACGAATAGTGACTTCCAAGTCTGTTTCCTACACCCAGCAGAGTCTGAATTTTCATTTAGCCTACTGGGTGTAGAGCATAAAATTGAATTGAGTTTATTCAAATCAATATTAAAAAACATTTTTTCTTGAATTTAGTGGCGCCTGCATAATTATGCTTTGGCTCAGAATGGGTAAGATTGTGTAATCGTGTTGACATTTGTGTACGTGTATACTTTAGTGACTTTTTCTTTTCTTTATCCGCGATTCGACACTACGTCGGGTGCGTGAATGCAAAGGACGTCAAGTGACACAGCAGCCTGCCACGCTGCTATGCGTATATGTTACAATATTTTCCTTTTCAGGTTTATTGGCGGCGACGATGAAGATGGCGTGGTCGCTCTCATCAGGTAAGTCATGTATAACATTACCCTCTTTTGTCTTTTCAGGTGACGCTGTTGACCAAGGTCCAGTCCAGGTTGTTGGGAGGATAGATCTTCTAGTAAAATGGCAGCCTGTCACGCTGCCATTGAAGTCATAGTCTTATGCTTGAACGATTGATGCAGAAATGTGGAACCATAAATGTGGCTATTGAGCGTTGTCAATTAAATAAATAGAATTCTCAATTCTGCCTCAGGTGAACACGCACAGGCATGCATGCGGAGTGGCAATGGTGAAGATCCAGGGATGATGATGTTCCAACGACGACGAAGTGGCGATACGATCCTGGATGTTGGTTAGATGCGTATCTTTGTAGCACAGCAGCCTGCCACGCTGCTATGCGAATGAATAATAATGTTAACTTTCCTTTTCAGTTTTAATGGCGGCGACGATGGTGATGGCGTTGAGGCGCTCTCATCAGGTAAGTTAGTCGTATTTTACCATTACCCTCTTTTTTCTTTGTAGGTGACGCTGTTGACCAAGGTCCAGTCCAAGTTGTTGGGAGGATAGATCTTCGCAAACTTTTATGCATGAACGATTTAAAACTCACGCGATTTGCAAATGCAGTACCTCAAAAGTCTTGTATTGAGCTTTACTTTGATATTGCATTTAAATCTAGGAAAGGGATTATTGATCGATTTTCATGTTAAAAGTTTCTAACCAAATCGATGAATTTTATGTAAAAATATGTGACCAAAAATCGAGAAAAGATTTGGAGAAACTTTCAAATGCCATAACTTCGTCAAAACTCACGGGATTTGCAAATGCAATACCTCAAAAGTCTTGTTTTGAACTCTTCTTTAATACTGCTTTTAAATCTGGGAAATCAAAATAATCAATGGCCTCGCTACGCATATCAACGTGGAATGCCAATGGTGTTTCACAGCATAAGCTTGAGTTAGCTCAATTTCTACTCAACAACCACATTGACATTATGCTACTTTCCGAAACACACCTTACAAACAAGTATAACTTTACTATAAGCGGATACACATTCTACGGAACCAACCATCCCGATGGCAAGGCGCACGGCGGGACTGGTATCTTCATAAGAAGCCGGCTGAAGCACCACTTCCACAAAGAGTTTGTCAAAAACTATCTACAGGCCACGTCCTTAAAAATACATCTGGATAGTGGTAACCAACTTGCACTTTCTGCCATCTACTGCCCCCCGCGATACTCTATATCTGAAGACCAGTTCATGGAATTTTTCAACTTATTAAAAGACTTAATAGCAGCAGGGGACTATAATGCCAAGCACACTCACTGGGGATCTCGTCTTGTGACTCCAAGAGGAAAGCAGCTGTACAACGCAACAGCCACGTCTCTCCTGGCACACCAACATATTGGCCAACGGACCCCAAGAAACTGCCCGACTTAATTGATTTTGCAGTCTCCAAAAATATTCCGCGCAACCTGATAAGCGCCGAATGTCTCTCGGAGTTATCGTCTGACCACTCGCCTTTACTAATTTAACTTCTATGACACCTAAAGTTTGCAAATCGCCCCGGTAAGCTGACATCACAAAAAACTAACTGGCTAAGATACAAGAAATATGTTAGCTCACACATCGAACTGCCTCTGAAAGTGGAAGCTGATATTGATTCTATTGCAAACAAACTTGAGTCAGTCTTCGTCGAAGCAGCTCGTATGTCAACACCGAAAGCGAAAACTGCAGCACTAGCCCAAAAGAAAACAAATCATCAAATTAATCAGCTAGTTCTTGATAAGCGGCGACTAAGATGGGAGTGGCAATGTCTAAGATCGCCGTCAGCTAAGCAAAAGCTAAAAACGCTACACGTAAACTAACCAAAGCGTTAACACTTGAAGGAAAACATGCCCAGCGCCGATACATTGAGCAATTATCAACATCCAGCTCGAAAAACTCACTGTGATAAGATCACCGAACTCTCAGCCAACCGACAAAAGCAAAGATGCCCCTAAGAAACCAAGCTGGCGACTGGGCCCGAAGCGATGAAGAAAGAGTCAACACGTTTGCTGTTCACCTGCAAAAAGATTTCCAACCTAACCCTGCTACAAACTCGTTCGCTCTACCAACTGTATTAAACGACACCCACTCACAACATGAGCCCATTGAATTTCGCCCGAACGAAGTCGCAAGTGTTATTATCCAGGAACTAAGCCCCAAAAAATCCCCGGGTCTAGACCTAATAACACCAAAGATGATTATTGAGCTTCCCTATTGTGCCGTCTGCATTATCTGCCTGTTATTAAATGCGATCACACAGACTCGGGCATTGCCCAGAAAGATGAAAAAAGTCTATCATCATAATTATACCAAAGCTGGGAAAGGATCAAACAGTCTCCTTTTTGTTTAGACCTTTATGCCTTTTATCGTGTCTATCAAAACTCTTCGCAAAATGCTTGAGGACTCGGATTATTCAATTTCTGAACCTTCACAACATAATCCCGTCGCACCAATTCGGCTTTTGCCAAAAACACGGAACTATTGAACAGGTCAATCGCATAACTTCAGAGATTCGAGGCGCGTTTGAAAATCGACAATACTGTACAGCAATTATTTTGCATGTTTCTCAGACGTTTGACAGAGTCTGGTTGGAATGGCTGATGTATAAGATCAAATTAACGCTCCCAGCAAACACACATAAACTGTTAAAGTCGTACCTCTACGACAGGAAGTTTGCAGTAAGATGCAACACTGCAACATCGAGCGAACACCGTATTGAAGCCGGCGTTCCTCAGGGAAGCGTACTTGGGCCGACATTCTACGTTCTCTACACAGCAGACATCCCTACATGCAGAGGACTTACGAATTCAACCTTTGCTGCTGCTACAGCTATTCTTAGCCGATCTAGATGTCCACTGCAAGCCACATCGCAACTCGCTCATAACGTGGAAACATGGCTATCCGACTGGCGAACTAAAGCTAACGAAAAAAAATGTAAACATTTAACTTTCACTCTTAACAAGAAAGATTGTTCACCACTTACGCTAAACAATACCCCACTCCCGAAAGCAAACGAAGTAACGTACCTAGGAGTACACCTGGACAGAAGGCCTACTTGGCGCAGGCACATTGAAGCCAAGAGAACACAACTAAAACTAAAAGTCAATAGCCTCCACTGGCTTACGAGGTCTTGCTCTACAGCTCTGGTCTTAAACCAATCTGGACCTATGGTCGACATCGTCCAAAGAGCCCAGTCAAAGATCCTGAGAACTATCACCGGGGCACCGTGGTACGTTCGCAACGAAAACATTCAAAACGACTTAGACGTCCCACCAATCAAGAAAGTTATTGCGGACTACCAGGAAAACTACCTAGGCAAGCTGTCATCGCACCCGAATTATCTCGCTAGAGGACTTTCAAACTCAAGCAGCCGATCCCGTCTTCGTCGTAATGACTTTCCGACCCAGCGATGAGTTGAGGTACGCGGCCACCAACTATTTGTACAACAACAAATAGTTAACTAAGTAATACTTGTAAGAATACTTGTAAACTTTTTTTTAGTTTCCCTATTATAAGGAAAGATTCAAAAAATAAAACCAGCAATAAAAAAAAAACAAGTAAAAACGTTGCAGTCGGACGCAACCGACTGCGATATACTTTGATACCTGTTTACATAGCTGTTTTAAGGATTCCTAGTGCAAATAGTAATATATGAGGACTTTGGGTATAAAAATCAGGCAGAAGAGGTAGGTACATTTATCTGTGGCGGATGGCACTTTCAATCCTCCTACCAAGTTTGAAGACTCTAGCGCAAAAACCGACAAAGATATAGAGGTGGGCGGTATAAGTGGGCGTGGCATAAACCATTTTATGCACACCTGTTTCGGATGTTACAACCAATGTTCATTCCAAATTTGGTGACTCTAGCCCAAAAACTAAGAAAGAGA
Source organism: Scaptomyza pallida (assembly GCA_018152965.1). Taxonomy (NCBI): domain Eukaryota; kingdom Metazoa; phylum Arthropoda; class Insecta; order Diptera; family Drosophilidae; genus Scaptomyza; species Scaptomyza pallida. The sequence continues at coordinate 936,809 of JAECXP010000196.1, forward strand.
GGTGGGCGGTATAAGTGGGCGTGGCATCCACAAAATTGATGCAGATCTGTTACGGATGTCACTAACAATGTTCATACGAAATTTGAAGAGCCTAGCTCGAAAACTGAGAGAGATATAGCGGTGGGCGGTATAAGTGGGCGTGGTATCCAAAATTTGTATGCACACCTGTTACGGATGTCACAACCAATGTTTATACCAAATTTGGTGACTCTAGCTTAAAAACTGACAAAGATACATGCCTTCGGTTTTTTTTAGGGCGGTGGGGCATGTCCCGTTGTTTGGGGGCGTGGCATCCAATGTTTTGATGCATAACTTTGTCAGATGTCGACATCCACCTTCATGTAAATTTTGGTGGCAATAGCTTGAAAACTGTAGAAGATACAGGCATTTTTGTTTATAATTGGAGGGGGGCTGGAGGCGGAAAAGGTGGGCGTGGCATCCAAACTTTTGATGCAATTTTTTGGGGAATGTCATCAGCTATCTTGCCATCAAATTTGGTGACTCTAGCTTAAAAACTGGCAAAGATACGGACATTCCGGTTTTTTTAGGGCGTTGGGGCGTAGCCCCTCGTTATGGGGCGTGACATCCAAAGTTTTGATGCATATCTGTGTCAGATGTTAGCATCTACCTTTATGCCAATTTTGATGGCTATAGCTTCAAAACTGTAGAAGATACAGGCATTTTTGTTTATAATTTGAGGGGGGCTGGGTGCGGAACAGGTGGGCGTGGCATCCAAACTTTTGATGCAATTTTTTGAGAAATGTCACCAGCTATGTTGTCATCGAATTTGGTGACTCTAGCTACTAAAATGTGGGATATACATGTGTTTTATCGATTTGCACTTCGAGGTGTATCGACTTGTTATCGATTTCCCAGGCCCCCTGAGGTCGTAGAGCCCTAGATTTAACACTTTGTCTGACGAAGACATGTACCAAGATATTTGCAAAATTGCAAGGCTCTAGCTTTAAGGGTGTCGAAAAAAGTTGCGATCATACGGACAGACGGACAGACACCATGACGGACATTGCACAAACCCAATATACTATGATACCTTTGGTATCAAAGTATAAAAATATTTATGTATAGACAAAACTAACTTATATTTATTCATTTTAATTTATACATTTTGTTTCTTAAATTACATTTACTTCATATAAAAATAAAAAAGAATAATGAAAATAATTAAATAAAAAAATAAACATAAACTACTGAACGAAAAACATATAAAAAATAAACAAAAAACGCAGAAAGAATTAAATTAATAAATAACACTGTACAACACAAAACAAGAAAGAAGGCTCTAGTCGAGAAATCCCGACTAGGACATACCCTTAACCCCATCGTATCGTGTACAGTCATTTGTGTCTATTCTTCCAGTGACCAACATGACTAAAATGACAAAATTTCAAACTGCGATATCTTCGGTGTTTCTTAACCGATTTTAATCAAATTTTTTGAAATGTTAATTATTTTATTAATAGTTTAAAACCTCGTTTTTAAAATTTTGAAATTCAAGAATTTTCTGTTATCGATTGCATGTGTATATCGAAAACCAGAAACGTTATCGAAAATTTGAAACAAACTTGATCTGCCTATGGTATAGGAGAGCTTTAGTTTTAAGTTTGAAGTCTCTATCTCTTATAGTCTCTGAGATCGGCGCGTTCATACAGACAGACAGACAGACAGACGGACGGACAGACGGACAGACGGACATGGCTAGATCGACTCCGCTGTTGATGCTGATCAAGAATATATATACTTTATGGGGTCGGAGATGCTTCCTTCTGTCTGTTACATACATTTGCACAAAACCATTATACCCTTATTTACCCATTTTATGGGTTAAGGGTATAAAAAAAAACAAGGTGCGACCAACGGATTCTGGTAGAGGGGCTCAAAAAAAAATATACGTGTATTGGCGTTTTGAAAGTTTACATCTTATTCTCATTTTAGGGGGGGTCAAAGTTTCCCCCCTTTTTAACTTTCTTATTTCAAACTGGTATATGAAACCATGCTATCTTTACGTTTTAGGTATAAGGTGTGTTCGGGAGTCTTTTGTAGAATTTTACGAGGAATATTTTTGTAGAACATTTTAACCCTCCATCGCCTGTAAGAAGTGGGTCTTTTTTGTCCTTTTCTCGAAAAAGTGTAAAAAAGTCGCACTTTTTGAGGCGATTGAGGGTTAAAATGGTCCACAAAAATGTTTGTCGTGAAATTATGCTTCAACTTTCAGAACATACCAAAACTCTAACTTCAACGCGTAAGCCAGAAATAAGTCAAAACTGAAAATACTTAAAAAAATATATTTTTTTTGAGCCCCTCTACCAGAATCTGTTGGTCGCACCTTGTTATTTTGGAAAAAGTTGGATTTTGTTGTACAGTGTAATTAAATAAATAATATAAAAAAATAAATAATAAATTAAATGATAATAAATACATAAGGGCAGCAATAAATATATGGTGGCGGGGATGAATAAATAAATAAACTAAGTCGAGTAGTCGACAATCAGTCGCGGCTCAATGTGCCGGTGGCGGCGGCTGCTTGAGTGTGAGTGTGTGTCTGCGTCTGCGTCTGCGCGCAGCTGGCGGAATAGCAACGGCTTTTGCAACAGCGGCATCGAGTGGCGCGATGGTACTGTTACTTTTTTAATATATCCTTTGTGCGGGATAAAAACCTGGTGACCACCCAGACGGGTTGGCAATCCTCGTCCAGTGGTCTCGCTGGATATTCTTGGCCACTCGGGGTGTTGTGCAGGATGGCTGGAAGTGCTGATCTGCACAAAGAACAAGAAAGAAGGCTCTAGTTGAGAAATCCCGACTAGGACATACCCTTAACGGCATAGCGACATAATCTCGCCGCCACAATCTAGCCGTTTTCAAAACGACATAATATCGCGCGAGACTATGTCGTTTTGAAACGACATAATATCGCGCGAGATTATGTCGTTTTGAAACGACATAAGATCGCTGAGAAGAAAACGACTTCAGATCGCCGACGGCGAGTTTAAAATGCCGTAAAAACTTTCAAACGCCGTAAAAGCAGTGGCTCACGCCACTGCTAAGGCACTGTTTGCTATGTTCCGGAGCAGATCACACTATCTTTCCGTTTTCAACACGTCATAATATCGCGCGAGATTATGACGTTTAAAAACGACATAAGATCGCCGAGAAAAAACGACATAAGCTCGCCGAGAAAAAACGACATAACATCGCCGAAAAATTTTACTGGCGAGATTATGGCGGCGAGATTATGTCGTTACCCCACCCTTAACACCATACGTATTGTGTACAGTTTTTTGTGTGTATTTAACCAAGCAAAAATTTTTTTTATGTAAAAAAATAAAGGGCGGAGGTGGGCGTGTCTTATACCCCGATTCCACTGCAAGCAAAATGCATGTATGCAATTGGAACTCGGGAATGCTGCATATATTGAGTTTGAATCTAGTTTCCAGAATGGGAATCATGTTTAAATTTTCCCCATTGGTACTGCTAAAACCAATATCGATTAACAATTGGTTGATATCGCTTCTGTTAAAGTGCTCTGTAACGTTAACATTAACATTTTTCTAGTTGGTAGTTTCTACCAACGGGGAAAAAAACCGACCAACTGGGAAAAAAGGCTACCAACTAGAAAAATGTTAATGTTAACGTTACAGAGCACTTTAACAGAAGCGATATCAACCAATTGTTAATCGATATTGGTTTTAGCAGTGCCATTTTGAGTATTATAGCTGACAAGCATGTGTAAAAATAAAAATCCCTTCAAACGTACCAGACCCTGTTAAAGAAATATGCTGAAACCAGTTGGTTGTGTAGTGGAATCGCCTACATTCCCGACTTGCTGTTAATGACAAATTCTGATTAATGGAATCGGAGTATTATTTTAAATGATTTGTATGCGTGTTCAGATTATGTATATTAAATTTGGTGCTTCTATCTGTTAAGATCATTGAGATATGCAAGAAAGACTTTTATTTTCAAAAACGAAAATAAAAATCATTGAGTGATTTTTATATTTTTGCTGTTTTAATAAAAGTCAATGACTGATTTTTATTTAAAAGACTTTTTCATAACAGCTATTTTTTGATTTTTTTTTAAATAAAAATCAATTAAAATTATTTTGTGAGCAAAAAATAAAAATCATAAGATAACTGTTATTTTTGATTTTAATTAAAAAAATCAAAAAAATAACTGTTATTTATGGATCAAAGAAATTTTAATCATAAATAATTGTTATTTAAATACTTTTATACTTAAAACTAAAAGATAACCGTTAATAGTACTTTTTATAATAATAATTAAAAAATATAGGTTTTTGGCAGAATCATAGACGGGAAGTAAATACAAGTACTTTTGGTGTTTACAAAAGTATCCTAACACGTCTCCTTATCTATGATTTTGTTGGTTAAAAATATGACGATAACGGTTATTTGCGGTCCCTGGCTCTGACAAGTAAATTTACTTGTATGCACAAAAAGGGAATTCCCCTAAATTTGTGCTATTCCCTCTTGTTCGGCGGGTCGACACAGTGTCGACGCTGGGTCGACACAGTTGTGACAGTCGTCGACCCTCGCTCGACGCAACTCAATGCAATTTACACACGTATTTTGTTAGGCGATGTCCGCTCAATACGTGCAAGGTTTGCCGTCAACCCTACGTCAACAAAATGCCGTGCAAAAAGGCGACGAAAACGACGCTCGTGCGACGCAATGCCGTGCATAGAGCGAAGTTAACAACGCTCGTTTGACGCCATGCCGTGTATAAAAGCGACGTTAACGACGCTCGTGCAACGAAAAGTAATGCAGCTGAGAACGTAAGCGACGCTTTATCGAAGCAATGCCATGCAGCGGGCGACGTTAGCAACGCTAGGTCGACGCAATGGCGTGTATACAGGCGACGTTATCGACGCTTTGTGCGACGCAATGCCGTGTATAAAGGCGACGTTAACGACGCTGGGTCGACGCAATGACATGCAGCAGGGCGACGTTACCAACGCTTTATCGACGCAATGCCATGCATAGAGCGACGTTTGCGACGCTAGGTCAACGCAATGCCGTGTATAAAAGCGACATTATCGACGCTGGGTCGACGCAATGCCGTTCATGCATTATGCTTTTTTTTGTGCCTGAAATGCTCTTAAAATTCAGATAATAAAAATTGCAAATTATTTATTAAATTCATTTATTCATTTAATTTTCACTATGTTTTCTTTTTAATGATATTTATAAAACAAAAAATTTTTTTGCGCGGTGATCCCGAGGCGCAGCCAGTCTTCAACATCGCCAGCAGAGGAGCCTGGAATAGAATCTGAAATAATATCGAAAATTACATTAATATAAATGAATATATGCATGTTCCCATTGATTTTGATATACTTACGCAGTGGAGCTTCAGTTTTTCAGCTAAGTTTTCACACAAATTGTAACCCAATTATCTCCACAAAACTTAACAAAACTGCAGTTTTGACGTGTCATGACGTGTGCCAACACACAAATGAAAATATTGTTTTTTTATTTGCTTTTGCAAAGCATAGGAAAGCAATTAAAAAAGAATGAGAAAGTCAGCCTCTCTTTCTCTCTCGCTCTGTCTCGACTGACGTGTAAAAAGTCGGTAAAATAAGCGAGAGAGCAAGTGAGTGTGTGAGCGAGTTCGACTGCATTGCTTGGTTCGGCTCAAATTTTTATTTTGACACGACGCATCGACGTAAAAAAAACAATGCAGCGTCGACCCAGCGTCAAATACTGATTTTGGGGTACTAGAGGGTTATTTACAATTGATCTGACCAGTAAAATTGCTTGTATGTATGTATGTACACTAAAATGAAACCAAAGAAAAACAAATATGTACATATTCTCTTTGTGCTCTTTCTTGTTTTCGTATGGTTTCCAGCTGTTTTCTAGCTGTGTGTTTTTTTTTTTTATTTATTTGTGTTGTGTTATTGTGAATCGTAGACGCGGTATAATAGAATAGAATTAGGGATTTAATAGTGGTATTGCCATATTATAAAATGAAATTCTACTGCTTAATCTCAGTTTTATTGTGATAGTTTTGGCATCGCTGGCATACGCTGGCGGCACCCCTGACTTGTGATAGCGGCACCCACTTTGGGAAGGCCTGCTCTAACGCTCACTCTTACCTGTCGCTTGCCAACACTTTTTATTTAAAAAATCACAGTCCCTCTTGCACCTTTTTTTATAATTTTATTTTTCTGCCGCTGCTATTTTTAAGTAATAGCAGAAAGCTGATTTTAAAGTCACTATTTTCTCCACATTACAAAAATTTTAAAAACTGGAATCGACCAAACGTTGCATAAAAACAATAAATAATTCCTTTATTTTTAATTCTGCATATTTTTTTTTATTGATTGCATGTCAAAACAAGTAAAAACGTTGCAGTCGGACGCAACCGACTGCGATATACTTTGATACCAGTTCACATAGCTGTGTTAAGGATTCTGAGTGCAAATAGTAATATATGAGGGTTTTGGGTATAAAATTGGAGACTCTAGCTCAAAAACTGACAAATATATAGAGGTGGGCGGTATAAGTGGGCGTGGCATCCAAAACATTGATGCAGATCTGTTACGGATGTTACTAACAATGTTCATACCAAATTTGAAGAGCCTAGCTCAAAAGCTGAGAGAGATATAGCGGTGGGCGGAATAAGTGGGCGTGGCATCCAAAACATTGATGTACACCTGCTACGGATGTCACTACCAATGTTCATACCAAATTTGGTGACTCTAGCTTAAAAACTGGCGAAGATACATGCCTTCCGGTTTTTTTTTTAGGGCGGTGGGGCATATCCCGTTGTTTGGGGGCGTGGCATCCAATGTTTTGATGCATAACGTGGCATCCAAACTTTTAATGCAGTTTTTTGAGGAATGTTACCAGCTATCTTGCCATCAAATTTGGTGACTAGCTGCTAAAATGTGGGATATATTTGTGTTTTATCGATTTGCACATCGAGGTGTATCGACTTGTTATCGATTTCTCGGGCCCCCTGAGGTCGTAGAGCCCTACATTTAACACTTTGTCTGACGAAGGCATGTACCAAGATATTTGCAAAGTTTCAAGGCTCTAGCTTTAAGGGTGTCGAAAAAAGTTGCGTTCATACAGACGGACGGACAGACGGACAGACGGACGGACACCATGACGGACATTGCACAAACCCAATATACTATGATACCTTTGGTATCAAAGTATAAACAGGTCACTTTAGCTTCGATACATATCGGACTCACGCACAATGTTTCATTATTAGTTTTTTACGTGACGTTGTTATCTTGACACTTATCTTTTCGTTACTGATATTTGTTTACCCTTTTTTATACGCTATGAAGTTAGCTGCGCGCAAATTTGAGATTCGCTTGAAGTTAGCTGCTAAGGGGCAAGTGAGTACACATTGTAAAAAAAGAAATAAATAAATAAACATATGTATACACATTTATAAAACATAAATAAACTTACAACAAAGGGAAACCTTTCATTCCGAATTGATAAGTCCAGATCAGTGCTAAGTATTAACACTTAATTAGCGGAACTCGCATTAAGGTCTAGTTTGGACGGTTTTATATCAACGACAAATAGCAAACAACAATCCACACTGAGCTTGGACGCTCGCTTGTTCGCACCAGCTATTTGACTTAATAATTAGGAATTGTGTTTATACTCAACGGACTAACCGCGTAAATTAAGCGATTTGTCAAAAAATGTGGTTCATAATGTCAATTTGACATGTAATACTGTCACGTCAATAAAAAGGTCTTATACTAAAAACTATCGATAGCCCAGATTGGCATTTTTTTCGATAACGACATAACATTGTCGAAGGCGAGCTTTTTTGAAATACTAATGTGTTGTAGAAGGCCATGTAGAATTTTGACAGCGAAGGAACTCCGACAAATTAAAGTTAGTCTTGTTCCAAAGCTGGTGCTGTGAACACACGTAAGCTGGATTCACAAATATATATAATAAATGTATATATATTTGTTGTGTCTTAAAAGAATTTGTTTGGGAATTGCTAGTCGTAGATCTATTTCATCTTTGCTGTTTGTAATCATGATATCACCAAAGCACCATAATGTTAATATAGAGTTGGAACAACAAGTCCGAAACATTCATGACACGATGCACGACGCTGATGAAGAAATACATCTGCTTGAAGGCGAAGGTAAATAAAAAAGAGACAAATAAATACAGTTGACATACTACATTTAACAAATTATTTAAAGGTTTGGCTCGTAAGCGCTTCAACTCTGAAACCACCAAAGACCATGGCTATTTACACCAAGAGTCTATGGGAAATTTATCTGCAGATGAAATGGTCGAAGAAGACCAGTACTCTGAGCAAGCGTCTCAAGAAATACAAAACTTTCATGATATGCTTTTGGAAACGCACATTGATGACAATAGTGCGCTAAGAAAGCGGCGCGGTAACTTGCCCAAGCACTCAGTTAAAATTTTAAAGCGTTGGCTTTACGAACATCGCTATAATGCGTACCCTAGCGATGCAGAAAAGTTTGCGTTGTCACAGGAGGCAAACTTAACCGTGCTTCAAGTCTGCAATTGGTTTATTAATGCTCGCCGGCGTATTCTGCCTGAAATGATACGCAGAGAAGGCAACGATCCATTGCATTTCACAATATCCCGCCGTGGCAAAAAGATAAGCCCAAACTCTTCCGGATCCGCAGGTTTAAATATTAGCGACACTGATAATCAAATCACAGACAGTCCTACCTCGGAAGTGGTATGGTTTTTGCATTGTCATATATATTCCCATGAAGCAGCAACTCTTTCTGTTTTGCTCTAGATTGTTGGAGCTACCGAGGAGGTGCACAGCGCTGCTGAAATGCACGAAGGTATTGCTAATGTACTTAGCAACTTCGATCATTATGTGCGAACACCCAATGGACAAATAGTCAAAGTGGAGCATGAGTTTGAAGACAGCGTAATTTACAGGTAATGTCAATAGAACAACTATTTAACTGAATATTATGTTGCCCTTGAGCCCACTACTAATGTTGCCGCCTATAATACAATCTTCAAAGCTGGAAGAAAGCAATAGAAAATAATCCGATTGGGTTTCAAAGGCTGCACACGTCAGTGCAAGCTAGCATTCTTGATAAGATACACAGCCTTCAACCGCACGGTCGCATTGTAGCTGTAAGCAAAGGGAGCAAAAAAAGGCGCACCAGTGTAGGCAAAGGACATATTGTACAGACGCTAATCGAGTATAATGATGATAACCCACGAAAGCGCGGCAGGAAGCGCCAAAAAGAATTCAGAGCATCGAATTTTGGACTACATAAAATAACTAAGCAGGAATACGAACATGGACAGCAAGAACTTTTAAATCTGTATGAATCAAATATCTTGTATAACCGTAATAACTTATTGTCAGCGCATAGGTAGCTCCGCTTAACAAAAAAAAGTGTTTGAAGAAAAATTAACTGTTTGTTGTAATGCCCCCATTTTCATTTGCAGATCTGAGGGTGAGGAAAGCGGTGATGATTACGAATCCTGCGAGCAGGCAAGCGAGGAAGAAGGACGTTTTGAAAACTCTGATGATTGGCAGAGCGTTATAAAGTAAGAACATCTCGGCAAAGAATAGAAACCGCGTGTAATATTAAAAAATATCCTACTTATTAACCGTGCAGGACATTCGATTAGGCTGTTCTCGTAACACGTGTATCATCGCAGGCTTCAGATGTGCAACATGTCACTGAACAATTTTCAGCGTCAGTGCGAGCCCATGTCGATACGAAAGCCTGTTTAGTATGTTTGGTGTATTTTAATGCCGTGCATAACAATATACATTGCTAATGCCAAAAGCATGAAATTAAAATTAAGCTATAATTTTTTTCTTATGATCGCAGAGGGTTTTATAAGCTTTTATGTTGATTTTATAATCCTCAATACGTTTACACAATCAGATGGTTTCGCACATTCACTATTTGCGACACTGCAGGGGTTTCATGAACACCCCAAATGCTAATTTATTTCAAAATTAATGTCGTGCAGCTGCTACCTTAATACTTAGATAACATTAAACATGTAAGAAGGCTCTAGTTGAGAAAACCCGACTAGGAATACCCTTAACCCCATACGTAACGCGTACAGTCATTTGTGTGTATTTACCCAGTGACCAAAATGACCAAATTTCAAACTGCGATATCTCCGGTGTTTATTAACCGATTCTAATAATATCATATGTTCACTTTTTTACAAATAGTTTGAAACCACGTTTTCACAATTTTGAAATTCAAGAATTTTTTGTTATCAATCACATGTGTATATCGGAAACTAGAAGTGTTATCGAAAATTAAAAGCAAACTTGATCTGCTTATGGTATAGGAGAGTAAGTTTCAAGTTTGAAGTCTCTAGCTCTTATAGTCTCTGAGATCGGCGTGTTCATACAGACGGACAGACGGACATGGCTAGATCGACTCGGCTGTTGATGCTGATCAAGAATATATATACTTTATAGGGTCGGAGATGCTTTCTTCTGTCTGTTACATACATTTGCACAAAACCATTATACCCTTAATTACCCATTTTATGGGTTAAGGGTATAAAAAATACGTTTGTTTTTGAAATTAATTATTTAATTATTTTTAATACGATTAAATTTTTTTTAATTTGAATACGAATCGCACCGCTTTTGAATCGACCTTTGCATTATTATGCAGGACCGTTTTTAGCACCGAGGAAGTAGCAACCAGTAAACCTATTACAATCGCGGGTCATTACAATTGTCATCCACCTACTACACAGGCTCTAACAAGTATTTACATAAACCCACAAAACGGTGCTTACAATAGGGTTAAAACGTCCTTTTTTATTACAGACAATCACATTTTTCGCGCTGACAGTAATATTGTGAAACGCACAAACGCTTCAAATGCATTATTTGAAAACCAGCAAGAAGAAAATTATATAATCGAACAAAGCGATATTACAAAGCAACAGGTGCAAACGCCGCCACGTACAGGTAAGTTAATGTTTCTGACTCCTTCCGTCGCATATGATGATGATTATACTTGCAGGCTTAAGTCGGGAAGACCGTGATAAATATAAATGTCTTTATTATCTTGTGGAAACTGCCATGGCTGTGCGTCAAAACGACAGTGAACCGAATTCAGAACTTACGTTTATAGGCAACTATTTGAACAACTAATCTGGGCTGGAAGAAACTTTCTTAAACGCATCAATACAGTCAAAAACATACATATCTTAGTGAAATAAATAGTTCTCAACATTTTTACGAATTTAATAAGAAAGAAATATTCGGTATTCATAATCCCTTAGCAATACGTGATACACAAACAATTTTTTCTTTTTTCTCCGACTTTATTCTCAAACTTAAGTAAACATCTAAAAATATTTCGATCGCTGTCAAACTTTATTTAGGGTCATGCTCCAGTAATCGCAAGACTACGATTTTTTTTACGATCTCCGGTTTTTGCAACTTTTACGTCGGCGTACGATATATTTTTGCCTGCTGACAGGACCGAGCATCATATACATATTTTTTTTTTTGCATTTATTTATGTCTTTCAATATATAACACTAAAAAATTCAATATTAATTTAAATAAAAACTTAAAATATTTTTATTACGGTATTTTGAGTCGTGGTTTAATAATATTAAAAAGTGATTCGTCGAATTTCACATTTATCGGTGTACATAGGAAGCCCTTGCCTATTCGCAAATTTGTTGGTGCTCGGTGAATGAATAAAAAATTTCATTTCTAATTTGCTTTTTATTTTTGTCCGTAAAAAGTATCATTTGTTTGGTATTTAGTCACCGGGTCACAAGTTTTTGCGTCAAATCGTAAAAATTTGCGTTTTGCGATAACCGGAGCATGGCCCATAAAAACACACGCTAGAAATAATTTTCAGACTACTTCTGGTGTGTACTCTGCATATTTGCATCATGTAAACTAATAAATTGTTGAGAGTTGCCATGTAGGTAAGTGGAACGTGTGGATTGCATTTACAGGTGATTTTCTTGCAGCACATTTTTTCTAGCCTAGTCAAGTGAGAACTGGAGGGATCCGTAAATCTGTGTTTTGAATTATCGATAACTTCTTTGGTTCTTGATATACACATGAGAAAAAAATTGAATTTAAAGTTTGGACAATATAATGAACATCTGAAATAATAAGATCAACAACAAAAAAGGGTAAACACACAATTTATTGCACACGTAATTAACGAGTATGTCCTAGTCGCCATTTCTCGACAGGAGCCTTACTTGTTTTGATAAGTTTTTAAAATAAAGTACCATGAAAATTAAATAATCAGCATATATGTAGTATATTAAAAATTTGCAGTTGTCTTTTATGTTAGGTTAGAGCGGTAGTGAGAGGAAAAGACCCCCCACTCAGGCCAGAATTGGCCCGTTGTGGTACCGCGTCCAAAACCGTCTACCCAGACGCAGAGTGCGTAACACTGCTTTCGAGGGCGTGGTCCCAGCCCGAGGCTCTTATAAAAGACAGGATATTTTTCGGGCTTATATCCGCTAGTTGGGAGATGTCCGTTAAGAAAAAGGAGCCGAGGTGGAGTTTTCTGGTCTTGCAGAGTGCCGGACAGTCGCAGAAAAGGTGGGAAACCGTTTCCTTCTCCTCCTCGTGTCGACAGCTTCTGCAGAAATCATTGAAAGGGGCTAGAAGTGTCGCTGCGTAAGTCCCTACTAGCCAATGTCCCGTAGTTGCCCTTATTACAGCAGAGCCTAATCTGTTTAAGTTGATTAGGCCAGAGGAACGCTTTTTACAGCGCGTTGGCCAGGTTTGCCTAGCAATCCGGACTTAAGACTTCTTGCCTATTTCTGGTGATAAAGGTAGGGTCGTTACCTATATTGCAGATGTTGAGGTTTTTGGACAGGATATAGTTAAAAAGTGACTCACTTCGTTCCTTAATGTCAGTGCTGCCCCACTGATAGTAGTGTACGTTGGCATCGCATCTGATGATGAGCTCCGTATGGGTCGCCTCGCAGTCGGCGATCAGGCTACACAGGAGCGTATGTGGTAGGGGGCCCTGTTGGTCATGTGCCATATAGCTTGAGCCAAGCTTGACACATCCAGACTTCAGCTCCAGGCAAGCAGCAGTGTTATCACCATTGCTGTAGTTAGAGAGCAGAAAAATATCTAGGTTTTTTTTTGCCATAATACAGGTATGAACTTTACCTTTATTGCGGGCTACAAGTAGCTTGTAGTCCTTCGTCCCCAGACCAGAAACCCTGCCACCACAGACCCAGGGTTCCTGGATGAGGACTATGTCTGCTCTGCATTGGCTTATGCGGAGCAGAAGAGCGGCTGCAGCCGCCTTACAGTGGTGGAGGTTGATTTGTAGAAGTCGTAGAGACATCTTCAGATTTCTCCACCACCGTACGCTCCGCCTCTTCGTCAGTGTCGCTGTCTTCGAGGCAGATTCTATTGGCTAAGTCGTTAGGCATCTCGGAGCCCTCCGAATGGTATCCTGCATTGATGTCGACCTCCTTTTTCGTGGGTGTCGAGTCCTCGCCCGTGGCTTGGGCTGGGGTGCCATGTTTTGCGGCACTGGTGGTGGCAGCCTCCTCTCCTTTCGGCTCCGCCTCGTCGGCCAAAGAACTGGCCGCATCCGACCGGTACACCCTTATTACTACAGGTTTAAGCCCGTAGTAGGTTGCCCCATTGGATTTGGCCGACTCGTCACTTATGACCAGAACCACTTGTTTTGTAGTCCCCTCAGTCGCTTCCACCTTGGCTACCCTCCAGTCTTTGGTGGGCAGGTCAGGGTTGCAAAGCTGGAAAAGCTTGAGAATCCTTTTGGGATCCTCAGGCTTAGCAGAGACCCAAACCCTGGCGCGGAGGCGACTGGGTATGCCTTTCCAGTCGACCGCCTCTTATTTCGCACCGGGGTAGATCTCACCCAGCATGGCGACGGCTTGCTTGTATATGGCGGCAGACGCCATATCCTCACAAGCTATCGCTTTGATGCAACCCTGATGCCAACCGGCGTCAGAGCAGCGTGGCGGTGGTCCATCGGACTTCATCATTAAGTCCAAGAGCTTCTCTTGAAGCTCGCACTCAATGGCCCCCCCACCTTTGCCGAGGGATCTGGCACTCACTGTGGCCCCTGTCTAGGACCCCAATAAGAACCTTCTCCCTGGCGGCTTCGGCGAAGGACCGGGTGAGTGGCTGTGGACGAGGGGGAGGCCGGATCCACTTGGCTTGCGGGACCGTCTCTTCTGCGGAGCGTTGCCGTTTCTGCTTGGCTTTGCCAAAAACGGACGCACAAGCCGGCTTGAAATCCGAAAGGATGGTTTTTGCCCACTCCACAAGCTGGGCACCATCCGGGGATGCTGGTTGGGCCGTAAGATTGTGCTGAAGAATGTCAGCAGCCTATTGCCGATCCTGAAAGGATGGCTTGCCATTTGGAACTTTGGCTGACCCCGAGTCAGTCGCCACAGTCGCGGACCCGGGAACCAATGCCGCAGCCTTAGGTTGCGGTCGCCGCTCTTGAGGAGCCGTTTCTGGACGACGCCCAGGGTAGAAGGACGACTGTCTTTGTCGCCTCCAGCTTGCCCCTTTCGCAACATTTCTCGTGCCTGCTGGCTTGCCAGACTTTGAAAAAGAGGTGCTCGCACCTGAAGTAGAATTGGCCGTTGCTACTTTCTGAGCGTCTGTTGGTTTACCAGACGTATTTGAGGTGTTACCACTTGAAGAGGGATTGTCATTTCCCACCGAGGTTTTGAGTGCCTCGGACACTGATCTTACGTTATTTAAATTGGAGTTCATATTTGGTCCCACGAGTAGACGGGAAGGACTGTCACCCGCAACATAGCCCGTGTATCGCGGGAAGCCTGATTGAAACTGGAGGTCGGCAGGTATCCAAAATTCACAAAGTAGAGACCGATCAATCCCTCGGCCGCGAGTCCCTCGGCACAATGCTGTTCCACCTTGGACTGGGGTAATTTTATAGAGTGTTCTTCTCTCGCCCGACTACAATTCGTCAGCACCCTTGGCAGAGACATGACCGTACCAAGGGCCTGCTTCCAGCCGCCCTCACGAGGAGAGTATAGTCGCACTACCAATTGTAAGCTCCAAAGACGGCACGCACTGCGAGGGCGACCGTACATATTGTCGGTATGCATGTGCCACCACGCAGTTGCGCGTTGTTCTCCTTGTTGCTTCAATCGGCTGACGGCCCATTTGTGTTTTACTTTAATGCACTTTTTTTTTGTCTTTACATTTATTATTCAATGTTTGTTTGTGTGTGTTTGTTTCAGCCCTCGAAATTGTAGTGGCTCTGAACTACTAGAAAGAGACTTTATGGTGTTTTTACAACGGTTGCGTGTTGGGTTTTGCATTTAATGACAACAAAAACCTTACATCCGACTGACTCCTAAAGTGCTGCCAATTTATATTAATCATTTTTAGACTATCATTTGCCGGAAATCAATACAGTATGGTAACCAAGTATTTTTTATATATTTTATGCGTTTATTTACCTACGTGAAAATCATTTTAAACCCAAAAATAAACGCTTGATTCGATCGATAAGGTGCAGCAAATAGCACTTGAATCGATTGAACCTAGTTGATGGATAGGCGGCGCCAAAAACTACTGAACAATTGCAACAAAGGATGTAGTAACGCATTCAACACGGCAAAGAAGGAAACTACACTTTGGACGCTTTTAAAGCTTTTAGAATTTTACAGCTGTAAAATACCAGCGATGCGACAATGGAGTACCGCCGGCGGTCGAAAGTGTGTTTTACGGACAACGTAGCGTAAGTGTTGGTACCTTAGGAGCTCTAGGCGGCCGAGGCTAAGTGCACTAAAATTTATGTCTGCAAAAAACAAAAATTTCGTAGCCATTAAACATTAAAACACATTATTTCTAATGTGTGTAGAAAGACCAGTAAAGCCTTTAAAAATTCAGAAAAAAAATTTATAGCGCCAATTATCTAGTAAGAAGTCTCCGATTTTGAATAAATTATTTCAAACTTTCATTATTTATTTATAATAATATATAATATAAAATTGTGAAATTTAAGTTTTTATTGTTATCGATCGCATGTGTATATCGGAAACCAGAAGTGTTATCAATAATGTAGCAAACTTGTTTTGCTCATTGTAAAACAGAACCTAAGTTTATTTTATAGGTATAACAAATAATAAAGCGGTTTTGAGGCCGTATTTAAACAAATTCAGCAGCCAAGCGGTTTGAATAATTATATTCTAAATAATATAAATAAACTTTTTCCTTGAAATAACAAAACTTACAAAAAGTTAAAAAATCTAACAAATATTACATAACTTACTGTTTTTTTTTTTTTTTTTTTTTTTTTTGAATAATTAGCTGATGACCGCGTACTTCAACTTATTGCTGGATAGGAAAGTCACAACGACGAATATGGGATCGGCTACACGAATTTGTAAGGCCTTCTGTCCAGGTGTCCTCCCAAGTACGTTATCTCGCTTACTTCCAAGAGTGGGGTATTGCTTAGCGTGAGTGGTGGAAATAATAGTTTTGTGCAAAAGTATGTAACAGACAGAAGGAAAAATCTTCGACCCTATAAAGTATATATAAACAGCCGAGTCGATATAGCCTTGTCCTTCTGTATGTCGCGCCGTTCTCAAAGACTAAGAGGTATAGACTTTAAACTTAAAGCTTTAGCTCCTCTTTACCATAAGCAGAACAAGTTTACTTCAAATTATCGATCACATTTCTGGTTATATATATATACACAGAAATAATTTCAAAATTTTAAAAACGAGCTATGAAACTATGGATAAAGTAATGAACATTTAAAAATTTGATCAAAATCGGTTAAGCAATAGCGAAGTATCGTAGTTTGGAGTTTGGTTACTGGATACGCGTTAAGTATGAGGTTAAGTGTGTTTCGGAACTTTTCGACTAGAGCCTTCTAAGTTGTTGTACTTTTACTTTAATTTGCCAGTTTTGTACGTTAACCAGATGACAAGTGAGTTGCGATGTTGATTGCAGTGGGCATTTGGATCGGCTAAGAATAGCTGTATCGTCAGCGTTTGATTCAGTCGGTAGGGCAAACAAGTTTGTAACAGAATCAGGTTAGAAAACTTTTTGTAGTGTGTTGGCGTTTTCTTCATCGCTTCGGGTCCAGCCGACTGCATGGTTTCTTAGGGGCATCACTGACTCAAGTTTGTTTGCAATTATTGCTTTATGTTGTTAAAATGGCAACAATGGTAAGTCTGAATCAGTCATGCTTTGAATTTGGTTTGCTTCACTGGGTTTCGGGTCACCGGTCAAATTTAAATAAATTAGAGTTCTTAACAAAGACACTGTGTTTGTGAAGTAGCTGCATCGGGGATGTTTCAATTGTTGAGCGTTGTGGGTTTTCCCCGCCTTTTCCACTTCTATTGAACTATCTGTTATCGAAGTTCTGTTTAACCAGCTTCCTCTTTTAGATACGGATTAAGTTCGATGTGTGAGCTCACATATTTTTTGTATTTTAGCCATTTACGCTTTTGTGATGTCGGCATTTTCCTGCAGCTGTAAAGTGTTCTTCTAATGAGTTGAAAAGTTACATAAATTAATCTTTAGATGAGGTGCTTTTATGGGGCAGTAGTGCAAGGTGGTTCTCACTATCCATACATATTTTTAAGGATGTGGCCTGTAAATAGTTTTTGGCGAGGTCCTAATGGAAGTGGTGCTTCTTCTTTCAATTGTTACGTTACAAGCAATTTTACCAAAGATTTTAATTTTGTATAAAATTTTGCATAGTTTTAAGCATAAAGTTGCTGTTCCTGTTATTTTTTTTGCCTAGGTCTGTGTTCAGATCCACATCTTTTGCTTGGAAGGATGGATAAACGGCAGAAGGAATCAGCCCTGAAATTAAAGCGCTTGAACTAGTCGCGTTTTTATTTACGGTTGCGGGACCAAGAGGACGTGGCTGCAGTCGAAAAGAAGACGTCAGGGTTGGTCTTCGCTTAAATGTATGTAGGTGCGTTTTGAGAGCGTACTATGTTCACGCGCTGATGGATGCGAGACTTAAGCTCCTTGTAAATTGGGAAGAGTTGTAGATAGGTGTCTGATTACTTTTGCAGTTCGACGACTCATTAAGAACCAAAACACACGCAAATTTAACATACAGATCGCAGTGTGCAGTAAGACTTTGTGAGTCTATATTATTGGCAGTTCATGTATTTTACCGGGCCGTTGTGTTAATGCTCTTCTGCGGTACAATAGGAACAAAAGCTTGTAAATGGGGTGCACCTCTTTTTTTTATTAAAAAAAGTGGCTGCCTGGTTTTTGTTTTTTATATTCAGCACTGTATTAGCGGAGAATCCATTCTCATGTAGCGCCTGTTTAATTTCAACTGGCGTAACAAGAGGCTCAATGCCTCACGATATGCAGGCCCACGCTGCTTTAAAGTTGCTACCTGAAAAATGTTTTGTTTTCTTCTAAGTACATACGAGCAAAATTGAGTTTATGTTTACGAAAATTATTTTCGTCGCCTATACAAAATAATTAAAAAGAAAATTGTATTGGTAGGATAGTTAATTTAAATTCCGTTTCAATGATAAAATACTCTTCTTAACCCATTAAGTACCCATTGAAAGTTTTCAATTCTTGTAAGAGTAAAAGTGTAAAAAGTTGCTTCAAACAATTATAATAGTGACTGAAAAAAAATTTGTTCAAAAACCTCTTCGCATGTATTTTTTATGATTTTTTGAAAATTGCAAAAATTACCATTTTTACCCTCTTTTCATTTTGCATCGGAGGTGTCTTCAGCTATTTTATTTTTCAATATATGTAGCTACAGGGTACAGTTTTTAGCGTTACCTGCCAAGATTTTAATCTGTTGGTATTGTAAGGTGATTGGACATGATCGAACTTATTCGCGTTTTACATGTAGGAGTTCGTTGGTCACGTTTGGAGTTATTGACCACGCATGGTCAGTTTCGTCGATAGTACGGACGGTATTAGGGAGCTCGGAAGTTTAAAGTCGCGCACTGAACGCAAAACTTTCCTTACTCGCTCCTTCCATGTCTTTGGAAACAACAGAAAGGTAGTTGCTGTTCCGTTATACAAGAAGCCGACGTTTGTCTTGCTTGTTTTATTTTTTTTTTTATAACCGGAGCACAAAGAAAACACATGCATGCGACGAATGTCATCGAACGATGAATACATTTTTAAATTAAAGCTCTTTGCCTCATATTGCCAAATAATGTTTAAAAAAAATATTGTCTTAAGCCAAGATCGAAGACGCATGACAAAATTCAAAGAACTAAAATTTGGCAAATTTCGACTTTTGATTTAATTGGTTGGCTGTTGTCTTCATGGAAGGGTAGTAAAGATAGTACATATACATATGTACTTTTTGTAATTGCAAAACTTTTATATAAATTCACAGCCTTAGCTCTCCGTCCGACACCACACTTTATACCCCTTCTTCCATTTCTTCACTTTCTAAAAGGAAGAAGGATTCATAAATCGATAGCCAATAAAATGTTAGGCGGGTACCTGAAAGCTCAAATCGATAGACAAAAATAAAAATTTGTTAAATTAAGGTACTAAAATGACGGAGCGTTAAATGCGATTCAAATAAATTTTTTGTTAATAATTTAAAAAATGCGTTTACTATCTTGTAATGCTATAGGCCAGTAATGTCAAAAGCGTCCTTATGGAAGAGCAACAACCAATACAAATAAAGAATACACACTAATACAAGTAAAGCCAAAATTGTTTGTGTAATTTGCATTGATTATGGGAAGAGCTCGTGTACGTATACGCAAACTGCTCGCCCATGATACAATTAACCATGATGAAATAATATACAACGCATCTCTGGATGGGTTGCATGGATATTTGGCGGAGAGGTATGCAATTCGGTTTATCTTAACAAGACGTCTAAGCCAGGGGTGCCCAAACGCAGCTTACGACGGAGCAAATTTCAATACATTCAAAAGAAAACACCAACACTAGTAAAGAAATTTTTTTTTATTTCAATGGATACACTGAAAAAATTAGGGAGATACATTTTTATAATAAAGACAATTATGAAATAACAATGAAAATATAAAATTTATACACATGAATATGGATGATATTTTTAACTTTGTACATAGTTTATTGCTTCATCAACATCAATAGTTGTTCGAGTCAAATGACGCGCCGACAATGCAATAACTAAAAGCATAATACAATTTCTTCAAGTGGATGCGCGTCGCCAAAGCAACAACAAAATGTTCATGAAATTTTATGACCCAACAACAACCACATGCAAGTCCAGTTACCTTGCTCAAATGCAGATGAAGAATAGAGATAAGAAAACGAAAGCTAAAAATTGTTTTTGCAATTAGCATTGGCGCATGCCGATAGCCGTGTACATATACGCATTTGCTCGCCTATGCTTCGGAGCCAATTACAAAAACAAAGGAGCCATGGGAGCAATGGGCCTAGTACCTCTGGTCTAAACCAAGACATTGTGGAACATTTTTTTGGCGCCATGCGATCTAAAGGTTGACAGTTCGACCATCCGACTCCACTTCAATTTAAGTATATGTCGGAGAACGATTGATTATTTGAATAGCGCGCTCAACTTTATATGCGTATCGATCAGTGTTGTTGAATGCTGAAGGTTATCTAAGTTGTTCAGTCCTTAAAGAGTGGGACGACAACATATGTTGTCGTCAGTGTGGCTCAGTGTCAGGTTGAGAGAAAGAGACGTATATAGAAGTCGTCGTGGTACGAATAGAATTCGTATATACGTGTGGTTGTGTGAAAAAGATATAGCTCGACACGTGCGCTGAGACTCGCTCCGCTTTTTAAAGTCTACGCTAAATAGAAAATGGAAAATAATAATCCAGACCAGCCCTTTCGCGCTGCAACTATTAACGACTCGACGATATCAGAAGTGGGATCTGACTCTCGACCATTAAATTTTGAGTCGCAGTTTCGTGTGTTGTTGGAGCAGCAAAATCAGAACTTTCTAGAACTTGCAAAAACATTGCAAGCGTCGTCTAGAGAGCCTTTACAAAATGGCACAATTTATTGCACACGTAATTAACGAGTATGTCCTAGTCGCCATTTCTCGACAGGAGCCTTACTTGTTTTGATAAGTTTTTAAAATAAAGTACCATGAAAATTAAATAATCAGCATATATGTAGTATATTAAAAATTTGCAGTTGTCTTTTAGGTTAGGTTAGAGCGGTAGTGAGAGGAAAAGACCCCCCACTCAGGCCAGAATTGGCCCGTTGTGGTACCGCGTTTGGACCGCGTCCAAAACCGTCTACCCAGACGCAGAGTGCGTAACACTGCTTTCGAGGGCGTGGTCCCAGCCCGAGGCTCTTATAAAAGACAGGATATTTTTCGGGCTTATATCCGCTAGTTGGGAGATGTCCGTTAAGAAAAAGGAGCCGAGGTGGAGTTTTCTGGTCTTGCAGAGTGCCGGACAGTCGCAGAAAAGGTGGGAAACCGTTTCCTTCTCCTCCTCGTGTCGACAGCTTCTGCAGAAATCATTGAAAGGGGCTAGAAGTGTCGCTGCGTAAGTCCCTACTAGCCAATGTCCCGTAGTTGCCCTTATTACAGCAGAGCCTAATCTGTTTAAGTTGATTAGGCCAGAGGAACGCTTTTTACAGCGCGTTGGCCAGGTTTGCCTAGCAATCCGGACTTAAGACTTCTTGCCTATTTCTGGTGATAAAGGTAGGGTCGTTACCTATATTGCAGATGTTGAGGTTTTTGGACAGGATATAGTTAAAAAGTGACTCACTTCGTTCCTTAATGTCAGTGCTGCCCCACTGATAGTAGTGTACGTTGGCATCGCATCCGATGATGAGCTCCGTATGGGTCGCCTCGCAGTCGGCGATCAGGCTACACAGGAGCGTATGTGGTAGGGGGCCCTGTTGGTCATGTGCCATATAGCTTGAGCCAAGCTTGACACATCCAGACTTCAGCTCCAGGCAAGCAGCAGTGTTATCACCATTGCTGTAGTTAGAGAGCAGAAAAATATCTAGGTTTTTTTTTTGCCATAATACAGGTATGAACTTTACCTTTATTGCGGGCTACAAGTAGCTTGTAGTCCTTCGTCCCCAGACCAGAAACCCTGCCACCACAGACCCAGGGTTCCTGGATGAGGACTATGTCTGCTCTGCATTGGCTTATGCGGAGCAGAAGAGCGGCTGCAGCCGCCTTACAGTGGTGGAGGTTGATTTGTAGAAGTCGTAGAGACATCTTCAGATTTCTCCACCACCGTACGCTCCGCCTCTTCGTCAGTGTCGCTGTCTTCGAGGCAGATTCTATTGGCTAAGTCGTTAGGCATCTCGGAGCCCTCCGAATGGTATCCTGCATTGATGTCGACCTCCTTTTTCGTGGGTGTCGAGTCCTCGCCCGTGGCTTGGGCTGGGGTGCCATGTTTTGCGGCACTGGTGGTGGCAGCCTCCTCTCCTTTCGGCTCCGCCTCGTCGGCCAAAGAACTGGCCGCATCCGACCGGTACACCCTTATTACTACAGGTTTAAACCCGTAGTAGGTTGCCCCATTGGATTTGGCCGACTCGTCACTTATGACCAGAACCACTTGTTTTGTAGTCCCCTCAGTCGCTTCCACCTTGGCTACCCTCCAGTCTTTGGTGGGCAGGTCAGGGTTGCAAAGCTGGAAAAGCTTGAGAATCCTTTTGGGATCCTCAGGCTTAGCAGAGACCCAAACCCTGGCGCGGAGGCGACTGGGTATGCCTTTCCAGTCGACCGCCTCTTATTTCGCACCGGGGTAGATCTCACCCAGCATGGCGACGGCTTGCTTGTATATGGCGGCAGACGCCATATCCTCACAAGCTATCGCTTTGATGCAACCCTGATGCCAACCGGCGTCAGAGCAGCGTGGCGGTGGTCCATCGGACTTCATCATTAAGTCCAAGAGCTTCTCTTGAAGCTCGCACTCAATGGCCCCCCCACCTTTGCCGAGGGATCTGGCACTCACTGTGGCCCCTGTCTAGGACCCCAATAAGAACCTTCTCCCTGGCGGCTTCGGCGAAGGACCGGGTGAGTGGCTGTGGACGAGGGGGAGGCCGGATCCACTTGGCTTGCGGGACCGTCTCTTCTGCGGAGCGTTGCCGTTTCTGCTTGGCTTTGCCAAAAACGGACCACAAGCCGGCTTGAAATCCGAAAGGATGGTTTTTGCCCACTCCACAAGCTGGGCACCATCCGGGGATGCTGGTTGGGCCGTAAGATTGTGCTGAAGAATGTTAGCAGCCCATTGCCGATCCTGAAAGGATGGCTTGCCATTTGGAACTTTGGCTGACCCCGAGTCAGTCGCCACAGTCGCGGACCCGGGAACCAATGCCGCAGCCTTAGGTTGCGGTCGCCGCTCTTGAGGAGCCGTTTCTGGACGACGCCCAGGGTAGAAGGACGACTGTCTTTGTCGCCTCCAGCTTGCCCCTTTCGCAACATTTCTCGTGCCTGCTGGCTTGCCAGACTTTGAAAAAGAGGTGCTCGCACCTGAAGTAGAATTGGCCGTTGCTACTTTCTGAGCGTCTGTTGGTTTACCAGACGTATTTGAGGTGTTACCACTTGAAGAGGGATTGTCATTTCCCACCGAGGTTTTGAGTGCCTCGGACACTGATCTTACGTTATTTAAATTGGAGTTCATATTTGGTCCCACGAGTAGACGGGAAGGACTGTCACCCGCAACATAGCCCGTGTATCGCGGGAAGCCTGATTGAAACTGGAGGTCGGCAGGTATCCAAAATTCACAAAGTAGAGACCGATCAATCCCTCGGCCGCGAGTCCCTCGGCACAATGCTGTTCCACCTTGGACTGGGGTAATTTTATAGAGTGTTCTTCTCTCGCCCGACTACAATTCGTCAGCACCCTTGGCAGAGACATGACCGTACCAAGGGCCTGCTTCCAGCCGCCCTCACGAGGAGAGTATAGTCGCACTACCAATTGTAAGCTCCAAAGACGGCACGCACTGCGAGGGCGACCGTACATATTGTCGGTATGCATGTGCCACCACGCAGTTGCGCGTTGTTCTCCTTGTTGCTTCAATCGGCTGACGGCCCATTTGTGTTTTACTTTAATGCACTTTTTTTTTGTCTTTACATTTATTATTCAATGTTTGTTTGTGTGTGTTTGTTTCAGCCCTCGAAATTGTAGTGGCTCTGAACTACTAGAAAGAGACTTTATGGTGTTTTTACAACGGTTGCGTGTTGGGTTTTGCATTTAATGACAACAAAAACCTTACATCCGACTGACTCCTAAAGTGCTGCCAATTTATATTAATCATTTTTAGACTATCATTTGCCGGAAATCAATACAGTATGGTAACCAAGTATTTTTTATATATTTTATGCGTTTATTTACCTACGTGAAAATCATTTTAAACCCAAAAATAAACGCTTGATTCGATCGATAAGGTGCAGCAAATAGCACTTGAATCGATTGAACCTAGTTGATGGATAGGCGGCGCCAAAAACTACTGAACAATTGCAACAAAGGATGTAGTAACGCATTCAACACGGCAAAGAAGGAAACTACACTTTGGACGCTTTTAAAGCTTTTAGAATTTTACAGCTGTAAAATACCAGCGATGCGACAATGGAGTACCGCCGGCGGTCGAAAGTGTGTTTTACGGACAACGTAGCGTAAGTGTTGGTACCTTAGGAGCTCTAGGCGGCCGAGGCTAAGTGCACTAAAATTTATGTCTGCAAAAAACAAAAATTTCGTAGCCATTAAACATTAAAACACATTATTTCTAATGTGTGTAGAAAGACCAGTAAAGCCTTTAAAAATTCAGAAAAAAAATTTATAGCGCCAATTATCTAGTAAGAAGTCTCCGATTTTGAATAAATTATTTCAAACTTTCATTATTTATTTATAATTTGCAGCCTTAAACCTTAAAATTGTGAAATTTAAGTTTTTATTGTTATCGATCGCATGTGTATATCGGAAACCAGAAGTGTTATCAATAATGTAGCAAACTTGTTTTGCTCATTGTAAAACAGAACCTAAGTTTATTTTATAGGTATAACAAATAATAAAGCGGTTTTGAGGCCGTATTTAAACAAATTCAGCAGCCAAGCGGTTTGAATAATTATATTCTAAATAATATAAATAAACTTTTTCCTTGAAATAACAAAACTTACAAAAAGTTAAAAAATCTAACAAATATTACATAACTTACTGTTTTTTTTTTTTTTTTTTTTTTTTTGAATAATTAGCTGATGACCGCGTACTTCAACTTATTGCTGGATAGGAAAGTCACAACGACGAATATGGGATCGGCTACACGAATTTGTAAGGCCTTCTGTCCAGGTGTCCTCCCAAGTACGTTATCTCGCTTACTTCCAAGAGTGGGGTATTGCTTAGCGTGAGTGGTGGAAATAATAGTTTTGTGCAAAAGTATGTAACAGACAGAAGGAAAAATCTTCGACCCTATAAAGTATAGACTTTAAACTTAAAGCTTTAGCTCCTCTTTACCATAAGCAGAACCATGGTGAAATTACATAAGGTGGTCCCGTCGGCAACAGACCTCCACTTATTGTATGCTTGCAATAAGTGCGAGTGAAAGGAACATAGTTAATAGTGTCGTATTGAGTGTGAGTGAGGCGGCAATATGTTTGTTGATTAGCCCTTCGCATACGTGCACTGAAATAAGTGGATACTTCGTAAAACTTCGGCTGCCGACGGGACCACCTTATGTAATTTCACCATGAGCAGAACAAGTTTACTTCAAATTATCGATCACATTTCTGGTTATATATATATACACAGAAATAATTTCAAAATTTTAAAAACGAGTTATGAAACTATGGATAAAATAATGAACATTTAAAAATTTGATCAAAATCGGTTAAGCAATAGCGAAGTATCGTAGTTTGGAGTTTGGTTACTGGATACGCGTTAAGTATGAGGTTAAGTGTGTTTCGGAACTTTTCGACTAGAGCCTTCTAAGTTGTTGTACTTTTACTTTAATTTGCCAGTTTTGTACGTTAACCAGATGACAAGTGAGTTGCGATGTTGATTGCAGTGGGCATTTGGATCGGCTAAGAATAGCTGTATCGTCAGCGTTTGATTCAGTCGGTAGGGCAAACGAGTTTGTAACAGAATCAGGTTAGAAAACTTTTTGTAGTGTGTTGGCGTTTTCTTCATCGCTTCGGGTCCAGCCGACTGCATGGTTTCTTAGGGGCATCACTGACTCAAGTTTGTTTGCAATTATTGCTTTATGTTGTTAAAATGGCAACAATGGTAAGTCTGAATCAGTCATGCTTTGAATTTGGTTTGCTTCACTGGGTTTCGGGTCACCGGTCAAATTTAAATAAATTAGAGTTCTTAACAAAGACACTGTGTTTGTGAAGTAGCTGCATCGGGGATGTTTCAATTGTTGAGCGTTGTGGGGTTTCCCCGCCTTTTCCACTTCTATTGAACTATCTGTTATCGAACTTCTGTTTAACCAGCTTCCTCTTTTAGATACGGATTAAGTTCGATGTGTGAGCTCACATATTTTTTGTATTTTAGCCATTTACGCTTTTGTGATGTCGGCATTTTCCTGCAGCTGTAAAGTGTTCTTCTAATGAGTTGAAAAGTTACATAAATTAATCTTTAGATGAGGTGCTTTTATGGGGCAGTAGTGCAAGGTGGTTCTCACTATCCATACATATTTTTAAGGATGTGGCCTGTAAATAGTTTTTGGCGAGGTCCTAATGGAAGTGGTGCTTCTTCTTTCAATTGTTACGTTACAAGCAATTTTACCAAAGATTTTAATTTTGTATAAAATTTTGCATAGTTTTAAGCATAAAGTTGCTGTTCCTGTTATTTTTTTTGTCTAGGTCTGTGTTCAGATCCACATCTTTTGCTTGGAAGGATGGATAAACGGCAGAAGGAATCAGCCCTGAAATTAAAGCGCTTGAACTAGTCGCGTTTTTATTTACGGTTGCGGGACCAAGAGGACCTGGCTGCAGTCGAAAAGAAGACGTCAGGGTTGGTCTTCGATTAAATGTATGTAGGTGCGTTTTGAGAGCGTACTATGTTCACGCGCTGATGGATGCGAGACTTAAGCTCCTTGTAAATTGGGAAGAGTTGTAGATAGGTGTCTGATTACTTTTGCAGTTCGACGACTCATTAAGAACCAAAACACACGCAAATTTAACATACAGATCGCAGTGTGCAGTAAGACTGTGAGTCTATATTATTGGCAGTTCATGTATTTTACCGGGCCGTTGTGTTAATGCTCTTCTGCGGTACAATAGGAACAAAAGCTTGTAAATGGGGTGCACCTCTTTTTTTTATTAAAAAAAGTGGCTGCCTGGTTTTTGTTTTTTATATTCAGCACTGTATTAGCGGAGAATCCATTCTCATGTAGCGCCTGTTTAATTTCAACTGGCGTAACAAGAGGCTCAATGCCTCACGATATGCAGGCCCACGCTGCTTTAAAGTTGCTACCTGAAAAATGTTTTGTTTTCTTCTAAGTACATACGAGCAAAATTGAGTTTATGTTTACGAAAATTATTTTCGTCGCCTATACAAAATAATTAAAAAGCAAATTGTATTGGTAGGATAGTTAATTTAAATTCCGTTTAAATGATACAATACTCTTCTTAACCCATTAAGTACCCATTGAAAGTTTTCAATTCTTGTAAGAGTAAAAGTGTAAAAAGTTGCTTCAAACAATTATAATAGTGACTGAAAAAAAATTTGTTCAAAAACCTCTTCGCATGTATTTTTTATGATTTTTTGAAAATTGCAAAAATTACCATTTTTACCCTCTTTTCATTTTGCATCGGAGGTGTCTTCAGCTATTTTATTTTTCAATATATGTAGCTACAGGGTACAGTTTTTAGCGTTACCTGCCAAGATTTTAATCTGTTGGTATTGTAAGGTGATTGGACATGATCGAACTTATTCGCGTTTTACATGTAGGAGTTCGTTGGTCACGTTTGGAGTTATTGACCACGCATGGTCAGTTTCGTCGATAGTACGGACGGTATTAGAGACCTCGGAAGTTTAAAGTCGCGCACTGAACGCAAAACTTTCCTTACTCGCTCCCTCCATGTCTTTGGAAACAACAGAAAGGTAGTTGCTGTTCCGTTATACAAGAAGCCGACGTTTGTCTTGCTTGTGTTATTTTTTTTTTATAACCGGAGCACAAAGAAAACACATGCATGCGACGAATGTCATCGAACGATGAATACATTTTTAAATTAAAGCTCTTTGCCTCATATTGCCAAATAATGTTTAAAAAAAATATTGTCTTAAGCCAAGATCGAAGACGCATGACAAAATTCAAAGAACTAAAATTTGGCAAATTTCGACTTTTGATTTAATTGGTTGGCTGTTGTCTTCATGGAAGGGTAGTAAAGATAGTACATATACATATGTACTTTTTGTAATTGCAAAACTTTTATATAAATTCACAGCCTTAGCTCTCCGTCCGACACCACACTTTATACCCCTTCTTCCATTTCTTCACTTTCTAAAAGGAAGAAGGATTCATAAATCGATAGCCAATAAAATGTTAGGCGGGTACCTGAAAGCTCAAATCGATAGACAAAAATAAAAATTTGTTAAATTAAGGTACTAAAATGACGGAGCGTTAAATGCGATTCAAATAAATTTTTTGTTAATAATTTAAAAAATGCGTTTACTATCTTGTAATGCTATAGGCCAGTAATGTCAAAAGCGTCCTTATGGAAGAGCAACAACCAATACAAATAAAGAATACACACTAATACAAGTAAAGCCAAAATTGTTTGTGTAATTTGCATTGATTATGGGAAGAGCTCGTGTACGTATACGCAAACTGCTCGCCCATGATACAATTAACCATGATGAAATAATATACAACGCATCTCTGGATGGGTTGCATGGATATTTGGCGGAGAGGTATGCAATTCGGTTTATCTTAACAAGACGTCTAAGCCAGGGGTGCCCAAACGCAGCTTACGACGGAGCAAATTTCAATACATTCAAAAGAAAACACCAACACTAGTAAAGAAATTTTTTTTTTATTTCAATGGATACACTGAAAAAATTAGGGAGATACATTTTTATAATAAAGACAATTATGAAATAACAATGAAAATATAAAATTTATACACATGAATATGGATGATATTTTTAACTTTGTACATAGTTTATTGCTTCATCAACATCAATAGTTGTTCGAGTCAAATGACGCGCCGACAATGCAATAACTAAAAGCATAATACAATTTCTTCAAGTGGATGCGCGTCGCCAAAGCAACAACAAAATGTTCATGAAATTTTATGACCCAACAACAACCACATGCAAGTCCAGTTACCTTGCTCAAATGCAGATGAAGAATAGAGATAAGAAAACGAAAGCTAAAAGTTGTTTTTGCAATTAGCATTGGCGCATGCCGATAGCCGTGTACATATACGCATTTGCTCGCCTATGCTTCGGAGCCAATTACAAAAACAAAGGAGCCATGGGAGCAATGGGCCTAGGCACCTCTGGTCTAAACCAAGACATTGTGGAAAATTTTTTGGCGCCATGCGATCTAAAGGTTGACAGTTCGACCATCCGACTCCACTTCAATTTAAGTATATGTCGGAGAACGATTGATTATTTGAATAGCGCGCTCAACTTTATATGCGTATCGATCAGTGTTGTTGAATGCTGAAGGTTATCTAAGTTGTTCAGTCCTTAAAGAGTGGGACGACAACATATGTTGTCGTCAGTGTGGCTCAGTGTCAGGTTGAGAGAAAGAGACGTATATAGAAGTCGTCGTGGTACGAATAGAATTCGTATATACGTGTGGTTGTGTGAAAAAGATATAGCTCGACACGTGCGCTGAGACTCGCTCCGCTTTTTAAAGTCTACGCTAAATAGAAAATGGAAAATAATAATCCAGACCAGCCCTTTCGCGCTGCAACTATTAACGACTCGACGATATATAGGTTAAGAAAATATATAACAGGTATGACAAAATCAAAACATTCAATTACAAAATAATTGATTTTAATAATACTAACTGTCAAATGCTTAGCTCTATGTTTAAGCCAGAAAAGTTTTAGTCGTGATTGTTTGTAGGTTTGATTTGTGTTCTGTATTTTGTGTTGTGTTTTGTCAATTATAATGTTTTTGTTATTTATTATTATAATTATAATTTTTAATAATCTTTATTTTTATTTAGCCAAGAATACTGAATTGTTGTCAAACAATCAAAATGTTAATAAAGACAATTCTGACACTTGGTTGAACCTAGATATAAGTTCCCAAACAGACCAAAGTCAACACAAGGACAGCGACTTTTTTGAAGATTTTGTGGTAGACATAGGTAACAGCGTAGCACCGGAAAGTGAGTTAGACGAGTTAGCGGAAGATGCCATTGAGTACCTGGCAGGCTATGTCATCAAGAAACTACGACTATCCAATGAGTTTGCCGAAAATTCTACATTTACCTACGTAGTCGAGGTCTCGCATGGTGGTCTCATAAAACCCTCTGAACAATTCAAAAACAAACTTAAAGAGCTGGAAAAAATATTCTTATACATTAATAAAAAACACTTTAATATAACAAAAAATGTTAAACAAAAATTGTTAATGGCTTCAGAAAATGTAAATATTAATTTAGATATAAAAACATTTTATTTTAAGATAAGAATTTATTTTAAAATAAAGAATCTTAACAAAAAGATATTTGTGCAAAATCAAAAAGTCATCGTTTCCCTTGCAAGGTGCCCATATTCGGTGATGAACTTTTCTGTTAATAAATACCAGCGCTTATTTCCCATCTATATGTTTAATGGTCTTTGAACAGCCACATTAAAATGTATGCGCGCAGCACTTGTCATGCAACAAAGACAACGAGTATGTAAAGGTAACAGAGATGTAAAAAGAACTGGCGAAAAAATTTTACTCGCCCATGAACAAATCTGACGAGAGGTCGTAGGTAGAGAAAAGACAGAACAGCTGCTTTTGCTTATACTTCTGTGCTGGCCGCCGCATTTGTTGTTTTGATTTTTTGCTGCTTACGTTTTGGTATACTTATTTGGCTGCATGTGAACACAAAACGTATCGCAGGTCAGGCACGTCTCTGTGTATATGCATAAATGTGTACCCAAAGGCTGGCTGTTGTAGCTGATATGTATGTATAAGCTGCACAACTAGAAATACCCATTGTCCCAATATGAAATTAATGGCATAGACATTTTTGCAGTATGCCATTCAAATAAAAGGGTTATAAATATATCATTTTGAATACGAAAAAAGTTTATTTTGTTGTTAGTTTCATATTAATATTTAGCCACTAATAATTAAATATATATAACCAACTAATTAGAAAACTATAAAAAAACGTATTTGAAGGGAATCAAGCTAGAGTATTTCATTTTCAGGTGTGTTATTGTACAAAGTTACTATATAGTCTGTACCACCCAACCCACAGGTTAGCTTAAGGCAACTGAAAAGAATAAATATCAAAAATCTCGGCAAACGAAGCCAGCACAAAATGAAACGCATCACACGCATACTAATACTTATGCATTTTTTACTGTCCCTGTCTTACAAAAGGCGGACAGCAAAGAGCAAGTGAAACAAAACAGCCGAATACATAAAATGACCAAGCTCAAGTTCTGCGACAGCACAACTACAATAGGCAAAGCTAACAAGACGCAGCAACTGCGCTATTTTCAAATACCCTTTCTGGCAATATTAGGTGGAAATCAATGAAACCACTTACATATAATTTAAATATAACACATAACTTATTTTGACTATTTTAATGCAAATACCCTTACTCTAGGATTAGTTAACAAACTCATAATAAAATGTTTTTATTATTCATACAAGCCCTACCTAATTAATAAAAAACTTGCAGACTTTAATGCTGAAATTATATTCTAGTATCTTATGATTACCCATTTATTTACGCAAAGCTTATAAAAATTCTATACTACCCTCCCATGTAGTTAAGCAGCAAAAGTGTAAAATTGCCAATCTCAAGCAAAGACAAGAGTTTGACAACAACACAAGAAGAAACGAACAGCGACATATTATTGCTGTCGCTTTCTTCGCACACGTTGCCATGAAAACAAAGTGAAAAAATGATCGCCGTTGATTCTTTGTCACCAGCTGATTTTCAAAAAGGCGGCACATCATTTGAAAAGGAACACGCCGCCAACTTAACTCGCTATGTTCCCCTGTTAGCGATGTTCTTTTTCTGTTAAAGTTGCTGTCTCTGGTTACCCCTCTGTTAGTATTGAATACTCTTTGCAACAAAGGGAACATAGCGAGTTAAGTTGGCGGCGTCTGCCTTTTCAAATGATGTGCCGCCTTTTGAAAATCAGCTGGTGACAAAGAACCAACGGCGATCAATTTTTCACTTTGTTTTGATGGCAACGTGTGCGAAGAAAGCGACAGCAATAATATGTTGCTGTTCGTTTCTTATTGTGTTGTTGTCAAACTCTTGACTTTGCTTGAGTTTGGCAATTTTACACTTTTGCTTCAATCTACTGGCTGCTTAACTACATGGGAGGGTAGTATAGAATTTTTATGAACTTTGCGTAAATAAATGGGTAATCATAAGATACTAAAATATAATTTCAGCATTAAAGTCTGCAAGTTTTTTATTAATTAGGTAGGGCATGTATGAATAATAAAGACATTTTATTATGAGTTTGTTAACTAATCCTAGAGTAAGGGTATCTGCATTAAAATAGTCAAAATAAGTTATGTGTTATATTTCAATTATATGTTAGTGGTTTCATTGATTTTCACCTAATATTGCCAGAAAGGGTATTTGAACATAGCGCAGTTGCTGCGTCTTGTTATGCTTTGCCTATTGTAGTTGTGCTGTCGCAGAATTTGAGCTTGGTCATTTTATGTATGCGGCTGTTTTGTTTCACTTGCTCTTTGCTTTCCGCCTTTTGTAAGACAGGGACAGTAAAAAATGCATAAGTATTAGTATGCGTGTGATGCGTTTCATTTTGTGCTGGCTTCGTTTGCCGAGATTTTTGATATTTATTCTTTTCAGTTGCCTTAAGCTAATCTGTGGTAATTGGGTGGTACAGACTATATAGTAACTTTGTACAATAACACACCTGAATATGAAATACCCTAGCTTGATTCCTTCAAATACGTTTTCTTATAATTTTGGAATTAGTTGGTTATATATATTTAATTATTAGTGGCTAAATATTAATATATAACTAACAATAAAATAAACTTTTTTCGTATTCAAAATGATATATTTATAACCCTTTTATTTGAATGGCATACTGCAAAAATGTCCATGCCATTATTTTCATATTGGGACAATGGGTATTTCTAGTTGTGCAGCTTATACATACATATCAGCTACAACAGCCAGCCTTTGGGTACACATTAATGCATATACACAAGGCGTGCCTGACCTGCCATACGTTTTGTGTTCACATGCAGCCAAAAAGGTACACCAAAACGTAAGCAGCAAAAAATCAAAACATCAAATGCGGCGACCAGCACAGAAGTGTAAACAAAAGCAGCTGTTCTGTCTTTTCTCTACCTACGACCTCTCGTCAGATTTGTTCATGGGCGAGTAAAATTTTTTCGCCAGTTCTTTTTACATCTCTGTTAGTATTATATACTCGTTGGTCATGCAATTCATTGACCTGTCTTAACTTTAATATTTTCGGCAATTACAAATACAAAATGCAATATCATAACCTATATTTTATTATAATAATGATGCTAATTTTTATATAGCCTAAATAATATTTATACAATTATATATACAGTCACGAACTAAATAATTGGCACAGCAAGTTTTTAAACTTTCTGGCATCTTTTTAGGTAGATTTAAAAGTATATTTGATAAAACAAACAAGTAAGAAGGCTCTAGTCGAGGAATCCCGACAAGGACATACCCTTAACCCGATACTTAACGCTTACAGTTGCTTATGTGTATTTAATCAGTGACCAATATGACTAAACTTCAAACTGCGATATCTCCGGTGTTTCTTAATCGATTTTGATCAAATTTTTTTAAATGTTCATTATTTTATTCGTAGTTCAACCCTCATTTACAATTTTGAAATTCAAGTTTTTTTGTTATCGATCACATGTGTATATCGAAAACCAGAATTGTTATCGATAATTTGAAACAAACTTGGTCTTCTCATGGTTTAGGAGAGTTTAAGTTTCATGTTTGAAGTCTCTAGCTCCTTTAGTCTCCGAGATCTACGCGTTCATACAGAGGGACCGACAAACAGACGGACATGGCTAAATCGACTCGGCTATTCATGCTGATCCAGAATATATATATACTTTATAGGGTCGGAAACGTTTTCTTCTGTATGTTACATACATTTGCACAAGACCATTATACCCTTATTTACCCATTTATGGGTTAAGGGTATAAAAATGAGATAAATGAAGAACCGGTATACTGATTTGGGTCAAATCTCTTATGTGCACCCCGCACACAGACCCCAATCACCCCTAAAAGTTTTATAGGAGGAATATGAAGTTTTGCCACTTATTTTTATATATATAGATTATGTTATGTCGAACATTACAACTTACATAATCTCAAAAACACATGAACAAGGCAAGGCCAACCAAGCACAAAATGAAACGCATGCACACGCATAAAAAATACTTATGCATTGTTACTATCCCTGTCTTTTTGTAAGACTGAAAGCAAAGAGCAACTGATACAAAAACAGACGCATAAAAGCAAAACATCTAGATCTGAATACCGAACGGGACAACAAGTCTCAGGAACAGCTACTTACCAACTTTGAATCAATGATGTTTAAAATGCAGAGCTTAACACAGTTCATGTCATTTATGCAAGAATTAGCTCAACTTCTACTCGACAACCACATTGACGTTATGCTACTTTTCGAAACACAGCTTACAAACAAGTATAGTTTTACTATAAGCGGATACTCATTCTACGGAACCAATCATCCCGATGGCAAGACGCACCGCGGGAATGGTATCTTGATAAGATGCCGGCTGAGGCACCACTTCCACAAAGAGTTTGCCAAAAACTATCTATAGGCCACATCCTTAAATAGTGGATAGTGGTAACCACTTTCTGCCGTCTACTGCCCTCCTCGATCCTCCATATCTGAAGACTAATTTATGGAATTTTTCAACTCATTAGGACAACACTTAATAGCAACAGGGGACTATAATGCCAAACACAATCACTAGAGATTTCGTCTGTGACTCCAAAAGGAAAGCAGCTGTACAACGCAATTATAAAATCAAAGAACAGGTTCAGCCACGTCTCTCCTGGCACACCAACATTTTGGCCCACGGACCCCAAGAAACTTAATTGATTTTGCAGTCAGCAAAAATGTTCCGCGCAACCTGATAAGCGACGAATGTCTCTCGGTGTTATTGTTTGACCACTCGCCTGTTCTAATTCAACTTCTACGACACCCAGAGTTGGCGAATCGCCCCGGTAAGTTGACAACACAAAAAACTAACTGGCTCAGATACAAGAAATATGTTAGCTCACACATCGAACTTAATCCGCATCTGAAAGTAGAAGCTGATATTGATTCTATTGCAAACAAATTTGAGTCGGTCTTCGTCGAAGCAGCTCGTATGTAATCACCGAAATCGGAAACTGCAGCACCCACCCAAAAGAAAACAAATCACCAAACTGAGCAGCTCTTTCTTGATAGGCGGCGCCTAAGACGGGAGTGGACATGTCTAAGATCGCCGTCCGCTAAGGAAAAGCTAACAAACGCTAGACGTTAACTAACTAAAGCGTTAAATCTTAAAGAAGAACATACCAAGCACCGACACATTGAGCAATTATCAACATCCAACTCGAAAAACTCACTGTGGAAAGCTCACCCAACTCTCAGCCAACCGACAAAAACAGAGATGCCCCTAAGAAACCAAGCTGCCGGCTGGACCCGTAGCGATAAAGATAAAACGAGCCCAAACATATGCTGTTCACCTGCAAAAAGTGTCCAACATAACACTGCTACAAACGCGTTCGACTGCATTAAACGACACCCAGCCACAACATTAGCCTATTGAGTTTTGCCCGAGAAAAGTCGCCAGAGTTATTAACCACGAACTAAGTCCCAAAGAACCCCCGGGTCTAGACTTAATACCACCAAAGATGGTTATTGAGCTTGCTCATTGTGCCGTCTGCATTATCTGCCTGTTATTCGATCGCACAGACTCGGGCATTTCCCAGAAGGATGGAAAAAGTCTATCATCATAATGATACCAAAGCTGGGAAAGGATCAAACAGTCTCGACTTTGTTTAGACATATATGCTTTTTATCGTGTCTATCGAAACTCTTCGAAAAATGCTTGCTGATTGGGATTAATTAATTTCTGAATCTTCATAGCAAATTCCCGTCGCAACAATTCGGCTTTCACCAAAAACACGAAATTATTGAGCTGGTCAATCGAATATCTTTAGAAATACGAGACGCGTTTAAAAATCGAGAATACTGTACAGCACTTTTTTTTGCATGTTTCTCAGACGTTTGACAGAGTCTGGTTGGAAGGGCTGATGTATAAGATCAAATTAACGCTCCAAACAAACACACATGAACTGTTAAAGTCGTACCTCTACGACAGGAAGTTTGCAGTAAGATGCAACACTGCAACATCAAGCGAACACCGAACACAGGGAAGCGTACTTGGGCCGACATTCTACGTTCTCTACACAGCAGACATCCCTACATGCAGAGGACTTACGAATTCAACCTTTGCTGATGCTACAGCTATTCTTAGCCGATTTAGATGTTCACTGCAAGCCACATTGCAACTCGCTCGTCATCTGGTCAACGTGGAATAATGGCTATCCGACTGGCGAATTAAAGTAAACGAACAAATATGTAAACATGTTACTTTCACTCTTAACAAGAAAGATTGTCCACCACTTACGCTAAACAATACCCAACTCCTGAAAGCAAACGAAGTAACCTGGACAGATGAAACTTAGAAGACACAAATAAAACTAAAAGCCTATAGAATCCACTGGCTTATCAACTCTCGCTCCCCGCTAAGTCTTGACTATAATATCCTGCTCTACAACTCTGTTCTTAAACCAATCTGGACCTATGGACGCAGCTATGGGGTAGTGCGTGAAGCAGTAACATCGACATCGTCCAAAGAGCCCAGTCAAAAATCCTGAGAACTATCACCGCGGTACCGTGGTACTTTCAAAACGAAAACATTCAAAACGTCGTCGCACCATTCAAGAAAGTTATTGCGGACTACAAGTAAAAGTACATAGTCAAGCTGTAATCGCACCCCAATTTTCTCGCTCGAGGTCTTACAACTCGTGCAGCCGATCCCGTCTTCGTCGTAATGACCTTCCGACCCAGCAATGAGTTGAGATACGCGGCCACCAATTATTGGTCCAACAACAAACAGTTAGTAAAGTAATATTTGTAAGATTTGTTAACTTTTTGTTAGTTTCCCTATTTTAAGAAAGGATTCAAAAAATAAAACTAGCAATATAAAAAACAAGTAACGGATGTCACTAATAATATGCCCACCAAATATGGTGACTCTAGCGGAAAAACTGCCGAAGATACATGCAATACAGTTTTTATTTGGGCGGTGTGGCTTGGCCCGTTTTTTAGGGGCGTGGCAAGCAAAGTTTTAACGCCAACTACCAATTACAAACAAAATGGCTCTATCTTCTACAGTTTTAAAGCTGTAGACACCAAATTTTGTAGGAAGGTAGATGCTGATATACAGATATGTATTAAAACTGCATGCCACGCCCCCAAAAAACGGGTCATGCCTAACCGCTATAAAAAAAGAAATGCACGTATCTTCGCCAGTTTTTGAGCTAGAGACAACAAATTTTGTGGGAACATTGTTATTGACATCCGTAACAGATGTGCATCAAAGTTTGGATGCCACGCCCATTTCTACCGCCCACCTCTATATATTTCTCGGTTTTTGAGCGAGAGTCTCCAAACTTGGTAGGGGATAGAAGGTGCCGCCAAAGATATGAATCAAAAATTTGGATGTTACGCTTACCCCTTCTTTCTGATATTTATACCCCAAAATCCCCATTTATTAATATTTGCACACAGAACCCTTAACACAGCTATGCAGTGTTGCCACCGAAGTATCAAGCTACCCACCAGAAGTGACCTCTGAAACCACCAGAAATCCACTAACAAAACTCACGCCAGTTTAAAAAATCGCTAATTTTTCCACCAACTTTATTTTTAGCAAATTTTTGTTCATCGCGAAAGAAAACAATATTTAAAAGATACGTTTATTGGAGAAATAACATTAAAATTACACATTATGTAACAAAAATAATGAAATTATATTAATAAGTCATCTTCAGATGAGTCGTTTCCGTCCGTACCATTATCGTCAGTCTCCGATTGGTACGACTCTTTGGTGCCAATTAATTTCACAATATTGCTTGGGATTTCATAGTCGTTGCAGCATTTTCCCGCTATCTTTATTCCGCAGCGTACTCTTAATATAGCAGTTAAGAGATTAAGCCCCATCCTATTTCTCTGCTTGTTTTTTATTATATTCATACTGCTAAACAGTCTTTCCACATCGGCATTGGAATGCGGCAATATTAAAAGAGTGATCGCAAAAGTCGCCAATTCGTAAAATCTTGAAACCCCTTGTGCATCTTTGAAATGCAAGACTTCATACCAAAATATTTTTGTATTTTTGGTTTCCTGCCATTTCAATAAATGAATTTGTCGCCATTGATCGTCCACTTTCGCAATGAATTCAGAACTTTTATTTAATTGAGCCATAATGTCGATTAGATCTTCTTTGTTATGATTAAGTGCTTTTTCGACACTTATTCGCGAAATTTTTTCATTAATTCGACATTTTCTGGAAGCCTATTTTTTTATTTCGTCAATTAAACTCACTATAAATTGCATGCACCGAGTCCGCACTATTTCTTCTTCTTCCCTTGGTAATCCCTTTTCTCGCATTTCGAGTATTTGTTTTTCGAATGGAATTAAACTCCAAAAACGATACGAGTGGAGTTCATAGTCGTCGTTCCAATATTTGAGAAAAAAATACTAAATTCTTAAATTCCACTAGACAAATCCACTAGCCACTAAAGTCAATATTTGTCCGCTAAAAAGCAAGCCAAAACCACCAGATTTAGTGGAAAATCCCCTATGTTGGCAACACTGCAGCTATGTAAACTGGTATTAAAGTATATTGCAGTGGGTTGCGTTTGACTGCAACGTTTTGGCTTGTTTCTGTTAAAGTTGCTAGCACTGGTTACTCCTCTGTTATGCAAAGAGTATGTCAAAGACCAACGAGTATATAATACTAACAGAGATGTAAAAAGAACTGGCGAAAAAATTTTACTCGCCCATGAACAAATCTGACGAGAGGTCGTAGGTAGAGAAAAGACAGAACAGCTGCTTTTGTTTATACTTCTGTGCTGGCCGCCGCATTTGTTGTTTTGATTTTTTGCTGCTTACGTTTTGGTGTACTTATTTGGCTGCATGTGAAAGCAAAACGTATCGCAGGTCAGACACGTCTTTGTGTATATGCATAAATGTGTACGCATCGGCTGGCTGTTGTAGCTGATGTGTATGTATAAGCTGCACAACTAGAAATACCCATTGTCCCAATATGAAATTAATGGCATGGACATTTTTGCAGTATGCCATTCAAATAAAAGGGTTATAAATATATCATTTTGAATACGAAAAAAGTTTGTTTTATTGTTAGTTATATATTAATATTTAGCCACTAATAATTAAATATATATAACCACCTAATTCCAAAACTGTAAGAAAACGTATTTGAAGGGAATCATGCTAGGGAATTTCATTTTCAGGTGTGTTATTGTACAAAGTTACTATATAGTCTGTGCCACCCAATTACCACAGGGTTGCTAAAGGCAACTGAAAAGAATAAATATCAAAAATCTCGGCAAAGCAAAGCCAGCACAAAATGAAACGCATCACACGCATACTAATACTTATGCATTTTTTACTGTCCCTGTCTTACAAAAGGCGGAAAGCAAAGAGTAAGTGAAACAAAACAGCCGCATACATAAAATGACCAAGCTCAAGTTCTGCGACAGCACAACTACAATAGGCAAAGCATAACCAGACGCAGCAACTGCGCTATTTTCAAATACCCTTTCTGGCAATATTAGGTGGAAATCAATGAAACCACTAACATATAATTTAAATATAACACATAACTTATTTTGACTATTTTAATGCAAATACCCTTACTCTAGGATTAGTTAACAAACTTATAATAAAACGTCTTTATTATTCATACATGCCCTACATAATTAATAAAAAAAACTTGCAGACTTTAATGCTGAAATTATATTCTAGTATCTTATGATTACCCATTTATTTACGCAAAGTTCATAAAAATTCTATACTACCCTCCCATGTAGTTAAGCAGCCAGTCGATTGAAGCAAAAGTGCAAAATTGCCAAACTCAAGCAAAGTCAAGAGTTTGACAACAACACAAGAAGAAACGAACAGCAACACATTATTGCTGTCGCTTTCTTCGCACACTTTGCCATCAAAACAAAGTAAAAGAATTGATCGCCGTTGGTTCGTTGTCACCAGCTGATTTTCAAAAAGGCGGCACACCATTTGAAAAGGCAGACGCCGCCAACTTAACTCGCTATGTTCCCCTGTTAGCGATGTTCTTTTTCTGTTAAAGTTGCTGTCTCTGGTTACCCCTCTGTTAGTATTGAATACTCTTTGGTCAAAGACCATTAAACCAAAGACCATTAAACATTAAGATGGGAAATAAGCGCTGGCAATGGTTAGCAGAAATGTTAATCCCGCAAAATGGGCACCTTACGATGACTCGCAACTTTATGGGCAGCAGTGAGCACGCTCGACCGCAATTGCGTTTGAGTGAAACTCAAATTGAAACACATGCGGCCGGTGTTGAGTGTTCTTTTGATTTGGCGTTTTCTTGAGCACTTTGTGCTGTTTGCATTTTTTATGGTGACGACAATGCGATGTTGTTGTTAATCACGTCTCTTGTTGTTGTCAATGATTTTTAGATATAGATACTTCAAACAGTACAACGCACTCTAATCAAATATTTAGGGTATTCACTTGCTGTGATATGTGCGTATAGTAATAAAGTGATATTTGAGAGCTTTACAACAAACACACTAGAGCTTTTATAACATAGCATAACAAATCATAACATGCCCCTGGGTATGTTTACTATTATTGTGCCATTTGTGTTATTTAGGGGTTGCCAGACTACAAATAAAAACAACCGTTTTCGAGATTACTGATGTAATGAAATTTGGTCACACTGGGCGAGTTTTGGTTGCAAAAGTAAGTAAATTTGATTGTTTATTAACTTTTAAGATTAATCTGATGTTTATAACAGTGGCAGAAGCGAATAAAACAAAAAGAACGAGGGAAAGTGAGATTAAACGCTGGAGCGAGGGTGATGTGTTTTATAAAATGATTGTTTAGGTTCAATCGCATAAGAAATTTGAATTTGATTTTGAACCGATTGTATTGTC
Organism: Scaptomyza pallida; assembly: GCA_018152965.1. Classification (NCBI taxonomy): domain Eukaryota; kingdom Metazoa; phylum Arthropoda; class Insecta; order Diptera; family Drosophilidae; genus Scaptomyza; species Scaptomyza pallida. Next base: position 978,244 of record JAECXP010000196.1, read on the forward strand.
ATTGAACTGTCAAACAGCTGACATAGCACAAATACGACAAAAGAAACGTAAAAAGTACACTCACTAGCTACACTGTATTATATATATTACTATACGATAATAGCACAGCAAGTGAATACCCTAATTATGAATAAAATAATATTTAATACATAATATATTAAAATATGCTTAAAATGATTTTTTATTATTGTTAATTAACAAATTTTGCGTTTACTACATGTATAATTAAGCTATCAAATTACGTTAGAGTTTAGTAAACATGCAAATGTGTAGGTACATATTATTACAAGTTTTAATTATTATAAAATGAATTATATACTATATTTAAATTTGTGTCTTATTATATTTAATTTTCTTCACTTCCTCATAAATTGCCAAAGTTGAGGCAGGCCAATTAATGGTGAAAGAATTGCCACTAATACAATTAAATATGAGTGTATGCATACACGTACACTCACATGTAAATGCAGGGCACAGAAAATTAAAAATAAAAAAAAATATCAACAAAGCTAGCAAAGCATAAGGAAAACTTGACATTATTTTCTGAATACTCTTTCAGAATTTATATGCATGCGTGAACATCTGCATGGTGATTGCAATGGCAACATTCTTCGCTAGTGTCATCGACCGAAGTAAGAAAGAGAATAAAGAAAATGCAAAACTGAAATTTGACTGTGTGAGCTGCCTACATATATATGAATCGCTATAAGTCTCTATACTATTCTTTGCTTAGTGACAATAGTCAGGAACAACATCAGAAAGTGCAACGCAAAAATACCCTGTTCCAATATTTACTTATGCCAAATGATTAAAATGAATATTTATTTTAAGTAAATCAGTTGGTTAAAGTGTTAGTTTATTAAGTCCTATAGATTTATTTTGATTAAATATAAACGCTTAAAATACTAAATAATGTAAAGTATTTATTTATTCATTCAATATGTATTCACGTTTATATCGATTGCATATGTTAAGTTACGATATATTGTAAGTTAGTATTCTAAGTACCGATGTTAGTATTAAGTATTTTGTATCGTCTGGTCACACCAGATCGCTCTGCCTCTTCTCTTCCGGTAACCAAGGCAACGACACGCAATTGCGCGCGATTGTCAAATTTAAACTTAATAAAATAAAAGCCATCATCGACATATAACCGAATATTTATGGTTATTACAACTCAGAAGTGGGATACCCAAACACATCAAGTATTATTTCTGCAGTCTGACCAAGATGGGTCTAACTAAGTGTGAGATGTTAAACACGCTGAGGACGCGCGGAGTGGAAGTGCCACCGTCGGCAACTATGGCGCAGCTGCGCCGGTTGATCGTGGAACTGGATAGTCTGGACACTGCCTCGCCACCAAACGCGCCCGATGCCACACCGCCGTCTGCCAGCACCGCAACAAATGCAGAGCCAGGTGCCCTTGTCGTAGACATGACCCCGCCGTCTGCCGTCGGCATATTCATGCCGCCATTAAATGCGCCTGAAACTGCCGTCGCCCCGCCGTCTGCTGTCGCCACGTTTGCTGCTGCCGCCCCGCCGTCTGCTGTCGCCACGTTTGCTGCTGCCGCCCCGCCGTCTGCCGTCGCTCTGCCGTCTGCCGCCGCCCCGCCGCCTGCTGTCGCCCCGCCGTCTGCCGCCGCCCCGCCGTCTGCCGTCGCCCTGCCGTCTGCAGTCGCCCTGCCGCCTGCTGTCGCCCCGCCGTCTGCCGCCGCCCCGCCGTCTGTCGTCGCCCTGCCGTCTGCCGTTGCTCAGCTGCCTGCCTTCGCCCAGACTGGGCTCGACACTGCCGTCAACGAGACACTGCCGGCCGCTGCGCCGAACGCTGCCGTCGCCCCGCCGTCTATTGTACCATCTGCCGCCCTACAGCCAGTTGTCTGTCCCCCGTCGTCGGATCTGGATGTGCAACTGGCGGTATTGAGGAAACAAAAAGAAGTCTTGGAGCTGCACCAGCAGATCGCAAACCTACAAGCCAATTTGGGCACCGCCGCTAGTGCATCGAATCCGCGGGTGACTGACAGCAGCGTTATCGAATCAATGGTACCAAAATTTTCTGCAGACGATGCATATGACGTAAACAAGTGGATAGAAGATTTCGAGGATGCGAGTGACATGCTACAGCTGGACGACAGACTAAGGTTAGTCGCATGTCGGCGGCTGTTGGAGGGCACTGCAGCAGTGCTCGTACGTACAATAACAGTGAGGAGCTACGAGCAGCTCAGAGATACCCTACGTCAGGAGTTCGGGCGAGTAAAGAGTGTTGAGGAGGTGTACCTTGCGTTACGGAACAGGCGCCGCAAGCAAGGGGAGAGTCACCTACGGTACGCAATAGAGATGCAGGAGATCGCTCTGGGCGCACCAATTCCGGAGTCAGAACTGGTTGACTTAATCATTGAAGGACTGCGCAATAGCTCAGCTGCGGTGGGCATGTTGTATGGAGCCCAAAATGTTGCCGATCTGAAGTTGCTGCTGGGAAGGTACGAGCGCCGAAAAACCCAAATGAATGCGAGCCGACAAGTGGCTGCCGTCAGTCAACCTCTGCCGAAGCAAGCCGCCGTCCCCACACCGCCGTCGAGAGCTGCCGTCCCTGAGATGAGAGAGGTGCGATGCTTCAACTGCTCCGAGTTCGGGCATTATAAGTCGCACTGCCCGAAGCCATACAGGCCCGCAAATTCATGCTTTAAGTGCGGGCAAACGGGGCACGCTTACCGAAGTTGCCCTCTTAGACTAGGAAGCACCATCGCTACCAACGCTGCCGCTGCCGTTGCTGCTGCCGACTGTACATTTAAGTCTGCTGAAGAAGAAAAATTGCTCGAGAAGGTTGATTATTTACAAATGGTGAGTGTTGCTTTTGTGTGAGATCAATTGAAAAGCAGTGAGTTTACAAATATTCTCTCCCTCCTGGATTCTGGTAGTCCTAGAAGTTTCATTCGGCAATCGGAAGTGCCACCCTATTATAAACTGAAGTATTGTCCGATAAACTGCCGTGGTTTGGGCAATAGCCGCCTTACGTCCTTGGGAAAGGTTCATTGCGAAATTAAAATACTAGGCCAGCGTGTACTACATACACTAGATATACTGCCGAATAACGCGACAAACCTTCCAATAATCCTGGGAAGGGATTTTTCCAAAAAACAAGTATTATTTTATGTAAATTTAGGAATAAGTATACGAAAGAAAAACTGCTGCAGATTAAAGAAAATAATGAAGTCCATAATAAGAAACTCACTGCTGTTTTAAATTCATTTGATTTGTGTAAGCCAGACGTCAGCCGCACAATGACTACAAACGAGTCAGCCCGGTCGCTTAATGAGAATCAGCTTATGCCCTCCGTCTTTAAGTCGTGTATTACTAAAAAAGAGTATTCTGTTGAGTCTGACGTTCTGCTGGGTGAGGCTCTGGCAGCCATTAATGCAATCGAACTACCCGCTGTCAGTGAAAACGAATTCGATATAGAATCTACCCTGCCACCAGAACAATCTGCAGAGCTGCAGTCGATACGAATGTCCCTCCGGAACTGATTAAACCAACCGACTACGCAATGAAGATTGAGTTGACGAATCAAACCCCCATTTTCTGCCGTCCCCGCCGTTTGTCCCATCACGAGCGCAATGAGGTGCGCCAGATATGTGATGATTTATTGAAGTCCGGAATTATCCAGCATAGTAGTTCACCTTACGCTCCCGCTATAGTGCCTGTCCGGAAAAAAAATAACACCTTAAGGAAATGCGTTGATTATCGTCCGCTGAATAGATTACTGTTCGTGACCATTTTCCGATTCCGTTGTTAGAGGATTGTGTCGACCACTTGGGGGGTAAATCATTCTTTACTGTCTTGGATTTGGAAAATGGGTTCCACCATGTTAAGATGCACCCCGATTCAATTAAATACACTGCCTTTGTAACACCTGATGGGCAATTCCAGTACGTACGCATGCCGTTTGGTCTATGTAATGGGCCCCCAGTTTTTGCTAGATTCGTATACTTTGTGTTGAAGGATTTGATTAATAGAGGTCAATTGGTGATTTATATGGACGACATCTTAATCGCGTCGAGTGATTTTGAAACCCATCTACAAGTGCTGAAAGAGACATTGTATACCTTACGAGTGAATGGATTATGCCTCAAACTGTCTAAGTGTCGCTTCGCGTATAAAGAGCTGGAGTAGTTAGGGTATTTAGCGAACTCTTCCGGTATTACCCCGAAACCAGCCGATCTTCAAGCTATTGAAAGCCTGCCGGAACCCCGAGATAGAAAAGAATTGGAACGCTGTCTGGGTCTCTTTTCGTACTTCCGCCGTTTTGTACCCAATTTTGCCAAAATCGCTTATCCGTTGTCGCGTCTACTGAAGAAAGATGCCCCTTACGTTTTCTCTGACGAGTGTCGTGAATCTTTCCGAACCCTGCAGTCCAAACTGATTGAGTCCCCTGTGCTGTCTATTGACAATCCGAAGTCATAAACCGAGTTACATTGCGATGCTAGCTCAGCTGGTTTTGGAGCGATGCTCCTACAAAAACAAACCGACGATAAATTTCATCCAGTGTGTTATTTCTTAAAGACCGCGTCCGCCCCCGAATCCAGATTACATAGTTATGAATTGGAAACCCTGGCCATTGTACATGCCTTAAAGCGTTTTGAGACATACTTGAAGTTTATTCCGTTTAAGATAATCACAGATTGTAATTCGTTAGCGTTAACTCTAAAGAATGGTGGATGCACTTAGTAGACTAGACACCGCTGCATATGTGGACGACTTGAATCTTGATTTTCAATTACAACTGATGCAGAATCGCGATCAAGAAATTGTTAAGCTTCGGGGTGTCTTGGAAAACCAAGAGATTGCCGGTTTCGAGTTGCAAGATGGTGTCGTGTATCGTCGATCGCCGACCGACGTGCCCCTGCCGGAATGATTAACAATGTCATACGAACGGTTCATGAAAAGTTAGGTCACTTGTCCACTGAGAAGTGTTGTACACAGATAAAAAAACATTATTGGTTTCCGTATATGAAATCGTACGTTAACAATTTTATTAAAAATTGCCTCAAATACATATACTATGCCCCTTCCGCTCATAATAATAATGCTACCCTGCATAGTATTCCGAAAATCCCTCTGCCGTTTGATTTCTCTTCATATTGACCACTTAGGACCCCTTCCATCCATCCAGTCTAGGAAAAAGTATCTGTTAGTCGTTATTGATGCCTTTACCAAGTTCGTCAAGTTGTACCCGGCCGCTACCACTAACTCCCGGGAAGCGTGTCACACTCTGGAGACAGAGTATTTTCCGAACTATAGCCGACCCTGTCGAATTATTAGCGAAAGAGGTACTTGCTTCACTTCCGCTGAATTTGCCACATTCCTGCTGTCCCACAATATAATCCATGTCCAAAATGCTACTGCCTCCCCTCGGGCCAATGGTCAGGTGGAACGCGTCAATCGGGTCTTGGGACCCTTGCTTGGCAAGTTGACGGAACCATTGGATCATGCCGATTGGGTGAAACAACTTCCGAACATCGAGTTCGCCCTGAACAATTCAATTCACTCCACAACTAAATTTGCACCCTCGGTCCTCCTTTTCGGTGTCGAACAGCGTGGCGCTATTATAGACGAGCTGACTGAGCGTTTGGAAGATAAATTGATTGAAAACGGGTCAACAGCTGATATCCGCAAGATTGCCCTGCAGAACATAGTCAAGTCTCAATATAGCACAAAGTACTTTAGTAAATCTCATCGTCCCGCCGTTCATTTTGAGGAAGGCGATTTTGTCGTCATCTAAAATGTTGATACGACGGCTGGCATAAACAAGAAACTCATTAGGCGATACCGCGGTCCATATGTCATTCATAAGAAACTCCCAAATGATCGGTATGTCATCCGGGACGTTGAAGGGTCTCAGCTCACACAACTTCCGTACGACGGGTTATTAGAATCATCCAAACTCAAATTGTGGCTCACCCCTGATCAAAATTGTGCTTCTGACGTCTGACTGAAAGCAACACTCCACCATTGGTGGGGGCCTTATGTATACAACTATTTAGAGTAAATGGAATCGTGGTCGATTCCGCTGTCAGGACGGCCGAGTTGTAAAGTATTTATTTATTCATTCAATATGTATTCACGTTTATATCGATTGCATATATTAAGTACCGATATATCGTAAGTTAGTATTCTAAGTAACTTTGTTAGTATTAAGTATTTTGTATCGTCTGGTCACACCAGATCGCTCTGCCTCTTCTCTTCCGGTAACCAAGGCAACGACACGCAATTGCGCGCGATTGTCAATTTAAACTTAATAAAATAAAAGCCATCATCGACATATAACCGAATATTTATGGTTATTACAATAAACATATTCATATTAAAGCCCAATTTCTCAATGTCCGGTTAGGTAAACTAACTGACGTTTAGTCAAATTTGAGTTTCTCAATGTCCGGTTAGCAGTAAATGAAAAAACAAACTAACCGGATGGCTGGTTTCCGTTTAAAATTTAAGCTGATGTTTTGTCACGATGTATCGTTAAGGCAAACAGCTGTCCTTGGAATTGATTATTTATTTTGTTATTAAATCAAAATGGCATCACATAAAAAAGTGTTTTATGTCCATGCATTTCACTGAACTGGAAGATGCCAAATTCATACAGCGGCTCAGGCTAACAAAATATACGTGCAAAATCATTCGTGCAAGGATTGTAGATCAATTGGCTTGCCATAGTAATAGGTAATCAATTAAGTTCTTTTGCGCTCGAATTAATCATATGTGGGATTTTAAACAGAAATCATTCAATGTTGCCGGAAAACAGCAAAAGTCAGCTGAACCGCGCGCTATATTTGGCACAATGTGTATATATGTGGCAACGCTGTTAAGGCGATAGTTACTTACCGATGAAGGGTTTTTTTTTTTGGCTTTGAGAAAACCAAACCGTTTAACTCTACCATTAAATTAAATTTTCGTTTAGCTAAACGAAAATTTAACCGGACATTGAGAAATTAGGCCTTAGGAAAACACTTATTATTTTTCGCCTCTTACTTAATTTGCACTAAGTTTATTGCAAGTCAAAAATGTATACCCTATAATTGTTGTCTGCAGCCAAGTCTAAGATCTGCATCAAAAGTCTTCAAGTGACAAAATCTAGCAAGGTTGAGTTGAATAAGAACAAGAGAAGTGAAAACGGCACGATTGAGTTGAACTCAAGAGCGAATTGTCATGTCTGTACTTTGTATAGTCTTTGCTTTGAGCAAATGCATTCAGTTGAGTTTTGACTCAATTCAGAAGTCGCAGAAGTAAACAAAATGACAAAATCAAAATAAACAAGTAAAAACGTTGCAGTCGGACGCAACCGACTGCGATATACTTTGATACCAGTTCTGAGTGCAAATAGTAATATATGAGGGTTTTGGGTATAAAATTGGAGACTCTAGCTCAAAAACTGACAAAGATATAGAGGTGGGCGGTATAAGTGGGCGTGGCATCCAAAACATTAATGCAGATCTGTTACGGATGACACTAACAATGTTCATACCAAATTTGAAGAGCCTGGCTCAAAAACTGAGAGAGATATAGCAGTGGGCGGAATAAGTGGGCGTGGCATCCAAAACATTGATGTACACCTGCTACGGATGTCACTACCAATGTTCATACCAAATTTGGTGACTCTAGCTTAAAAACTGGCGAAGATACATGCCTTCCGTTTTTTTTTAGGGCGGTGGGGCATATCCCATTGTTTGGGGGCGTGGCATCCAAATTTTTAATGCAGTTTTTTGAGGAATGTTTCCAGCTATCTTGCCATCAAATTTGGTGACTCTAGCTGCTAAAATGTGGGATATATTTGTGTTTTATCGATTTGCACATCGAGGTGTATCGACTTGTTATCGATTTCTCGGGCCCCCTGAGGTCGTAGAGCCCTACATTTAACACTTTGTCTGACGAAGACATGTACCAAGATATTTGCAAAGTTGCAAGGCTCTAGCTTTAAGGGTGTCGAAAAAAGTTGCGTTCATACAGACGGACGGACAGACGGACAGACTGACAGACACCATGACGGACATTGCACAAACCCAATATACTATGATACCTTTGGTATCAAAGTATAAAAAGAGCTCAATTCTCTCAGGCGAAATAGCTGTTACGCCTCTGTTAAGAGTGCCGATTTTGATGCGATTAACTTTACAGCGAATGTTAACGAGCGCTGCTTATTTCCCATCTTAATGTTTAATGGTCTTTGCATTAAACATTAAGATGCAAAGACCATTAAACATTAAGATGGGAAATAAGCGCTGGCAATGGTTAACAGAAATGTTAATCCCGCAAAATGGGCACCTTACGATGACTCGCAACTTTATGAGCAGTGAGCACGCTCTACCACAATTGCGTTTGAATGAAACTCAAACTGAAACACATGTGGCCGGTGTTGAGTGTTCTTTTGATTTGGCGTTTTCTTGAGCACTGTGTGCTGTTTGCATTTTTTATGGTGACGACAATGCGATGTTGTTGTTACTCACGTCTCTTGTTGTTGTCAATGAATTTTAGTTTGGCAAATTTAGACTTTTGATGCAATCTGCTGGTTGCAGCGATAATGAAAGGGTATAACTACTAAGCAATGAATAGTATAGATACTTTACTTTCATAACAAAACTAACTTTCGTTGGTGACGGTTGTATTTTTGAGTGCTCCTGCTAAATAAATATTTTTCGAGTGTTTGTGCTGTGCATTAATTGGTTTCATTGTGGTAATCATACTAAATAGTGATCGCAGATATACGTTGTACGGATTTATGTGTTTAAAGTTACTTTGCTTAAACATTTAACTTATTTTATTTTGCAGTCAAGCGGACGCTGCTTTGTCTTGAAAATACATACTTACATACATACGTATATTTGCTCTCGCTTACTTTCGTTTGTTTTCGTTTACTAACAAAAATTACCTATTAACATACTCTTGCTCTCCAGCATCGGTTCTCTCTAGCTCTATTTCACCGTTCTTGCGGTTTTATCTGCCTACGCGCTCACGCCTTTTCACTCAAGCTCTATTATACTCAAGCGCTCTCCCACTATTGTCCGTTATATTGCGCTCTTTGCTACGCTTACATTCTTTCACCTACTTTGCTTTGATCTAGCACATTAATTTGCCCATATTTTATTTTATTAACTTTCAATAAAAATGTTTGTCTGCTGCAGTAAGAACTGTAAAATTGTTGCTGCATCCAGCGCTGATTTCATCGTATGTAGGATGTGCGATAACACGATCCACTTAAAATGTGCAGGTTTCACTGCTAAAATCAAAGACTGTTTAGGAACTGACTCTGGCCTTAAATGGTTTTGTGATGCCTGCAATGTGGTTGAGAAGGTGATGTCAAAATACATGAGGCAGACCTATAATTGTTTTAAAGCTGTGCATCTTGCTTTTGACAATCTTCATGCCAATTTTAAAGACCTCGAATTAAAATTTAAAAATGGAAAGATGCTTGACGACTCTCCAAAGCGCAAAAAGACTTCGGGCTCTTGCCCTCCTATTGCCCCTCTTGTCCTGCCTAAGCCACTTCTGGCTGCCAGCATGAATAGCCCAAATCCAATTGCGGGCCCGTTAATGGTATTTAACTCACCGGCAAATAATCCGATACTGCCCGGTGTTAATATTACCCCGTAACACATTCCTGTTGTTGAACCGTCTTGTTCAAATGTTCAATTAACCATTCCTAGTAGCGTAGCTGCAGCACATAAGCCGCTTGTAGTTGTCCCTACTAGAAAATATATTTTTGTATCTAGGCTAGCTTCTGATACCTCCTCAAAAGATGTTAGTGCCTATATTAAAAGTAATATTGACTCCCCGTTGATTGTTGTTGAAAAGTTTAAATTTAAACACGCTCGTAACATATCTTCGTTCAAGTTGAGTGTGCCGCCTGAACTTTTCTCGACAATTAGTTCTGAAAAGTTTTGGCCGCCGAACATCCTCGTGAAAGAGTATGTGAACAGGCGAAATAGCAATAATACTAACAGTGCAATCCCTATAAGTAACTCACTTCCTTCTACGTCTGTATCAAAAAACTAACTGAAGTAATTAGTCTATCTTATCAAAATGTAAGAGGCCTTAATACTAAACTTTCAAAACTTTACGTTAATAGCCTATCCTTTGATTCACAAATAGTTGCGCTTACTGAAACCTGGTTAAAACCTGATATTTCTGATTACTCTGTTTTTCCAAATAAATATAACTTATACCGATGTGATCGCACAACCCGTAAGGGTGGTGGGGTTCTTATCGCTGTTGATTCCTGCATTTCTTCTGAACAAATTCAATCCAATGATCTTCCGGATACAGAGTTCGTATGTGTTAAAGTATCTTATGGTAGTCGTTCACTTTTTATTACCTGTTCCTACATTCCACCTAATTGTGATACTAACATTTATTCGTCCCATTTAAGTGCTTTGCAACATGTTTCGTCCTTATTGTAAGACATGGATCATCTAATTGTGGTTGGTGATTTCAATCTGCCAAATGTGGGATGGTCTGCATGTGACTCATATTCCACACAATTACCAACCACATCTGATGATTTTATAGATGGTATTCTGGAGTTGGGGCTATCGCAAGTAAGCGATATACTTAATTGTAGTGGTAGAATGTTAGACTTAGAGTTTGCTTCTGATGTTAATTGTTGTAACGTAAACAGAGTACCCCCCTTAGTGCAGCCGGAAGACCCTTACCATCCAACTTTAGAACTTTCCCTTGAAATACTAAACCCTAACTCTAATACTTATATTTCTGCAAAATCACGTTGTTTCCTTAAGACTAACTTCACTAAATTAAATCAACTTCTGAATGCAACTAATTGGTCTCAGCTTTATTCCTGTAGTGATTTAGAAACTGCCATTGCCATATTTTATGGGACCTTGAATTCGCATTTGGACAGATGTGTTCCCCTCTGTCACTCCTCAAGTGATAACAAACCACCTTGGTTTACAAGGGAATTATCAAAACTGAAAAATGCGAAGACAAGATCTTATAAAAAATTCAGAAAATCGGGAAATACTATTTACTTATCAACTTATATTATAGCAAAGTCTAATTTTCTTTCTTTTAACTCATCCTGTTATAATAACTATCTTAATACATGTAGAATGAATTTCTCTCGAGATCCTAAACAGTTTTATAAATTTGTTAACTCTAAACGTAAATCCTCCTGCCTGCCATCCTCAGTTTTTCTTGATAATACGAAAGCAAGTTGTGATCAGGCTGTGGCCGATATATTTGCTGAATATTTTTAATCAGTATATTCTTTGAGTTCTCATCAGGCCCGTGCGCAGAATTCGTTTATGGGGGGGGGGGGTTTTGACATACATATGTGTATCATGTTAGGTTATGAAGTTATAAAAAAAGAATAAGAAACTTTTCTTATAAATGAAGACATTTTATTGTTATTAGTGTCTTGACTTGATATTCACTTTTCGGAACTTCAGGAATAACTTTATCTTGATTTCATTCACCCACGTCCTATCAATAAACAAAAGGTATCTTCAATACTATAAACTGTAGCACAATAACCTGCAAATCCTTGCTGTGATTGATAATCTACTGAAATCAACAGCATTCGATACTTACATTTTTGTGTTCAATCCGCGGTTTTTTACACAATAAATATAAGGATCGAAAATCAATCAATGTCAACACATGTCCGTACAGCTCGAACAGCTGACTAGTTGCATTCACAATGACGATGGTTGCATTCAGAATGACACTGATAATAGGAGGTAAAAAAGGTGGGAAAATTCAAAAACAAACGTGCACAAGATCGAGAAAGTTGAGAATGTGTAAACAAAAATTGACAACAAAATATTAATTATCAAGTCGGTTTGACTTTCGTAGAATAAGGACTATTGCTAGTGGAAAATTATGTGGAAAAATTCTCTATGGGGGGGGTTAGAGCCCCCAAAACCCCCCCCCCCTGCGCAAGGGCCTGGTTCTCATAGTTCTAGTAATACTTATCCCTTCCAAATTCAATCATCAAATTGCATATTTGCCCCGGTCTTAACTGAGTGTTCGCTGCTAAGTGACCTAAACCTGATCAAACCTGGCTTCTCGCCTGGTCCTGATGGAGTGCCTGGTTGTGTACTTAGATATTGCGCTGATGCACTGTGCAAACCTTTACTAAAATTATTCAAATTGTCTGTTGAATCTTCAGTATTCCCTGATATGTGGAAGCAATCTTTTATTATTCCACTTCATAAAAATTCTTCAAAGTCCAATGTTAAAAATTATAGAGGGATTTCGAAATTGTCTGCCATTCCGAAAGTCTTCGAAAAACTTATTTGCTCTCGATTGCAACACTCATATAGTGCAATTATGTCGCCTTATCAACATGGTTTCGTAAAGCGTAGATCTACTACCACCAACCTTCTAAAATTTACATCGCTTGTTATTAAAGGATTTCAGAGCAAAATGCAAACTGATGTCATTTATACCGATTTTAGTAAGGCATTTGATTCTGTTAGTCATTCACTTTTGCTTCATAAATTAAACATTATTGGGCTCCCAACTAACCTCCTTTCATGGCTTTCTGAGTAATTGTGTGGCCGTACACAAAAAGTTGTCTTTAAATCTTCTGTCTCTAAACCAATTTATGTAACATCAGGTGTCCCCCAAGGTAGTCACCTTGGGCCTTTATTATTTAATCTCTTTATTAATGATCTTCCTGCAGTAATATCTAACTCGCACGTGTACATGTTTGCGGATGACGTAAAATTATGTTTATCCTATAATGAACCTTCTTTCAGTAACTTACTATCTTAGTGCACTATCTGATTGGTGCAACTTTAACCAACTTAATTTTAATTGTTCTAAATGTAAAGTAATGTCTTTCTGTAGAAGTACTCCTCATACTGCTCAGTACTTGCTTGATGGCTCACCACTCGATCGCGTATTAGAAATGAAGGATTTGGGTATTATTCTTGACCCAAAATTAAAGTTTGATTCTCATATATCGTGCATGGTTAATAAAGCCATCAGTGTCGTTGGTTTCATCAAGCGGTGGTCGAAAGAGTTTAATGATCCCTACACTACTAAAACACTTTATACATCCCTAGTGCGTCCCATCCTTGAATATGGATCTTGTGTGTGGTCTCCGCAATACAGAATTCATCAGGATAGAATCGAATCTGTTCAAACGAAATTTCTTTTATTTGCACTTAGAAGTTTTAACTGGGTTCCCGGTGTTGATTTGCCTTCGTATTCAAGTAGACTTCTATTAATTAACCTTCCTTCTCTTTTAAACCGTAGAACTATGCATGGAGTTTTATTTGTTACTAATCTGCTCAATGGTGAAATCGACTCACCCATTTTATTAAGTCGAATAAACTTAACTGTCCCTATTAGATCTTCTCGTAACTTTGTACCTATTAACCTTCATCGTTGCTCTACCAACTATCTAATGCATGAACCGTTTCGAGTAGTGTGCGCAGACTACAATAAGATGTTTTCACTTGTTTTCTTTGAGGCCTCCATTCCCATACTAAAAAGATCCATACTGCTTTACTTATCTAGTCATAGTCACTAATCACTAATCTTATGATCTGATTGGGTTTTTCTGGGTTTTTCCCAATCCTTGCAACAAATGTTGGATCATTAAATTTTTGTTAACTCCCCAGAATATTTAATTTTTAAACTTTTTCATTTCATTTCAGTTTGCTTACTGATTTAATTTTAAATTTTGTTCATTAATCTTAAACATTTTTGTAGCTTAAGCTCTACTTTTTATTTGATTTAATTTTAATTTTTATGTCGACTGATATTAGTTGACAATAAATAAATAAAAAATAAAAATAAAAAATTAAATAAAATAAACAGTACAACGCACTCTAATCAAATATTTTGATTAAAATAATATTTATTCTTCTATATATATAAAAATAAGTGGCAGTTTTCGTTGTTCATGCATAGCGCAAGAACGAGCTCACCTATTGAAACCAAATTTTTAGGCATTGTTCGGACTATTTAGTAGATGGTTTGTGTGAAGTTCGACCCAAATCGGTATACCAGTTCTTCATTTATCTCATATTTTATAATGAGTTCAATTAATGGAAACAAATTTTGAAAATAGAAAACAGGGATTTTGCTGTCAAATTTAAAATTTTTTCAGTGTTGAAAGTAAACAATATTTTTTTCTGTTGTCATTTTATTTTGTACGTGCTGCGATAACTATTGTGCGTGTACTTTTCAAAAAATATTTTTGCGGTGTTTCAGTGTAGTTAAAAAAAAACCGTTAGTTTTGAGCTTATGAAGTTTTTTTTTTCTGAGACAAAGAAAAAATGCCTCGAGCCATGCGAGCAAATATAGGGCGCCGAACGCGTACAGCAAATTATGTGACAATACGAAGACGAAGTCAGACTGAAAATGAACGCACGCAAGCAAATGCATCGCAGCGTGAGCGAAATGAAAGAAATAGATCGGTTAACACGGCTTGCACAACAATCACGAGTAGGTACAAATTATCGTGAAGGCAGAGGTCCGCTTCGCCTTCGCGATCAAATGGAATATGCATGCTTTCAATACGATCCTGACTGCGACTACAGCCTGCATGGTGACATTGGAGCAATGAATATTATTTGTACGCATTGCAATGCAGCGAAGTTTCGAGGAGAAACAGCTGTCATGTGCTGCTCCAATGGCAAAGTGAAATTGCCAGCATAAGAACCGCCACCCGATCCATTACATTTCTTGATCACTGGAGAATCGTCGACGTCTAAGCATTTCTTGAAGAATATTCAAGCATACAATTCATGCTTTCAAATGACTTCTTTTGGTGCAACAAAAATCATTATAGATGAATTTATGCGGCCGTTCAAGGTTCAGGGACAAATATACCATCGAGCAGGCTCGATCTTACCATTTGCCGATGCTGACTATAAATTTTTGCAAATATAAGTTACAGTTTTAGAAAAATAAGTAAAACACAAACTAAAAACCATTAAGAGTTTTAATCGATATAGGTGTAGCGAAGTGCACCGGGTAACAGCTAGTACATAATATATTAAAATATGCTTAAAATGATTTTTTTTTTATTGTTAACTAACAAATTTTGCGTTTACTACATGTATAATTAAGCTATCAAATTACATTAGAGTTTAGTAAACATGCAAATGTGTAGGTACATATTATTACAAGTTTTAATTATTATAAAATGAGTTATATACTATACTAGAAAACCCGGCGAACTCCGTTACGCCACTTCGTTTTTTTAAACATTTCGTTTGGGGATTAAAAGATGAAGAATGAAGATGATGATGACAATTTGGATATTAGACCAATGACCACTGTATGTCGATATTGTAATGCGCTAAAGTTTAAAAGAGAAAGGCTGGATTGTGCTGCGCAAGTGAAAAGTCAAACTGGATCCATTACTTACAACACAACACCCAGTGAAAGCATTGTTCGATGGAAGTGTTCCCGATTCCAACTATTTTCTTCAACACATCCTTGAATACAATAACTGTATTCGCATGACTTCATGCGTTTCTAATAGTGTCTGAAAAAAAAAATTTTAAAAATCTCTTCGCATGTATTTTTTATGATTTTTGGAAAATGGCAAAAATGACCATTTTTCATGAAAAAAGGGTTAAAATGGTCATTTTTGCCATTTTCAAAAAATCATAAAAAATACATGCGAAGAGATTTTTTAAAATTTTTTTTTTCAGACACTATTAGAATTCTTTACCTCATGTATTTGCATCAACACATTTTTTGTTCAAGCCCGGGGAAAAAAGTGAAAAAGTAGACTTTTACAAGAGTTGAAAACTTTCAATGGGTACTTAATGGGTTAAGAAGAGTATTGTATCATAAAAACGGAATTTTAATTACCTATCCAACGAATACATTTGCTTGTGTGATATATTTTTTATTAGCGACGAAAATCAGTTTCGAAAACATAAACTCACCACTGCTCGCCACTGTACATATAAACTGAGCTCACACAGACTGTGTGAGCTGCCTACATATATATGAATCGCTATAAGTCTCTATACCAGTGATGCCCAGCCCATTGCTCTCATGGCTCCATTGTTTTTGTAATTGCTCCGAAGCATAGGCGAGCAAATGCGTATATGTACACGGCTCTCGGCATGCGCCAATGCTAATTCCAAAAACAATTTTTCACTTTCGTTTTCTTATCTCTATTCGTCGTCTGCATTGGAGCAAAGTAACGGGACTTGCATGTGGTTGTTGTTGGGTCATACAATTTCATTAACATTTTGTTCTTGCTTTGGCGACGCGCATCCACTTGAAGAAATTGTATAATGCTTTTAGTTATTGCATTGTCGGCGCGTCATTTGACATGTAAACATCACGTAAAAATGTATCTCCCTAATTTTTACAGTGTATCCATTGAAATAAAAAAAAAATTTCTTTACTAGTATTGGTGTTTTCTTTTGAATGTATTGAAATTTGCTCCGTCGTAAGCAGCGTTTGGGCATCACTGCTCTATACTATTCTTTGCTTAGTGACAATAGTCAGGAACAACATCAGAAAGTGCAACGCAAAAATACCCTGTTCCAATATTTACTTATGCCAAATGATTAAAATGAATATTTATTTTAAGTAAATCAGTTGGTTAAAGTGTTAGTTTATTAAGTCCTATAGATTTATTTTGATTAAATATAAACGCTTAAAATACTAAATAAACATATTCATATTAAGGAAAACACTTATTATTGGTAATTATGCAGTTTGGTTACTTTTCCGAAAAGTGGGGGAATTTTTTTTTTTTTATAGGCACCTTCGATTGGTTGCCGCTAATGATATTCCATGGGGGGAGGCTGAAACTTCCCATAAACTCCATGAGTTATGGGGTTTTGAAATTATCATGAATATTCGTGATTTTGAAGAACGCTAGGGAGAGGGGGAGGTGAACACACACACACACACACACACACACACGAGTTTGTGTGATCTGCTCCGGAACATAGCCAACAGTGCCAATAGCAGTGGCGTGAGCCACTGCTTTACGGCGTTTGAAAGTTTAAAATGCCGTAAAAACTTTCAAACGCCGTAAAAGCAGTGGCTCACGCCACTGCTAAGGCACTGTTTGCTATGTTTCGCATATCGCGTGAGATTATGTCGTTTTGAAAACGGCGAGTTTGTGTGATCTGCTCCGGAACATAGCCAACAGTGCCAATAGCAGTGGCGTTAGCCACTGCTTTTACGGCGTTTGAAAGTCTTTACGGCATTTTAAACTTTCAAACGCCGTAAAGCAGTGGCTCACGCCACTGCTATTGGCACTGTTGGCTATGTTCCGGAGCAGATCACACAAACTCGTGTGTGTGTGTGTGTGTGTGTGTGTGTTCACCCCCCCCCCTCTCCCTAGCGTTCCTCAAAATCACGAATATTCATGATAATTTCAAAACCCCATAACTCATGGAGTTTATGGGAAATTTCAGCCTCCCCCCATGGAATATTACTTACTATGATTCAATCAACAGCTTCATGAAAAAAAAAAAAATTCCCCCACTTTTCGGAAAAGTAACCAAACTGCATAATTACCTTATTATTTTTCGCCTCCTACTTAATTTGCACTAAGTTTATTGCAAGTCAAAAATGTATACCCTATAATTGTTGTCTGCAGCCAAGTCTAAGATCTGCATCAAAAGTCTTCAATTGACAAAATCTAGCAAGGTTGAGTTGAATAAAAACAAGAGACGTGAAAACGACACGATTGAGTTGAACTCAAGAGCGAATTGTCATGTCTATACTTTGTATAGTCTTTGCTTTGAGCAAATGCATTCAGTTGAGTTCTGACTCAACTCAGAAGTCGCAGAAGTAAGCAAAATGACAAAATCAACATAAAAAAGAGCTCAATTCTCTCAGGCAAAATAGCTGTTACGCCTCTGTTAAGGGTGCCGATTTTGATGCGATTAACTTTACAGCCAACGAGTATATAAAAAGAACTGGCAAAAAAATTTTACTCGCCCATGAACATATCTCGTAGGTAGAGAAAAGACAGAACAGCTGCTTTTGTTTATACTTCTGTGCTGGCCGCCGCATTTGTTGTTTTGACTTTTTGCTGCCTACGTTTTGGTGTACTTATTTGGATGCAACTTTGTACAATTACACACCTGAAATTAAATACCCTAGCATGATTCCCTTCAAATACGTTTTCTTATAGTTTTGGAATTAGGTGGTTATATATATTTAATTATTAGTGGCTAAATATTAATATATAACTAACAATAAAAAAAATATGTTTCGTATTCAAAATGATATATTTATAACCCTTTTATTTGATTGGCATACTTCAAAAATGTCCATGCCATTATTTTAATATTGGGACAATGGGTATTTCTAGTTGTGCAGCTTATACATACATATCAGCTACAACACCCAGCCTATGGGTACACATTTATGCATATACACAAAGACGTGCCTGACCTGCGATACGTTTTGCGTTCACATGCACCTAAATAAGTACACCAAAACATAAGCAGCAAAAAATCAAAACAACAAATGCGGCGGCCAGCACAGAAGTATAAACAAAAGCAGCTGTTCTGTCTTTTCTCTACCTACGACCCGCAGTCAGATTTGGGCAGGGCGAGTAAAATTTTGACAGTTCTTTTTACATCTCTGTTAGTATTATATACTCGTTGTCTGTTATGTATCAGTCTGGTTGGGGAAATTACTCGCAAAATGAACCACAATCACTCAAAAAGGTAATAGCTGGGAATTACTGAATAGTGGAAACACCCTATTATAATTGAGTGTTGTAAACATCGGTAGTCGGTTTGCAACATCGATAGCTAACCAAATTGCGAAAATCAGTTTTGTCCATCTCTGACTTTGAGTGTTGGAAAAGAAAATAATGGTTACCAGTAGATATCTGTGACATTTGTAAATAATAATAATAATAATAAAAATAGTATAAATCAACAATGTAATTTAACATTTATTCAATGAATTGTAAAAGTTACATATAACAATACCATAACAACGACGTTTTATTTGTGACTTAACGTGCTGTGAACCTTTCGTTTATAGTTAAAACATAACTTTGCAGACCCATTGGTGTTGGCGTCATTGAAAAAAATTAGGACATGCAAAGAGCATTTCAAATTTCAAACTCGGTAAATATCTTAAGTATGTACATACTTTGATGCTAATTTTTATTTGCTTACATATACTAAAATATGTAATATATATTTGTACATTGACAACAATGTATTTACACAGTGAAAAAGTACACCTTTTTATTTAGTGCGAACAGGACACTAGTTCTTTTTTAATTTAAACTTAATTATTAATCTTTTCCTCTTGAAACTGTTAGGCAAAACTAAAAATAATTAAATACAAAAATACGGCACTAAATTTAACTGCCATCAAATTTTTTACATAAAAAGATGAGATTGCTGAACTTGCTGCACCCATATTTATCTCCGGTGTTTCTTTACGGATTAAAATCAAAATAAAAAAAATATATCGTTTATAGTTTTCAAAGAAAATTTTTATATTGATCAAAAATAATTGTTTGACTGAATTTGTTTCCCTGTTCTGTATGTTATGCAGATTCAATTTTTCTGTAATTTTTTCGGGACAAATAAGAGTTGCTACCATTAAAAAAAAAGTTCCACAAAATTTTTTTTCAATGCTTTTTTCATTGTTTTCAAGGGTAACCGCAGGGCATTTGTGTGCTATTTTATAAATAAGAAAATACAAATATGCTAAGTCTTGTCTCTTGTAGTTTTTACACAAATAAATATTTAATATTTTGGCGCAAAGAAACTCATGCTGCTTGAAATCTCTGCTATGATAACTTGTTTAGGACACTTGTTAGAGATTTATATTAATAAAAAATCAAATTATAACATTTATTATACTCAAATGTATTTGCGATATTCATTTAAGCTAAAATTACCTTTTTTAAATGTTATACCTTTTATGCATTAGACGGGGTAACGACATAATCTCGCCGCCATAATCTCGCCAGTACAATTTTTCGGCGATGTTATGTCGTTTTTTTCTCGGCGAGCTTATGTCGTTTTTTCTCGGCGATCTTATGTCGTTTCTAAACGTCATAGTCTCGCGCGATATTATGACGTGTTGAAAACGGCGAGATAGTGTGATCTGCTCCGGAACATAGCAAACAGTGCCTTAGCAGTGGCGTGAGCCACTGCTTTTACGGCGTTTGAAAGTTTTTACGGCATTTTAAACTCGCCGTCGGCGATCTTAAGTCGTTTTCTTCTCAGCGATCTTATGTCGTTTCAAAACGACATAGTCTCGCGAGATATTATGACGTGTTGAAAACGGCGAGATTGTGGCAGCGAGATTATGTCGCTATGCCGCATTAGACCAGTGATGTCAAAACTATGCCACCACCAATAAAAATAAAGAAACACACTAATACATACAAGTAAAGCCAACTTTTATTTTTCCTCTTTTCTACCAATGAAAAAAATTTGTATACATATATATTTAAATGACAAGAATCACTGCACTATGACCTGTACTCATATTGTGTTGTGCCGCACAATGGCTTTTACGTTTACGCACATTGCCAAACAAACATTTTATTTTAGTGCAGTCTCTTTTACTAAAAAACAACAAATTACATTGAAATTTCGAAGCCCAACAACAAAAATCGCAAAGATCCGTTACATTCCCGATAACATTTTATTTTAGTGCAGTCTCATTTACATATAAACAACAAAATACATTAAAATTTCAAAGCCCAACAACAAAAATAGCAAAGATCCGTTACATTCCCGATAAGCATTGGCAGCGAATAGACGAAACCAGGGTGTCAAACCCGAACGAGTTTCGGTTCTGGTTCGGCTTCTGGTCCGGACCGAAACGATATTTAGGTACAAGGTTCTGTTTTGGTTCTCATTTATTTAGGTTCCCGGTTCGGGTTCCAGTTTATACAGGTTTTGTACCAGTTCCGTACCACTACAAATTTTTTTAATATGTTTATTATATACACTAGAAAAGCCTAATTGTTTTTTTTTTTGTTTTTTATAAGAAAAATCTTTTTTAAAATTAAATTAAATTTATTTTTATTATCTTTTACATATAAAGATTATGTTTATATTTTGATATAACTTGTTTTGTTAGCTGTATTAGTTACATACATATTTCAATTGATATGTTATTAAGTTTGAAAACAATATGAAAAACAAAAACAAAACGTAAATACAAAAAAAACTATACTCAGAAATGACCGATTTCTTTTTTGTCAAAATACCTATGCCGACCAGTGTATGTATAAAGAATATGGAATGCGCGAAAAACCAACATAACGGTTTTTGGCTGTTGGTATCAGTGAAGTTATGCGCTTGTAGCTCTGTCGGCAGAATTCTTGCTTTGCAAAGAGAATTTCGCCCGGAATGTGGTACATATGTATGTATGTACATGCATACATCTAAGAAGAATAAAAAACGCGCCAAAACTGTTCTTGAAATGAGGCGATGCAGAATCAATGATAGCCAAATATAATACGTACATTCATTTTTACTTCATTCGCACGCAACGCGGTAAAAATCAGTTGCCAGCTACTAAGGCAAATAAAACAAGTAAGAAGGCTCTAGTCGAGAAATCCCGACTAGGACATACCCTTAACCCAATACTTAACGCTTACAGTAACGTATGTGTATTAAATCTGTGAACAATAAGACCAAACTTCAAACTGCGATATCCCCGGTGTTTCTGAACTGATTTTGATCAAATGTTCATTATTTTATCCGTTGTTTCAAACCTCATTTTCACAATTTTAAAATTCAAGATTTTTGTGTTATCGATCACATGTGTATATCGAAAACCAGAAAATTTAAAGCAAACTTGATCTTCTCATGGTATAGGAGAGTTTAAAGTTTGAAGTCTGTAGCTCTTATAGTCTCTGAGATCGGCGCATTCATACAGACAGACATGGCTAGATATACTCGGCTGTTGATGCTGATCAAAAATATATATACTTTATGGGGTCGGAGATGCTTCCTTCTGTCTGTTACATACATTTGCACAAAACCATTATACCCTTATTTACCCATTTTATGGGTTAAGGGTATAAAAATGTGTGTCATATACCCGCTTTAAATAATAGACAAGTAAGAAGGTTCTATATTGAATACATATTTCAAATGCAAACCTTTAGGGCTCTACGACCTCAGGGAGCCTAGGAAATTGATAACAGCAAATCGATAAAACACATATACACTGCCGATCAACTGAATAGGTTTATGATTACCGAGGTAGGCATTGGGCTGTAATTCCTATACCAATATTCCGATTTACATGAAATAATTTTTGTAGAATTCTCTGCTCTTATATATTTATTAAATGCCAAAGTACGGATTTCATAAACTTAAGATAAATTTTTTTTTTTTTTCTTCTGGAAGAGTAACATCAATGCTTTATTTTCGTTCATCTGAATAGGTTCGACATATTAAAATCAAATTTAATTAAAAATTTAAGCTCACTTTCACTTTTTATACCCTCAACCCATAAAATGGGTAAATAAGGGTATAATGGTTTTGTGCAAGTGTATGTACCTTACAGACAGAAGGAAGCATCTCCGACCCCATAAAGTATACATATTCTTGATCAGCGTCAACAGCGATCTAGCCATGTCTGTCTGTCCGTCTGTCTGTCTGTATGAACGCGCCGATCTCGGAGACTATAAGAGCTAAAGACTTGAAACTTAAGCTCTCCTATACCATAGGCTAATACCATAAGTTTGTTTCAAATTTTCGATAACACTTCTGGTTTCCGATATACACATGTGATCGATAACAAAAAATTCTTAAACTTCAAAATTGTAAAAACGAGGTTTCATTCTATTGATAAAATAATGAACATTACATTTGATTAAAATCGGTTTAGAAACACCGAAGATATCGCAGTTTGAAGTTTTGTCATTTTGGCCATAAGGGTATATCCTGGTCGGGATTTGTTCGACTAGAGCCTTCTTTCTTGATTTTTTTTAACTTATAGGCTAGTATTTTTTTAAATAAATTTCAATAGTGTTTAATATTGTGTAAATCCTCCCTTTGCTGAAATAACTACAAATACCCGGTTGGGTAGGGAGCAGTGTAAATTTTCCAGGATCTGCAATGAAATTGTTGTCCAGGCCGCTTTAATCGCCGCAACTAGAGTTTCTTTTCAGTCAAATGGTCTGCTTTCTTCATATACCTTGCGCGATAACAACCACTACACTTATTACATTATATTAAGGTCAGGCGAATATGGAGGTCATTCAAGCAAGCAAGTTATAAGCCATAATTCATTCTTGTACCGCCCGAGCAGTATGAATGGTAATCATGAACTTATTCAGTTGATCGGCAGTTTATATGCCACATTTAAGCAGCTAGAGTCACCAAGTTTGATGGCAAGATAGCCGATGACATTCCCGAAAAAACTGCATTAAAAGTTTGGATGCCACGCCCACCTGTTCCGCCCCCAGCCCCTCTTAAATTATAAACAAAAATGCTTGTATCTTCTACAGTTTTTAAGCTAGAGTCACCAAATTTGGTGGGAACATTGTTAGTGACATCCGTAACAGATGTGCATCAACATTTTGGTTGCCACGCCCACTTATACCGCCCACCTCTATATCTTTGTCAGTTTTTAAGCTAGAGTCTCCAAACTTGGTAGAGAGATAGAAGGTGCCATCCGCCACAGATGTGCATAACAAATTTGGTTGTCACGCGTACCCCTTCTGCCTGATATTTATACCCAAAACACCCATATATTTTTATTTGCGCACTGAATCCTTAATACAGTTATGTAAATTGGTATCAAAGTATATCGCAGTTGGTTGCGTCCGACTGCAACTTTTTACTTGTTATTTTGTTATTAAAGCATAATGGCATCGCATAAAATAGTTGTGTATATCCATGCAACGGAGACGCAATTTGACGACACAGAGCCAAGAGTAAATAACTCGAGATGTTATAGAGGTAGGGTAAACTATTTCACTGGATGATGCCAAATTGGTACAGCGGTTCAGGCTAACGAAATCTACCTGCAAAATCATTCTTGCAAGGATTGTAGATTAATTGGTTTGCCTTAGTTATAGGTAAACAATTCAAAGAGGAATCATGCAATGTTGCCGGACAACCACAAAAACAGCTGATCCGCAAAGCTGTGTATATATGTGGCAATGCTGTTAAGGCGATAGTTACATATCGATGAAAGGTTATTTTGGCTTTGAGAAAACCAAACTGTTTAACTCGACCAGCAAAATAATTTTAAATTTAGCTAAACGAAAATTTAACCGGACACTGAGAAATTGGGCCTTCAACGTAAATATTGTTCATTACTGTTAATTTTTAGCTTAAGCTGTATTTTTTAAAATTTGATGTAATTTTAATTTTCTCTCGTCTGCTATTAGTTGACAATAAACCAATAAATAAATAAATAATAACTCAAATCGCTCGCTCTTGAAATAGGCCTAATACGGCTACTCATATTTTCACAGTTTGCTTAGAAATATGCATTTTACAATCAGGAATCACAACTAACCGAAAATCAAGCTGGGATAATTTTGTATAGAAAATATTTACAAGGAAAAAAATAAAGTAAATGTAACTCTCTCTTAATATTAAATAGGGTTGCCATTATTTTCCTGTAGCTTCTGTAGTCTGCGGAGAAATGAACCTACCAAGTTTTGTAAAGTTGATAACCCAATTTTGGACTATTTTGCAACGATAGCTTATTTTATTTCCTTTAAGCTATTAAACTGCCGTGTGCAGGCAAAAACTTTTGCTAAAGAATGCCCCACAGAACCTAAATTGGATTTAAGTCCGGACTCAATGCCGGCCGCTTCACCAACGGCATATTGTGTGATTACCATGCTCAGCCAACGAAATAAGCTCACCATCGAATTTTACATATCCTTGAGCTGTGATTCGGTTGGATATGAAACATTATGGAGACTTACATTAAGCACTAAAGCAGCCCATATCATAAACGATCCATCGCCATGGTTCCGTTTGCAACAAGTTGCCCGTGGATGACGCGGATGTCTTCAATATTTATGACTGCCGTCAAAATTAAACTTTTTGTTATCACTAAAAATTATATTTTCAAATTCGACGACCCAGAACTTGTGTTTTTCATTAAAAGCGCGCAGCTTTGTAAGGCTTAGTTAATTTCGTGATAAATATTATTGACCGTTGCGTGGTGATGGGTAATCCGCGTTCTGTTCATGACTTCAGTTGCAAACTGTCGCATGTGTCCCTTTGTCTGGATCCAGTTTTCATGCCGTCTAGTATCATTCCCTTGATTCTTCCCTGTTCTTCCCCAGACAATTTTTAAACAAAAATAAAAACATCTTAATATTAACATCGGACAAAGGCAATAAAACTGTCGCAATGAAATCGGACGACTATAAAAGAAAAATGACAAAGCTACTAGGAGACATGTGCACATAAAGAATAATAAAACAGGATCCAACACTACGACTACAAAAGAAGAACAACGAATTGGTGAATAAATTATTCAACTTTGAGATCATTTCAAGGAACAAAAGGCTATTATTGTTCAGGCTCATATTTGCGAAATATTTAGCATTCGGGAGATGAAGCAATCGGATGCAGAGTCCCTAAGGAGTTTAGTCGATTCCATAAATTGTCAATTAGTCGCACTTCACTCGTTAGACGCGAAGCAAGCTAGATGATGCGACATAAGAAAAGTGGGAAGGCGAGTACGACTGTTCAAGGCTACCGTCTTGGGAACTTGGGAACAATTCCTCAGTATCAGAGAATAAAATTTGTCCAGTCGCGAGGTTATAAAGGCCATTTCAGCCAAAACAGTCATCAAAGGCGACGCAAAAAGGTGAAGTTTGGCTGCGGCAATTGATAACACAAGTGCGTGTTATAGTTGCTATGGTCAGCATCATTTGAAAGCGTGCCCGAAATTTAAGGCCTTAACACCATTACAGAGATATCACGAAGTGAAAAGGATAGGCTTATGTGTAGTTTGCTTCAGTAAGCGTCATCTAACGAAAGATTGTAGTGGATCTCGTTGCGGTACGTGTCACAAGGCGCATCATGAACTGCTTCATAGAGAGACCGTAGAAGTTGAAAATGCAAGTGCTCAAATTGGGGGTTCTAGTTCGCTTTAAAGCTTCTTATTGAAAAGTAAATCCGTTAGCTTGAATTCCATGACCTCTTGGCTGGCTTCCAAACTGGATCTGCCAATTATGAGTGTTCACTATTCGCTTAACGGTATAGGAAATTCCAAGTCTGAAATTTTTGGGGAATTAAAAGCGACATTTAAATCTGTGGTGACCAACTTTGAAGCAGCAGATAGATTCAGTGTTCTTCCACAAATTAGACTTGAGGTTACCGAAGAAGGTTAAACTAGCTGATCCCTGCTTCGACTCGGCTAATGAGATAAATATGCTGCTGGGTGTGAACCTATTCTTCAAGCTTATAGTTGCGGGTCAAATCAAGTTAGGTTTGAATAAACGAATTCTACAGAAATCACTACTGGGCTGGATCGTGGTAGGCGAATATGAACTAGACGATAAGGAGGCATTAATCTGCAATCATTCAGCCAATATCAAGCAAGATGAGTCAAAGAAGTTGCACAAAATGGTGCAAAAATTTTGGGAGTGTGAGGAAATTCCTTAAAGCACTTCTAAGTGTGCTCAAGATTCGGGTTGCTGGAGTCCGAAAGAACAGCAATGCGAGCGCGAATTTGCGTCTAAAGTAAAGCTTACAAAGTGTAATAGATTTGTCGTGTCGTTGCCATTTAAGGAGCCCAGGGAATGTTTAGGCAGTTCCTATAACATTGCACTCAATAGATTTCTAAATTTAGAAAGAAAATTGAATCGGAACCCCGAGCTTAAAGAGCATTATGCTGAGTTCATAGAAGAATACATATCTCTAAATCATATGGAGGAGGTGCCCACAGAGCAAATAAGCAAGCTAAAATACTTTATACCTCACCATTCAATAACACTGTACAACACGAAAAAAAATAACAAGGTGCGACCAACGGATTCTGGTAGAGGGGACCAAAAAAAAAATATACGTGTATTGGCGTTTTAAAAGTTTAGATCTTATTCTCATTTTAGGAGGGGTCAAAGTTTCCCCCCTTTTTAACGTTCTTATTTCAAACTGGTATATAAAACCATGCTATCCTTACGTTTTAGGTATAAGGTGTGTTCGGGAGTCTTTTGTAGAATTTT
Source organism: Scaptomyza pallida (assembly GCA_018152965.1). Classification (NCBI taxonomy): domain Eukaryota; kingdom Metazoa; phylum Arthropoda; class Insecta; order Diptera; family Drosophilidae; genus Scaptomyza; species Scaptomyza pallida. The sequence continues at coordinate 1,005,404 of JAECXP010000196.1, forward strand.
ATGAGGAATATTTTTGTAGAACATTTTAACCCTCCATCGCCTGTAAGAAGTGGGTCTTTATTTGTCCTTTTCTCGAAAAAGCGTAAAAAAGTCCCACTTTTTGAGGCGAAAGAGGGTTAAAATGGTCCACAAAAATGTTTGTCGTGAAATTATGCTTCAACTTTCAGAACATACCAAAACTCTAACTTTAACATGGAAGCCAGAAATAAGTCAAAACTGAAAGTACTTAAATAAAAAAAAATTTCCTCTTAAGTGAAGTGAAATTTTATGGGGAATTTTTGGGACTTTTTTTTACGCTTTTTCGAGAAAAGGACAAAAAAGAGCCACTTCTTACAGGCGATGGAGGGTTAAAATGTTTTACAAAAATATTCCTCATAAAATTCTACAAATGACTCCCGAACACACCTTATACCTAAAACGTAGGGATAGCATGGTTTTATATACCAGTTTGAAATAAGAAAGTTAAAAAGGGGGGAAACTTCGACCCCCCCTAAAATGAGAATAAGATGTAAACTTTTAAAACGCCAATACACGTATATTTTTTTTTTTTGAGCCCCTCTACCAGAATCCGTTGGTCGCACCTTGTTATTTTGGAAAAAGTTGGATTTTGTTGTACAGTATAATCAGACCAGACAGCTTGACCACTAAATTAAGAGTCGTATTCGATGCGTCGTGCAAGACATCTAATGGATTGTCATTAAACGACACAATGCTTGTGGGACCTACGTTGCAGCCAGATCTCTTTGAAACACGTTTTCGGTTTTACAGGTATGCGCTGACGGCAGATATCACAAAAATGTATAGGCAAATTCTAGTTGAGCCAGGGGATTGCAATTATCAGTGCATCCTATGGCGCCGGAATAATACAGAACCGGTAAAGGAGTTGCGTCTGAAGACCGTTACCTACGGTACAAATTCTGCCCCCTTTCTTACTGTGCGTTGTCTATATTATCTAGCGGAGAGGTACAGCTCCCAGTATCCACTAGCTTATGAAGCGATTCAACGTAACTTTTACATGGATGTCATGCTTTGTGGAGCAGCTGGGGGATTTAAAAAGGGAAGTTGCATAGTTGCTTAAATTGGGAGGATTTGAGCTACATAAGTGACGAACTAATTGTTGGGCTCCATTGGGTGATACAAAAATTCTTGAACCTCTAGAATTAAAGACAATAGATACCGCGAAGACCCTCGGCATATACTGGGCGTCAGTCCCTGATAGGTTTCAGTTTACATACTCCGCAAGGAGCTCGACCGATATAATAAAACGCGTAGTTTTATCCGAACTAGCGCAACTTTTTGACCTCATGGGATTCCTTAGTCCATTGTTGATACAAGGAAAGATTTTTATGCAGGAGTTATGGTTACTTAATGAGGATTGGAATGAAGAATTGCTCTCTAGTTACGCCCAACAGTGGGAGAGATACCGTGAGGACTTGAATCTCGTGTTAAAGTGTTCTCTGCCGCGCGCAGTTATACCGACATGCAGTGAGATTTAAGAGTTGGAGCTGTATGGCTTCTCTTATGGTGCAGCCATATATGCCCGAGTTGTAGATCAAGGAGGAGTCATTTCAGAAAATTTATTAACGGCAAAATCTAAGGTAGCAGCGGTGCGTGTCACATCGCTTCCACGTCTGGAACTAGAAGGAGCAAGGCTTTTGGCTCAACTAATGGCCAAGGTCAAAAACTGCGTCCCTGTTTCAGTTTCTCAGATTAAATATTTTACGGATTCGACAATTGTGCTTAACTGGATTGCGTCGCATGCCAGTAGATAGAATACATTTGTCGCAAATAGAGTAGCACGCATACAGGAATTAACGCAGGCGCAAGACTGGTTCAAGGTAGCATCGAAACTTAACCCAGCAGACATTGTGTCCCGTGGGCTGCAAACTGCAGAAATATAAAATTCTACGATGTGGTGGGTAGGCCCAGAATTTTTGCGTCTTCCGGCAGATCAATGGCCAGAGATGCAACGATCAAACCAAGAAGAAGTTCCAGAGCAGCGGAATTCCAAATTTTCGTTAATTGTCAGGGCGGAACTGAAAGTTAGTGACATCGTTGGCGAATGCATATTTGCAAAGGATTTTCTTAAGTTAAATAGAGTGTTTGGTTATATATACTCAGCTAAGGCCGAAGCTTTAAATGCTATAGAAATGGAAGGTGGCTTGCGTTACATAATTTTTAATGTACAGAACTTATCGTTTCATGAAGAGATAGTTAAACTTAGAAAAGGAGAATTAATACGATCTGCCAAAATACAAGGACTGAGCCCATTTATAGAAATAGCCAATAGTGTCGAAATAATTCGTGTAGGTGGCAGGCTCACACATGCCAATGTGCCATATAACACAAGAAACCAAATTTTAATTCCAAACGAGCACATTGTTGTAAATGCTTTATTTGAGTAGACACACCCCACTAATATGCACGCCGGAGCACAGAAAAAATGCGCTTTTGTGCGACAGAGTTACTGGGTGATCAACGCTAGAAAGGTAGCTCGCAGGACGGTTCGAAGCTGTGTGGCTTGTTTCCGTCAACGCCCCATAACATCGAATCAACTCATGGGCCCGTTGCCGGCGTCTGTCTTTGTGTCTTTGTATGTTTTTTGACGAAGGCGTGTCATTTGGAGTTAGTATCGGATCTAAGCTCGAACGCCTTCATCGCGGCCCTAAAGCGATTCTTTGCTCGGCGAGGACTTAGTAGCGAATTGTTTTGCGACAATGCTACTAATTTTTTTGGTGCATTCCGCGAATTAACGACAATGTCCAAAACAGTTGTGGAATGACGAGAACAAGAAGCAAATTGTTAATCAATTCACCCATCGGGCTATCGACTTCCATTTTATACCACCACGCTCGCCGCATTTCGGCGGGCTCTGGGAAAGCGCTGTCAAAGTGGCCAAGCAGCTGTTGCTCAGATGCTTCAATGGGACAGCGCTCAACTATGAGGAGCTCGTTACGGTTATATCTCAAGCTGAAGCTGTAATGAACTCCCGGCCGCTTCATCCGTTGTCCACAGATCCGGCAGACCTCGAGCGGTTGACTCCAGGTCACTTTTTAATTGGAAGACCCCTCAATGCTTTATTGGAACCTTGCGACGAAGCTGACTTAAAGTTATCCATTACAAATAGGTGAAAGCGAATCGTGGCTGTACACCAGTCCTTTTGGAAGCGTTAGCCAACCGAATACCTTACACTGCTGCAACAGCGAAGCAATTGGGCATCCGTCTGCAACAATATACAAATTGGCACGTTGGTGCTTATTGAAAGACAATGCCCCACCTGGATGCTGGGTTCTCGGTCGCATTCAAGAAACTCATCCTGTTCCTGATGGAGCCGTGCGCGTCGTGACCCTCAAAACAAAGGCTGGAGTATGCAAGCGAAACATACATAGGATTTACCCCCTGCCAATAGCAGAATAAATTGGCAAATAGTTAAGCTACATAGTTACAACCAGTGTTGCCAATTCAGCTATTTTCTAGCCAGATTTGGCTATTTTCAGACGTCGTCAGCCGGAGACTCTTGAAATTTGCAGGTGCCTGCAATTCTGGCTATTTTTCAACTTATTTAGCTATTATTCAGCTATTTCGAAAAATATACTATTTAATACCTAATTCCTACTGTAAGTTAATTTAGACGCTTGCATTTGGTCACATTCAATGTATTTTTTTTTTAACTATCTAGCATCTCGATAGCGAATACCACCAGCCCTGTTTATTGCATATCGATTGCAAAATTTACGCGCTTGCCGTCACTATTTTTTTTTTGCTATTTTTTAAGCTAGTTTTTAAAAAAAGTTTGCTATTTTCAGCTATTTTTAACATTGGCTTCAGCTACTTTCTTGAAGTGAGAGTTGGCAACACTGGTTATAACGTAATAAGTATCGATATATCGATGTATTGAATGAATATGTAGCCCTAGCATAAGAAAAAAGAGGAAGACAGAATAAAATTACTTTTCGACTGAGCTGGACGTGTTGGCCCTTGGCCTTTTATTGCGAGAAACAAGCGATCTGCACGCGGCCAGGCAGTAGCGAAAACAAACAACATACAAATATTTAAAATAAAATTCAAGCAACGATAAAAATCTGTTGCTAGCAAATGCGGCAAATTAAAAAAAAAAACTCAGAACCGAAACCGTACCGGTACAACGTTTTGGTTCTGATATTTTTACCAGTACAAAATAATATTGGTTCCAGGTTCCGGGTTTTAGAACCTTTAAGAATATCGGTTCCTAATTTAAATTGGTTCTTAGCGGTGCCGGGTTCTGGTTCGGTTTGACACCCTGAATATTTTCTATTACCAAAATTAAAAAAAAGCATCTGTTCACTTAACGCATAACGCACTTTTATGCCAGTTTGAACACCAATTTTGCGTTTTGCGTTGATAACGATATCGACAGCAAGCGCACTGTAGTATAAACGCCACATTAATTTGTTTATTATTCCTTCATTTCTTTAAGATACCATCAGATCATGAAAATTTTTTTAAGTCGGCTCACAATTGGCGGAAATATCGTTGAACGAAATATATATCTTAAAAGAAGTCTGTAAACAAATGCTCGAGCTGGATCGAATTTTTTGGGTAAGCGGGCATGTGGTTTCTCCTCCCGATCGTCACACGCAAACACATATCTACCAACTCATATCTGGTGGCATTGGTCCACAATCCTGCAATTCATTCACCACTCAACAAAAATTTGCTTGCAAGCAGCAAAACGCCGTAATATGTTTACACAATGGTCATGTCGACAATGTATCGCAATGGCTAGCTCATAACCGATTCATTTATTTCCTGCATAATTAAAATATAAATTTGGCAATACAAGCCATAATCATTACCTACATTTGTTTTTTATACCGAATATATAATAATCTTGACTCCAGTTATCTATTCAAGTGTTAACACTCCCCTAGATATTGATACTTTGTGCCGACTTTGGTTGCTGGTTATGAAGACATTTGTAGATTTAGGCTCTTAACAAAGATCTATGGATTTACCATTTCTTTGGTTCCATATTTTATGAGGATGCGTAGTGTAGCCTCCCAAAAGGCGGAACATTCACACAAAATATGAACAGCTATTTCTTGTTTACCACTACAAAGGTGAAGATTAGCTTTAGAAGGACTTTAGACACTTTCTTCAATACGGGGAGAAAAAGACTAGATTTTATTCCTTGTTTTCAAATTTGTACCCAGCTCCTTTCGAGTTCCTTTAGCTTATCAACAGAAGAGTTCCGGGCCGATAAAACAACTTACCGTCGTAGGGCAGCCTCTGTGTGTTAAGGGGGTATTCTGGTTTAGAAGCCCAAATTTAAGTGATTTTTTTGGACGTTTCATATTTCTCCTATTTTTTTGTCTTTCGGAATTTTTTAAAAATACAAAAAAAAATTTTAATTAAAACTATTCGTAGTGCGGTAATATAATGTATAAATAAGCTCTGTATAAAATTTCAAGTGAATCGGTTGAGTAGAACTTGAGATATCATGCACACCGTTCCTAGAAAAGTAGTTACGAGAAAAACGAGCTCAAAGTTTGAGGACTAGTCGCGCGCAGTCGGAGTCAGCGTCACAAAATGAGCTGTAACTCCTAAAATAATTCGAATTTCGAAAAATCCTTTTAGGTGCATTTTCTTGAAGGGTTATACAATGAAAATATGCAAAAAAAAATCAATTTTTTCCAATTTCTAAACCAGAATACCCCCTTAATGGAGGCAAGAATGCATAGATTCTGTTATATCATTTTATAAATTGCATTGCATTGTTCGCATAGGTAAAAATATGCAATATATTGGTAATGCTGTATGACCAATTGATTATATAAGAACTAATGCCCTAGACTCCTACAAACAGCCTACCGCAGGCGAAGAATAACCCTGTGGCTTTGTGTATGGAGATGTGGGTCCCACGTAAACTTAAAGTCAAGAATGACTTCGATATTAAGCCTCAGAAGATTATTTAATTAAATTTTTGGAATAAAAACAACCCTAACCTGTCGCCACGTCTGCTGTATTAAACCCAGGAGAAAGCAAGATCGAAATATACAAGAAATCGTATGATGTGTGGCATACTCTGTTGACTAAGACACGGATTTATTTTATACGTTCTCGGTATTTAAAGGCTGTTTTAAAAGCCCATTTTACTACTTAAAGTGGAAGATTGTGTGATGTGCTCTTAGTTTTCCAAAATGCAGAATGAATGTGGAATGCTATCCTTTCCCCGGACGGTCTGCAGTCAACCTCTTGGTTTCACAGTTGTTTGTTTGTTTTATGCAGATACAAAAACATCGTCAAAATTCTGCTCACGTTCAAAACGAAAACGGTTTTATCTGGGATTCCGTAGTTAGACATGAAGGCAGTGTTGAAGACATTCCAATTACTAAGAGCGATTAACTTATTTGTGCAGAAGGGGTCTAAAACTTCCTGCCTTATGGAATTAATAAATCTGGGTTCGTTACCTCGGTTAGTATACTTTAGTTAATACTAATGATGTAGTCAAGGAAAATTTTGATTGCCTTTTTTTGCGCAGTGCTCTAAAACGTCAGTCGGTGGCGCATCTTTAATTTCTTGCTTATTAGTATCACCGTTCGCGGGCGAACTTTACTGCTGGCACAAATAAAATTTGCCTTGAACTGATCAACGACCTAGTATTTTATTAGACTGGATCCAAGGCTGCGGTCCACGTCAAGTTCCTCTGTAATAAACCTTTGCTAAGCATATATGTTGCTCCTATTGCATGGTGAAGGTTTATCTGGCTACATTTCTAACGTAAACCATAAGTATCCCGACTGCTTCGCTGCGCCGATAGTTTTTACAAAATTTAAGCAATAGATATAAAAACAAGTAAGAAGGCTCTAGCTCCTATAGTCTCTGAGATCGGGGCGTCCAAACAGACGGACGGACAGACAGACATGGCCAGATCGACTCGGCTATTGATGCTGATCAAGAATATATATATACTTTATGGGGTCGGAGATGCTTCCTTCTGTCTGTTACATACATTTGCATAAATCATTATACCCTTTTTACCCATTTTATGGGTTATGGGTATAAAAAAATAAGGTAGAAAATGTTTAACAACATATAATAGCAAAGTATTTAATACTCTCTTTTCCACCATTGAGGTAGAGAATCAGACGCGTCATTATACTTTGATACCAAAGGTATCATATTATATTGGGTTTGTGCAAAGTCCGTCATATTGTCTGTCCGTCCGTCCGTCTGTCTGTATGAACGCTAGATCCTTGCAACTTGCAAATATCTTGGTACATGTCTTCGTCAGACAAAGTGCATCAAAAGTTTGGATGCCACGCCCAGCTCTTCCGCTAGAGTGGTGGCACCCGCCACAGAGATGCATAAAAAATTAGGTTGTCACGCCGACCCCTTCTGCCTGATATTTATACCCAAAACCCCCATATATTACTATTTGCTCTCAGAATCCTTAATACAGTTATGTAAATTGGTATCAAAGTATATCGCAGTCGGTTGCGTCCGACTGCAACATTTTTTTTTTTTTTTTATATATTACTACCAACTAACAAACTATTTACCGTAGCCCACACACTTACACGACACAAAATCAGCATTGCACGATTCAATACACTTATTTATTTGATTAATAGGGCGACTTATATTATGAACAATATCAGCATATGTAGTTAACAATTACACAGGGCACTTGGCAAATCTATTTATATTGAAATAAATGTTTATCTGTATGTCATCGATGTATGTATATGTATTATTTCACGGAGAAGGTTTGTATGATATGCTCGTTGGTGACAGTTGGTTAAACGGGGCAGAAGTTGCTGCTCTGCAGCGCCACCTGGTGTTAAAAAAAATTGTCTAAAATTTGTGTTTTTGGGAGCTGCAACGCGCACGGGACCATACTAGTCTATATGTATATATAAAGGAGTTTGTCGTGATTGGAAAGGATTTTTATTTTGGACAACTCCTTCGAGTACCTCCCATACAAATTTGTCCTGAATTTGTCACTTTACCTCATTCCACTATTGTGGCGCCTCATTGCAGTCCTCAGAATGACCATTTTGGGCACTTTAACACTTCGTTTCACACAGATACAAGCCGAAGCAAGTAAAACAGCAGACGAACAATTGCCGAAGTTACTCTCTTCTACTGCAAAATGAGCTTAGTCGCAAGGCGGCAGTCAACGGAGCGGATCTATGTCGCTTTGCGACGCATTTTCTGTTTACGTAAATTTGATACACGTGGAGAAATATAATGATTTACTTATGCTTTGTTGTATATTTATAAGTCAAATTAAGGTTTTTTTTTTATACCTTTAGCCCATAAAATGGGTAAATAAGGTAAATGGTTTTGTGCAAATGTATGTAACAGACAGAAGGAAGCATCTCCGACCCTATAAAGTATATATATTCTTGATCAGCATCAACAGCCGAGTCGATCTAGCCATGTCCGTCTGTCTGTCTGTCCGTATGAACGCCTTGATCCCAGAGACTATAAGAGCTACAGACTTCAAACTTGAAACGTAAGCTCTCCTATACCATGAGAAGATCAAGTTTGTTTCAAATTATCGATAACATTTCTGGTTCTCGAAATACACATGTGATTGACTACAAAAAAAGGTTGAATATCAAAATTGTGAAAATGAGGTTAAAAACTATGAATAAAATATTAAATATTTAAAAAATTCGGATGAGAAATACCTGAGATATCGCAGTTTGAAATTTGGTCATATTGGTCACTGGGTAAATACGAACAAATGACAGTACGGATTACATCTTGGGTTAAGGGTATGTCCTAGTCGGGAATTCTCGACTAGAGCCTTCTTACTTGTTTCTATTTGAGGCCTTTAATTTTCAAATTTTTAAACTTTAACGCATACAGAACCTAGGAATATGAGCTGCCTTTGGTTAAACGAATTTTATTATGATTGAATGAGAATTAATGAGCGCGAAGATGATAATATTTATACTTTGATACTAAAGGTATCTTTTTTTTGTGCTAGAGTCTCCAAACTTGGTAGGGGGATAGAAGGTGCCATCCGCCAAAGATATGCATAATGAAATTTGGATATCACGCTTACCCCTTCTGATATTTATACCCAAACACCCATATATTACTATTAGCACACAGAATCCTTAACACAGCAATGTAAACTTGTATTAAAGTATATCGCTGTCGGTTGCGTCCGACTGCAACGTTTTTACTTTTTTTTTTTTTTTAATTTATTATTGATAAAATTATTATGGCTTAGTTATTATCGATATTACTGGAAACTTACAATTATTTCATAACTTTTCATATCATGCAACCATAAAATCACATTTCATTTGCGCAGTGTAACGCACACCAATGCACTGAAAAATGACAAATCCTCTCAGCTTGGACATAGCTGCTCATTGTCGCACAAGCTGGAAGTTTGACAGCGACCGAGTTTACAAAAACAACACACATGACCCATTCCACTACTGCCGTCTGAATGTCGCACAAGCGATCGCGAGCGAGTTTACAAAAACAAAAAACATGCGCTGTGGCGCACTTGCTGATAATTTAAAAAACAAAATACACAGTGTGTGCCTGAGTTTTTTCTTTTCTTCTTTGTGCCTTCGACAATTAATTTACGACACAAGTAGCGTTTGTTGTTGTGTTTTTGTTGAGCTCGCACTGCTACTTTTTGTTGGTGTCATTGATTTAAAACAATTTAAAACACCAGTATATGTTACAACGGTGGTTTTACCTACATACTTGCTAATTATCAAACTTAAACAAAACATAATACACAAGCACAAATACCTTTTGCCATTTTTGTTTTGATAAAATTTTCGAGCTGACACTTGTAACTTTAGTTTTTATTCTTAATTCTTTATTCTTTATTAAAAGAAGACCGTTTGGTATCTTTATAAATCTTTATTCAATCCGTTTTTGTACAGTTCGTTAGAACTAGCTGAGAACCAATTATAAACTAAACTTCAAGGCAAGCTGCACTGCACCACAAAGCCACCGCTGACGGTTGGAATGCCAGCAGAATGCTGAGTCTGCGTTAATGGGCGATCAGGCTGCTTGCGCGTGCGAGTGTCCGATTTCGGCTGCAACTTTGTCGCGACGGCATCCGGCGCAACAACGTTGTCAGCAAACTCAAGCTTGCGCGTGTTAACTCCTCCCCTTCTCGGCTGAAACGCGTCTTCGGGTTTCTTCCTTCTTATTCTGCGCTGGTATAGTTTCCAGGTGACTACGAGAAGCAGGAGCAGGGCGACAAGCATTAAGCAGACACAGGACCATGAGGATAGTCCCGATCTAAGATCCCCAATGTGTCGGAGATTCTTTACAGTCAGGTCGTGTAGGTATCGGAGGCTCAGGTGTTCTCTGAAGAGGGTGACATTGACCACGGCTGATGTAGATACCGCAGGTTTTCTTTTCAGGATGCCTCGGTGGTTCACGTAGCGAGTGCCGTTCAGCGAGACGTGGTCGTCGTATGACGCGAGGAAAGTTCCCGCGACTGTCTGGCTGTTACCGGTGCTGTCCACCACATGCATGGTCGCGTTGTTTATTACAGCTATACCTTCGCCGATTACTAACACGGGCGCTAGGTGTCCGGGGCGTGTGGCGCATTGGGCGACGGTTCCAGATACTAGTTGTTGAGCGCATGATGTATTTTGAAGTCTTCTACAGAAAGTGGTGCTCACAGTGGTAGCGCAGTCACGTACCGCGAAGGTCTTTGTTCCGCAGTCGGCCACCGTATTTCCTTCTTCTAGATCTAATATTATGTTATTATGTTGAACGGGAAGAATATCTATTTTTTTACAATTTAGCAAAGGTTTTGGATATTTTATCAAGAAGTACAATAATTCAGAATTTTGGAAAGCTTTAATGTGTGCGACCTCTAAAAGGTCGGTTATACTAATATTGGTGAGATGTTCATTTAATATTTCTTTTATGTCGATGCTGTCTAGTATGAGGGGGCTGATTAAATTTATCTTAGCAAGTGTAACAGTGAGGATTAAGTCCTCAATGTTTGTGATTATCATTCTATTTTTTGCCAAAATTGTTGCGTAAAAGTGTTCAACCTCTGCGTCTGGTTTCAAAATTTCATTCAGGGCCCTTGAGACTTCATTAAGTCTTGCCTGGAATTTACCATTGATCTCTAACTGGTTGTTCTCGGATTCTATCAGTTGACTTTGTTTGAATTTTATCTGCTCCCAGTCATCAAAATCTGGGGTTCCTGCAATTGCCTTAAGGGCACTACCTATCATATTAATGCTACGTACTTGTCGGTGGTGAACGGTCAAGGAAGTTATTAATGTCGCTATGTGTTGTAAGTCCGTTTTCAGTACCTGTTTCATGTGGTCTTTGGGAAGACTGTCTAACAGTTTCCATGTCTCGTCGATGTACGTTTCAAAAGATGTCAAGTTCGTCGTGTGTCCGATGTAAGTGTACGAGTCCCAGATGGTCACGTCTCCGTCAACTATAGGTATGTAGTCCGCGTGTGAGTAGTCATTGAGTCTTAATGTCGCTTCGGTCAAAGTCATGGTTGCTATTGTCAAACTAAAAAAATATATGAGCCTAAAAAGAGAAGTTTCGTAAAACTTTAGATGTTGTGATTTTTCAAATGTCCAAAGCCTACTTGAGATTGTCCTTATGGACCACCCTCCCTTTAATGAGAACCGTCGTTCCCAAGTCTGCTTCTACTATAGCTTCGGTGCATAGGGGTGATAGCTTATTTCCCAATCTCTTGTTGTTCTTAATCCAAACCTTATCGCCTACCGAGTACGATCTGTAAACCCTGTTTTTATTCATAAGGTCTAGTGTTTTCTCCTGTGCTGCTGTGATTTTTTCCTTAATCTGCATTGTACTGTCTTTCGTGGCTGTGTGGATTACGTCTATGGGTCTTTCGTTCGTTACCGAGTGTATTGACCTGTTGTATTTCATTGTTGCAAGGAGAATGTTCTCAACAGTGTCCTGTATCTGTGTCTCTAACCTACAGGAGCGTGCTATATCCCCAAGTGTGCCATGGAACCGCTCTACTTGCCCATTAGAGGAGCTATGCAATGGTGGGGCGTTTGAAATCTCAATGCCAAAGTTATTGCTGAGCATTGCCCTAATGGTTTCCGAGTTTAAAGATTTCTCATTGTCGCAGTAAATCGCTTTTGTTTTTGGAAACATGTTCAAAAGTACCAAAAGTGGAGCTTTTATATCCACGATTGCGCGAGACCGTATAGGTTGTACTACTGCAAACTTGGAAAACTTGTCGATGCAAGTTAGAAAGTATTTGCTGTTCGTCGAGTAAACATATATATGTAACCTTTCTCCAGCATACGATGGTATCGGAGTTTTCCCAATTTCTTGTTTTTTTGGGTGCCGGTCGTGCTTACTCATAACGCAAATTCTACAGTTTGCAGCTATTTCCGACGTTAGGTGACCTATTTTTGGAAAAAAATACTCCCTAAGTATCTGCTTCGCGTTTTCTTGCGCTGCCCTGTGCGCGCGGTTATGTTCAGTTGTCGCAATTTCCCTCTGGTCTGCTGGGTTCACAATATCGGTAACCAAATTCTTGCAGTATCTGAAGGTGGTAGAAGGGTACGCCTCAACTAGTCCGTGTTGGATAAAAGCCAGTATAGGTAACTCGCAATGAATTGCGTTGGTTACACCAGTGTTTACTGCATCTTTAATGCTTTGTAATAGTGTGCTGCGATCGGAAAAAAAAATAACGTGGCGAGTTTTCGTCTTGAACAGAACATACGTTTTTTTTTTGGGGGGAGTCCCCTCTTCCAGAATGATCTGGTTCCGAAAGCAATTTACCGGTTTGTCTGTGGCTTCAATGGTATATGTGAGGGATTCCTCGCTGTGGATAGTGGCAGCGTCTGAGTCTGCTGAATCTTCCAACGCATTGATATTTTGGCGAGACAGAGCGTCTGCTACCAAATTTTCCTTACCGGGCTTATAAATAATATTTGCGTTGTGCTCATCAATGAAGGCTTTCCAACGCTTTATCTTGGCATTCGGATTTTTGTCCGATACCGAAAAAGTTAATGGCTGGTGGTCTGTATGGATGTTAAGATTCTTAACACCATACAAGTAATTTCTGAGGTTTTTGAGTGCCCATACAATGGCGAGAAGTTCACGCTCATTTGTGGCAAAATTTACCTCGTTGCCTCGCAGTGTTCGCGAGATCATTGTTATCGGGCGGCCGTCTTGAGACAGTACCGCTCCCAATCCATTGCCAGACGCGTCTGTTGTGAGGTCAAAAGGCTTTTTGTAGTTTGGGTAGGATAACATTACATCTTCGGAGGCCAAAATATTTTTTAGTCTGTCGAAGGCTTCAATCTGATCTGGTGAAAGGTCGATTATTACCTTTCTTGAGTAATTGGCACTTACTTTGCCGTTTTCGCCTTTCAAAATATCTGTTAGGGGCCGCGCGATGCTGGCAAAACCCGTTATAAAGCAGCTATAGTAGCGTGCTAGCCCTAAAAATGACCTAAGAGCAAATAAAGTTTTTGGTTGGGGAAAGTCCTTAATAGCTTTCACCTTATCGGGCGAGGATTGAATCCCGCCTCTACACACTGTAAATCCCAAATATTCCACGTTTTTTTTGAAAAACTTGGACTTTTCTTGAGACACTCGCATGCCTGCGTCCCTGAGTTTCCTCAATCAATATCTCTGACATGGTCTTCTTTGGACTTGGAGAAGATTATTACATCGTCAACATAGACGTAACATATCCTACCAATTTGTTCGCGGAGCACATCATCAATGGCTCGTTGAAAAATACTTGGGGCATTTTTCAGCCCGAAGGGGAGTCTACAAAATTCGTACTTCCCGTTGTTGACAGAGAATGCTGTCTTTTTCCTGTCCCTTTCAGCCAATTCAATTTGGTGAAACCCTGACTTGAGGTCTAGCGTAGTGAAATACTGAGCCTCGCCCAAGTTTGACAATATCGTCGAAATGGATGGGATAGGGTATTTGTCGTCGGTTGTTTTCTGATTTAGTTTCTGTTTGGCTATGCAGCCAAAAAGCGGCAGCATCACTACAGCATAAGCAGCAACAGCGAAGCTGCGCTCACAATTATGTTAATTGCTCTGCGTAGCATCAACTATGTTAACCGTTTAGCAATTGTCTTGCATTGCATGCCCTTTGTATTCGGCTTTGGCGCAGCCAAAGTTTAGTTAAGTTAGATTCGCTAACCACTCCAGTCAATTCGTTTCGCTGCGCATCGATCACTTCGGATCGACTTGCCAAAACCATTCTTCTTTCGTAATCAGCAGAGGCAATTTCGTGTCTGCCTGCTGAGTTGTATTAACACAAAAACTTACAATTAATTTATATTTACTATATGCCCTGAGTGGCTTAAATATATGAATCAAAACTAAGACAAATTGTCGTTATTCTATAGCTGCTGAAAAAGCTCAGTAGCTCAACAGTTTCCTAAAATCAATAACCAAACGTTTCAGTTTGTGCCCCGAATCGTCGACACTTTTTTTGTCGACAACCCATATTGGGTTATTATAAGGGGACTTAGACGGTCTTATTATGCCATTTGCCAGAAGTTGTTTAACCTCTGCCTTGACAAAGTCAGACACGCCATTTGGGTACGGGTAAAGCTTTGAGTAGACCGGTTCGTCGTCCGTTGGTATAGTAGCAACCGTATTTATGTTATACGGTAGGGATTCGTTTACGTCCGCAAACGCTTTTAGCATTCCCTTGATCATACCATCAAAAGTGGGTCTGATAACTGGGGGAACATCCGAGTCATCGATCTGAATATGGTTCACCTGTTGACACTTAGTGAACTCGATCTTCTCAATCCCATGGTCATGTTTAATTATGTTATTTGTTAAGTCTATTTGGGCATTAACCTGTTTTAACAGATCAAGGCCAATTATGCCATCAAAGTCATTAAGTGTCTCCAGCATGAAAAAATATGACTTCACATTAAAAAGGTGTATAAGGCATTTCTGCATAATCTTGGTGTGGCCATGAATTGATTTTACTTGGAAAGGACTTTCAACTGACACCCAATGTGCCAGTTCGGGGATGGGTTTTATATAATTTTTTGAAGCTCCTGTGTCTATCAAAAGTCTTATAACCCGCCCTGCAACCATTCGTCTTACAAACGGAAGCAGGGAGCTTCCGCTAAAAAATTACAGCTTTCGGACAGATCGTCCTCAATGTTTGCCATTGCCTGTTGCGACAGTGACTCGTAGTCACCGTTGCCATCTCCTTGCGGTAGGTGATTTACGTTTTGTTGGGTCCTCATAGATTGGTCCCCTTGATTGTTTTTATAGCCCTGTGTGGTTTGCCTAGTACGTGAGGATGGATCTATTTCCATCGGCTCAGGCCCTCGCCCTTGGGACTTTTGGTTATTATAGCGTTGTTTTGAGCTATTTGGTTTTTGCTGATCATCTTTTTGATTCTTCTGGTAATAGGGGTTCTTGCCTTGAGAGTTGTCCTCCTTTCCCTGTTGGGCGTTCGGACGCCAGTTCTGAGACTTTTGTGGATTTTGTTTTTGAGGTCTCTCCTCAAGGTGTTTTGCGAAATTTGCTGCAAATATGCCTCTTTCATTGCTTGATTCGGCCTCTTGGGCTAAAGCTAAGGCAGAAGGGAGGTCTACAGGCTGCGCAGGGAAGACTGCCCATTTTAATGACTTTTTCAGTCCTGATACGAAAACATGAAGCGCGTCGCTTCTAAACTTTTCGTTTAATACCGCTGCCGCAGCGGTATCATGCGTCATTAGCGTTTTGTTTGTTAACAAGGTGAGTTTTTCTCAACCTCGTCGAAATAGTGTAGCAGTGGCAGGTTGCCCTGCTGAAGCATGTTTAGTTGCTGTTGGATTACATGTACCGGTGTCTTGTCTGCATATGTGAAATCCAACCTGGCAATAATGGCTTTAAAGTTCAACACTGTGTTGAATGAGGCCAGCACAGCATCTGCTGATCCCCTTACTTTGTTTCTGATTATGGCAACTGCCTGAAAGTGTTTTGAGCTACCGTTGTATGGTTCGAAGACCTTGTAGGCATTGGAAGCGGCTTGCCTCCATGAAACATAGCTCTCTATTTTTCCGTCAAACTCAGGGACGGACTTTATAATGTCTAGGGGTTCGTCGCAACTGACCTCTGACCCGATTGTTACTTCCTGGTACACTTCTATCTGCGGTGCAGAAACTTTAGCTTTACTAAGCTGATCTGACAGAGAGGCTATCTTTTGCTCAAATAAACGAGCTTGCTGGTCAAGGGCTGCTTGAATCCTTGCCTCAAAATGTGCAACCTGTTCTGCATTCATTTTCCTTGCTTCTTCTTGCTGTTCTAATTACGAAGATAACAATTCGTCACCACTACTGTCGTCCGCTTTGTTTTGGTACGACATAAAAACAAGCCGTGTATGAATAAATTTCTAACCTAGACTTATTAAAGGTTGTCTTACACTTTACTACAACAGGCAGAATCTTGTTTCAGTTTATTTTGTAAATAGTAACAGCTCGCACTAAACAGCTCTTATAATTTTATTAAATTTATTTGAATTTTAACAAATGAACATCACACTTACATTTTGAAATACATATGTGCTTAAATTGAGTGGTGTGGTGGCCGCTGCGATACTTGTTGATTTGTTGTTGTTGTTGTTGCTGCTGTTGTTGTTATTACTCGGTCAGATCTTGTTGATTTATTGTTGTTGTTGTTGTTATTGTTATTACTCTCTCAGCTCTTTAGGCTGGGGTTTTTTTTATTTTGCGGTGCGTGTGTTTTTTTTTATTTATTTTACACTGTTTTGTTGTAGCACTAAGTTTTGTTCTGTGTTCTTGTTTTAATTCACTTCGCGTTATTTTTTTAAATTTTGCGGTGCGTGTGTTTTTTTTATTTATTTTACACTGTTTTGTTGTAGCTCAAGCCACAAGATTATTCTCATTGAGATAGTTGTATTCACTGTTGTGTTTGTTTTTTTTTTTTGTTCACTTTTATTGTACCGCGGCTCTTAGCTCGAAGAGTTGTGTCGGCGTGCGATTGAACGATCGCTTATAAAACAATTGGGTTGTTTCCGTTAGGGCGCCAATTAAAAGAAAACCGTTTGGTATCTTTATAAATCTTTATTCTTAATTCTTTATTCTTTATTAAAAGAAGACCGTTTGGTATCTTTATAAATTTTTATTCAATCCGTTTTTGTACAGTTCGTTAGAACTAGCTGAGAAACAATTATAAACTAAACTTCAAGGCAAGCTGCACTGCACCACGAAGCCACCGCTGACGGTTGGAATGCCAGCAGAATGCTGAGTCTGCGTTAATGGGCGATCAGGCTGCTTGCGCGTGCGAGTGTCCGATTTCGGCTGCAACTTTGTCGCGACGGCATCCGGCGCAACAACGTTGTCAGCAAACTCAAGCTTGCGCGTGTTAACTTACATATAGGTATACATAATGCAAAAAAGTTCAATAGATATATACATATGAACATGTACATGTAATTTGTATTAGTTTTTTATATTAAGCCCTTTGCGCGAAAATAATTAATCTTGAACATCTTTGTATAGTGGTAGATTTGCTTATTTGCTGCTTATCTTACTCAGACAAAACGTAACAAAAACATTATTTTAGATACAATTTCGAACAAGCAAAGCAAAACACATATGTAAGTTTGTATGTATTTGTAATACATGGGGGTTTTGGGTATAAAAAGGCAGGCAGAAGGGGTAGGCGTGACATTCAAATTTGTGATGCACCTTTGGCACCTTTTATCGCCTTATCAAGTTGGGGACTCTATCGCAAAGACTGAGAAAGATATAGAGATGGGCGATATAAGTGTTCGTGTCATCCAATATTAAAATGAACATCTGTTACGAATGTCACTAGCAATGTTTCCACCAAATTTGGTGACTCTAGCGAAAAAACTGGGAAAGATATAGAGATTTCAGATTTTAAAAGGTGCGCTTGGCGTTCAAAACTTCGATGTAAATCTGTTACGGATGTCACTAACAATGTTTAAACAAAATTTGGTTACTCTAGCCCAAAAACTGAAAAAGATATAGAGTTTTCAGATTTTAGAAGGTGGGCGGTATCAGTGGGGGCGTGGCATCCAAAGTTTTGATGCATATCATTGTAAGATTTCAGCATCTACCTTCTTACCAAAATTTGTGATTATAGCTTATTTATTTATTTATTTATTAAATGGAAAAATTCCTAGCGCTACAAGTATTTCTACTTTTAGTTTAAAGCACTAGTCACAATGTTTTGAAAATCAACTTAAAGTCAAATAGTGAATACTATCCTACACTTATCTCTATAACAGTAATTATCTTCTTAACATTTTACTTATAACTAACATTGTTTTAAATTTTTAGTTTACGTTATTTTTTTAATTTAAACATATTTTTCAAATTATCTGCTTAAGTGTTCTTGCAACTTAATACTAAACATAGATGTGCTTTTGGTGGTTTTTAGATTTGGTGGTAATTGGTTCCAGAGTCAAACAGCAAAGACATAAAATTGCCTATTAGAGCAGGCCAGTTTAGTTCGTAAACATATAAGATTATTCACTCTTTGCGAGGAAGCAAACTTTAACATATAAAATAAATAGTCAGGTTTTTTTTTTAATATTAGTTTGTGGACAAAAACAAGTATTTTATAATTAATTAACGACACAAAATCAAGGTCAAAAAGCTTCTTTGCAAAAACAGTTATATGATCGCGTCTATGTAGTCCATACACATAACGAGCAATATTGTTAAATGTGACTTGGAGTTTGTGTAGGCTAGCTGCATCGCATTTACCAAAGATTTCAAAACCATAAAACAGGGAGGGAATAAGTAAAGTTTTTGCGATCATCGTTCTTGTTTTGACGGGTAAATATTGTTGTGTTGGGTAAAGTTGCCGCAGGACTCCATACGTTTTACCCACAGCTTTATTTACCTGGTCATTCCAAGCCAGAGTTCTATTAAAAGTTACCCTGAGATTTACGGCCTTGTCGACAAAATCAATTGATTTATTATCTATGGTAAGTTTTCATACATTGTCCGTATTTAGGTACTTTTTGTATATAACTAAACATTTAGACTTGGACGGGTTTATGCACAAACCATTTTCCTTGGCCCACACACTAACACGTATCAGGTCAACATTGCACGATTCAATACACTCATTTATTTCTTCAATAGGACGACTAATATACATTTGAACATCATCTGCATACATATGAACGTTACAGTTTGACAGGACACTCGGCAAATCATTAAAATACATCGAGAACAGAAGTGGTCCTAGAATAGATCCCTGCGGGACACCACGAGGTACTAACAAGAAGCTTGAGGTCATATTCTGAATAACTACAGCTTGCTTAAAAACTGTGGGAAATACAGTAATTTTCTATTATAACTGGATGAGGGGGCTGGGGGCAGAAGAGGTGGGCGTGACATTCAAATTTTCGACCCCCTGAGGTCGTAGAGCCCTTAATTTAACACTTTGTCTGACGAAGACATGTACCAAGATATTTGCAAAGTTGCAAGGATCTAGCTTTAAGGGTGTCGAAAAAATTTGCCTTCATACAGACAGACGGACGGACGGACAGACAATATGACGGACTTTGCACAAACCCAATATATTATGATACCTTTGGTATCAAAGTATAATGACGCGTCTGATTCTCTACCTCAATGGTGGAAAAGAGAATATTAAATACTTTGCTATTATATGTTGTTAAACATTTTCTACCTTATTTTTTTATACCCATAACCCATAAAATGGGTAAATAAGGTATAATGGTTTTGTGCAAATGTATGTAACAGACAGACTATACCATAAGCAGATCAAATTTGCTTTAAATTTTCGATAACACTTCTGGTTTCCGATATATACATGTGATCGATAACAAAAAATTCTTGAATTCCAAAATTGTGAAAACGAGGTTTCAAATTATTGATAAAATAATGAACATTTAAAAAAATTTGATAAAAATCGGTTAAGAAACACTCTCCTCTTCTTCTGCACATCGGCAGCTCCTACAGAAGTCATTATGTTGGACTTTTAGTCTACTGGCGTGTGTGCCGATCAGACAATGGCCCGTGAGGGCCCCTATTAGAATAGAGATGCTCTCTCTGCTCATACGCAGCAGGGTATTAGTGCGTTTCTGGTTGTAAATTGGCCATGTGCTTCGGGATTTCGCGCATGACTGGGTTTCTTTCCACCTTTGGGTTGCTGATGTTGAGGTAGTAGGTGAAGCAAGGTGTTTAAAGCTTTGTTTGGAGTGGTTCGAAATGCTCCACTTATACAGATGGACGCACTTCTCTGCACTTTTTGCAATGCTCTGAGATTTGATGGTTTAGCTAGAGTTGCCCACCAGACTAAGTTCCCATATAGTAGAATTCAGAGATTACAGTCTCTTTTTCAACTTTCACCAAGCTCCTTAATATTGACCCTGAAGGACATGTGATATATCGATGGAATGGTATTTGAGTGCAGATCGTAAATATATGTCAAAATTTGTTGTTGCTGTGTTGCTTAGCTCAAAAGATATTTCTACCAATTTTTATTTTCAATTTTTAAAATAAAAATTGAAAAATAACTCTTATTTTTGATTGATAAAATAAAAGTTGATAAATAATTTTTATTTTTTATTTTTATAATGAAAATTGGAAAATAAGAGTTATTCAACAATTTTTAATAAAAAATTGAAATTTAACAATTATTTGATAATTTTTTTAATTAAGTAAAAAAATAAGAGTTAGGTATTGATTTTTTTTTATTATATAAAAATTGAAAATAAATGTTTATTCGTTTTTTGGATTCCCAGCTAAATAAAAAGTTATTTGGCCGTTTTTGCGTTCACCTTATAGCTATATTTGGGTTCGATTTTTTTCAACCCCATAACTCTTATTTGCGGTCCCTGGTAGAATTGGTCTTATCACGGCTGTGTATAGCCAGTGTGCTATTGAAGGTGCGAAGCCCCACCTTAATTCTATTGATTTCTTACACTCAAAAAGTGCCGTGTTGGCCTTGATTATGCGTTGCCTGATGTTTTCGTCCCAGTTTAGTTTCCTGTCGAGATATTTGGCACTGCTACACAGCGCGAGGCTCATGTTATCGAGTTTGGGGATGGTGAAGTCCGGCAGCTTATACTTCCTTGTGAAGAGCATATATTCTGTCTTACTTGGGTTAACCCCAAGTCCACATGTTGTGGCTCAATATTTCAAGATGGTCAGTGCGCGCTGTAAATGGTCGCTCAGGGTTTGTGCGTGTTAACCTTGCACTAGTATGGCAACGTCGGCTGCGTAGGCAACCACAGCACAGTGGTTGGGCTTGTATGGAGCCGCGGCCATAAAGATTTCTCGTTGAGATATCGATATGAAATTTTTAACAAACAGCTGAACAAATATTTTAAATATATTGTAAAAAAAACAAATGGGCCACATCGGACGACTATATCCTATAGGTCCCATAGCAAAGTAGTTGCGTTTATATGGCGGTGGTCAGCAAAAACTCTTCCAGTAGAGCTACAGTGCAAAAATTTGCTAAAAATCCGAAATATAATTAGATTATATTCTGTAAAAATTGGTGGAAGTGGAACTCCCCCCCTTCCGCACCAGCGATTAAAAATATAAAAGTGTGTGTTGCTCTAGTTTTTACAAGAATAATAAGAATACATGTATTTTAATTATTAAAAATAAAAACGAAATTATAAAAATGAATGAAATTTTAAGTTAAGTTTAAGTTTCAAGTAACTTCCAATAAATCAAATGTAGATGAAAAAAATTTCGATTTATCTTATAGTAAAATAGTTTCCTTCCTGTTCAAGCCAATCAGATTGATATTGTATAAATGAAATCTTATTTCGGGAAAATTTCAATTCTATTTTCAACAAATGTACAGTTCTTCACACGACAAGTCAGACTCCAGACTCTTGATAGTCATGTTAGGCGCAAAAATTGTACCACGAGTCTGACTCGTGATAATCATGTTAGACACAAAAATTTTTCCACGAGTCAGACTCGTGGAAATACGGCAGGTATTAAGGTCCGGACTTAATGCGGGCCACTTCAAAAGGGGAATTTTTCTGCCCTTAAAAAGTCTTTGGTGACCATTGCTGTGTGGATGGAAGCATTTTCCTGATGGTAGGTCCAATCATCGCCATACAAGGCTTGCATTCATTCAAATGGATATAAAGCATATAGGGGTCTTTTCTTTGTACCTGAAAGCGGCCATACCATTACGGTACCACCGCCAAAACCTCGTTTGGCGCAAATCTCGCCAATATTGCTTGCAGTTGTCTGGGCCATCTAGGTTAAATTTTTTTCATCACTAAAGACGGTGCTGTGCCACTCTTCTTCCCAGAATCGGTATCTATTGGCAAGATCTAAGCGATCCTAAGTATGCCGCTCCACAAGCTTTGGTTTAGGTACCATTGAGGTGTGCTTAAGGAATCGATTTTCATGTAGAATTTTAACGATTCCCATTTAAGCCTTTATTTGACTGCAACACATCGAATCTTGCGTTTGCATCGTTCATCGCTGTGGAATTTTCGTCCGCTGCGTTGAGCTGTACCATATTCTGTGGGGTTTTTCAGAAACCTGGATATACAGTTCCAATGCCGGTTAAGTCTGATTGCTATATCGGAGATCTTGGAGCCGCTTTCATGCATGCCGATGATAATTTCCTGCTCGCGATCAGATAAACTAGTAGCGCCATTTTATTGATATATATACTTACAATAGAGATTCAAACAAATTTCTACGAATTGAGGTTGAACCGTAATACTATCACTAAAAAAGTTCAGCTGGAAGTGCTTTGCACATATAATTATTCACTACGCAATACCCAATGCTCGAAAGAATTTTCGAAGTAACGGTACCACGAAATAGATTAGAATGGCAGAAACTCGATGCTAGCAAACACAAAGTGTAGCAAAATTATTCGGCACTTTTTATACTTTGATAAAAAAGGTATCATAGTATATTGGGTTTGTGCAATAACCGTCATGGTGTTTATCCGTCCGTCCGTATAAACGCAACTTTTTTCGACATCCTTAGAGCTAGAGCGTTGCAACTTTGCAAATATAATTCAGGGGTCTACGACCTCAGGGGGCCTGGGAAATCGATAACATGTCGACACACCTCGATTTGCAAAACCCATATATATCCCACATTTTAGCAGCTAGAGTCACCCAATTTGGAAGCAAGATAGCCGATAGCATTCCCCAAAAAGCTGCATCAAAAGTTTGGATGCCACGCCCACCTCTTTTGCCCCTAGTCCCCCTCAAATTATAAACGAATATGGCTGTATCTTCTACAGTTTTAAAGCTATAGCCACCAAATTTGGTAGGAAGGTAGATGCTGACATCTGACACAGATATGCAAAATTGTGGATGCCATGCCACCAAACAACGGTCCACCGCCCTAAAAAAAAAAAACCGAAATTCATGTTACTTCGCCAGTTCTAAGCTAGAGTCACCAAATTTGGTGGACATATTGTTAGTGATATCCGTAACAGATTTCCATCAAAATTTTGGATGCCACGCCCACTTATACCGCCCACCTCTATGTCTTTCTCAGTTTTTGCGCTAGAGTCTCCATACTTGGTAGGGGGATAGAATGTGCCATCCGCCACAGATATGCATCACAAATTTGGATGTCACGCCTACCCCTTCTGCCTGATATTTATACCCAAAACCCCCAATTTTTTTCTATTCGCACACAGAATCCTTAAAACAGCTACTATGTAAATTGGTATCAAAGTATATCGCAGTCGGTTGCGGCAGACTGCAACGTTTTAACTTGATTTTATATGGAGTTTGGCGGAAATTAACTTTTGCTTTGCTTGAGCAGCACATTAAAGCATAAAACAAACATAAATTAAAACAGATATAACTCTTGATATTTTACAATCCATTCCGCATTTGCCAATTGCAAACCGCTAGATCTAGCGGGGAAATAGCTAAATTGGCAACACTAAATACAACCGGAGCTTGCCACGTATCCGGAGGCCAGTTAACGCCTCCGTGAGTTAAACGCAAATTAAATTTTATGCTAGCACTAACTTGGGTTCAAGCAATTGAGTTTTTCGCATTAAAAGTCTTCTTATAAATTGTCGGGCAGATCGACAGTTTCAGTTCTTTGTTATTATATACTTAACCCATGAAATGGGGAAAAAGGGTATAATGGTTTTGTGCAAAAGTATGTTATAGACAAAAAAAAAAGGATTTCCATAATTTATATAAATTCTTGATCAGTATCAACAGTCGAGTCGATATAGACACGTCTGTCTGTCCGTCTAGAGACTTTAAACTATTTAACGCTAGAGAAACTGATAGATCTTCACATCAGAGAGTATAAAGAGAATTAACACGCATACACAAACACAACACGCGGCTCAACAATACACATCGCAAAAGATGTTGGATAGCATTTGGCAACTCTCGCCAAGACTGACACATTGGATTCTGATTTTAATTATGCGCACTATACTACTCTACGGAATACTGGTATTGTGGAAAGCCACAGAGAAGTCCACATACTAAACCCTCCGTCTGACACCACATTAATATTTTTCGTTTCTTACCTTTCTAATGCTTCGAGCACATATTTAGCTACTTTTACCTTTTACAACTTTTACAACTGATTTTATAATGAAATATGATACGAACTCTCTTATGGGGTCCGCTTTGTCGGTTGCTTAACGATTTGGACGCCAACGACCATCATTGAAACGCAGATATCGATATCAAGGAATCCTCTAAACGACATTGCCGCACGAAAGATGGGCAATGCATCTGAACGCCACAAGACCGCTGATTCTTGCATATTATTGTTGTAAACACCACCAATATTCCAATAAATGCATCGAGTTAAGTACTAGTCAAATCAACCCATATTCTCAGCTTTGCGTCCGGATTTTCTTTATTCCATTTTTCTGTTACCTTTTTTGACAATGAATTAAATATTCGGTGTAAAAAAACTCGAAAGGGACTTGGCTCCCCCTTTTTTTCATTCTGTGCCGTCTCTACCGTAAAAACAGTCAGCCGTAGCATCAGGTTGATCGACGAGTGCAGGCTTTTCTCCATCATCGTTTTGTTCGTCGTCGTCGTTCATATTTCGTTCGGTTCGATAACCAAGTCGTTTTCGATTTCTGATGCATCATCTGGCATGTAATCACTTTCTCTATCATCTCTCTCGTCGGCTTCATCATCCAATCCCAAAGCTTCTACTTTTTCGTCATTTCGATCAAAATCTGTCACTGATACGTTGCCCAATCGCGTATTAATATGAGTACTAAGGCTTTTACTAAACGCGTGTTATCAACAAACTTGATTTTATCACATGAATGAATACATTTGTGCATAGGTATGCGTGTGTGTATATGTGTTAGGCGAACTACATGTCACTCTGTGTATGTAATTATGATAAAAGATAGAGAAAAAGACAAACCAGTACAGTTGATAAAATGATATATATTCTATATGTTGTCATACATAATATATAGGTCTGTCCAGATACCAGGTGTCGGGCCAAAGTGTAGATTTTTGGAATACTTTTACTTGAAGAGTATCCTGATTGAAAATATTCAGTAAAAAGATCGGCCACAGCCTGATTAGAACTTGCTTTCAAATTATCAAGAAATACTGAGGATGCCATGCAGGAGGATTTACGTTTAGAGTTAACAAATTTTTTAAACTGTTTAGGATC
Organism: Scaptomyza pallida; assembly: GCA_018152965.1. NCBI lineage: Eukaryota > Metazoa > Arthropoda > Insecta > Diptera > Drosophilidae > Scaptomyza > Scaptomyza pallida. The sequence continues at coordinate 1,031,028 of JAECXP010000196.1, forward strand.
ACGGGAGAAATTCATTCTACATTTATTAAGGTAGTTATTATAGCAAGATATGTTTACAGAAAGAAAAAAAGACTTTGCTATTATATAAGTAGATAAGTCAATAGTAATTCCCGATTTTCTGAATGTTTTATAAGATCTTGTCTTCGCATTTTTCAGTTTTAATAATTCCCTTGTAAATCCAGGTGGTTTGTTATCACTTGATGAGCGACAGAAAGGAAGACAACTGTCCAAATGCGAATTCAAGATCCCATAAAATTTGGCAATGGCAGTTTCTAAATCACTTCATGAATAATGCGTGATTTTTATCTGGACGTACTAACGAACAGTACCATCAAGTGGCCCAACGATACTAAGCACCGGCTTGACCCATGCAAAAATGCAACCACCTCACGCCCGACCGACCGAGGGGCACACCGCATAACGTGCGGTTACGTAGATCGCAAACATGTAGACAAATGACATAAGACTTGCTTTTTAACCGACTTCAAAAAAGAAGGATGTTATTAATTCGTCTGTATTTCTTTTTTTGGCGTTGTTACCTCGGGGTAACGACATAAGATCGACGACATAAGTTCGCCAGAACAATTTTTCGGCGATCTTATGTCGTTTTTTTCTCGGCGAACTTATGTCGTTTTTTCTCGGCGAACTTATATCGTTTCAAAACGACATAAGATCTTGCGATATTATGTCGTTTTGAAAACGGCGAACTTATGTCGTCGATCTTATGTCGCTATGCCGTTACCTCAGAACTTGCGACTGGGTAAACCGATTTTGATGATGCTTTTTGTATTTGAAAACTGGTGCTTCCAGTGTAGTCCCATTTTCTTTTCGGTCCAGTTCTGGCAACGGCTTTATTAAGAAAACCTCATAGCTCTTAAATTTGTATACTAATTTATACTTATCTCGCACGATTTTTGAGCTAGAGTCGCCAGTTGGGTAAATAAGGGTATAATGGTTTTGTGCAAATGTGTGAAACAGACAGAAGGAAGCATCTCCAACCCCATAAAGTATATATATTCTTGATCAGCATCAATAATAGCCGAGTCGATCTAGCCATGTCCGTCTGTCCGTCCGTCGGTCTGTCTGTCTGTATGAACGCGCCGATCAAGAGACTATATAAGCCAGAGGATTCAAACTCAAAACTTAAACTCTCCTAAGCCTTAAACTCAACTAATGCGCAATACAAGTTTGCTTCAAATTATCGATAACACTTCTGGTTTCCGATATACACATGAGACCGATAACAACAAAATTTTTAATTTCAAAGTTGTGAAAACGAGGTTTTAAGCTATGGACAAAAAAATGAACTTTAAAAAAAGTTGATCAAAATAGGTTAAGAAACACCGGAGATATCGCAGATTGAAGTTTGGTCATTTTAGTCTCTGGAAGAATAAACACAAATGACTGTACGCGTTATGTATCGGGTTAAGGGTATGTCCTAGTCGGGATTTCCCGACTAGAGCCTTCTTACTTGTTACTTTTGATATATATATGGAATGCAAAAAACCAAATCAAAATATCTTCGCGAGTTTTTAATTTTGGCCGACAAAAGTAGTCGTCTGGACCATAGTGACTTTGTGGAGAAGCTAAGGCATGATCATGGTAATATAACTGTAAGCCGGTGTTTATGCATATATATGACTTAACGTTATGACGTCAAAAAAGCAGGCGATACATGTTTTGTATTTTTTACATACTTTATTTTAAAACTGTTTGCCATAAAGCTTAATCTATTTGTTAAGTTTTGCAAGAGCAAAAGAATATTTTGTTTTAATATAACCATTTCGTGTCGGTTACTATGTATATAAAAGATAATTTGCGTTGATTTATTTGTTAAGCTATATTATTTTAAGATCTTTATAAATATTAAAGTTCTTTGTTTTGTTGTACAGCTTACGTTACCTCTTTAAGATGCCGTTGGCCGTCTCCCTGCGACGTGCCTTATTGTTGCTACTTTCTGGAACTATTTGTATACTTACCGTTCTATATTGGAATCAGGGCGTAATCAAAACTCAGGCGTTTGGTGAATCACAGGAGCTACCCCTTAACCAAAAAGATCGCATTTTTAATTTCATGTAATTACATCAAAACAATAATTATAAAAATTTAATTAAGTTAATCGCTGCAGTCCCTTGGAAAAATCATGGACCTACAAATGTGAGAATGACAGATGCCTTCGCATTAGCTACCACCCCGGACAAAACACAAAGCGTGTTTCCTTTATCAGCTGTTCCATGACTTGTGGGGACATCAATATTTGGCCTCACCCCACCACCAAATCGCTGATTAGTGCACACACATTGGGCTTTTCTGTAGAGAATGTGCAGTTACGCTTAGATTCGCCGTATCGCGAGGTGTGCAAACGGTTAAAACTGTCTTTTAACTGGTTTATAAAAGAATTGCGACAAATACAGCGTTTGGACAATGCAGCACCCACAGCAGAGAAGCCGTTGGCAGCTGTATTTGATAGCGTGCCCACACCAAGATCGTGGAGGCGTCCTATCGACCTTAGCGAAGGGAAACCACACGCTGCGTCCATATTAAGAACCGCACATAGTTCTGGAGATTTAGACTGTCTACAGGTGAAACTTTCAGTTCATCAATCAGGCGAGCTTGACTTTAATCTGGACAATGATGAAAGCTATCAATTAAGCACAACTTGTAAGTGTTTACATAATATGCGAATAATACAATTTATTGTCTCCTTTCACTCGTTTCTAGTTGAACATAGGCGCATTGTAGTGCACATCACTGCGCACACCTACTTTGGCGCTCGGCACGGGTTGTCGACTCTGCAGCAGCTTATTTGGTATGATGACGAGGACCGACTACTGCGCACTTACGCCAGCTCGCTCATTAATGACGTGCCAAAGTTTCGTTATCGTGGTCTAATGCTAGACACCTCGCGACATTTTTTTTCTATTAAAGCCATCAAACGAACCATATCTGCGATGGGATTAGCTAAGCTAAATCGCTTTCACTGGCATATTACAGATGCGCAAAGCTTTCCCTATATTTCTCAACATTGGCCAGAGCTAGCAGAATATGGAGCTTACTCGGAAAGCGAGACATACAGTGAGCAGGATATACGCGACGTTAATGAGTTTGCTAAAATATTTGGAGTGCAAGTGCTTTTGGAGATTGATGCGCCCGCTCACGCTGGGAATGGATGGGACTGGGGACCGAAGCGTGGTCTTGGCGAACTGGCGCTATGCATAAATCAGCAGCCTTGGAGTTTTTACTGCGGCGAGCCGCCTTGTGGCCAGTTAAATCCGAAAAATAATCATACCTTTAATATACTGCAGCGTCTTTACGAAGAATTTCTTAAGCTCACAGGACCTACAGACATATTTCACCTAGGTGGCGACGAGGTGAATCTGGATTGTTGGGCACAATACTTTAATGACACGGATCTTCGGGGGTTGTGGTGCGATTTTATGCTACAAACTAACGCTAGGTAAGGATGTACAATTTCCCTAACATTTTTACACGAAATATATCACGTTTGGATTCGCAGGCTTAAACTGGCCAATGGCAACGTATCGCCAAAGCATGTGGTTGTTTGGTCCAGTGCGCTTACGAACACTAAATGCCTTTCAAATAGTCAGTTTGTGGTGCAGGTCTGGGGCGGCAGCACATGGCAGGAAAACTACGACCTCCTGGACAATGGCTACAATATTATATTTTCGCATGTAGATGCATGGTATTTGGATTGCGGTTTTGGTAGTTGGCGTGCGACCGGGGAAGCAGCCTGCTCTCCTTACCGGACCTGGCAGAATGTGTATAGGCATCGGCCGTGGGAGCGTATGCGACTGGACAAAAAGCGTCGAAAACTGGTAATGATTAAAAAAATAAAACTACGCTGCTTAGAGAATGTTCAATTTATGGCAGTATTCGGAGCTCCAAACTTAAATACGAATATATTGCAGGTACTAGGCGGTGAAGCCTGCTTGTGGACAGAACAAGTGGACGAAAATCAGTTGGACAATCGATTGTGGCCTCGTGCAGCTGCAATAGCCGAACGACTGTGGACAGACCCAAATGATGACCACGACTTTGAGATTGTTCCGCCTGAAGTATTTCGGAGAATTTCTTTATTTCGAAATCGACTTGTAGAGTTGGGCGTAAAAGCCGAAGCACTGTTTCCCAAGTACTGTGCACAGAATCCCGGCGAATGCATTTAATACAATGTGTAGGTCCAGGGTTTTAGCCTACACTGTGCGTTAACTAGTTAATACTGGAGTTGTTATTTTTTATAATACCATACAAAGCATATTAGGCGTTAAGCGATCATTAAAACCTATGCTAATAAACGAAGGCAAACATGTAAGACAGCACGACAACCTTAAGAATATTTAATTTATGACATTTTCTTAGCTGACCATTAAAAGATTTTGTTTATTTTTTTTAAAATAAACAATAAACAAGTAAGAAGGCGTTGGTCGAGAAATCCCGACTAGGACATACCCTTAACCCCATATGTAACCCGTACAGTCATTTGTTTGTATTTACCCAGTGACAAATATGATCAAACTTCAAACTGCAGTGTTTCTAAATATTCATTATTTTATTCATGGTTTCAAACCTTATTTCTACAATTTTGAAATTCAAGATTTTTTTTGTTATCGGTCGCATGTGTATATCGAAAACCAGAGCTTAAGTTTATAGTGTCTGAGATCGGCGCGTTCATACAGATAGACGGACATGGGGTCGGAGATGCTTCCTTCTGTCTGTTACATACATTTCCACAAAACGATAATACCCTTATTTACCCATTTTTTGGGTTAAGGGTATAATAAATATTTAAGCCTCGGATTTTGTTTTGTGTGTTTGGCGGATATCCCCTTCTATACCATTTGTGGCTCTAGCGCAAACACAGAAATAAATGAAGAATTCAGATTTTGAGAGGTGGGCCTAAGGGGTATTCTGCCTCCCTACTAAATTTGATGAGGATCTTGACAACTGGCGGAGATATATGCATTCCCGTTTTTTTAAGCGGTGGGCTTGGCATTCAAAATTTTGATGCGGATCTGTGGATGTCACAATCTACATTTCTACCACATTCAGTCCCAATTTTTCAATGACTGGTTAGGTGAACTATCCGGTGTTAAGTCAAAAATTGAGCATCTCAATGTTCGGTAGGAGTATATGAAAATCAAACTAACAAGTAAGAAGGCTCTAGTCGAGAAATCTTCACTGGGACATACCCTTTACCCAATGGAATCGGGGTATCAGCCATGTGATTTCCGGACATTCGCAAAGCATGTGATTTGTCCAGAGATTTTTATACTTTGATACCAAAGGTATCATAGTATATTGGGTTTGTGCAATGTCCGTCATGGTGTCTGTCCGTCCGTCCGTCTGTCCGCCTGTCTGTATGAACGCAACTTTTTTCGACACCCTTAAAGCTAGAGCCTTGCAACTTTGCACATATCTTGGTACATGCCTTCGTCAGACAAAGTGTTAAATGTAGGGCTCTACGACCTCAGGGGGCCTGGGAAATCGATAACAAGTCGATACACCTCGATGTGCGAATCGATAAAACACAAATATATCCCACATTTTATCAGCTAGAGTCACCAAATTTGGGGGCAAGATAGCCGATGACATTCCCGAAAAAACTGCATTAAAAGTTTGGATGCCACGCCCACCTGTTCCGCCCCCAGCCCCTCTTAAATTATAAACAAAAATGCTTGTATCTTCTACAGTTTTGAAGCTATAGCCACCAAATTTGACATGAAAGTAGATGCTGACATCTAACACAGATATGCATCAAAACTTTGGATGCCACGCCCCCAAACAACGGGACATGCCCCACCGCCCTAAAAAAAACCGGAAGGCATGTATCTTTGTCAGTTTTTAAGCTAGAGTCACCAAATTTGGTATGAACATTGGTAGTGACATCCGTAACAGATCTGCATCAATGTTTTGGATGCCACGCCCACTTATACCGCCCACCTCTATATCTTTCTCAGTTTTTGGGCTGGAGTCACCAAATTTGAAATGAACATTGGTTGTAACATCCGAAACAGGTGTGCATAAAATTGTTTATGCCACGCCCACTTATACCGCCCACCTCTATATCTTTGTCGGTTTTTGCGCTAGAGACTCCAAACTTGGTAGGAGGATAGAAAGTGCCATCCGCACAGATAAATGTCATGCCTACCCCTTCTGCCTGATTTTTATACCCAGAGCCCTCATATATTACTATTTGCACTAGGAATCCTTAAAACAGCTATGTAAACTGGTATCAAAGTATATCGCAGTCGGTTGCGTCCGACTGCAACGTTTTTACTTGTTCCTCCTGCCATCTCTCAAAAAATATTTACGGCGAAGCAAATAAAAACTCAAAAAATGAGGAAAAATGTTCAGTTTTTAAGTCTGAAGATATATCCGACGCAATATGTGTACACAGGTAATCCTCTGCCAAGCCGTGCCATGCTTAACAGATGGTTGTCAAATATAGACATTATGACGGGCACGCTAGATGTGGTCATCGATTTGATGACGAAGAAATGTCTGAAGTCGATAAGCTGTGTGTTTTAGCTTTCGACGAAAGCAACCAGTTTTTTTTTACTACAACAAGAATGGACGAAGAAACTTTAAACTGCATTATACAAAAATTGATGGTTCACGGCTACAGAGTAGTAGCAATTGTATCAGATCTGGAATGCTGGAAACCATGGAATGCTTTGCAGATGCCCCGCATCTTTTTAAGTTGGTTCGCAACCATTATGTTAACACTGGATTTTATGTGAACGGGAAACATTTATCGAATCAAAGTGTTAAATAAGCAAATATATATGTATATATCAATGTATATTATATATTATGTATATCTATATATATAGATATGAGTATATATATGCGCTCACATATATACATAAGCCCATTTTAGTCAGGCGCACCCACAGCTCCTCACACTCCCTCCTTCGGAAGTGGAAAGCTTCCACTTGATTTAAAATTCAAATTTGGCGCAAACGAAGTGGCCGCTTTTTCCTATTTTGAATTTGGCGCTGTGGCGCGCGCACGTCTGCTTTTGACACGCAGCGCACCGATGTTGATCGGTTGCTGGTGACTTTTCTGGTTGGAACTGCTGTCGTCGCGGTGCGTGTCAGTCAGCTTTTGACACGCAGCGCACCAAAGTAGCTGCTGCCAGCTCATTTTTCGTGCAATGCATTTTTGACATCCCTGGCGACTGATGAGCCTCCAACACGCTGCGCAAAAATAAAAACAATTATGGTAAGTTATTGTATATTATTCTGGCTTTTCGCTATTTTAACTACTCTTTCTCCTCTTAGTGGCTTCCGCCCCAGTTTGGAGGTTATGAGGCCCCCCCTTGTGGCTGCAGGAAAGTTTGTTTTCAAGTGCATCTACTGCCACTTGCATTTGCTTTGTTTTCTCCCTCTTTATTTTTTTTCAGGTTAGGTTGTGCCTGTGCACACCTACATCCATAAAATGACACGCGCGTGGCTTTGTTTGTTTTTTTTTTTCTTTATTTTATTTTTTGTGTTTACTTTTTTTTTGTGGTGCCAGCGTTCGCACACGAACAGCCGGGTGCCTTGCGTCGACGTGCGTACGCGGTAGCGCAGGTAACGTTGGACGTGCCATCAGCGCTGGTTCTGGGCACGATGCCTGCCGTCCAATCGCTGGTCTCACCATGATGGGCGACCAGCGTGAGGGCGGAGGGCCTCGCCCTGCGGCGGCGATTCCGTCTCGCAGCGCACACCGGTTCCGACGGCCTCGGTCGGTTGGAGCCGCACCCAGGGTCTCCTCTCCGGACCCATTGGCGTCCTTACTCATGATTGTGACGGTGGTGTTGTTGCTCGTTGCGGTGATGTCGGTCGTGGCGGTGGCGTCGGTTGTGGCGGTGGAGGGGCTTGTCGCAGTACGAAGCCCTTTGCCAGTGGCTCCACTCGCTCACGCCACTCGCACAACACTGTCACGGCGTGGTGCCAACACTCACCGTCGCAACTGCATTAACGCTTGGCCGTCACCTTCGGACCCGTCTCGGACTCCTCGGGCGCTTCTTCTCTCGTCTCTGACTTCGCTCCGTCTCTCCTCTGCCTCCTTGTCGCTCATAATCACTGGCCGTAGAGTCATAGACCCACGAACCAGCCGCGTCTCCGTTATCCGACGAAATCTCAATGATATCATCCTGATCGAAGCCCCTAGGCCTGGGTGAGGGTGGCCGAGCTGGCGACCATTCGGGTGGTGGTGTGGGAATCCTCCGCTTCCGACGCCATCTCTTCCTGTGCCTCCTTCCTCAAAAATGCCATCTCCTCCACCCGTGCGGCTTGCACCGCCCGTCGGCGCTCTTCTCCACTGGACTCGTCGCTGCCTGATTCAAAGCTTGACTTCATCTCCTGGTCGGAGTCGCTGCTCCTGGGCCCCTCATCACTGGACTCGCCGCTGCTGGACTCCATGCCGGACTCCACCTCGCCGGTCTCACGCAGTGGCGACGCCATCAGCTCGAGCACTTCCGGAGACGGTTCACGCTGACGACGCACTTTAATTCAGTGCGGGTGAAAAGGAAGGCGAACCGCCGGCAGAATCCGCCGGTGCCGGATTACCCTCATGGGTGCCTGTGCTGCCCTTTGCGCATCCGGCCTTGCGCGGACCCATGGATCGCGGCTGCCCTCCCCAGCTTGATTTGAGATGGTTGCGTTTCCTTCCATGTTTCGTGATGACTTTTTGTAAAAGAGGCTGGCCGCATGGCTAACGCCCTCCGGTGCGTGTTTATTTGACATCATTTGTGATTGTGTTTATTTCAAATCAACTGTCAAATCAACGGAGTGCTTACCGTTATAGTCGCCATGTTTGTCAGCACTCTTTCTCGCGGGTAGTGCTGTCTTTTTCTGGCGTTCCTACTCGCACGCCAATTCGCCGAGATCAGGGCCGTTCAAGCCGTTTTGGCCGTTGGGCGCTATCTGTGCGAATTTAATTTATTATTTTACTTTCCTTTATTTCCCAGCCAACCATCGGAGTCCGCAGGGTGCTCCGTTAGGGCTCCCAGTACAGTGCGCTAAACCTCCTAGGGAGGCTCCGTACGGTGCCCAAAAGGAGCTATTTTGCGGGAGAAAAGTGACTTTTCAAAATATATGAAAAAAGGGAACCTATGGGACTCCTTAAATGAGTGATTTTGGAGTCCTAAAATGCTCCCTTAGATAACCCGCAAAGACTCCGTGCGGACTCCTTTTTTGCTTGTGTTATTTGGGAGAGGGACTCCTTAAATCATCCAAAGATAACCCAGACGGAGTGTTTTGGGATTGTTTTTGGGCTCCTATAATAGTCCAAAGAGGAGTACCTACGGTTGCTTAAAATATTCCCAAATTATATTCGTAATAATTAAAAATTTGTGTTTTTTTTATTATCATTTTAATTGGAACTTTTTCAAAATACATTTATTAACAATAAATCAAATCAAATAATAAGAAAATTAAATTAAATTAAATTGAGTGCTCAGTTAGTTGCCGCGAATGCATTCTTTGATTATCTGCTTCGAGCTTTTCAACTCTAGTAGTTAATCCAACAACTCTAGTAGTTAAATCTGAAAGAAATCGAGAATAAAGGGTACAATAAATATTCATAAATTCCATATTCCACAAGAAAAAGTACCTTTCAAAGACTGCTTAAGTTCAACAGTATTTTTTTTAAATTTCATTGAGTATCTGTAAAGAGGACGATTTAGTTATTTTTATAAGTATTAAAAACATTACGTATCTCACCATTCTGTTCATATCTGTTTGTTTGAACGGGTTTCAGGGTTGTGTATACAGCGTCTTCCGGGGGATTGTTTTCCTTGTCATCTTAAGAACAAAAAATATTAATTTTTGGCTATTTGATTTTTATAAAAAAGTTACTCTTACCTTCACTTTCATTAAAAAAACAAATGTGTAAAACTCATGTTAAATTGCGTCAAATATATCGCTGTTATTGTTGTTAAATTTCAGCACTTTTCTTGAAATTATTTAACTTGTCTTGCAAAACACTTGCAGCACGAACAGATGAAAATTTTAAGTGGTGAAATGAGAAAGGTTAAAGAAGAAGAAAATCAAATTCACACAAAAAACTGCATGTCACCCATAATTCACCATAAACGCTTCTTCGAGGTGCTTTTTATGAGTCATTTTTCACCACTTTTTTGAGCGCTCTTAAAACGCTCCTTTGAGGTGCTTTTTAGGAGTCACTTTTCACCCCTTTTTTTGAGCGCTCTTAAAAGGCTCCTTCGAGGTGCTGTTTTAGGAGTCCCTTTTCACTCCTAATTCGGAGCGATCCGAAAAGGCCTGTTAAAGGTGCTGTTTTAGGAGTCCGTTTTCACTCCTACTTCAGAGCACTCCTAGAATGGCTGGCTGGGTTATTATTATTTTATTTATGTATTTGCTTTTTATACTTTGATACCAAAGGTATCATAGTATATTGGGTTTGTGCAATGTCCGTCATGGCGTCTGTTTAGGGCTCTACGACCTCAGAGAGCCTGGGAAATCGATAACAATTCGATACACCTCGATGTGCAAATCGATAAAACACATAAATATCCCACAAAAGTTTGGATGTCACGCCTACCCTTTCAGCCTTATATTTTTACCCAAAACCCCTATATTTTACTATTTGCACACAGAATTCCTAACACAGTTATGTAAACTGGTATCAAAGTATATCGCAGTCTGGCAGGTACAAGTGATAAGTACTTTACGATGCATGGAGTCGGAGCCCCAGTATCGGCACCTGGTCAGGGTAGAATCGGGAAACTTGGCTATTGGAGAGTATACTATTACAGGAAGTAATTCTTATCTGTGTAATTCATTTTGATCATTTGAGAAGAATTCAATTTGGAAATGAATCGAAGATCGTTATCTGATAAGATAATGTAAATTTATGAAGAATGTTTTGGTATCTAAATTACTAATTTGGATTCAGCATGGGTTCCACATACGATTTGTAGTCGATGTAACATGATGATAACCCGGTGGAAAAAAAAAAAAAACAAGAAACACGACAACTTGAAGTTCACAATATAACGAAGGAAAGTTTAAGATTCGTTAAAATAATTTCTTGCTGTCTATTATTTGATAAATATATTAAAATAGTTGGTTGTTCAATATGTTTAAAAAAAACATAAAACGAATTTATTTTTATTTATTTATTATTTAATTTATTTGAAACAACTTTATTACTATTTGTGAGTTTATAATGATTACAATTTTAAAGTAATTTATTGGTTCGCTGAACACGATGTTCAATTGCAAAACCCAAATCTAAAACTGATTCCTTAAAATTAATGCTACAAAAAAAAAAATATGCTTGCGTTTGCGATCCCACGCTTTTGCCTGAGTGAGAGTCACTCATACCAAATGTTTACGTTACCTTATTATAATCGCTCAGACCGAAATATGCTTACGTTGCCGATCTCACGCTTTAGCGTGAGATTTTTTTATATCTACATATGATTCAAGATATGAATGTGGAGTGGGTGTAAGTGAATATCTTACATCCCCATGCTTAAAAAATTTGCCTGTCCTCAGGCGACTGTAATTTCCGAAATATAATTTTGATTGTTCTTGTACATTTTCATCAGATTTTTCTTTATCAATGTGTGGGGTTTTAGTTGTTTTATATTTTACAATTAATGGTCTTGGTAGACTTTTAAACTTAAAGGCAGGCCCGTGCGCAGAATTCGTTTATGGGGGCGGGGTTTTGACATATGTGTTTCATGTTAGGTTATGAAGTTATAAAAAAAGAATAAGAAACTTTTCTTATAAATGAAGACATTTTATTGTGTCTTGACTTAATATTCAGTTATTATATAATAAATTAACTCTGCGAGGTGTTGAAAAAAACTTCTCCAAAACTCGTTGCGGATCGACCTCAACATCGCGATGTATATTGAGCGAGGCTAATCCGTTCAGCCGATCTTCAGACATTGTTGACCTGAGGTTAGTCTTGAGGCGACGCAATGTTGAAAAGGAGCGTTCATTCGTCGCTGTCGTTACAGGCAGAACTGCCAAAATGCGAAGCATTTGATGAACATTTGGAAACGCATCTCCATTGCACACATCGAGTGCTTCAAGCGAATTTTGAACGTTCTTTCCGGCGATGCGTTGACGCCAAAGTTTGACTTCGTCTACCCAGATGTCACGGGAATCATCCCGCAAAATTGAAGAGTATGGTTCAAACAATTGAACGCAGGATTCTTCATTGAAATTCTTCATTTTGTTGGGGCAAGCAAAGTTTGATAAAATTTTTGCGGTGATTCAAAAATCGATTTTGTAAATGGGTCAGAAACAAATCAATGTATGGGATGTAAATCGTAATGCGAAAATAATCATAATAATAAAATATAAGGATCGAAAATCAATCAATGTCAATTCTCTATGGGGGGTTAGAACCCCCAAAACCCCCCCTGCGCACGGGCCTGCTTAAAGGTTAAGTACAATAATATGCCTACAAGTAATAGATAATGACGTTAACAATATTATTTGAAAAGTGTTATTATTTTTTGTATTTCGTTCAATTAATTCTTTAGTTTGTAGATACAATAATGGCTCAGTTTATGTTATATTGTTGCTTACATTAATGTTTTCTGTAAAATCTAATTTTGAATTGATTATTGAAATTTAATTTATTTGCAGTTCACAATTATAAATTTTTATAATATTACTTCCTTTAATTTTAATTTCATTGTTCATACAATTTTGATTGATGATTGATTTTGGAAAATTCCAACTGAATACAATGTTTGGTTCTACATAATGAGTTTGAAAATTCTTACTAGTTTTAGTATATTTGCATTCTGATTTTGATTGTTTAACGATTCCTATTATACAATCATTGTTTCTTTGATTTTAAGCCAAAAACTGTATTATCTATATATATTAAATAGTTTGTCCTGACTGACTGACTGACTGATTGTTGAGAGGCCCACAGCCTAAACGATAAAAGTTAGAAGGCTGAAATTTTCACAAAATATTCCATTCTCGGTGAAAGTGAGCACTAAAAAATTTTTAATTTGGATCACTCCTTCGAGTACCTCCTGAACACTTAAGTCCTTTTTTTCTCAACTTTTGTACTAGAGCTATGCTTTAAAATTATTCAATTATTACAAAACTTGGTCAGGACATGGAGGCGAGTAAAAAAATTATGGATGCAAAATTTGGACCCGATCCGACAACTCCTTGGGGCACCTCCCATACACTTATGTTATGGAGCGTGCATATCCTACTTCCTAAAAGTATGCCACACATTTTATTATTTGCAAACCAATGTAGCCAATGCAGTAACCTTTAGATATTCAGGTGCGTGAACTTACTAGCAAGCTAATCTATATATATAAAATAGTTTGTCCTAACTGACTGACTGATTGTTGAGAGGCCCACAGCCTAAACCAGTGATGCCCAGCCCATTGCTCTCATGGCTCCTTTGTTTTTGTAATTGCTCCGAAGCATAGGCGAGCAAATGCGTATATGTACACGGCTCTCGGCATGCGCCAATGCTAATTCCAAAAACAATTTTTCACTTTCGTTTTCTTATCTCTATTCGTCGTCTGCATTTGAGCAAAGTAACGGGACTTGCATGTGGTTGTTGTTGGGTCATAAAATTTCATGAACATTTTGTTGTTGCTTTGGCGACGCGCATCCACTTGAAGAAATTGTATTATTCTTTTAGTTATTGCATTGTCGGCGCGTTATTTGACAAGTAAACATTACGTAAAAATGTATCACCCTATTTTTTCAGTGTATCCATTGAAATAAAAAAAAAAATTTCTTTACTAGTATTGGTGTTTTCTTTTGAATGTATTGAAATTTGCTCCGTCGTAAGCAGCGTTTGGGCATCACTGGCCTAAACGATAAGAGCTAGAAGGCTGAAATTTTCACATAATATTCCATTCAGGTTGAAAGTGAGCACTAAGAAAGAATTTTTAATTTGGACCACTCCTTCGAGTACCTCCTGAACACCTAAGTCCTTTTTTTTCTCAACTTTTGTACTAGAGCTATGCTTTTAAATTAATTAATTATTACGAAACTTGGTCAGGACAAGCTGTGAGTTTTAACGTTTTGTTTTTTTGTTATTTCTTATTTGTTTTTTATAACGAGCCATTTGCGCGAAAATAATTAATCTTGAACATCTTTGTATAGTGGTTGATTTGCTTACTTGCTGCTTATGTAACTCAGACGTAACGTCGTACCACACAAACATTGTTGATATACATTTTCGACCAATTAAGCAAAGCACATATGTAAGTTTGTATGTATTTGTAACGTATGGGGGTTTTGGGTATAAAAAGGCGGTCAGAAGGGGTAGGCGCGACATTCAAATTTGTGATGCATATCTGTGGCGGATGGTACCTTCTATCTCCTAATCAAGTTTGGAGAGTCTAGCGCAAAAACTGAGAAAGATATTTTGGTGGGCGGTATAAGTGGGCGTGGCATCCAATATTGCACATTTGTTACGGATGTCACTAACAATGTTTCCAAGTTTGGTGACTCTAGCGCAAAATCTGGGAAAGATATAGAAATTTCAGATTTTACGAGTTGGGTGGAAAAGGTGGGCGTGGCGTATAAAACTTTGATGTAGATCGGTTACGGATGTCGCTAACAATGTTCATACCAAATTTGAAGAGCCTAGGTCGAAAACTGAGAGAGATATAGAGGTGGGCGGTATAAGTTGGCGTGGCATCCAAAATTTGTATGCACACCAGTTACGGATGTCACTACCAATATTCATACCGAATTTGGTGAATCTAGCTTAAAAACTGGCGAAGATACATGCCTTCCGGTTTTAGGGCGGTGGGGCATGTCCCGTTGTTTGGGAGCGTGGAATCCAAAGTTTTCATGCATATCTGTGTCAAATGTCAGCATCCACCTTCATGTCAATTTTGGTGCCTATAGCTTGAAAACTGTAGAAGATACAGGCATTTTTGTTTATAATTGGAGCGGGACTGGGGGCGGAATAGGTGGCCGTGGTATCCGTGGCTGGGGGCGGAAGAGGTGGGCGTGGCATCCAAACTTTCAATGCAGTTTTTGAGGAATGTCATCGGCTATCTTGCCCACAAATTTGGTGACTCTAGCTGCTAAAATGTGAGATATATATATATGTGTTTCATCGATTTGCACTTTGAGGTTTCGATTTGTTATCGATTTCCCAGGCCCCTGAGGTCATAAAGCCAAATTTAACACTTTTTCTGACGAAGGTATGTACCAAAATATTTGCAAAGTTGCAAAGCTCTAGCTTCAAGCGTGTTGAAAAAAGTTGCGTTCAAACGGACGGACGGGCGGACGGACGGACAGACACCTTGACGGGCATTGCATAGACCCAATATAATATGATACCTTTGGTATCAAAGTATAAAGACGCGTCTGATTCTCAACCTCAATGGTGGCGTGAAAAAGAGAATATTTAATACTTTGCTAATATGTTGTTAAACATTAACTAATTTATTTATTTTATATGTATTGCTAAAATTTTGTAAAAACTATCGGCGTAGCGAAGCAAGCGGGGCACTTACTAGTATACATATATACGAGTTGACATAAACAAAACACATGAGTTTTTTTCTTTTCTTCTTTGTGCCTTTGACAATTGTTTTTTCGAATCAAGTAGCATTTGTTGTTGTTGGGATCGCAATGCTTCTTTTTGTTTGTGTCATTGATTTAAAACAAATCAATTAAAACATAATTTGGTTTTGTACACCAGAATATGTAACGCGAGTGGTTTTACCTACATACTTGCTAATTATCAAAAAAAACTTAACACACAAATACCTATTGATTGCCATTGTTGTTTTGATATAATTTTCGAGCTGCGATTTGTAACTTTGGTTGGTGTTGCAAATGCACGCATGTACATATGTACATACATACACATGTATTTCCGTACATTTAACATACATATATATAACAAAACATGCAAGTGCAAATATATGTATATACTGTGCAAAAACAAACGCACTAACAAATAGAAACTTAAGAAAATGTAATCTGCATACATACGTGTATGTATGTTTATTTAATGCAAAAAAGTTGTAAGGATATCTACATATGTACATACATTCAATTTGTATTTGTTTTTTATAGCGAGCAATTTTGCGCGATAACAATTAATCTTGAACATCTTTGTATAGTGGTAGATTTGCTTACTTCCTGCTTATTTAACTCAGACAAAACGTAACACACAATCATTATTGATATACAATTTCGAACAAGCAAGCAAAGCACATATGTAAGTTTGTATGTATTTGTAACGTATGGGGGTCTTGGGTATAAAAAGGCAGGCAGAAGAGGTAGGCATGACATTCAAATTTGTGATGCACATCTATGGCGGATGGCACCTTCTATCTCCCTATCAAGAGACTCTAGCGCTAAAAATGAGAAAGATATTGAGGTGTGCGATATAAGTGGGCGTGGCATCCAATATTGCACATTTGTTAAGGATGTCACTAACAATGTTTCCAAGTTTGGTGAGTCTAGCGCAAAAACTGGGAAAGATATAGAAATTTCAGATTTTAGAAGGTGGGCGGTATCAGTGGGGGCGTGGCATCCAAAGTTTTGATGCATATCATTGTAAGATTTCAGCATCTACCTTCTTACCAAAATTTGTGATTATAGCTTATTTATTTATTTATTTATTATATGGAAAAATTCCTAGCGCTACAAGTATTTCTACTTTTAGTTTAAAGCACTAGTCACAATGTTTTGAAAATCAACTTAAAGTCAAATAGTGAATACTATCCTACACTTATCTCTTTAACAGTAATTATCTTCTTAACATTTTACTTATAACTAACATTGTTTTAGATTTTTGGTTTACGTTATTTTTTTAATTTAAACATATTTTTCAAATTATCTGCTTAAGTGTTCTTGCAACTTAATACTAAACATAGATGTGCTTTTGGTGGTTTTTAGATTTGGTGGTAATTGGTTTCAGAGTCGAACAGCAAAGACATAAAATTGCCTATTAGAGCAGGCCAGTTTAGTTCGTAAACATATAAGATTATTCACTCTTTGCGAGGAAGCAAACTTTAACATATAAAATAAATAGTCAGGTTTTTTTTTTGAATATTAGTTTGTGGACAAAAACAAGTATTTTATAATTAATTAACGACACAAAATCAAGGTCAAAAAGCTTCTTTGCAAAAACAGTTATATGATCGCGTCTATGTAGTCCATACACATAACGAGCAATATTGTTAAATGTGACTTGGAGTTTGTGTAGGCTAGCTGCATCGCATTTACCAAAGATTTCAAAACCATAAAACAGGGAGGGAATAAGTAAAGTTTTTGCGATCATCGTTCTTGTTTTGACGGGTAAATATTGTTGTGTTGGGTAAAGTTGCCGCAGGACTCCATACGTTTTACCCACAGCTTTATTTACCTGGTCATTCCAAGCCAGAGTTTTATTAAAAGTTACCCCGACATTTACGGCCTTGTCGACAAAATCAATTGATTAATTATCTATGGTAAGTTTTCTTACATTGTCCGTATTCAGGTACTTTTTGTATATAACTAAACATTTAGACTTGGACGGGTTTATGCACAAACCATTTTCCTTGGCCCACACACTAACACGTAACAGGTCAACATTGCACGATTCAATACACTCATTTATTTCTTCAATAGGACGACTAATATACATTTGAACATCATCTGCATACATATGAACGTTACAGTTTGACAGGACACTTTGTGATTTTTTACTTTTAAAAGTTGCTGGGCAGAGGTGAATTTAAGTGAAACGCAGCATTACGTTCTTAAAAAATTACGTTTCCTTTATTTCGCGTAAAAATCCAAAAAACAAGTAGCAGACGACGACTCCTGTTGCATACACGATTGTGGCGCTTACTTGAGGGGAATAAAACGTGAGCTGTGGGTGGCACCAATACCGGGCCTACCGTGCTTGACGGGCTTATAGGTCAACGCAAATTCACCCAAACAGTGTCCAAACATTTCAGGCTTGACCTCAACCTGGCCAAAGTCCTTGCCATTGTAAACGCCAATGATGGAGCCGGTCATCTCGGGCACAATGATCATGTTCCTCAGATGAGTCTTGACAATCTCGGGCTTCTCATTTGGTGGCGCCTCCTTCTTGACCTTGCGCAGCTTCTTGATCAGAGCCATTGGCTTGCGCTTCAGACCACGGGAGAAACGCCTGCGAGCACGGCTGTGCATCAGCTCCACCAACTGGTTGTTGGGCATATCCAACAGCTGGTCCAAGTCCACACCACGGTAGGTGAACTTCTTGAAGGTACGCTTCTTCTTGAGGGTTTCATCGACTTGATCGGCCATCTTGACGTTTGCAGTCTAGGGAACGGTAAATCATTAATATACATCGAGAACAGAAGTGGTTCTAGAATAGATCCCTGCGGGACACCACGATACATGCAATCCAGTTTTTATTTGGGCGGTGGGGCTTGGCCCGTTTTTTAGGGGCGTGGCAACCAAAGTTTTAACGCCGACTGGTCTGGCAAAAGGTTTAACAACCGATTTTTTGTCTGGCTAATTAATTCTGAGCTTTAAGATAGTCGAATAACATGCTATTAAAATTTCAGCTATACTAAAATATTTTGAAAAAAAATAAAAATTTTTTGCCGTCTGGCACCGTTTAAACAACAATAAAAATATCTGGCAATAATACATTTATGTTGTGAATAGTTCAATAAAAATAATAATAAAAAAAAAAATCTTAAAATGATTTGAAATATTAATTTTTTACCTGCACAGGTACGATGCGCACTGATGAACGCAACCACTACCGCCAGCCAGACGGCCCGTATGACGTCCGGGGGAGTGAGAGAGATAGCATATCTAAAAACTAGCCTACCTAAAATTCTTGTTTTTTTGTCGTTGCTTGCTCTCGTACCATATCTGTGCAGGAATTCATTAGCCAAGAGATATCAAGGCTTGTCAAGAACTGCAAGAAGGACTCAGCTGAACGCAAGGCAAAACCTGGCTACGTTCAAGCCAGAGCCTCAATATTAGAGGAAAAGTGGACGGCGCGCCGTTCAAACAACTGTGCGATGCGCCAAGCGACTACAGTTATTTTTTTCTCTCTCTTGCTGCTTCCACTTTTAAAACAACGACACATGTTCTCCGCCAGTCCAGTATACAGGCATCAACAGTTGCACTTCGCCTCTGTAACGGTACTTTTCCAGTGCATGAGTGTTGCGGTACTGCTCACGCTCTCCAAACGTTCGGTTCTCTCTTTTGCACAACCTCGCAGCAAAAATGATGCTCAATTCACTATTTTGCTTTGCAAACACTGCATGTTCAAAAATGTTTTGTTGCAAAATTCTTTTACACTTTTCATTTCGTCACGTCGACGTATTGTCTTTCTCTTCACTTGGGTTATTATATGGTGTATACCACTTTATACCACAATGTAGTACTTTGTTAGGTAAAAATCCCGGTTGACCCCTCAATAATTTGTAGGTTTCATCTACAAATTGTATTTTTATTTAAAGGATTATATCAATTAACATGATGTTATTAAGTGTTCATAATAATATCAAATTTAAGAAACAAGCACGTCTCTAAATTGTGCTTGTGCGAATATGATGCGACGCAAGTCGACGCTTACTTAGAACTATTCGACACCGATACCTACGACGAAACTGATGATCGCAGACTGTGTCAGGTTTGTTAAATGATAATAGCAGCTGACTGACCAGGGTTACATTAACCAAATCCCCCAATCCCACATACATATAACTTTATAGACATATCTTCATGTGAAAAAATATAAATATCAGCTCTTTAAATTTGTGGCGACCAGCGTACAGCTGTTGTGGGCGTGATCGATAAACAGAGAGTATCACAAAACTATTGTTTGCTTACACTCGATATTAAAGCTTCAGTATCGGTAACAATTACATCGTGAAGCTTCAGTAAGAAGAAGACACTGGATACATACAATTCAGCACATCGACAGAGAACAAGCATAGTCAATTAAATTGTTATTTATAATTATTAACTTAATGAATCTAGATATAGATACAAACTTTAAAGGTTGTCCATAAATTGGTGACCCGCGACTTACACGCATATTCAAAATACTACAATTGTCAACAAATGATCACGCGATCATCTCACACATATGTACATACATCTACAAATTGAAGCGTCACAACTTACAATTTTGCAACACACCGCTTCAGATTCAACGTTCAAACTTGCAATGAATAATCAATTCGAATCAAATCAATTAAATCACTCAGTTCAGTATCACATACCAACTTGTGCAAAAACAATCTCCAGCTGGGGCTTCTGTGAACCACACATACACATATTCAACTTTAATTTCACCACATTGCGTCGCATATACATAACCTCAACATGTCTGATGAAATTTATGTAGTGCACAATGTGGCAAATGTAGCATACAACAACAGGAAGAAGCATACAATGTAAAATAAATTCAATAACTAGCATCGAGAGGTTTTTATGAAACTAGAAAATTGGTTTTTGTTACAAGGACTAGGCTCACGGAAGGAACATGAAATATAGGACGCTGTAAAGCGGCTCATACATCACACAAATTTTTGCGCAAATCGCTAGTTTGTGTTAGTGAAATATGAGTGTATGTGTCTCACGCACGCATTTGTGCAAAGCGAGAACTATTTGCGCAAAGTTTTTCGGGTGTTTGTGTAATGAATAAGCACATTGTGCAAATTGTGGTCAGTTTTTAGCATGTCGTCGGCGTGTGTTAAACTTGCAATCATGAAAAAAGAAGACGATAGCTTGCTTTAAAATAAATTTTGCGCAAATGCTGGTGTGATGTGTGAGCTAAATGCGTGTGAATTTTGCGCAAAAATTTGTGTGATGTATGGGCCGCTTTACAGCTTAAACGATGGCAAAACATCTCGAGCAGGTTCATGATCTCATTCAAAATGAACCCCAAAGAGATCCATACACCACATTTAGGAAAGTCATCCTTGCTAAGTTGTCAGAATCTGAGATGGTACGTCTAGATAAGCTTAGTCTAGTTATTAGCTTACCCAATTACAACAAACGCAACCAGTGACGAGTCAGTCGTACACCGTTTTTGGATCAAACGCCTTCCTCTAGCAGCACGCGCTGTTATCACAGGTATTTGGAGAGCTCACCAAGCATATCAATTTCCCAGCTTGCCACTGCTGCAGATTCCGTAATAGACTCTCTCAACTACAACAATGGTAATATCTCAGCTTTATCGCACACAAATACTGGTTCACCATCATACAACGTTTGGATAATAATTACAAAGTTTTCCAACAAATCAACAGCAAGCTTAGCCAGCTACTCAGCAACAATCGGTAATCACGTAGCCGCAATCGCTCGCCATGCAACGAAAATCGTTACAAATCATTATCAACTCAGCAAGCAAACCAACTCTGCTGGTATCAAGCTAAATTTGGTACTGATGCTCAACGCTTTCAAATTCCATGCTCCTTCAACCAAGCGGCCAGCACAAAAAACTTAATACAACCAACTCCGGCGAACAATTCATCAGGGCCTTACAACACAATTTTAATCTATACATCTTCAATATCTCTAATACTAACCGCGTGGTATTACAAATAAGAAATCTGGAATAAAGTATCTTATCGACACTGGTGTAGGCGTGTCCGCCATACCTGTCTCATCAATCACTCAACGCATCTCTCACTTCAACACCAACTCACTATTTGTAGTAAATGGCAAGCAGATCAAAGCTTACGATAGACTCGTATCACACTAGATCTCGGCTTACGACGTCCATAACTTGGAGTTTCATCATCGCAGATATCACTGTTCCAATCATCGGATCTGTATTACTATTACTAACATCTAGTTGACTCCAATGGCATGACACCCTTGCCTTCCAAAGTTAAAACAATTGCGGACTTTCCATTGCCTAAAGTTGTAAAGGAACTCCGGCGATTCTTTGCAATGATCAATTTCTACAGCAGATTCCTACTCAATGCAATTCAAAACCACTGGTCCAGCTCATCCCAGGCAACAAAAAAAAAAACGACTGATCACCAATCAACTGGACAGAGGACACAATACAACATTTCAACGCATGCAAACGATCGCTAGCCGACTCAACGCTCTTAGCTAACCCTGGTCAAATCGCTCATCTTTCACTCAGTACAGACACCAGCGACATCGCAGTGGGCGCAGTACTACATCAAGTCATCAACAACGAGTTTCAGCCAATGGGATTCTTCAGTGTTACACTCTCCGACACGCAACGCAAATACAAATACACGTACGATCGTGAACGATTGGCCGTTTACCTCAGCATCAAACATTTCCGTTGTATGTTGGAAGGACGAATTTTCGACATTCGCACGGATCACAAACCATTGGTATATGCATTCAGCCAGGAAGAAGCCTGAAAAAGCATCACCACGTCAACTCCGCCAATTGTAATTCATTAGTCAATTTACAACAACAATTCACAACCAAATCGCAAACGCACCGTCCAACGGCCCAGAACTTTAAAAGTAACTTGAGAATTGCGCTACATCTTTGCAGCTCAAAACAACCGACATACCAAATACCATACCTGTTAAGTAGTGATTACTAATTGTAGTCATTTGTAGTTAAATTATTTTAGTTGAAAAGTTAAACTAGTCATTACATTACGACTATTTTTGGTTTAAGACAACTATATAATGATTACGACTATAAAAAATCAATAATAATCTGAAACTATCGCAAATTATGAAAATAATCAAATATAATCAGAAATAATCAAAAATAACCAAATTGATTATTTTTGATTATTTCTGATTATTATACCCTTAACCCACAAAATGGGTAAATAAGGGTATAATGGTTTTGTGCAAATGTATGTAACAGACAGAAGGCAGCATCTCCGACCCTATAAAGTATATATATTCTTAATCAGCATCAACAGCTGAGTTGATCTAGCCATGTCTGTCTGTCCGTCTGTCTGTATGAACGCGCTGATCTGAGAGACTATAAGAGCTAGAGACTTCAAACTTGAAACTTAAACTCTCGTATACCATGCGCAGTACAAGTTTGCTTCAAATTATCGATAACATTTCTGGTTCTCGATATACATATGTGATCGATAACAAAAAAATCTTGAATTTCAAAATTGTGAAAATGAGGTTTGAAAATCGGTTAAGAAATAACGGAGATATCGCAGTTTGAAGTTTGGTCACATACGCGTTACGTATGGGGTTAAGGGTATGTCCTAGTCGGGATTTCTCGACTAGAGCTTTCTTACTTGTTTTTGATTATTTTTATTATTTTGATTATTTTTGATTATTTTTGACTATTACCCTACCCCACAGTACGGCTCGGGTCCTACAGGGGTTGTTGCAGCTCCCCTCCTTGCTTGCTTATCTGCCTCTTCGTTCCCCGCTATATTAACGTGTCCCGGGACCCACCTTAAGGCAAGCCTATTCTGTGATCCCAGGGTGTTTAGATTGGTTCGCACTTCGCGAACAGTTTTTGACCTGATTTCGGTCCTACTAAGTGCCAATAATGCTGCTTGGCTATCCGATAGGATGGCTATCTCCCTATTTCGATAGTTGCGCTTCAAATTAAAGTCCACACACCTCCCTATTGCACACACCTCAGCTTGGAAGATGCTGGTGTGCTTGCCTAGGGATTCGAAGTAAGTGAGCAGTGGGCCTACTACACCAAGGCCGGAGCCTTGATGAGTTAGGGATCCATCAGTGTACCACTTTATGGTGTGTGGTTTCATTTTGTGGACTTCTTCTTCAGTTGTCCACTCATTTTTGTTACATAGGTGAACTTGAAATTTCTGCACGAACATGTGTTCGGCTTTCATTTCGTCCCTTGGCTGTGCCAGTAGGGGAATTTCACCAGATAGCAAATCCGCCACTATCTGACTATGAATATGCCCCCTCCCTACACCTTCTACGGACATTCTTAAGAGGGTTGCTTTCAGTTTTGTGGTGAAGTGGCGTGAGCTCCAAAAGAACCTCAAGCGCTGATGTTGGACAAGTCCTCATCGCTCCAGTGATTCCTACACAGGCCATTCTTTGCAACTTTTGTAGTTGCTTTTGCACAGTGATTTGCTATGCCTTATCCCCCCACGCAATCGCTTCGTATGTAAGTATGGGCTTCACAACCATGAGGTAAAGCCATCTTAGTATTTTTGGCGATGTTCCCCATGATTTCCCAGCTATTCTACGACAGGTGTGAAGTGCTCTGCAGCGCTTTGCGATCGTATTTTGAATATGGGTTCCAAAATTTAATTTGCAGTCAAAAGTGACCCCAAGGTATTTAACCTCCTTGCTTGTTTCTATTGGACTCTCAGCGAGCCTAATTTCCCTCATCCTTAGTAGATTGTATTTTCTGGTGAATGGAACGATGATGGTTTTTGTGGGGTTGAGGTTAAGGCCAACCTCCAAACACCAATCATGCGTGATCCTAAGTCCCAGTTTAACAATGTCACAGAGAGTTTCTTCGTACTTGCCCCTGGCTATTATCACAATGTCGTCGGCATAACCCTGACACTGGATACCCCTGCTGGCAAGCCTACCTAACAGCTCGTCAACTAGTTTGCTCCACAAGAGTGGTGATAAAACATCTCCCTGTGGACAGCCCCTTGTGGTCGTAACTGTTAGTGTATGGATGCCGTAGCCTATCTAGTTTTTAGTAGGGATGAGATCCATCTGCTAATCGTAGGGTCCAGGCCTCTTCTATTCAGGGTAGCTCTGACTGCATCATGTGACGTGTTGTCAAATGCTCCCTCAAAAAACTTCTTTATTTGTTATCGCCGGGCGTAAGCTACGGTGCAATTCATAGGCATAGCGACATAATCTCGCCGCCACAATCTCGCCGTTTTCACAACGACATAATATCGCGCGAGACTATGTCGTTTTGAAACGACATAAGATCGCTGAGAAGAAAACGACTTAAGATCGCCGACGGCCAGCTTATGTCGCTTTGAAACGACATAATATCGCGCGAGATTATGTCGTTTTGAAACGACATAAGCTCGCCGAGAAAAAAACGACATAACATCGCCGAAAAATTGTACTGGCGAGATTTTGGCGGCGAGATTATGTCGTTACCCCCAATTCATATAGTGCCGTATCCGTAGATCTACGTGCTCTATATGCATGCTGCGTCGTCTGCAGTGGGTTCTGCATAAGCAGCGTGCTCCTAGTGTTGTGGTCCACTATCTTCTCCAACGTTTTCAACAAAAACGATGTCAAGCTAATGGGTTTGAAGGACTTTGGGTTGGTGGTGTCTGTCTTCCATGCTTTGGGGATGAAGACCACCCTAGCTCTTCTCCAAGTGCTTGGTATATGACCAAGTGCTAGGCTACTAATATTAATTTTCCTCAGGGCGGGTAGGAGTTTCACCTGTCCTTGCTGAAGAAATGCGGGTGATATACCATCCAGACCAGGAGATTTGTACGGTTGGAAAGTTCCAATCGCCCATTTAATTTTCTCCAGTGTAACCATTGACTTGGCAGATGCCCAGTCGGAGATGGTCGGTCTGTGTTGTTCCCCTGTTTCAAGTACTACACTTTGGTGCCAAGGGATACTCCCTGGGAAGTGAGTCTCGAACAGAAGCTCTAACTTTTGCATGTTGCTTAACGCAAAGCTGTTGTCCCTATGTTTCAAGGCTAAATTCACCTCCGGCGCCCGCTTTGATAAGGCTCTATGGAGACGGGCACCCTCATTTGTGCTTGCTATGCTTTCGCAAAAGTCCCTATAGTTTTTGCGTTTTTCCTTCCCATGTCCCATGATCTATCTCTCTTAGCTGTGTTAAAGAGATAGCGGGTGGTTAGGCGCAGTCTTTCAAGACTGTCATTCCACCATGGGGCATCTTTCTCTCTACGCACCTTTCTCAACGGGCAGCTTTCTTTAAATGCATTATAAATGCCACTACTCAAATTTTCCACAACCCTGTCTAACTCGCCTATGCGTCTGGGTGTTCCAGAGATTCCGGTCACCAGGTTCAGCTCTAGGGTCGACCTAAACTTTTCCCAGTCTATTTTCCTTGGGTTGCGGGTTGGAGCGGTGCTATCCGTATTAACCTGAAGTTTAAATAGGATGATCTTATGATCTGACATAGATTCTTCTGGAGAGACATGCCACTCCCTGAGGTGTGGTCTTAGACACCGACTAATCATGGTGATGTCCAGCACCTCTTCTCTAGCTCTAGATACGAAAGTCGGTGTAGATCCGACATTTCCTATTTCTAAGTCATATCTGAATATAAAATCTGTGAGGTACTCACCCCTTGCGTTGATATCGCTACTTCCCCATATAGAGTGGTGCGCTTTGGCATCACAGCCAATGACCAATGGCATCTTCTCCTTTCTGCAGTATTCTGCCAGCTTCTCTATCTCCGGTGGTGGGCAAGCCACATCACCCGCGAAATAGGCCAATGCCACAACCATAGGGGGGGGGGGGGCGTTACCTTTTGCCTTCAAGGCGATTGGCACGCAGTCCCTAGTGAGGAATTCTGAAAGAATTGAATAATCAATATATTTTCTTACCATGATACATGCTCTAGGCGTTGGATCTCTTTGATCCCATACTACCTTTGACACGGCGGTATACAGGCCTTTAATGCCACCGTTGACCCATCGCTCCTGTATGAGGGCTAGCCCAAGATGTTGTGAGATAAACATCCTGGCTAAGACAGCCGAAGCTGCCTTAGCTTTGTGGAGGTTTATCTGGGCTAGCCCGGTAGTGGTGACGCCTGGTGTCACCATTACTCTCCTACCGCTTCATTTACTGGTGGTGTAGAAGGGGAGTCACCCTCACCACTGCTGCCCGTGATCGTCACGTCAGCTTCATCCTCATTGGCCTTCGCAAGCTCTTCTTCCAGTTCCTGGGACGACATAGGTTTCCCAAGGTTCATCCCATCCAGCACATCCTTGCCGAGCGTCTGGTCTGCCAGGTCCTCGTCTTCGGCCAGATCTTCCGACGGGTCGGCACGATCTGCCTGGTGGACACTCGGTTCGGTGGCTGTGGGAGAGGGGGTTCCATTTCAGGTGGCTTCGGTTCAGTTGGGGCAGCAGTGTCCCTCTTGCCAGCTGTCTTCTTTATACCGCTAACAGGGACAGTCCCGTAGCGGAATGCTACTTGGTGGCCCCTCGCCACTATTGCGTTCTTGGAGATCTCATCAATGCCAATCACCAACAAGGCGCCTCCATTCTCCGTCCTCCTCGACAACACCTTCCATGCATTGGTCTCGATCTTGTTCTGATTCCTCAGCAGAATCAACAAGGACTCGGTATACCGATCAGCGCTTCTTGGGCAGTAGAGTGTGATGTTTTGGGGTGACGGAATGTCACCACCCACCCTACAGTCTAGTGGAGCTCCCTTCCATGACCTCAGCTTCGACACCACAGCTTTCAGGAAGTCCGCGGAGTGCTCGTCTGAGAATTAGATCACCAGGTGACCCACCCTGAAGTGAATTCCCGCGAACTCCACTGCGGTGCTTCATCCAGTACTTATTAGTTCGTCCAGGATGGCCTCCTCCAATGCGGACAAGTCCCCATGACTGAGCATTACCTGGGGATACTCCACAGGCAACACGGCCACCTTGACTCGTTTTTCCATCGCCGCGTACGACGATCGAGCCTCGGTGGACACTGTAGAGGTCGGCTTCTCTACTGAAGCAGCGGTGGCGGCTGCCCTCGACGTTCTTGGACGCTCCTCTGGACATACCCTTTTGGGAGTGTCAGCTGAAAGCGTCAAAGTACTACTAAGGCGTTTGACGGCCGGTCCACTTACCTGCACCGTCGTCTGCCTATTGGCCGTTGCCATACTTTGGGCTGCAGCAGGGGGAAATCCCTGCTGAAGGTACCATTTCACCCTCGAGCCGCACAGACCCATCCTATTCGGATCGTCCACGCCTCCCGGCTCTCCACGCTTCGGCAACTTCGCCTTCTGCTGCCGCTGTTGTGCACCGTGCCGCCGAACCGCATTGAGGGCTGGTCGCATCGGCTGGGCAGGTCCTGCCTTGCTTGCAGCCTCTGCGGTCGGTGTCATGTGCTGACGAGGGGCCTGCCTCGTCGTATTTGTGCGCGCTAGGCCAGCTTGCGCTTGCGGCCTTCCCGCTCCCGTCCAGGAGGCGGTCCTCAATGTGCCTTGCGGCACTAGCAGCAGGGATATCCTGCACATCTTGTTGTCTAATATTTCCATTTGTATTCTTCATGTTGAATCCCATGAGCAGCAGGGATATCCTGCACATCTTGTTGCCTAATATTTCCATTTGTTTTCTTCATGTTGAATCCCACGGGCTGCGGAGAAAATAAGGTCCACCCGGGCAGAGATCCGCGGTACCCGGGTAAGGCTAAATAGAACAGGCGGTCGCCATCTGCCTGAGCTCACCGTTAAAGACTGGGCTAGTTTTTAAACCGGGCCCCCAGCCAAGCTGACTCTCGGCACGGTTCGTATAACACCTTAGTCCAGCCCGGTGTGAGATGAGGGGGATAGGGATGGAGGTAGGTATGTGTGCGGGTGCTGGGAGTGTGTGAGGCTATGATTTAAAGACGGCGTCACAAGCGTCTTGTCAGTACGGTAAACGGCACCATACCCGCTGTTTGTCCGGGACTGCTTATTAGCGAAAAATATCGCATATTCGCAGCTACCCCCACAGGTGCCGTTCGCTATCCGCAACCCGCGACCCGCCGGGTGGCCTCAGCTCAGCCCCCTCCGAACCATCCCACATGTTCATCAGACCAGGCGACCAAAAGTGAGAAAGAGTGAAAAAAAATTCAAAACTGAAAATTGGAAAAAGCTAGGCCAGCTAGAGCCCAGCGCGGTAAAGGTGTACTTTGTTGTTTTTATACTTTGATACCAAAGGTATCATAGTATATTGGGTTTGTGCAATGTCCGTCATGGTGTCCGTCCGTCTGTCCGTCTGTCTGTATGAACGCAACTTTTTTTCGACACCCTTCAAGCTAGAGCCTTGCAACTTTGCAAATATCTTGGTACATGTCTTCGTCAGACAAAGTGTTAAATGTAGGGCTCTACGACCTCAGGGGGCCCGAGAAATCGATAACAAGTCGATACACCTCGATGTGCAAATCGATAAAACACATATATATCCCAAATTTTAGTAGCTAGAGTCACCAAATTTGATGGCAAGATAGCTGGTAACATTCCCCAAAAAACTGCTTCAAAAGTTTGGATTCCACGCCCACCTATTCCGCCCCCAGCCCCCCTCCAATTATAAACAAAAATGACTGTATCTTTTACAGTTTTTAAGCTATAGCCACCAAAATTGACATGAAGGTAGATACTGACATCTGACAAAGATATGCATCAAAACATTGGATGCCACGCCCCCAAACAACGGGACATGCCCCACCGCCCTAAAAAAAACCGGAAGGCATGTATCTTCGCAAGTTTTTAAGCTTGAGTCACCAAATTTGGTATGAACATTGGTAGTGACATCCGTAGCAGGTGTACATCAATGTTTTGGATGCCACGCCCACTTATTCCGCCCACCGCTATATCTCTCTCAGTTTTTAAGCTAGGCTCTTCAAACTTGGTATGAACATTGTTAGTGGCATCCGTAACAGATCTGCATCAATGTTTTGGATGCCACGCCCACTTATACCGCCCACCTCTATGTCTTTGTCAGTTTTTGAGCTAGAGTCTCCAATTTTATACCCAAAACCCTCATATATTACTATTTGCACTTAATATCCTTAACGCAGCTATGTGAAATGGTATCAAAGTATATCGCAGTCGGTTGCGTCCGACTGCAACGTTTTTACTTGTTTTTTTCAAGAAGTGCGGCCGTCGATGCACACTTACATATAAACTGAGCCCACACAGACTGTGTGCTGACTCACATACATATACATAACGATCCGATCCAAAGACTCAAGTCTGTGCTGTTGGTTACCTTCTCGCGAGCAATATCAGAAATATAATGACTTGCATTTTCTAAAAAGCACACTTGGTCAGCAAGCTTTGAGACAGAAAATGAATTATCAAGCTTTAAAATTTTTTTCTGATGAGAGTGCGTTATACTGTTTAAAGTCTCTATACTATTCTTTGCTTAGTGATACAATTTAGCACATCGACAGAGAACAAGCATAGTCAATAAAATTGTTATTTATAATTATGGACTTAATACATCTAGATAAAGATAAAAGAATTAAGGTTTGTCCATAAAATAATACCTTCAAAAAAAGAAGTATAAACGTTGCAGTCGGACGCAACCAACTGCGATATACTTTGATTACAGTTATATATCATAACTGTGTTAAGGATTCTATGTGCAAATAATAATATTTGGGGGTTTTGGGTATAAAAATCAGGCAGAAAGGGGTAGGCGTGACATCCAAAATTTGTGATGCATATCTATGGCGGATGGCACCCTGTAACCCCCTACCAAGTATGGAGACTCCAGCGCAAAAACTGAGACAGATATAGAGGTGCGCGGTATGAGTTGCCGTGACACACAAAATTTTGATGCAAATCTGTTACGAATGTCACTATAAAATTTGGTGACTCTAGCTTTAAAACTGGCGAAGATACATGCATATCAGTTTTTTTAGGGCGGTGGGGTATGACCTGTTGTTTGGGGGCGTGGCATCCAAAATTTTGATGCATTTCTGTGTCAGATGTCAGCATCTACATACGTTCCTACCAAATTTTGTGGCTATAGCCTCAAAACTATAGAAGATACAGCCATTTTCTTATATAATTTGAGGTGGGCTGGGGGCGGAAGGGGTAGGCATGGCATCCAAACTTTTCATGCAGTTTTTTTGAGGAATGCCAACAGCTATATTTTCCTCAAATTTGGTGCCTCTATCAGCTTAAATGTGGGATATATAAGTTTTTTTTATCGATTTGCGCATCGACGTCTATTGAATTGGTATCGATTTCCCAGGTCCCCTGAGGTCGTAGAGCCCTAAATTTAACACTTTTTCGTACGAAGACATGTACCAAGATATTAGCAAAGTTGCAAGACTCTAGCTTTAAGGGTGTCGAAAAAAGTTGCGTTCATACGGACGGACCGACAGACGGACAGACACCATGACGGACATTGCACAAACCCAATATACTATGATACCTTTGGTATTAAAGTATAAAAAATAATTGTTTGATCCCACAACAACAACAAAGTTTAGATTAGTTTTAGATTATGCTTACAATCGTGCATGCCGGCCCTAGAATGTCAGCTGTTAAAGGCTTGACCTCTTTTAATAAATCTCTCGCGCTTGCGCGCTATCGTAAAGTGTCGTCTGTAATACATTCCAGCTTATTTGAATGATGATTTTTTTGGTTAAAACCTTTTTGCGTGTTATTTTCTGATAACGAATTAAACCACTTTCTGGATTTTGGCAAGACTTAAAATTACAGAGGATATAAATATAAAATATTTAAGTTTTACTCATGAAAAAAACGATGTGAATACAATTAACTATAATACCAGCGCATGTCACACTAATGTTATACCAATATTTTTATTGATTTATTTCGTAAGTACATATGTTTAGCAACGCAGAAAACTGGAAAGTTATTTCTTTTGTAAATAAATATTGAAGTGTTTTGAAATGATCATGGATTCTTAAATCTTGTTCCGTTCAGGGGGGGGGAAAGACATCAACAGAATTATCTAGTTTAAGTTTTCTTAGGGTATCTTCGACAAAATGCCGTGTAGAAGATCATGGTTGGGAAGGGTAGAGAACGAGCTAGTGTCGATTTTTCACCGTAAGACCTCGCCCCATAAATGAAATGATTTTTGAATGAGCTTTTTTCCGTGTTCATTGCTAAGTGAACATCATTGTCACTAATG
Organism: Scaptomyza pallida; assembly: GCA_018152965.1. Classification (NCBI taxonomy): domain Eukaryota; kingdom Metazoa; phylum Arthropoda; class Insecta; order Diptera; family Drosophilidae; genus Scaptomyza; species Scaptomyza pallida. The sequence continues at coordinate 1,062,776 of JAECXP010000196.1, forward strand.
GTGATGGTGAAATGATTCGCGGAGTTAACCTTCCATTGAAAATTTTTAGGAATCCTAATATTTAAGTTTATAAACCGTAGAGTTGAGGGACAAAAAAACAACCAACCCCCCGCCGAAGAGCTAAGGCTTAGTAGGATTCCACCCACTGTGATTCTCAACTGTGAAATAAAGCCAATGTTAATTCGGCTTATCTGCTATTGATGACGTTATAATATTGAATTGACGGCGCTCGACTCGCAAAAGTATCTATACGGTTGTTAAAAATGTCCGTCATGGTGTCTGTCCGTCCGTCTGTCCGTCCGTTCGTGCGTATGAACGCAACTTTTTGCGACATCCTTAAAGCTAGAGCCCTGCAACCTTACAAATATCTTGGTACATGTCTTCATCAGACAGAGTGTTAAATTTAGGGCTCTACGACCTCAGGGAGCCTGTAAACTCGATATAAAGTCGATACACCTCGATGTGCAAATCGATAAAACACTTATATATCCCACATGTGAACAGCTAGAGTCAAAAAATTTAAAGGCAAAATAGCCCATGGCGTTCCCCAAAAATTGCATTAAAAGTTTTGATGCCACGCCTACCTGTTCCGCCCCCAGCCACCCTCAAATTATAAGCAAAAATGGCTGTATTTTCTACAGTTTTGAAGCTATAGCCACCAATTTTGGTAGGAAGTTGGATGCTGACATCTGACACAGATATGCATCAAAATGGATGCAACGCCCCCAAACAACAGGCCATGCTCCACCGTCCTAAAAAACAAGGAAATGCATGTAACTTCGCCAGCTTTTAAGCTAGAGTCACCAAATTTGGTGGGCATTTTGTTAGTGACATCCGTAACAGATCTACATCAAAATTTTGGATGTCACGCCTACCCTTTCTGCCTGATATTTCTACCAAAACCCCCAAATATTACTATTTGAGGTGGCGCGGGCGTTGCCGCCCGACTACGTAAGCCATTGAGGCCCATTGTATTACCACGTAATCTCCATTAATCCACTATATGTCCCCTCTCAAACCATTTAGACGCCCTAAATAACTTAATAAGCTTGGTCAGCTCCAATTCGGACGTATCCGATAATGCACTTAAGGTGGGTTTCCCTAGGTATTGCATTCATCTACCGCTAAGCGCCGGACAGTTGCAGAAAAGGTGTTCTACACTTTCCTCTTCTTCTGCACATCGGCAGCTTCTACAGAAGTAATTATGTTGGACTTTTAGTCTACTGGCGTGTGTCCCGATCAGACAATGGCCCGTAAGGTCCCCTATTAGAATAGAGATATTCTCTCTGCTCATACACAGAAGGGTATTAGTGCGTTTCAGGTTATAGTATGGCCATGTGCTTCGGGATTTCGCACATGACAGGGTCTTTTTCCACCTTTGGGTTGCTTTAGGTAGGGTGAAGCTCTTATTTTGTAGTCTAAACGAGGCTAGTGGCATACCAACGTTACTACTCTCCGGTAGAAGAGCTTCGCAGGTACCTTTTCTAGCCAGCTCGTCAACCATTTCATTGCCATCGATGTTTCGGTGCCCAGGCACCCAAACCAGGCATATACTGAGGTGTTAAGCTATCTCATTAAGAGATTGGCAACCCTCAGTCAGCGTTTGTGCGTTATTTATGTTCGAGTCAAGTGCCTTGAGGGCTGCTTGACTATCTGAGAAAATTGATACACTCCTGGGAAGGACTCTGAGCGACATTAGGTGAACTGTGGCTTCCTGGATAGCTCGCTTGACCGTCACGACCCAGAGAAAGGGGGACAATACCCCACCCTAGAGGGGTACCTCTGCTGACATGTCTCTGAGACTCCGAAGCCCCTAGTTTGGAAACAACTACCCTGCTGGTGAGCATTGTGTCGATGAGTTCCACTATTGGCTCCAAGTCCAGTCAGCGCTGCAGTAATGGCATTGGGAGAATGTTGTTAAATGCACCCTCTATATCCAGGAATGCCACCATGGCGTATTCCTTGCAGTCAAGTGAATACTCTATTCTAGAGACTAGTCCATTAAGGGCAGTTGCTACGGACTTTTCTTTGGTGTATGCATGCTGAGTCCTCGATAGTGAATCTGGTCTGATTAGCTGTCTTAGATGCATCTCCAGCAACCTCTCCAGGGTTTTGAGTATGAAGGAGGAGAGACTGATGGGTCTATAATCGTTTGGTCTTACGTGGGATGGTTTGCCCGCTTTGGGTATGAAGACTACTTTAACACTTCTCCAGGTGTTTGGAATATAGTTTGCCTTCAGGCATCCTAGAAGGATAGCCTCCAGCCATCCGCTTATGTAGGGTAGACTATGTTGCAACTGTGCCGGAAATATCTTATCCGCGCCTGGCGATTTAAAGGGCTTAAAGGTGCTTATAGCCCATTTAATCTTATCTGTATTGACTATAGATTCAGGGTTTTGAATAGGTAAGCTATTTTGCTGGGTGTAAGTTGTTGTTTATGTGCACCCCGGGAAGTGGGTGTTGAAAGGTAGATCAAAAAACTCGCCGCTGGACTGAGTCCACTTGCCCCCCTCGTCCTGTAGAAGTCCTGGTGGACTTGGTGCTGAAGATATTATCTTTCTAAGGCAGGAGGCCTCAGAGGTACTCTCTATATTGGTGCAGAAAGTTTCCCACGAGGTTCTCTTCGCCCGTCTGATCTGTTTCTTATAGGAATTTAATTCATTCTTGTAAAGGTCACAGCCACTGTCTGTTCCGATTCTTTTGGCGAGGTTAAAAGTTTATCTACAATTCTTCCTTGCGTTTTCGAGACTTTTTGACCACCATGGTGGTTTATGGGTCTCAATGTATCTACTTAAAGGGCAAGCTTTGTCCAGCGCCTTGTTACACGCAGAGGTGAAGTTATTTTCTACGTACTCCTTGGTCAGGAATTCCGTAAAAGAAGGTGTTTGCGGAAGGGTTTCTCGCAGTAGCCTACATTCCCCAATTTGTCTTTTTTAGGTTTTGGGACTTTTGGGGGGTTGAACAGGGTGCTGAGATAGTCATCTCGATATAGCGATGATCGGAAAAGGAATGATCGCTTAAAACCTTCCAGTTGTCTACTTGACTTCTGATGTCACTCGATACAAGGGTTATATCAAGGACCTCAGATCTATTCTTGATAACAAATGTGGTTTTTGTATCCCCTTTACATAAATGTAGGTTAAAGGTAAGAAGGTATTCAAAAAGAGACTCACCCCTCTCGTTGATGTTGGTGCTGCCCCACTGTGAGTGATGAGCATCACCTCCGATAATGAGGCTTTGTTTATCCATGGCACTCTGTGCAACTACTCCTTGGAATGTCCTGGAAGGGATCATGGGCCAGGTAGAAGGATGTCAGTCGGAGTTTGCGGGTGTCTAACTCCAGACTAATAGTTGTATGGTCCATACCTGTTAAGTTGCCATTAGAATTACTTATCAATGAAATTATTTTTTTAAAATAGTCGTAGTGATTAAAAAGTTGGCTAGTGAAAAATTTATGATTATTTAATGATTACGATTACAAATAATCGAAAAATAATGGAAAATTACCATAAATTATTAAAAATAATTGAAAACAATGGAAAATAATGGTTTTAATATAATATTTTCCATTATTTTCAATTATTTTCCATTATTTTCCATTATTTTCAAATATTTTTAATAGTTTATGGTAATTTTCCATTATTTGTCGATTATTTGTAATCGTAATCATTAAATAATTGTGTGAAACCGAAAATAATCGCAATTTAATCATTAATTCAACTTTAAAACAAAAATAATCTAATTAATAATGTCTACAATTAATAATCATTATTTAACAGGTATGGTATGGTCCCCGTCACTAACTTGAGGAAGAAGAAATGCGTTGAGATGTTTCTTGATTAATATGCAGGTGCGCAGCTTATCCTTACCGTTACCGTGAAAAATGGTGTACTTGGGAGTCCGCAAGCCGCAGATCCTCCTCTCAGTTGAGCCACGGCCAGAGAAAGGGGGACAATACCCCACCCTAGAGGGGTACCTCTGCTGACATGTCATTATTAAATAATTGTGTGAAACCGAAAATAATCGCAATTTAATCATTAATTCAACTTTAAAACAAAAATAATCTAATTAATAATGACTACAATTAATAATCATTATTTAACAGGTATGGTATGGTCCCCGTCACTAACTTGAGGAAGAAGAAATGCGTTGAGATGTTTCTTGATTAATATGCAGGTGCGCAGCTTATCCTTACCGTTACCGTGAAAAATGGTGTACTTGGGAGTCCGCAAGCCGCAGATCCTCCTCTCAGTTGAGCCACGGCCGCTTTGTACAGCGCCACGGAACGCACATCGCCACATGCGATGAGTTTGACCAGCGTCGTCGCAAGTGGGCGGCGGGCCAGGGTTCTCGCGCCACATTTTGATTGCGTTCGGTGTCAACGCAACCCGGATCTATCTCCACTGGTGCGTGGGGATTCGTCCTTGCGCGTGGTTTTTATCAATCACGCTAATTACGATCTTGTCCTTTGCCACTTCCGCGAAGGATTTCTTGGATGGGGTTGGACCATGCCTTATTTTTTTTGAGTTGCTCTGCACCAACACAGCTATGTAAACTGGTATCAAAGCTTATCGCAGTTGGTTGCTTTCGATTGCAACGTTTTTACTTGTTTTTTTTTTTTTTTAGGTTAACAGTTTGTTAGTTGAACTCTCCTATTTAACATATATTGCTGATGTTTATTTTCACTTATGTAAAGGGGTTACCGCCGTAGTTGCCGTATCAATTTTACGACGTGCGTAAGTAGAAATCAATAAAATATTTCCAAAACTTTTCGCAGCAATGGAAGAGACAACATGATATAAGCCGATACAGAAAAAATAAGCTTTCCTTATCTATTAGCCCCTAGTTTGGGAATGCAAAAGCAAAATGAATGCAATGCAAGCTGCACATGACTTCGACGCTTGTTGTTGTGTTCGTGCCTATCTCTAGAGGGACGCACGCTGAGCAGAACGCTTAAAATGAGCACACAAATATGCCGAATATTATATGTGGTCGAACTTGTTATTTTCATAGTTAAAACTTTGCATTTGTATGGCATCTATAAATCCTTGGGACCAGTTAGCATAAGTAAGCCCGCGATAGGCCTCAAAAACAAATATACTTGGTGGAGTCGAACATGCTTTCTATTATGCGTTACACATTTCATGACAAAATAATAATATATAATTATATAATAAAAATAAAATACACTTTTAAAGAGTATACTACACCCGCAAACATAACGGTCGAAGTCTGATTGCAAGCGAGCTTGCAAAAACAAAATATGAGCATTTTGTCGCGAACCAGAACGAGCAGATAATTGCAGAAGCAAAATACACGCTGTGTGCGCCCGGCCAGCTCATGGAAACACAGCAGCACAAAAACATTTACATTCATTTTGATTTTCTTAAAATTGCTAAAAATTTATGTTCACTTCGCATGTATTTTTTATGATTTGTATACTTTGATACCAAAGGTATCATAGTATATTGGGTTTGTGCAATGTCCGTCATGGTGTCTGTCCGTCTGTCCGTCCGTCTGTTCGTTCTTATGAACGCAACTTTTTTCGACACCCTTAAAGCTTGAGCCTTGCAACTTTACAAATATCTTGGTACATGTCTTCGTGAAGACAAAGTGTTAAATTTAGGGCTTTACGACCTTAGGGGGCCTGGGAAATCGATAACAAGTCGATACACCTCGATGTGCAAGTCGATAAAACACTTATATATCCCATATTTTAGCAGCTAATTTGGAAGTAAGATAGCCGATGGCATTTCCCAAAAAAGTGCATCAAAAGTTTGGATGCCACGCCTACCTGTTCCGCCCCCTCAAATTATAAACAAAAATGGCTGTATCTTTTACAGATTTGAAGCTATAGCCACAAAATTTGGTAGGAACGTATGTAGATGCTGACATCTGAAATCAAAATGGATGGCAGAGTGAGAACATTGTTAGTCACATCCGTAACAGATCGGCATTAAAATTTAAGATGTCACGCCTACCTTTTGTGCCTAATATTTCTACCAAAACCCTTATATAACTATATACTATTTGCACACGGAATCCTTAACACAGCTATGACTGCGTACACACGGTGCATTTTTGATGCATGCATTTTTGTTGATTTTCTTTTGAAAGTTGCTTCGAGTTGCAACTCACGTACACACGATGCTTTTTAGTTGCTGCTTCTTTTCGATAAAATTTTCGATTGTGCCGCGCTGATATATTTTGATTATGGTGTACATTATAAAGATTTTCGTACTGCTCATACTTTGACAACAACAATTCCGTGTTCGCTTGATTCCACATACTTTTGTAATTTATGAACATATGTATAACCGTATTTGTAAATAATTTTCAAAATAAACCGCCCTGAAGCAAAGTGATTATTGAAAATTACAACCCTACAGGCAACAAATCGGAATGAGCACAAAAGGAATTGCACGTTAAGAGTTGCTTTTTACCAACACTGCTTTCCTCACCTCCCTTGCCTACAAGCCCAAAGTTGCAGCATCAAAAATGCACCGTGTGTACGCAGTCTATGTAAACTCTTATTAAAGTATATCGCAGTCGGTTGCTTCCGACTGCAACGTTTTTACTTGTTTAAAATTGCAAAAATTAACGTTTTGTATAAAAGTGGCTTATAACGGTCATTTTTTGAAATTTTAAGAAATCATTAAAAAAACATGCGGAGATTTTTGAAATTTTTTTTGCGTTCACTTATAGAATTTTTTTGGAGAACCTTTTTGCATCGAAATATTTTTTTGTTTAAGCACGGGATAAAAATATTAAAAATAGACTTTTGCAAGAATTGAAAATATTCACTGGGTACATTTGGGGTTAAGCAAAGTTTTGTATCATTATACCGGAATTCAAAAGACCCATCCATTGATACCAAACTTTTTACAAAGTAAGTTTAAACAACAAGTAGATTTTACTTTAAATGCTTTCAAAATACTTTTGTCCACTATTGTATATTCTATCTATGTATCAGAGACCGGCAGCGGTGTATCGCAACTACTAGTGCACCGCACAAACACATGGTATTTTTCATACCAAGTAAAAAAACTACGCATCATTTTTTGATGCGGTGGTATTTTTACTCCTCATTTTTTTTACGCGGTGGTATTTTTACTCCTCATTTTTTTACGCGGTGGTATTTTTACTCATCATTTTTATACCCGGTGGTTTTTTTACTCATCATTTTTATACTTTGATACCAAAGGTATTATAGTATATTGGGTTTGTGCAATGTCCGTCATGGTGTCTGTCCGTCCGTCTGTCCGTCCGTCCGTCCGTCCGTATGAACGCAACTTTTTTCGACACCCTTAAAGCTAGAGCCTTGCAACTTTGCAAATATCTTGGTACATGTCTTCGTCAGACAAAGTGTTAAATCTGGGGCTCTACGACCTCAGGGGGCCTGGGAAATCGATAACAAGTCGATACACCTCGAAGTGCAAATCGATAAAACACATATATATCCCACATTTTAGCAGCTAGAGTCACCAAATTTGATGGCAAGATAGCTGGTGACATTCCTCAAAAAATTACATCAAAAGTTTGGATGCCACGCCCACCTATTCCGCCCCCAGCCCCTCTCCGATTATAAACAAAAATGCCTGTATCTTCTACAGTTTTGAAGCTATAGCCACCAAAATTGACATGAAGGTAGATGCTGACATCTGACAAAGTTATGCATCAAAACATTGGATGCCATCAAAATGGATGCAACGCCCCAAAACAACGGGACATGCCCCACCGTCCTAAAAAAAAACCGAAATGCACGTATCTTTGCCAGTTTTTAAGCTAGAGTCACCAAATTTGGTATGAACATAGGTAGTGACATCCGCTACAGATCTGCATCAATGTTTTGGATGCCACGCCCACTTATGGACCACCTCTATATCTTTCTCAGTTTTTGGGCTAGAGTCACCAAATTTGGTATGAACATTGGTTGTGACATCCTTAACAGGTGTGCATAAAAAATTTTTATGCCACGCCCACTTATACCGCCCACCTCTATATCTTTGTCGGTTTTTGCGCTAGAGTCTCCAAACTTGGTAGGGGGATAGAAAGTGCCATCCGCCACAGATAAATGTCATGCCTCCCCTTTCTGCCTGATTTTTTTTACCCAAAACCCTCATAAATTACTATTTGCACTCAGAATCCTTAACACAGCTATGTAAACTGGTATCAAAGTATATCGCAGTCGGTTGCGTCCGACTGCAACGTTTTTACTTGTTTTACTCATCATTTTTTGAGCGTCACATATTGCACTGGTATATTTTTGAGTATGTGTTCGGCCACCGCGTAAATGCAAAACAACCCCTAAATGATAAGTATATTTTCTACCTGTTTTTCGTTGCCTTCGTTTTGCATGTCACTTCTGAATGTGTGTGTATGTATGTAAAAATACTTTGAAAATGTGCTCATATATATGTACATATGTATGTCAATGAATGCGTTTTTTTTATATCAAAAGTAAATTTAGATAAAAATAAAGCAAAATTATGTACATGTATTTTTATTTTCTTTAGTAATACCTTAAAAGCTATAAATTAATTAATAATAAAAAATAATAATAACATTTCTTTAAGTTAACTTATAACAGATTTATTTTTATAATTTGAATGTAAAAACATTAAGTTACTATCTAGGGCATTACGGGTCTTAAATTCTGTTTCGAAACTAGTCTCCGTTATTATATATTCCTGACTAGTGACATTTTGATTTTAATGATTACGTTAAAATCGAAATAATGAATTACCTAAACTTTGAAAATAATGGAAATAAAAATAATGGATAATGGTTTTGAATTTTCATTCAATTGATGTAAAACATTAAACTATCGGGCATTGGGTCCTATTCCCTTCCGTTACTATATTTCCTGCAAGGGAGAACGCTCGCTCGGCCACTGCACTACTAGCAGGAATGGACAGAACCTGCAAAGCTAACCTTGAAAGTTGTGGATAAAATCGTTCGTTGTTTTTCCACCATTTAACAACTTCATATTCCTCGTTTATCATAACTTTTTATACCCTTAACCCATAAAATGTGTAAATAAGGGTATAATGGTTTTGTGCAAATGTATGTAACAGACAGAAGGAAGCATCTCCGACCCTATAAAGTATATATATTCTTGATCAGCATCAACAGCCGAGTCGATCTAGCCATGTCTGTCTGTCCGTCTGTCTGTCCGTCTGTCTATATGAACGCGCCGATCTCAGAGACTATAAGAGCTAGAGACTTCAAACTTGAAACTTAAACTCTCCTTAGCTTTGCGCAGTACAAGTTTGCTTTAAATTTTCGATAACATTTCTGGTTTCCGATATACACATGTGATCGATAACAAAAAAATGAATTTCAAAATTTTGAAAATAAGGTTAGGAACAATGGGTAAAATAATGAACATTTAAAAATTTTGATCAAATTCGGTCAAGAAATACCGGAGATATCGCAGTTTGAAGTTTGGTCATATACGCGTTGGGGTTAAGGGTATGTCCTAGTCAGGATTTCTCGACTAGAGCCTTCTTACTTGTTCATTACAATACTTTTCAATCTCATCGCTAGGGGTATCGTTGATGTTGGCTGCATTTTGTAGAAGGTTTGAGAAAAAGAAATTGTTTTTAAGTAAAGGGGAATCAACTTCTGAATTCTTGGAAGACGATGAAGCGTGGCTTTCCATATCAAAAGTAGCCGATTGTTCTGATGAAGTGTAGTTTGAAATGTTTTCCATTTCCTCTCTACAAAATGCTTTCATTTCATTCATAGTATCAACCGACTAAATATTAAGAGCTGGTGGATATAAAAAAAAAGCAACTTTGTGCCATATGGATAAATTCTTTTCCCAAATTTCACTTACATTGCGGCTTATGTCATCTTTTAAAGTTGAAATGGGCGACGGATCCACAATATTGGCTTCACATAAGCTCCTAACTTTAAGAATTGATGGTATCACAGAGCATATGGATGCTGAACTGCAAGTTTGCATTTCTTTGAAGATAATTTCAAAGTTTTTGCACAAGTTAACAATAATATTGAGCGTATTAATGTTAATTTGTAGCAATTTTTGATTTTCATTGGATTCAGTTAGTATGCTGGTAACATCGGGCCAATTGTCCAGAATAGATTTGCTCATTGTATAGTTGGAGTTCCAGCGTGTTTGGCACGGATTTTTGAGCGATGTTATAAGCTTGTGCTGCAAATTTGCCTTTTTAAAATACTTAACTACCTTTTTGCAAGCAGAAATCAACTTGTCCAGCTCATCATTTTCTGCGAATGCCTTGTCGACCACATTAGCAAATAAATGGCTGCTGCAATTTAGGCGAGTATTATATTCCAGTGCCTTTATCATATTCGAACCCCTGTCAGTGACAAATTTGATTTTGTCCATACTATATATGCCAAATTCGTCTAATAGTGACTTCAATTTCTCACGAACATTTGTGGCAGTTGATCTTTGAAAGTCCATTGATTTGAGGCCCAAGGTAATTCCGATCATCTGATGATCCTTTAGATAGTTCATCGTGACTCCAAGGAAAGTGCGTTTAACATAGTTGTCCGTCCATAAATCCATAGTAAGCGACGCTCCACCTCGATTGACAACGTCTTTCAACTCGTTTCTTAGATGCGCTTTTTTATCCTCAGCCTCTTTTTGGCACTTTCGAGCAATAGTTGTTGCATCAGGAAGCAGGTCATCAACGTCAACAGACTCTCCGTAGGTGGCACCAATTTTGATGAAATATTCAACCATTGCCTTAAAGCCAGATCCACCGACGGACGAAAACGGACGGCAATCCTCAACAATCCATTTTGTAAGCGCATTAAGTCCTTCCTTTTTGTCCGGTGTTGATACTGTCCTTACCGTTGTTGGCTGCTTAAGTTGTAGACAGCATTTGTGCCGGCTTAGGTTGGAGGTTTGATGTCCAGTACATTTTAAGAGTTTTCGGCACGATCGACAGTATACCAAGCCATTTAAAGTTGTTCCATCTTCCTTGATTACCTCGGACAAGATGTTCCAGACAACACTTTTTCCCTTTCGTTTAGCCTCCAACGAGTAAGCTCCAGTTTCAATTTGCTCGTGGTCCATTATTATAATTTGTTGCGACTGTCTCGGTTAAAATCTTACAGAGTATTAAAGGTATTGTCCACATAGAATCAATATATATACCAGAGAACGGAAGGGGCTTCACTTTTTGGCACCTTACGTGCACCCATAAAATTATTAGGGTTATTAGGGTTTTGCGAGTGACCTGCACATCGCGCCCTCTTTCACCCATTGAGTTTTTCCAATTTTTACCCGGACACCTGGGTGTATTTTCATTGACGCGTGCCTATGTACCTGTACCCATAATGCAATGATGAAGCTGGCAACAAGTATAAAAATACACCCATTCAAAAAAGGATAGGTATGAAAAACATAAGTAAAGCCCATTGAGTTTTCCCAATTTTTACCCGGACACCTGGGTGTATTTTCATTGACGCGTGCCTATGTACCTGTACCCATAATGCAATGATGGAGCAGGCAACAAGTATAAAAATACACCCATTCGCCCAAATAATATGTACGTGAAAAATAAGTAAAACCCACTGTGTTATACATTTACAACAACAAAGCGTGGGCTCGCTCATTGCGTATATTCCTACACGCTGTAAGAATAACGGAGTAAAAATTTGATGTGTGCGAGGCTGACGCATCAAAAAAGTACCTGCTGTATTTATGAGTGTGTCTTTTACCATCGCGTATTTTTTGCGACGCAACTGCATTGACGCGGTGCGTGTACCACCGCCAACGCATTTTGTGCGATGGTAATCATACTACCACCGCACTTTTGCGATGGTAATCATACTACCACCGCACTTTTACGATGGTAATCATATTACCACCGCACTTTTGCGGTGGTAATCATACTACCACCGCACTTTTGCGGTGGTTATTATACTACCACCGCACTTTTGCGGTGATAATCATATTACCACCGCACTTTTGCGGTGGTAATCATACTGCCACCGTACTTTGTGCAGTGGTAATCATACCGCCACCGCACTTTGAACGAGTACACTAGTAGTGCTAAAAACAGGCACCGCTGCAGGTCACTGCTATGTATGTGGATATATATCCGGTTTTATCACAGCTATGAATAAAGTCATACAGCTTGAAATCCTATTTTAAAGTCAATGTGTACTATGACTGATTAGATATATTAATTTCTCAAACTAAACAAAGATTTCAAAAACTTTGCAACTTTAGTAAAATGTTTGAAATTTTGCAACCGTACAAACTCCTGCCTATTTTAACGCTTCCGGAAAACTATCAGCTAAATACAGTATACAGGAAATATTTAAAACAATTTGAAGGCTCTTAAAATATACTTAAAATCTGATATTTAAAATTAATTTCATTAAAAAACTCTGAGTTATTGCTTATTAAATAAATTAAATAAAATAAATAATCTTGCAACTAGTTTTCTGGAGGTTATAACAGTGCGGTTTTTATTGAATGAGAAATCTTTACCCTTCCTAAGTGCCCCGAAAAATTTTAATACGGGGCCCAGCCAAGGCAAATTTAAATATGTATATATGCGTATTGATTTATTAAATCAACGATTCATATAAACGATTGGATATAGTTTTATATCAATTATCCGGTAAAAATAGATTATTTGTGTTTTTACTGGTCCCGAGCATTCCGGATAGTTTAGGTTCGACTGTATTTACTACTGCAATCGAAATACATATGTATGTATTCATGCTGGCTATCAACAAAAAAGTAAAAAAGAAAAAAAAAAAACACGAAAAGCAGCTGTCGCTTGAATTGGTCCTACCACTAAAACTTATTATATTGCGCGTGTTGCTGTTATTATCATCAATCTAGTTTTACCAATGTGCATTCGAATACAGAAAACAAACCCACACACATTCTCAAACAAGACCTACTAGAGTAAAAAGAAATAGAGGTGGCTGCAACACGCAAGAAATAAATAATGCGCGGTAGATTGAAGGAGTGGTCGCATGTGGATCGCCAACCAAAAAAAAAAGTAGGAAATTGGTAATATACCAGAAAAGTGACTTCAGTTTGTTGGTGGTTGGCAACAAAACTGCGTTAGGCCAATTGTTAGTTGATACTTGCAACAACAACAGTCGCTGATGACGCCAAAAAACAGCATATAACCACCCCTAAGTCCTTAGTCATGTATTCGCTTGTGTGCATATGTTGGTAGCAGGTGTATACGTGCGTTCGTAACAATCCGGTTTGACTTAAAAGTTATGTGAAGCAGCAAATAAAATTTTAGTTATTCACATTCCGTTGTCAAGGATACGCCAAAGTTTAATTTTTTTGTTGTGCCTTTACTGTGACCTCCTTGTTGTCACTGGCAACCTATGGCTATAGGACAAAATGCCTTCAAAAACTCTTGCACTCTCACAAGTCTGTTTGTTATGTTAGTGTGTAAATCATTTGCTTGTCTAGCGGCTTTTTAATGTTAGCTATTTTTTCGCTTTGGCTAAGGGCATCTGCAGTTAAACAAGGATAGCAGCTTAGCACAAAGCACCTGTCTAGATCCAAAAAAAAAAAAAATAATAACTATTAACAGTTTCCGGCAGCGCTGCCTGACTTCTGCTGACGCTGAAGTTTGCAAGCACGTTACATAAATTCAAATTTGAATTTCAGTCATGTGATAAAGCTCAAAGGATTAACATGTAATTTAACTTATAGAAACTAGAAAAAAACTTAGTGACCAAGTGTTAAGTGAACAATTTATAAGCATAAAAAATCCAAATCTTAAATAATTAAAATAATCATCTTACACAGCACACACAAACAAAGTGTGTACAACGAAACGTTAGGCTGCTACTGTTACATCTTGGCACTGGGAGAATTCACAGTGGTTACATAATATTCTGTGGTTCTGCGGGTGCCAATCTGTAATGTGTGGTAACCAAAAAAGGATGCCAGGCTTGAATAGTTGAATAGTTTTAAGAGAAAATTTTGATTAAAAAAGTGTCTAATAATGTTGGGTTTTTCTGGGTTTTTTCATAATCCTCATTTTTGTTGAATTTACTAGAACATATTTACTTTCAGACTCTTATACCAAAGGTATCATAGTACATTGGCTTATGCAATGTCTGTCGTGGTGTCCGTCCGTTTGTCCGTCCGTCCGTCTGTCTGTATAAACGCAACTTTTTTCAACAACCCTTGGTACATGTTTTCGACAGACAGGCCAATCAAGGGGCCTGAAAAAACGATAACAAATCGATACAAGCACATATATATTCTACATTTTAGCTGCAAAAGTAACCAAATGGCAACACTGCTGGTAACACTTCCCAAAATTTGCGTCAAAAGATTGGATGCCACGCCCACCTCTTTTTGCTTCCAGATTTGAAAACTGATTTCAGATTATATCGCAGTCGGATGCGCCCGACTGCAGCGTTTTTACTTTTTGTCTTTAAATTTTGCATTTCATCTCATTTTGCGTACAGATTTAAATTTATTTATTTTTCTCTCTTAAAAATTGATTAGCTTAAGCTCTATTTTTATACTTTGATACCAAAGGTATCATAGTATATCGGGTTTGTGAAGGACATTCCTTCATGGTGTCGGTCCGTCTGTCAGTATGAACCCATTTTTTCGATACCCTTAAAGCTAGAGCCTTGTAACTTTGCAGATAACTTGGTACATGTCTTCGTCAGAGAATATTTTAAATTTTGGGCTTTACGACCTCAGGGGGCCTAGGAAATCGATAACAAGTTGACACACATCGATTAGCAAATCGATAAAACACTTATATTTATATTCCACATATTAGCAGCTAGAGTCACCAAATTTGATGGCAAGAAAGCTAGTGTTCCCCAAAAAACTGCATCGAAAGTTTGGATGCGACGCCACCGCTCTTCCGCTCTAGCCCCCCAAAAAACAAAAACGCCCGTATCTCCTACAGTTTTGAAGCTATAAATTGGCATAATGGTAGATGCTATCATCTGACGCAGATATGCATCAAAACTTTGGATGCCATTTCCCCAAACAACGGGCCAAGGCCCACCGCCCTAAAAAAAACAGAAATTTAGTAGGGAGGAGGAAGTTGCCATTCCCCAAAGATCTGCATTAAATGAAGAGAGTTGGATGCACATCTGTAACGGATGTAACTTACTATGTTCCCAGCAAATTTGATGACTCTAGCGCAGCAACTGAAAAAGATTTAATATTTTGGATTTTAGATATTGGGTTGTATAAGTGACCGTGGCATTCAACTCCTTTCATTGAATGCTGGAATGATGACTTCCGCCTCCCTACTGAATTTTGTGACTCTTGCTTTAAAACTGGCAAAGATATATGCATTGCCGGTTTCCGGGGCATAGCCATTTGTTTTGGGCCGTGGCATCTAGAGCTTTGATGCATATCTGTGTCACATCTCAGCATTTATCTTTATACCAAATTTGGTGGCTATAGCTTCAAAACTGTAGAAGATACAGGCGTTTTTGTTTATAATTGGAGGGGCTAGGGGCGGAAGAGGTGGGCGTGGCATCCAAACTTTTGATGCAGTATACTGGAGAATGTCATCGGCTATCTTGCCTTCAAATCTGGTGACTTTAGCTGCTAAAATGTGGGATATACATATATGTATTTTATTTGCAATTTGCAATTCGAGGTGTATCGACTTGTTATCGATTTTCCAGGCCCCCTGAGGTCGTTAAGGCTCGAAATTCAACACTTTGTCTGAGGAAGACATGTACCATGATATTTGCAAGGTTGCAAGGATCTAGCGGTAATAGCGGTATAAAAACGAACTTATAAAAAAAAAGAAATATTCTCTTAAGGGAAATGGAAAGTTCTTTATATGAATTCTTTAAATGTAGTGTGCAGAAAACTGTTTCGTATAAATATACAAGGTCAACCAAGGTGGAATTGTGTGACAGTGGGCTCGAGAGTGTGCATTCTCGCTATGCTCGGTTCTAGCTCGTCAGATCGACCGAGGTTCTTTCTTACACAACTGCACTGGTTACGCTGACACATCAAAATTATAATGCATATATTATTACTACAAAGAAAAGATATAAAAGATAATGAATCTCAATCGGTAATCTCAAGAATTGGCCAGAACTTATTGATAAGACTGAGAGAGAGAAGGAGGTGTTGGTTCTCTTTTCTTCTTAACCCACCCGACCATGACAACTGCATGAAGACTCCCTATGTTAAAGGTTTTATTCTATTATTATCTTTTGTCGTTCATTCACACTTCAGACAAAAAAAAAAAAATTTATATTAAATCCATTATATTCTTGATCATATTATTATTTAGCAAAATGTTATTAGAGACTCTATCATACACTCCGCGTCATAGGTTAGACGCACCAAATGTTTTTTTCAATAATCTGTTCTATTCACTATTGGGCATGCATTACATGTCGAAAATATTTTTCTTATCAAAGTTCGAATCTTGTTCGAAAAAAATTGCTTTTGGTTGGTTGATTCGCGCAACCATAACGGTGCTTCGAAGTTTCTAGAAATTGCTATTGAAACACGTGCATTTTCTGTTGGTCTTTGAAATAGACGCACTTTGCATTTGTTAGTCTTGTGATAACTAAAAATAAAGAAATTGATTATTTACCAGCAATTTCTAAAGAAAAAATAGGAAAAGCTGCTACTTTGAGCTTGTTGGAATGCCAAAAAATAGACTTTTTCCATGCCCAGGGTCTATCGAATTGAAATATTGCCAAACAGCTAAAGCGCAGCTCCAGAACTGTTGACAGATATTTAAGAGATCCAAAATCATATGGAAAAAACCTTAAAGGACGAAAAAAGGCACATACCCCACGAGCTGAACGTAAAAAAATACGAATTGCTTCCAATTCGACCAAGTCGGTAGCTAAAATTAAGGAATTAGCCGGAGTAAATGCAAACCTTTCAATTGTTCAGCGCACAATCAGAAGTACTCAACATCTTAAGCGTCTAAAGATTAAGAAAAAACCGCCTCTAAATTCTATACGCTAAGAAAATGCCTTCAATATGCGAAAGAACACATGGCGTAGACTGTTCAATCTGACACTCGATTCAATGATTGGCGTTCGGTGGTCTTTACTAATGAAAAACGTTTTAATTTCGACGGACCTGATGGCTTTCAATATTATTATCATGATTTACGAAAAGATGAGCTGTATTTAAGCCGCCATTACAGCCGAGAAGGTGGAGTCATGGTGTGGGGTGCCATCACTTTTTATGGTACACTGGATTTAATTTTTATAGATCAGAAAATGAACGGAGAGCGCTTCAAAACTTTGTTGGAATACGTATTTCCAAAGCTTAATGATCTCTTCGGACCCATCCCATAGATTTTACAACAAGATAATGCCTCGATTCATATCGCTCGAGTAGTGAAGTCGTTTATTGCCAGTCAAAACGTTAATATCATGACTTGGCCACCTTATTCTCCAGATCTTAACGTTATAGAAAATGTATGGGGCTGGCTTGCGCGGAAAGTTTACGAAGGAAGAAAGCAATACGAAGATAAGGATAAGATAAGAAGATAAACACTAACTGATGCAATTCAACGTGCCTGGAGCGAGATTTACCTAAGCTACATAGACTCCCTGTAACATTCTATGAAAGTCCGGATTTATGAAGTTATTTCTAACAAGGGAGGCAGTACTCATTACTGAAATCATTTTTTTTTTCGTTTTCTAATGAATATAAGATTCACAATATCTTAAATTAATTTTGAATATAAGCTACTTTTTTTTCAATTAATTAATTAGTTTTAATGCGTCTATTCTAGTGACCAAGGAAAAAGTACCTTATTTAGCACAGCTTTAAGAAACTGTTTAAAAAACATTATTTTGCCAAATTTGTATACTTCTTCAAATTATATATGTACTTAAATTATCATTAAATAACCAAGGCTTTTGCATACCAACTTTTACCAATTCTTTCAAAATAAAAAGTTATATCTCAAATTGGAATGCAGTTACGAGTGCGTCTAACCTTTTGACGAGGAGTGTATATTAAACTAATTAGTTGTTCTATAACGTTGCGATGTCGTCGCTGTTCTTAATATTCCAAACTTAATCATACATATATTAGGACCTAACCAAAATATCGGTAAAGCCATAGCGAAATCAAATTTACATTAAACAAATTGTGTAAATATTAAGCAAGTACATATTGAACTCACTTTGATCCTTTAAAAGGTTACTCTCTCAAGAAAATATATGATACCATTCCATCGTTGTTTTCTTTGTTTCAAGTAGACTTGATGTGGTTATTGTCACAAAACTCTAAATAAAATTGATTTTAAACAAATGTCGTTAATCATTTTTAATTTCTTTCTAAAGCATAAGATCACGATATAAAAATACACATAAATGTATAGAAACTCAATTTACTTTACATCATAAGAAAGTTAAGGGGGTATTCTGGTTTAGAAGACCGAATTTTAGAGATATTTTTGGACGCGATAAAAAAAAAAAACAAAAATTATTTTTACTATCCATTTTTTTGTAAGCTTTTTATTGATATTTTAACAATACAAAACAATTATAACATTAAAAAAAATTAAATTTCAAAAAACTGCAGATCGACGAAGTGGGGACTGATTGAAAAATGGCTTGTCCTGGTGTGCAGGATATAAATCCTTTCCGTGACCTGATATGGAAATCAATTAATGATTTGTAAAGGTGATGGATGTAGTTATCGCACTACGAAGAGTTTTTGAAAAAAAAATTTTTTTTTACAAAATGGCGGCGGTTTGAAAAAAAAGTTTCAAATTTCTCCTATTTTTTTGTCTTTCGGAATTTTTTAAAAATACAAAAAAAATAATTTTCATTAAAACTCTTCGTAGTGCGATACTATGATGTATAAAGAAGCTCTTGTACCTGTAAAAGGTGTGTGTGTGTAATGTTAGCATCCAGTACAAACTGACTGCTTAAATGTTGTCGCAACTGGCACTTGTAACCAGGTGGACTACGGAGAAATAATGAATGCTTCTTTAAGTTGTAAGAATACACTGATTTTATTAAGGTTAAAGTCACAATATTTATAGGTAAAAATTGCTTAGCTTAGAGGTGTGTGTTGTCAATTAAAATTAGGTTAATGTGTGTTCAGCAGTTGCATGAAATGCAGACTAGCATATTTCGCAACTACCGGGTTGGCTGACCGTTACTATTGCGACACATATTGTACAATGTGCAGTCAGCAATATTCTGTGTGATCAGCAATAATTTGGTATTGTTTACAATTTATTGTGTCAGTAGGTTTGGTATTGTTTACAATTTATTGTGTCAGTAGGTTTTGTGTACATAGTTAAGTAAAATGCTAACTGTGTTACAATTTGTTCTTAAGTTACGTATGCGCACAAACATTCTCCCGGGCGTTGAAACGGTGTTCAACCATCATCTAGATCCAGCGTAAATCGTCTTGGGGATGCTGAAGGTTCGGACGGGTTGACTGCTTCGTTCCTGGTGGCTGTGGGTGGACAAGTCCATCGTCGTTGCGTCCGCATTGCATATGCACATAGTAGTAAAACAGATACCGCTAAAGCAGCGTAAGCGGCTATGTGATGATGTTGGACCGAGCTTATTTGGTTGGGCAGCTCTTCTTTATTGAGTGTTGCCAACTTCACCTGTAGGTCGTCCAGCTCCTTGTCGTTTTGTGCGTTGAACTCCGAGATGTCGAGAGTTGTCTCTGATACCTTTGTGATGTTTGGCTTGATAATGTCACCAAAGCGGGCGTAGCTTTGTCTTATTTGACTCGTGACAGTGCCAAAGGTACTGATGCTAATGTCTGCGTTCCGTGCAGTACAGCCAGATGATAGCGTTAGTAGTCCGCTGTTTTGTAGCTGGATAGTTGACGCTATTCCGCTGCATACGGCTTGTAGTTCCATCGCAGAATGTGTTGCGAAGATCCAATTGTTCGGCTGTTGTGTTTTTTCCCATACCATTTTGGTTGTTCTGTACGTTATTTGACACGTTGTTGGTGTCTTGTTGGTAAACAGTTGAAATTCACATCGGTTGTTAACATCAAATACAGCTTGATGATCAAAGCATATGTATTTTTCGCTGGGTAATGTACGGCAGCGTTGTAGATCATCTTGTGTAAGTCCCATGAATTGGTCCCTGTGGTTGTTTACACCTATAATAGGTGTTTTTAGCTCGAACAATCTCCAACTAGTTGTGTTCCATACTGGAATTGGCACCATATTAAACAGCTCGAGTATTGATGTTGACACTAGGGGTAATATTACTCTGAATATCACATGAGTGTCGGTGGCTGTGCCTTCTGCTCGCATAATTCTGTAAAGTTGAATCACATTGGATGATGTCACGGGTACCATTTGATCTGGTGGCAAATGATCCCGTATTTGATCCAACTGCTCCCTCAATTGTTTAGGGGATACCAACATTGGGCTTATTGTGTGGTGGCGAACTCCAGTTAGTACGTCCAATATTTCGGATTGCATACGCTGAAGAGATGTTGCTAGCAATGTCAATTGAGTTGTCAATGCCAAGTAGTTTTCTGTAAGACGTGCGCCCGTGTACTTTCCTCTGCTTTGGCTAATGGCAGCTACTTGTTGTTCAAGTAGCCTGAGACGCTTGTCCGAGGTTGTCCTTGTTTTCTTGACAACATTAATGGTTGAGTCGAGTACAGAGGTTTGATTTTTCAGCAGTGTTAGTAGAAACTCCTCGTTATTTTGCACCTTCTTTATGACCTTAGTCATTTTGTTAGCATAGTCTGAGTCTAAAACTCCAAACAGACTGTTCGCAATATTACCCACTGCGTCAAATGGGGAGCGGCGTTTCCGAGTATGTTGCATGAGACCGTTAGCCATTTGTAACTCATCATACAAGTGTCGATAGTGCTGTGATATTGCGTCACATGTATGGTTGTTGTTTAACTCTGGGCATATGTACTGGAACTCCTTGATGCCTGAATTAAACGTGTTCATGTCTCTCCAGTATGGATCCAATTCATAGTAAATAACTATTGTCCAGTCGGATATCGCTCTCATCGTTGTGCCGATTTTTTCATAATATACTCCTGGTTTCGTGTCGAACCTTGTCACCGATACTGACTGTGCTAGTACCAGAGGTAGCATTAGAAGCAGAACTAACAAGGAGGAGGTTATAGTAGGTGACGTTAACCGTCTTCGCTGAGCAGCTGGCGTATCCCTTTTATCCGTATCCTCTTCTTCCATACTGGGTCGTTTTTTGGCCGTTTCTTCTGGAAAGATCGGCGCCAGCCTGTTGATGGCGTGCTTGTAAATGCCGGAGGCGGTCTTTACGTCAACCACGCGTACATGGTTATCCAGTCCTGGATATATTTTTATGATGCGTCCCATAGGCCAGCTCATCACCGGTATGTTGTCTTCTTTGATAAGGACCAACATGCCTTTCTTAATATTTGGATTAACGGTTTTCACTTGTGTCTGGCTTGAAGCTCTTGCAAGTATTCCTCTGACCATTGCTTCCAGAATCCTTGCTTAATTCTGGATACTAATTCCCAACGTTTCAGTAGGGATTTCTCATCGCGGTCGGCGTTGACATCAGGTGGAGCCGTTAGCGTTTCACCAATCAGGAAATGTGCTGGGGTGAGAGCTGTAGTGTCCGTAGGATCATTTGACATCGGGGTTATTGGGCGTGAATTTAAGATAGCTTCGATTTCGACGATCACCGTGTTAAGTTCTTCAAATGTGAGGGTGGCAGTGTTGGTTGTCGTTACCAACAATCGCTTTGCCGACTTGACTGCAGCTTCCCATAGGCCTCCAAAGGATGGCGCTCGTGGCGGGATGAATTTGAAGGCAACTTGTTTCTTGTTGCAGTGACTAATGATCTCTGCTTGTGCCTTCTCTCCAAAAATAGTTGATTCCAGTTCCTTCAGCTGGTTGTTCGCTCCGACGAAGTTGGTTGCGTTGTCACAATGTATTGTTTGACATTTGCCACGGCGGCTTAAGAAGCGTCGCAAAGCTCCCAAAAAGGCGCTTGTGGTTAGATCGCTTACCAATTCAAGGTGAACCGCCTTTGTAGAGAAACAGCAGAATATGGCTATGTATGCCTTGTCTGGTCTTTTTCCTCGAAGTTTGTGGTGAATCCACACTGGTCCGCAGTAATCTACGCCTGTTGTCAGAAACGGGCGTGTTGGCGTTACTCGGTCGGCTGGCAAGTTACCCATAATTTGGTTCATTAATTTAGGCCTTGCCTTGTTGCATATCACGCAGTTGTGAATGATATTCCTTGACATTGTTTTGTCGTTGAGGATCCAATATTGTTGTCTAGCGGTTGCTCGTAAGGCTTGGGCACCGCAATGCATATTGTCTTCATGCAGATCTTTTAGTAGCATTTTTACTATTGGATCATTGTAGGGTAGCAAAATCTGGTGCTTTGCATTGTACGGGAGTGGCGCTTGATCCAATCTGCCACCAACTCGTATAAGTCCGTCGGGTCCTTGTATTGGGGACAGCGATGAAATGGAACTCCTTTTTCCACCATGTTGTGACGCTGCAACGTTTTTAGCTCAGCAGCAAATTCCACTTGTTGTATTGTCCGTAAGATTACGTTGCGAGCGTGATTCAATTCCTCGATGCTTAGAGTGACAGTTGCTGATTTGGACCCTTTGTAGCAGAAGCGTAACATGTAAGCCACAATGCGTTGTAATTTGTGAAACGAATGGCTGTGTCTACAATTATACAATTCTTCACCTAGTGTAGATGGAGATATTGCTAGACTTATATGTATCGTTTTCCTTTCTAGATTGCTGGGGCTGATACTGGGTAAGGCTGACCATTTGTCTGGGGAGCCATGCAGAAATAGTGGTCCATACAACCATAAGTTGTGCTCGTGTAGTTTCCGCGCCGATATTCCTCTTGAGAGTACATCTGCCGCGTTGTTGGCCGATGATACATGCCGCCATTGAGTCTGGCTTGTCAAAGCCTGAATCTTTGCTATCCGGTTTGCCACAAATGTATGATATGTGGCGGCAGCTGCGTTGATCCATGAAAGAACCACCGTAGAATCTGACCAAAAGTATCCTGGTACCGTGTTGCTGTCGAGGCCTAGATCGCGTCGAACCCTTTCAGCAAGCTCTGCACCCAATAGTGCAGCACAAAGTTCCAGTCGAGGGAGTGACTGCTTTGCTGTTGGAGCCACTCGAGACTTTGAACATAGTAGTCGTACAGATATTTGTTTGTTTCTGTATGTTGCGCGTACGTATACTGCTGCGCCATATGCACGTTCAGACGCATCCACAAAGACGTGCAATTCTTTTCTAATTGGAGTCTTACCATCATAAACGTGCCGTGGGATTTGCATTGAGTTCAGACTCTGCAAGTCGTCTCGATACTCCTTCCATTCATTTTGAAGACTTGTTGGTAACTCGTCGTCCCAATCAATCTTTAATTCCCAGAGGCGTTGCATGAAGATTTTTGCCTTTACGACGACTGGAGCAAACAAGCCTAACGGGTCGAAGATCTGTGCCAGCTCCGAGCAGACTGCACGTTTTGTAATGACAGTTGCTGCACTGCTGTGAGTTCGACCGCCAAGTTGATCCGTTTTGGGCATCCAAATAAGGCCCAATGTTTTTTCACTGTATGGTTCCAGTGTTTCTCCGAGTTGTACATCGTTTACTGTGTCTTCCTTGGGGATTCCCTCCAATATTTGTGCATTGTTTGAGCACCATTTTCGCAGCTTGAATCCCGATGGCTGAAGAATTTTGTTTAGTTCTTGTTGAACTTGTTTCGCTTCTGCGATTGTATCGGTGCCGGTCAGGCAATCGTCTACATAAAAGTCACGTTGTAGTGCCTTTGCACCCATCTGAAGACTTTCCATGTGCTTCTTGGCCAAATGATCCAAACATTTTATAGCTAAAAATGGTGCGGATTTTGTGCCATATGTGACTGTTTTCAGTCGGTAGTATTTTATTTCCTCCGACGAGCTGTTTCGTCATACAATCAGTTGATGAAACTGATTTTCCGGATTGATCCATACCTGACGATACATCTTTTCAATGTCAGCCGTAAACACATATCTATGTGTTCTGAATCGTAGTAGAATAGACATAAGATCGCTTTGCACCGTGGGGCCAGCATGCAGTATGTCATTCAGCGATTTTCCAGTAGATGTTTTGCATGAAGCGTCAAATACAACTCGTAGTTTTGTAGTAGTGCTGTCCGGCTTCAATACGCAATGATGGGGGATTACGTAGTGATTTTTAGGGATCTGTTTCGGCGACACTTGTTTCATGTGTCCCAGTTTCTCATACTCCGCCATGAACGCTGCGTATTGCTTCCACGTGTCTGCGGAGGTTCTGCGTTCTAACGAAATGAACCTTTTGGTCGCAATCTCCATGGACTCTCCCAGGGCTGAACAATGTTCAGAAAATGGAAGTTTCACGATGAATCTGCCGTCTACCGCCACTTGTAGGTGTTCTAGGAAGTGCTTCTCACAATGCGCTTCAATTGGTGTTCGGTGTTTTTCTGATGTATCCAAGCTATTCAATGTCCAGAATCGTTCCATTAATTCATTTGTTTCCTCGTTGGTTGCAGATGCGCAGATGGCTGACGACTTACTTGAAGCATTAACTTTTCCAGCAATGATCCAACCGAACTCAGTTTTTTGCATCATTGGACCAGACTGGAACATTTTGTGTTGCTGTGGGAGCAGTATTGAAAAACAGTGCTCTGCTCCAATTAACATGTCGATTTTGCCTGGTCTGTTAAAGTTTGGATCCGCAAATGGTAAATCGCTCGGCATGTCCCAATCAGCAGTGTTGATTGACTGGGCAGGTTGATCCGAAATTATATGAGGTAATACGAATGCTTCCAATCGCATCGTAAAATCGCTGTGTAGTGATTTAACAAGGACATTCACTCGAGCCTTATGGTTGCGTGTTCAGATCACGTCGGGGTCACCAAAATGTACCTGTAAAAGGTGTGTGTGTTTAATGTTAGCATCCAGTACAAACTGACTGCTTAAATGTTGTCGCAACTGGCACTTGTAACCAGGTGGACTACGGAGAAATAATGAATGCTTCTTTAAGTTGTAAGAATACACTGATTTTATTAAGGTAAAAGTCACAATATTTATAGGTAAAAATTGCTTAGCTTAGAGGTGTGTGTTGTCAATTAAAATTAGGTTAATGTGTGTTCAGCAGTTGCATGAAATGCAGACTAGCATATTTCGCAACTACCGGGTTGGCTGACCGTTACTATTGCGACACATATTGTACAATGTGCAGTCAGCAATATTCTGTGTGATCAGCAATAATTTGGTATTGTTTACAATTTATTGTGTCAGTAGGTTTGGTATTGTTTACAATTTATTGTGTCAGTAGGTTTTGTGTACATAGTTAAGTAAAATGCTAACTGTGTTACAATTTGTTCTTAAGTTACGTATGCGCACAAACAGCTCTGTTTAAAATTTCAAGTGAATCGGTTGAGTAGAACTTGAGATATCATGCACACCGTTCCTAGAAAAGTAGTAACGAGAAAAACGAGCTCAAAGTTTGAGGACTAGTCGCGCGAAGTCGGAGTCGTTTACACAAAATGAGCTGTAACTCCGAAAATAATTCGAATTTCGAAAAATCCTTTTAGGGACATTTTCTTGAAGGGTTATACAGAAAAATATGAAAAAAAAAAATCAATTTTTTCCAATTTCTAAACAAGAAAGTAAGCACAAAGAGCTTAGCAACCGTAAAGAGAGGTACAGCTGAGAGAAACTTTAAGTCACCAGCATGCTGCAGCATAAGCTTACACACTCAAAAAAAAAGAAGATAATTTGAGTTAAACGCGATATTATTATTTCATTGCCGTAATGTACTACACTTAGCTTAAATAAATATTAAGTGGTGGTGGTGGTCACTCTCGCACAGCAATTTTCCAATCGCTTATTTACAGAAGATTCTCTTATTTTGTTTTATGATTTAACTTTATTTGATATGGCTTTGTCTAGTTATATCAATGCGCAATGCAGTTGGAAGCTGTACTTTAATTAAATCACTATACACGTGTTTTATTTTGGAGATGTACGTCTGCTTGGTTCGATTTATCTTATTGAAATGATCGCTCACGCTTTTGCCAAGATTAGCCTAGGATCGAATAAGCTTTCGAGTTAACAGGGCTTGGGATAAGCGTAAGTGGCAGATTAAAACCCGACAAACGAACTTTGGCAAAAGCTTTTGCCGCTTTAAGTAGTTGAGACTTGTGCAATGTATGAAACTGCAGTATTTTGCTTACGTTGCTTACATGAGTGTATTTTTGCGTTGATTGTATGTTTACTTTTTGGCCACTGCAGCACAGATAATGCAACAACACCAGTTCGTGGTCCCTTTTTCTGAAGACGATATACTATCTACGGTTTCCCTTTACTTGTTGTATGTCTTTCAAAAGGAAAACTCCTAATTTCTTTCTTCGTACTTCGCATAACTCCTAATAGAAGGGACACCGTTTCTTAACTACTTTTGCATGTACACCAAGTAAAAACGTTGCAGTCGGACGCAACCGACTGCGATATACTTTGATACCAGTTTACATAGCTGTGTTAAGGATTCTGGGTGCAATTGGCAAAATATATGGTAGTTTTGGGTATAAATATCAGGCAGAAGGGGTAGGCGTGACAAACATATCTGTGGCGGATGGCACCTTCTATCCCCCTACCAAGTTTGGAGACTCTAGCTCAATAACTAACAAAGATATGTTAAAACAAGTAAGAAGGCTCTAGTCGTGAAATCCCGAATAGGACATACCCTTAACCCGATACTTAACCATTACAGTTACAAGCATATTAAATCAGTGACCAATATGACCAAACTTCAAAATGCGATATCTCCGGTATTTCTGAACCGATTTTGATCAAATTTTTTTAAATGTTCATTACTTTATCCGTAGCTTCAAACCTCTTTCAAGATTTTGTTATCGATCACATGTGTATATCGGAAACCAGAAATGTTATCGAAAATTTAAAGCAAACTTGATCTGCTCAGGGTATAGGAGAGCTTAAGTTTCAAGTTTGAAGTCTCTAGCTTTTATAGTCTCTGAGATCGGCGCGTTCATACGGACGGACAGACGGACAGACAGACATGGCTAGATCGACTCGGCTGTTGATGCTGATCAAGAATATATATACTTTATAGGGTCGGAGATGCTTCCTTCTGTCTGTTACATACATTTGCACAAAACCATTATACCCTTATTTACCCATTTTATGGGTTAAGGGTATAATATAGGGGGATTTCGAAATTGTCTGCCATTCCGAAAGTCTTCGAAAAACTTATTTGCTCTCAATTGCAGCACTCATGTAGTGCAATTATGTCGCCTTATCAACATGGTTTCGTAAAGCGTAGATCTACTACCACCAACCTTCTACAATTTACATCGCTTGTTATTAAAGGATTTCAAAGCAAAATGCAAGCTGATGTCATTTATACCGATTTTAGAAAGGCATTTGATTCTGTTAGTCATTCACTTTTGCTTCATAAATTAAACATTATTGGGGTCCCAACTAACCTCCTTTCATGGCTTTCCGAGTACTTGTGTGGCCGTACACAAAAAGTTGTCTTTAAATCATCTGTCTCTAAACCAAATTATGTAACATCTGGTGTCCCCCAAGGTAGTCACCTTGGGCTTTTATTATTTAATCTCTTTTATTATGTTTATCCTATAATGAACCTTCTTTCAGTAACTTACTACAGTCTGATCTTAGTGCACTATCTGATTGGTGCAACTTTAACCAACTTAATTTAAATTGTTCTAAATGTAAAGTAATGTCTTTCTGTAGAAGTACTCCTCATACTGCTCAGTACTTGCTTGATGGCTCACCACTCGATTGCGTATTAGAAATGAAGGATTTGGGTATTATTCTTGACCCAAAATTAAAATTTGATTCTCATATATCGTGCATGGTTAATAAAGCCATCAGTGTCGTTGGTTTCATCAAGCGGTGACCGAAAGAGTTTAACGATCCCTACACTACTAAAACACCTTATACATCCCTAGTGCGTCCCATCCTTGAATATGGATCTTGTGTGTGGTCTACGCAATACAGGATTCATCAGGATAGAATCGAATCTGTTCAGAAGAAATTTCTTTTATTTGCACTTAGAAGTTTTAACTGGGTTCCCGGTGTTGATTTGCCTTCGTATTCAAGTAGACTTCTATTAATTAACCTTCCTTCTCTTTTAAACCGTAGAACTATGCATGGAGTTTTATTTGTTACTAATCTGCTCAATGGTGAAATCGACTCACCCATTTTATTAAGTCAAATAAACTTAACTTTCCCTATTAGATCTTCTCGTAACTTTGTACCTATTAACCTTGATCGTTGCTCTACCAACTTTCTAATGCATGAACCGTTTCGATTAGTGTGCGCAGACTACAATAAGATGTTTTCACTTGTTTCCTTTGAGTCCTCCATTCCCATACTAAAAAGATCCATTCTGCTTTACTTATCTAGTCATAGTCCCTGATCTTATGATCTTATTGGGTTTTTCTGGGTTTTTCCCAATCCTTGCAACAATTGTTGGATCATGAAATTTTTGTTAACATTTTAATATTTTATTTTAATTTTTAAACTTTTTCATTTCATTTCAGTTTGCTTACTGATTTAATTTTAAATTTTGTTCATTAATCTTAAACATTTTTGTATCATAAGCTTTATTTTTTAATTTGATTTAATTTCAATTTTTATGTCGACTGATATTAGTTGACAATAAATAAGTGGGCGTGACATCCAAAATTTTAATGCACAAATGTTACGGATGTCACTAACAATGTTCCCACCGAATTTGGTGATTCTAGCGGAAAAACTGGCGAAGATACATACATTCCAGTTTTTATTTGGGCGGTGGGGCATGTACCGTTGTTTGGGGGCGTGGAATCCAAATTTTTGATGCATATCAGTATCAGATGTCAGCATCTACCTTTCTACCAAATTTGGTCGCTATAGCTTCAAAACTGTAGAATATACAGACATTTTTGTTTATTATCGGAGGGGGACTGTCCGTCCGTCCGGATGCCACGCCCCCAAACAACAGACCATGCTCCATTGCCCTAAAAAAACATTAATTCATGTAACTTTGCCAGTTTTTAAGCTAGAGTCACCAAATGTTGGGCATATTGTTAGTGACATTCGAAACAGATCTGCATTTTGGATGCCACGCTCACTTATACCGCCCACCTCTATATATTTCTCAGTTTTTGCACAAGACTCTCCAAACTTGGTAGGGGGATAGAAGGTGCCATCCGTCACAGATATGCATCACAAATTTGATTGTCACGCCCACCCCTTCTGCCTGATATTTATACCCAAAACCCCCATATATTACCAATTGCACATAGAATCCTTAACACAGCTATGTAAACTGGTATCAAAGTATATCATAGTCGGTTGCGTCCAACTGCAACGTTTTTACTTGTTATCTATTCACTTTGTCGGCATAAGTTTTGTTAACGTTTTTCTTTGCTCTTTGTCTGGCTACTTTTAATATAAATTTACATCGTCGTTCAGCAAGTCTAAATTTCTCAAAAGCGCGGAATCTTTGCAGTTTAAGACCAGGCTCTGGCCGAAAGCAAGGCGAATAGCCGGTACTCCGGTGCCATGTTATTGCGTGAAGATAAGCACCCCAATTGGTGATAATCTGTACCAATATAAGCACGTGTGGATGCTAGAACAAAATTATTTAACCTCTCATTAGCATAAGCTTGAGGCGAACAAATAGCTGTGCGATGTGTAATACCAAATTGCGTCAAGAAAGCTTCATACAAACTGGAACGAAACTGCGAACTGTTATTACAAAGAATAACTTTTGGAACGCCAAAAATATAAAATATGTTGGTATCTAAATAATTACATATTTTTAAAGCAGTAAAGTTGTTAAGTGGACTTAGGAAATGACAATTGGTGTGTTGATTGACGACTAAAAATAAACCAATATTACCGTTATTAGTCCTGTGGCAGGCTTCCAATAAATTTATATATAGTTTTTGAAAATGCCTTTCCGAACTAAGGTGTTTTTACAACGCTGATCTTAAAACGATGTTCGGGCTTTTATTATTATTATTATTATGAAGTGGATGTCTTTGCACTGCGACCACCTAGATCTATTGTGCCCTCTTCCTAGTGTGTGAGCTACAGCTCCCCGTACAGTGCGATCGATCGCAGAAACGCGTTGATGTCGCCTGGACGGAGAGCCCTCATCTCCTCAGAATTAAGTGAGACCCGCCGGAGCTGAGATAATCTCAGCCGAACTATGGCCGGGCACTTTTCTAGTAAATGCTTTGGAGTTTTGTTCCCCTCCAGAAGTGCCTATGCAATCTACAGTGTCCTGTCAAGAAACCTGTGACAATCCGAAGAGATACCTTGCACAGCTTCAGACAGTCCTCAGTCCTCATCTTGTTGTAGTTACCTATAAGCCTTTTACTCTGTCTCGCCCCCTGCGAGCACAGCCAGAAGTTCTTAGTAGCAGACCAGAAGTCAGAGCGGCTGCTCTGCTCGATGACACCAGGGCCCAGCCCACAGAAAGGTTCCGGCCCGCAGAAAGGAGTGCTTGTCCCCTTCCTGGCCATTTGGTCTGCTACCTCATTGCCAGGAATTCCCACGTGCCCAGGGACCTAATAGATGGTGACTATATTATTAGCCCCCAACCTGTTAAGTGTTTCTATACATTGCCAAACCAGCCTTGAAACAATTTTATATGCACCTAGTGCTTTTATTGCTGCCTGACTGTCTGAAAAAATGTCAATGTCTCTGCGATCGTATCCTCTGTCGATGTTGAAGGCGGCACATCTCTCTATTGCGAGTATTTCCGCTTGAAAGATACTAGTAAACTTGCCAAGGGGTTCATGGTATTTGAGTCGAGGTCCGCAAACTCCGGCCCCAGCCCCCTCCTCTGTAAGTGAACCGTCCGTGTACCACCTAATAGCATGTGTTTTCACATTATAGGTAGTTGACAGGCTGGTCCATTCTGCCATGTTGCTAATCTCTATATTAAAGAGCTTGCTAAAGCTGAATTCCGCCATCTACGCATCCTGTGGATAGTCTGAAAGTAAGCCTGTGGCTCCTGCAGCCAATCCGGTTGCTAATGCTCCCGTTGATCTCATATGATTTCTGCTTGAGTTGTGTTTTATGTATATGTGCAGCGGTGGAAGCCCTAGTAGAACGTGTAGAGCCGTGGAGGGTCAGGTGCGCATTGCGCCCGAGATGCACGAGCAGGCAAGCCTCTGGAGTTTACCCAGTTGCTTCCTCGAGCCTTCCCGGTCCATGCATCCAGCTTAGACCACTGCTCCGTAGCACACCATGGGCCTCACCATAGCAGTATACATCCACATCAGAATCTTAGGTGAAAGCCCCCAGTTTTTCCCCGCAAAAGTTTTGCAGCTCATCAGGGCAAGGGTCACCTCCGTGGACAATGGTATAATTGTACCCCCAATGATTATAGGTCTAATAGACTTAAGCTTGTACCGATTTGTGAATGCAAGTATTGTGGTTTTTGCTGGGTTGATGCTCAGCCCCACGTCCCTACTCCCTAAGTTGAAGGCCCAAGGTGACTCTATCACATAGTGTGTTCTCGTAATTCCATTTACAGATAATGGTTATGTCATTAGCATAGCCAAGACACCGAAATCCATTATCCGTAAGCTTAGCTAAGAGATCGGCTACCACCAGACTCCAAAGGAGAGGTGATAGGACACCATCTTAAGGACAGCCTCTGGTGGTTTGTGCTCTAATCGTCGAGTTACTGACGGTAACCTCTCCTATGCGAGAATCCAGAAATTGGCCTAACCAGAACGTGATTCTCTGATTGAGCTCTGACCACCATGTCATGCGCCGTGTTGTTGCAAGCGGCCCCTATGTCCGTAAAGGCGCAGAGTGCGACCTCTTGTGGTTATACAGACTTCTGAAGAGTGTTCACTAGGTCAAGCAGAGCTGACTCCGTTGACATCCCTGCCCTGTACGCATGCTGATGTGCATGTAGTGGCATTGCCACTAGGTGCACCGATCTGATGTGATTGTCTACTATCTTCTCGAGAGTTTTTAGCAGAAATGAGGTAAGGCTGATTGGCCCGAAGGATTTAGAAAGAAACGGGTCCTTTTTCCCAACCTTCGGGAAGAAAATCTCCCTCGCCGTCCTCCACGCCATAGATATGTACCCTAGGGCAATGCTTCGTCGGAAGACTCTGATTAGGAAAACTATGAGAGGGTCTATGCCCTTCTGTAAGTGGATGGGAAGGATGCCCTCAACCCCCGGGGCTTTATAGGGACTGGTGTGCCGATTGCCCATCTGATCCTATGCTCAGTTTTGTAATGGTCTTATATGGTGGGAAATGAGTTTGCAAGAAAAGTTCAGCCTTCTCTACCTCATTGTCCGTGAAAGTCCCATCTTGTCTTTTAAGGCAAAGTTCCGAGAGCACTTTCCCTTTCGAGATGGCTTTGAACACCCTAGCAGCGGGCGTGGCCTGCTCTAGAGTGGAACAAAACTTCCTGAAATGATCTCGTTTGCTATTACGTATCTCCTTGTTATACTCAGTAAGCTTCCTGTTATAACAGTCCCAATTGTTTAGCTGCGTTAAACAGCTTCCTAGCCTCCACCCGAAGAAGTCCTAGCTTCTTAGTCCACCATGGATTTTCCCAGCTAGATTTTATACTCTTTATAGGACAGCTTGAATGATATGCATCCAAGATAGTCTCACCCACATCTATAGATAGCTGCTCAATCTCTTTCTGTAAGGAAACTCTTTTACTACAGTTTAGCCTGCTCAGATTGATTCCCAGACAGGACTGATATTGTTGCCAGTCAGTCTGCCGAGGATTTCTGATGTCCTTACTAAAACTCAGATTACTGCATATGTCGAATAGGATAATCCTATGGTCCGACAATGAAGGTTCATTGGAGACTCTCCAGTTGCGAGCCAATCTGGAGCCTCCATCATTGCCAAAGGTGATATCTAACACCTCGGCCCTGCTTTTGGTAACAAACGTAGGTTCTGCCCCTACGTTGAAAATGGTAAGTACGGCGACGCCACCACGATACTCCCGCGCTCTCCAGTGATCAGCACTGTTTCTAGATCTTTAGTGAGAAATTTAGAAAGACATAGAAAGTTAATATTCTTCCGTACCAAGATGCATGCTCTTGGCGATGTCTCTCTAGCATCCGCAATAAATGTTGCACTTACGTAGTTAAGGCCGCAGATCCTGAATCTGACGACCCATGGCTCCAACCTGGTGACCAACCTGCCGATGACAGCCGAGGCTGCCCTCGCGTGATGCAGGTTGATCTGTGCCACGCTGATGGTCTCCATCCCTAGAACTCTTCTTCACCCTCCGAGAGCGTCAGATATGTCTCTGACTGCGCCCTGGTGGGTGTCCGCACATCATCGGATGGCTCATCCTCGTTGGTGGTGTCACCATCTCCACGAACGTTTAGCTTTGACAGGTTTATTCCCTGATGGGAGGCCGAGTCTAGCTCGGCATCTATTGCCGCCAACGCTTCCACTTCCGCTGCGCTCTCTGGCGGACACTCATGAGCAGCCCAAACGATTTCACCACCGGCTCGCCAGCCGTTCGTGGCAGGAATACCGTTACGATGTTAGGCATCGGTATCTTATCTTTTCTACCAGTATCAGGCCTGTGCGGAAGTGTATGCCGTTGAAGTTTAGGCTTGCGGTATGGTCCTTCCTCATCTCCTCGACGAGGGCAAGCTCCACCGCCGACAGCTCCTCTTTGGACAGAAGCCTCTTCGGGTGCTCAGACGCCATTATAGCCAAGATTGTACCCTTGGTTACACTGGCGTACGAGGCTGCCTTCGGACGCTTCGTGTCCATCAGGAATTACGATACCTTTGCGATTCGTCCTTTTATTAGCGTCATTGGGGGCCGCAGCAGGCGATGTCTGTTGCCATTGCCGCTCCTTCAATGAAAACAAGTTACCCGACTTAAAAGTTGTGGATAGCTATGTTAATAAAAGGACAAATGTTAATAGTGACAGCAATCCTCCAGTAAGTGACCCGTGGAAGCTATGGATTTCATTATCCTTAGTACCAGCCGTACTACAGGGCGCACACGACGCAACCACCGCTGCTCACTGTGGTATGTGTAAAACTGTGGAAAAACTGAAAAGCTATTTGTTTTGGCCACGAATGGTCAGCCAAAAATGAAAAGACATTGACAACTGTGAGATTTGTCGGACGACCAAAAACCCGAAGCCCCCTAAGCCAGGGTGTTACGTGGTCCGTGCCCATTGGTTGGTTTGCAGTCAGGAGTAATCGACTGTAATAGTACGGAGCCTCACCAATGCCGCCTCGGTGAGTATACCTGGCCCCGGCGTGTTAGTGGGGGCTATGACACGCCGGTACTACTTTCCCCCATACTCGTGGAACCAAATTTATTGAACAGCAAAAGATTTTAAAAGATATGCGTGGCCTAAACGCAGCTCAACTAGCAGAGCGGATGGAAGAGGCGGCTCTGAACATGGGTGGCAAGCTGACACCGCGCGGGGCCAGGCTCCCACTCGAGGAGTGTTGCCAAGCCAAAGGGCTCGTCCCCAAAGCAAGGCACCTCCAGAACCGTAGAGGTAAATATCCGATGTCGGATAGCCCTGCGGAGCATTGCCTGCAAAATTTTTGGCAGCTGCAGCTGTGCTACCGTTGTGCAATATCCGCAGACATCGCTGGTCTTGCATTTTACTGCTAACAACGTGTGATCAGGCTTTTGCTGGCCGATCGTGTTAACTTCTCCCCTGCTTAAATGAAGGACGTCCGTGGACTTCTTGAAACCGTCAATGATGACTTGAAGATCGTGCATAGAATAAAAGAACTTATCTTGGTGGTCCTATGAAATCGTCTAGACCTATTCTCAGACCTACCGAATGTACAAACAAAATTTCATTTAAATCGGTTAAGCCGTTAAGGAGGATTTTGGTAACGAAAACTGAAATTTAATATATATAGATCTAGAAAATTATTTTTATGTAAAAATTAAATGTGAGCCTGTTAAGGTAATATTCTTAAAGTATTCATTGATTATCTTCTGAAAATCATTTGAGACAAAAATTGAGGGGTTAATTATTCGGATTTGTATTTATGTGAGCGACAACATCAAAGCTTCGAGCTGGGAAATAATAATTCTTTTTCTGGAAAGTAAAGTTCGTATAAATGTGCTGTGTTGATCTGTTTAATTTATGCATTTTTTATAAATTTACTTACTGTAGATGAGTATAAGAGATGTTGTTTAGTACTGTCTTTATTTCTCCTGAGCCAGGGTTTTTATACCCTGACTCATGCATAAAATCATCCCTTAAGTCTAGCTTATCTATTTCTGAGTTTGTAAGTCTCAGCGTTGGTCTTAAATTATTATTATCTTATCGCTGAGTGTATAAGGTTCAGCGTGGCTATTTAAAGATTACAAACATGTGCGTTTCACTTACAGATGGTCTAGCTGCTAACTGCTAGTGCGTTAAGTACCATGCACGTGTGTAATTTTGTCAATATTTATGTCATATGTACTATGTGTTAGGATTTTATTTTTGTACCTGAGCACATATGTGCAGCATTGTTTATGTAACATATGTTATAGTTTATGTTCATGCCTGAACGCTTACTGTGTTTGTTAAGGAGTTTATCTGCTCTAGGGTCTTTGTGTTAATATTTATCTGCCTATTTTCCAGGGTGTCAAACCCGAACGAGTTTCGGTTCTGGTTCGGGTTCTGGTCCGGACCGAAACGATATTTAGGTACAAGGTTCTGTTTTGGTTTTCATTTATTAAGGTTCCCGGTTCGGGTTCGGGTTCCAGTTTATACAGGTTCTGTACCGGTTCCGTACCGCTACAAATTTTTTTTATATATTTATTATATACACTAGAAAAGCCTAACTGTTTTTTTTTTTTTTATAAGAAAAATCTTTTGTAAAATTAAATTAAATTTATTTTTATTATCTTTTACATATAAAGATTATGTTTATATTTTGATATAACTTGTTTTGTTAGCTGTATTAGTTGCATACATATTTCAATTGATATGTTATTAAGTTTGAAAACAATATGAAAAACAGAAACAAAAAATAAATACAAAAAAAAACTATACTCAATATGACCGATTTCTTTATTGTCAAAATACCTATGCCGACCAGTGTATGTATAAAGAAAAATGGAATGAGCGAAAAACCAACATAACGGTTTTTGGCTGTTGGTATCAGTTATGTTATGCGCTTGTAGCTTTTTCGGCAGAGTTCTTGCTTTGTAAAGAGAATTTCGCCCGGCATGTTGTACATATGTATGTATGTACATGCATACATCTAGAATAAAAAACGCGCCAAAACTGTTTTTGGAATGAGGCGATGCAGAATCAATGATAGCCAAATATAATACGTACATTCATAAATACTTGTGGTGTTTTTACTTCATTCGCACGCAACGCGGTAAAAATCAGTTGCCAGCTACTAATGCAAATAAAAAAAATTCAGAACCGAAACCGTACCGGTACAACGTTTTGGTTCTGGTATTTTTACCGGTACCAAATTATATTGGTTCCAGGTTCCGGGTTTTAGAATATCGGTTCCGGTACAGGTATCGGTTCCTTATTTGAATTGGTTCTTAGCGGTTCCGGGTTCTGGTTCTGGTTCGGTTTGACACCCTGCTATTTTCTGATTCTACGAGCTCTCTTTGGATGAATTTTAAATTTTGAAAATCATCGAAATCAGGCGTTTTGGCTATGAATTTTAATGCTGTGCCTAACAAGTTAATACTCCTAGCATGTCTATGGTGAACAATTGCCGTTTCTATGAGAGTCCTCATATGTTGTAAGTTTGTTTCGAATATCTGTCGCATGTGTGATTGCGGGAAATGTTGTTTTAGTTCTTCTGTTTCTTTTATAATTGCTGCGTACGAGGTCAGGTTAGTTGAATCTTTTAAGTTTAAGAAGTCTTCACAAATGGTAACATCTCAGGTAATGAGGTAGTTCGAGTTTGTGTAGTCGGTTTTCTTTGCCATTGCTGGAATGGCGAAAAGTAGTATTGTCCAAATCCTAGTGTGTCGATAACGGAAGAGAGGAAGAAAGGTAAGATTCATTGCGGTCACTTTAAATTATGTTTATGAACCACCCTCACTTTTATTAAGACTGTGGTCCCCAAGTCGGTTTTTATTGTTTTCTCAGTGAACAAAGTTGTAAGCTTATTTCCTAGTCTCCTGTCTGATTTTACTAGGACCTTTTCCCCCACATTGAAGTTTCTGTTCCGTCTTGTCTTGTTTAACCTTTCTCACTGTTCGTTTTGCGCGTTTAAGACCATACCTGTTAAGTTGCCATTAGAATTACTAATCAATTAAATTATTTTTGGAAAATAGTCGTAGTGATTAAATAGTTGGCTGGTGAAAAATTTATGATTATTTAATGATTACGATTACAAATAATCGAAAAGTAATGGAAAATTACCATAAATTATAAAAAATAATTGAAAATAATGGAAAATAATGATTTTAATATAATATTTTCCATTATTTTCCATTATTTTCTATTATTTTCCATTATTTTCCATTTTTTCCATTTTTCGACTATTTGAGACAATTTGGGAAAAACAAATTATTTTTAATGTTTGTAGGCCGATCTCGTACAGAAACATTGTTGTTATTAAATGTGATGTTGATATGAAATAATTTGTTTTTCTCAAAATAGTCTCAAATAGTCGAAAAAATGGAAAATAATGGAAAATAATGGAAAATAATGGAAAATAATGGTTTTAATATTTTATAATATTTTTAATAATTTATGGTAATTTTCCATTATTTTTCGATTATTTGTAATCGTAATCACTAAATAATTGTGTGAAACCGAAAATAATCGCAATTTAATAATTTTTCAACTTTAAAAGAAAAATAATCTAATTAATAATGACTACAATTAATAATCATCATTTAACAGGTATGGTTAATACTAGAGATGGGATCGGGAAAGAAATTGCTTCCCATCCCATCCCGTCCCGATATTGAATTTGCGTTTCCCATCCCGATTGTCCCGACAAATTTTGGGTCTATCCCGCGGGTCCCGATATTTTCCCGAAATTTTATTTTTCAAATATGTGTGTATATATATGTATGTTATGTATATATATTTTTAAATATAATTTTAATTTAAATTTAAATTTTTATTTAAAAACAATATTTTTTCAAAATTTTTTCTTAATAACCTCGTTCGTCTTTCTTCCAAAATTCTACTAGAGGTAGAAAAAACTCTTTCGCTGGTTTGGATGTTGCTATATTAAGCACTTGCCTCAACAGCATTTGCAACAATGGCAAATCATTGCATTCTTGCCAAAATTTCAAAATATCGCAATCTTTCTTAAATCTAATTTGCTTAATATAACTATTTATTTTTTTGGCAATTAATTGCAAAATTTCGACACGCCATAGCTGCAGCAATTATTGGAAAAGAGTGACCGAATTTCGTAATAAAGAAAATACATGTAAATGCTCCCATTTATTGCATTTGCGATATTTCGTGTCGCTACAAAATGCAATCGGTGGGTAATTTCGATAAAAACATAACTTTCATCGAGTACATTTTGTTTGGGTCCCGACAGGTTTACCGGGACCCGTGGGAATTTCGGGATCGACCACTTATCCCGACTTTCCCGGATTTTTTTAGAATCGTTCCCATCCCGCCCGATCCCGATAATTTTTTCGGGACCCGCGGGATTCCCGAAAATCCCGATCCCGACGCCCATCTCTAGTTAATACCATACCTGTTAAGTTGCCATTAGAATTACTAATTAATTAAATTATTTTTGCAAAATAGTCGTTGTGATTATTTAGTGGGCTGGTGAAAAATTTATGATTACTTAATGATTACGATTACAAATAATCGAAAAGTAATGGAAAATTACCATAAATTATAAAAAATAATTGAAAATAATGGAAAATAATGGAAAATAATGATTTTAATATAATATTTTCCATTATTTTACATTATTTTCAATTATTTTCCATTATTTTTCATTATTTCGACTATTTGAAACTATTTTGAGAGAACCAAATTATTTTCAATATCATAAAGTGCGCGGGTGGCTGCAAAAGCTTTGCACTTTTGTAAAGAAACACTTTAATACTTTGATACCAAAGGTATCATAGTATATTGGGTTTGTGCAATGTCCGTGGTGTCTGTCCGTCCGTCCGTCCGTCCGTCCGTCCGTATGAACGCAACTTTTTTCGACACCTTTAAAGCTAGAGCCTTGCAACTTGCAAATATCTTGGTACATGTCTTCGTCAGACAAAGTGTTAAATTTGGGGCTCTACGACCTCAGGGGGCCTGAGAAATCGATAACAAGTCGATACACCTCGATGTGCAAATCGATAAAACACAAATATATCCCACATTTTAGCAGCTATAGTCACCAAATTTGATGGCAAGACAGCTGGTGACATCACCCAAAAAAACTTCATCAAAAGTTTGGATGCCAAGCCCACCTATTCCGCCCCCAGCCCCTCTCCAATTATAAACAAAAATGCCTGTATCTTCTACAGTTTTTAAGCTATAGCCACCAAAATTGAAATGAAGGTAGATGCTGACATCTGATAAAGTTATGCATCAAAACATTGGATGCCACGCCCCCAAACAACGGGACATACCCCACCGCCCTGAAAAAAAACCGTAAGGCATGTATCTACGCCAGTTTTTAAGCTAGAGTCACCAAATTTGGTATGAACATTGGTAGTGACATCCGTAACAGGTGAACATAAATGTTTTAGATGCCACGCCCACTCTCTCAGTTTTTGAGCTAGGCTCTTCAAATTCGGTATGAACATTGTTAGTGGAATCCGTAACAGATCTGCATCAATGTTTTGGATGCCACGCCCACTTATACCGCCCACCTCTATATCTTTGTCAGTTTTTGAGCTAGAGTCTCCAATTTTATACCCAAAACCCTCATATATTACTATTTGCTCTCAGAATTCTTAACACAGCTATGTGAACTGGTATCAAAGTATATCGCAGTCGGTTGCGTCCGACTGCAACGTTTTTACTTGTTTTTATTAAGGTGTTAACAGGATTTTATTTTATTTTAAATAGTAACTCGTTGTAGTTTGTTACACTTTTTATTATATATATATTTTGATCTTTTTATAATCGATCAGCGTGTGTGTGTGGCGTAGCGCCGGTCTCTTATGATTGCGTTGCCATCGGTTAGTCCAAGCGCATCGATAGTTGTACATTCGATATATATTATAGCTTTATCGATACTTGGTAGGGATGTATTCTAGTAGTATCGATGAAGGTGTAATGTTTAAGCTTAAAATATATTATAACTACGTTACAAAGTTTAAATTACATTATAACTACTTTACAACTCGGCCATTCTGACCAATTTGATCGTCCCGATCATGGTAACTTATTCTACTGAATTGTCTTTAACATTGTCTCGCCAATCTGCCCATTTTCTTATTCTACATGCTTCAATTATTCCATCATACGGGATTTGTGTTATTTGACAGTTTTCAATATCTGTTACAACATATCTATCATTTGGTAAAATTTTCTTTATTACATATGGACCCTTATATTTTGGTATAAATTTTTTGTTCGTTCCTATCACCATATCCACATTCCGCACCACCACAAAATCTCCTTCCAAAAACGTTGAATGGGGTTTATGTTTTCGTTCATATGCCTGTGTACTCTTAGCTTGTTTATCTATTATGTTTTTATGAGCCAATTTCCGCAAATCCTCTACATTTTCAACTTTTTCATTCCTTTCACTAATGTATTCACTTAATACATCTATCTCACACCCTCTCTGTATTACTCCAAAAAGTAATTTCGATGGGCATTCACCTGTTGTTGACTGAACAGAATTATTTATTGCGAATTCAACATTAACTAACAATTTGTACCAATCTGAATGCTGAACTGGTTCCGAAATCTTTCCTAGCATGGTTTTTAAAATTCTATTAATCCTCTCAATTTGTCCATTTGCCTGAGGTGAAGCAGTTGCTACTTTAACATGCTCTATATTGTTTTCCAATAAAAACGCACTAAACTCATTTCAGGTAAAGCAACTTCCTCTATAGCTTATAATTCTCCTTGGTCGGCTATAATACTCAAAATATTTGCTTAAGCATCCATTTACTTCTCTAGTACTAGTTGAGTTTACTGAATACAATCTAACAAATTTCGTAAACGAATCTATTATAGCGAAAATATGTTTTTTCTTTGACGCTATTGACGGAAGTGGCCCAAAATGATCAATGTGTATTGTGTCAAATGGAATTGGCTTCTTTGGAATATTGTGCAATGTGCGGCTGGATGCTTGCCTTGGCACTGTGTGCATTATGCACTGTAAACAATTTCTTATATAATTATCCACTTTACTGTCAATATTAGGAAACCAATAATGTCGCCTGATTTCGCTAATGCACTTCGCAGATCCCATATGACACAATCTTTCATGAACTTCTCTAATAATATTAATTTCCATTTCAGAAGGTACGTATAAAAGTAATGCTCCATCCTTTTGTTTTCTATAAACCAAACCATCTTCTAGCACAACATTTTTCACTATTCCAACCTCTAATTTATCTCTGAGACCTGCAATAATTTTATCTCTGTTCTGTGTAACTTGCAACTGAAGACTAATAGCATCCTCATCCAATACTGAAATAATTTGCTCGCCACTACTGGGAGTATTTATATCTATTATAGGTTCAAAACATCTACTCTACATGGGTCATATACTTTCCGCTCCTATGCTGAATAATGTAATTATAATTTTCCAATTCTAATGCCCACCTTGCAATTCGGGAATTTACATTTTTCCGACTTAATGTAAGAGTTAATGAATTACAGTCAGTAATTATCTTAAACGGAATCCCTTCTAAGTATATATGAAATTTCCTTAATGAATATATTATGGCCAAAGTTTCCAGTTCGAAACTATGGTATCTCGATTCCTGAGGTGTTGTGACTTGTGAGAAATATGCAATAGGATGAAATCGATTATCTTCCTGCTTTTGCAGAAGTATACCACCAAAACCACTTATGGTTGCATCACAATGTAGTTCAGTTTCCTTATCAGCATTATACAATGCTAAGATTGGATTAGACGATAACGTATAACACAAAAACTTAAATGCTTGTAAACATTCTTCGGAAAACTGAAACGGAACTCCTGGCTTTGTTAAGTTTTTCAAAGGTTTCGCTATGCTTGAAAAAGACGGAATAAATCTTCTGAAATACGAAAATAATCCCAAACATTTTTTTACGTCCCTAACATTCTTTGGCACTGGTAAGTG
Source organism: Scaptomyza pallida (assembly GCA_018152965.1). NCBI lineage: Eukaryota > Metazoa > Arthropoda > Insecta > Diptera > Drosophilidae > Scaptomyza > Scaptomyza pallida. The sequence goes on from JAECXP010000196.1 coordinate 1,105,000, forward strand.
TCGAATGGCTATCGTATGCTGTCCATTTGGACTTATGCCTTTTTTGCTTATAGTAAATCCCAAGAAATCAATTTCTGCAAAACAAAACATACATTTGCTCATTTTTAACTCTAATCGAAATCCTGCCAATCTTCTCAATACCTTCTTTAATATAATAATGTGTTCCTCAAATGTTTCTGTTCCTATTGCAATGTCGTCCATATAAACAGCGATGTTACCCTCCTTAATAATTGGTTGTAATACAAAATTAATAAATCACTGAAAAACAGCTGGGCCATTTTTTAATCCAAAAGGCATCTTTAGGTATTCATATTGGCCATTTGGTGTTACAAATGCAGTATATTTCACTGAATCTTCTGAAACTTTAATTTGGTGATAACCACTCTTCAAATCTAATATACTGAAATAGTTTTTTCCCTCTAATTTCTCTAAGCTATCATCGATTCTGGCTAAAGGATACCCATCTCTTACCGTAATTTTGTTTATCAATCTATAATCCACACATAATCTCTTTTCTCCATCTTTCTTCTTAACTAAAACAATTGCAGATGAATATGGTGATGAACTGGGCCTAACATGTTCTTTCTCTATTAGGTCGTCAATAATCTTTTCTGTTACTTGCCGATCGTAATAAGACAATCTTCGGGGCACTGATGTCACAGGTACATCATATTTCAATTTCAATTCCATTTCGTATTGATGCTCAATCGGAGGTATATTATCAATGTCTCTATAATTCTTATCAATAGCGTCCTTAACTATCTGTGTTTGCTCTTCATTCAATTTACAATCAATGTTACACTCTTGGTTTTCTGAAGGTTCTATCATAAAAATAAACGATTCCAACTCTAATGTATCTGAAAAACTCTCTGAAGGTGCTGAAGTGATAACTGAAGGTACTGAGGTAATAGCTGAAGGTTCTGAAGGAATAACTGAATGCACTGAAGTAACAACTGGGGGTACTACAATTTCATCTTGCATGCCATCTGCAATAAAGAATTCAGAAGTTGTTCTATCATCGTCTGAAGGCGCAAGCGATCTTATTTGGTCTTCCCTACATGAAGTACACCATTCAATAATGTCATCTGTTTCTAATTCACTGAATGCACAATGCAAACTTTTATTACATATTCTTAGGTTTTCTTCATTTACATGTTTTTCAATTGTTGGACTCTTTTCTTGTCCCATAAAGCATAATTTCAAATTAAATTTCTTCAAAAAGTCTCTTCCGAGTAATACAGGGTATGGAACATAAATGTCTGGCACAACATAAGCCAGCAATTCTCTCTTAATATTACAAAACGTGATCTTAATTACTATTTTTCCAAAAGCACATAAAGGAAAACTCCCCAATCCATTAAAAGGCGTTTTCTTCAATCTATCTTCAACCAAATTCTGTGGTAATGCGGAATACCGAATTAAACTAATTGGGCTGCCAGTATCAAATAGGGAAAGCAAATCAATATTCGGCGAGTTTTCAATGTTAAAAACAATTCTTACCCGATTTATTTCACCAACATCGTTCTTACTGCCCTCTATATTTCCTGACCCATAGCCATCAACCAGAGCAATAGTCTTCCTTGGAAGTCTCATCTTGCAGTCCTTAAGAATATGTTGCATGGATCCGCATCGGAAACAAGAACCCTTCTCTCGTTTTGGTTTCGAACATAGACTCGCTATATGCCCAAACTCAGAACAATTGTAGCAACAGACGCTCGTACCTGATCGCTGCGTCTGCTGAATGTCGTTTCTATTTTTCCGCAATTGACTGTACCGGTTGGCACGCTGCTTCAATTGTTCGATGGTCTCTGCCGCATACAATATAGAAACAGCTGCTGAACTATCGCGAAAGCCCTCGATGATCATCTGGACTGTTTGTGCTTCTTCAATATAAGTGCGCGATGCTATCTCCTGCATTTTTAAAATGTATCCCAATACGGACATTTTTCCGGGCACATACACAGTTGCCTTCATTATGTTTACTATTTCCAAAACAGAATACGAGTAACCAAACGTCTGTAGAAAATTTTTCTTAAACTCCACATAACTTTTCGATTGATCAACTTTAAGAAACAACTCAGCCTCTGTATTTGGTTTCATTAGTCGCCGTATGCAATTCAATTTGAAAGTATCATCATCATTCACAGTGCCACAAATGCGTTCAAAGTTCTCAATCCACTTTTTTGCATCATGTGTACTTGCACTAGAATAGGGTACTACTGCATCTATGACTTCACTGACAACACCGCGTTTTCCGCCCACTTGTTCACGTAGCTGTTGCAAAATTTGTTTTTTCTTCAAAATTCCAATTTCTGCCTCAATTAAAGCAGACTCCAATACCATTTGCTGCATTTTCTGATCAGAGTTTTGTTCCGCAGGTGGCGTCAACGTCGCACTGCAACTTGGTAACACCGCCATTTTTAATTCTGCCAGCATACCAGCAGTATCCTCCTCTATATCCAAATCTCCGACTTCAGCTCCATATTCCAAAGCCAGTTTTCGCAATTGCCTAAAAGAGCAATTTTCACTGAACTCCACCTTATTCGTCTTAAGCCACTGTACAATTTCCAATTTATTTATAATTGCGTTTCTAAGAAAATGCGCAGCTTCTTTTTGCGAATATATGTATAGTGATCTCTTTCTCTCTCTTAAGGCCGGCCGTATGTTCCGAATGTTCTCGAAGCGTCTCCTGAAGTCTGCGCACACACACACACACCAATGCTAGCAAAAATTTGCTAGCAATATTGTATTGTAGGCCTGAATTATCCCACTTCTGAAGTTGTTAACACGATTTTATTTTATTTTAAATAGTAACTCGTTGTAGTTTGTTACACTTTTTATTATATATATATTTTGATCTTTTTATAATCGATCAGCGTGTGTGTGTGGCGTAGCGCCGGTCTCTTATGATTGCGTTGCCATCGGTTAGTCCAAGCGCATCGATAGTTGTACATTCGATATATATTATAGCTTTATCGATACTTGGTAGGGATGTATTCTAGTAGTATCGATGAAGGTGTAATGTTTAAGTCAGAAGCGTAGCGTGCCTTGGCGGGGCCCCGTATACAAATTTTTTTGGGGGCCCTTAAGAAGGGTAAAGATTTCTCACAAAAGAAAATAATTTTTTGCATACAAATAAAAAACAAATTTATTAATCATAATTATCTATTTTTACAAACAATTTAAATTAAATATTTACTCTCCTTGCCTTTTTTCGGCAAACTGATTTATCAAATCATTTACCGCTGATGATGACTTTAATTTCTCTAATGTTTCTGACTCTATTGACAATAGGGACAGGTCTGAGAGGCGTTCCTGCCCTATCGAAGCTCTAAGGTTATTATACCCTTAACCCATAAAGATTTCGTTGCTATGTAATATGATTCTTAGGAAGTACTAACATTAAAAAGATATCTGTGAAAATTTCATGACAATCGGACGATTAGTTTAAAAGTTACACAGGTTCAAGTGGCGCTCCTTTTGTGATTTTCAAAAAATGAATTGAAAGCAATTTCGTGTGTTGATTTATCATTGCTTTTTGATGGGTAAAAATACCATCACAGCTAAAGCATGGCTTGATAAGTGGTATCCGGACTCTGCCCCATCGAGGCAAACGGTGGAGAAGTCGTTTGCTGGATTTAAACGTGGCCGTACAGACACTGACGATGCATAACGCTCTGGAAGGCCGATTGAGGTGGTTACACCGGAAAATATCAAAAAGTCCACCGAATCGTTTTGGAAAATTGAAAAGTGAAATTGCGTGAGATAGCTGACACCTTGAAGATATAAGAGCTAGAGACTTCAAACTTGAAACTTTAGCTCTCCTATACCATGAGAAGATCAAGTTTGCTTCAAATTTTCGATAACATTTCTGGTTTCCGATATACACATGTTATCGATAAAAAAATAATCTTGAATTTAAAAATTGTGAAAATAAGGTTTGAGACTACGGATAAAATAATGAATATTTAAAGAAATTTGATCAAAATCGGTTAACGAACACCGCAGATATCGCAGTTTAAAGTTTAGTTATATTGATCACTGATTAAATACACACAAGTTACTGTAAGCATTACGTATCGGATTAAGGGTATGTCCTAGTCGGGATTTTCGAGTAGAGCCTTCTTACTTTTTTTTTTTTATTAGTTTTAGCTTTGAGAAACTTCTTTCAGCAGTTGCGGTTGTAACCGAAAGGGTCAAGAATAAAAACATGCTGTTATAACCTCCGGAAAACTGGATGCAAGACTATTGAATTTTTTAAGCAATAGCTCAAGGAGTTCCTTAATGGAGTTGATTTTTTTAAACTCAGACTTTAAAGTTTTAATTAGTCATTTTGTTTTTGCATTCTCGAGCCTATGGGATATACATATGTATATAAAGAAAGCTACTAGAAAGCTAGTATCAACTATTATCATATTATATCTTCCAATTCTAAAAAAAAATGTTGACCAGTTTTTATTAATTTTTGCTAACGTACTTGCCCCCTGGCCCGGGGCCCCGTATAATTGATACGGCAGATACGGCGGTAGCTACGCCCCTGCTTCAACTATTCATATTCTGAGCTAGGTTCATATTAACTATATAAAAATGTGGGGGAGGGCATCATTTGGCCTTCCTCACATGGTGTACAAAAACAAATTATGTTTTAATTGATTTGTTTTAAATCAATGATACCAACAAAAGAAGCAACAACAACACTTACTAACAACAACAACAACAAATGCTACTTAATTCGAAAACAATTATCAAAGGCACAAAGAAGAAAAGAGAATAACGGGAGAGACACATCTACAGACGGCAAAAGTGGGGGGTCATTTTTTTATTTTTTTGTTTGAAACCTGGCGGCGTTGAAACTACGCTTGTGCGACAATGAGGCGCCAGAGTGGTAGAATGAGGTAAAGTGATTAATGCATTAATTGAGTTGTTCAAAATTTAATCCAAATTAAAAATCCTTTCTTAGTGCTCACTTTCAGCTGAATTGAATATTATGTGAAAATTTCAGCCTTCTAGCTCTTATCGTTTAGGCTGTGGGCCTCTCAACAATCAGGACAAACTATTTTATATATATAGACTAGCGGCCCGGTACGTGCTTCGCTACGTATATGTTGAAAAGTTTAAAATAAAAAATGTTCACACTCCACTGACATAGTACCTATTGATACTATTCGATCGTCCTTGTAAGAAATTGTAGGAGCATAATTCATGGCAGAATTTTCTTTGTTTGCCCATGAATTAGTTACTCGTGCTGATTCTCTGGCTCTCTGTATTTGATGTCTTACCCTATCTCGGCTGCGGCGAACCCCACGCTCTACTGAAGATTCTCTCTCCATCTCAGCTTCATATCTATCCCGAGACTGACTAGGGCGGCCTCTGTTCCGTAGACGATTCTTCATTTCTTGTTAAACGTAATCTTTTGCGTTACGTACTACGACCTAAGTTCGAACGACTACGTCCAGGCATGACTTTATAATTTCTGAATGAACAAAATTTAGTCATTCTATATGTATCACAAACAATACAAATAATAATTTTTCTGTCAACTCTGTAAAAAGTTGAAATTTGACAGCAAAATCCCGGCGTACTATGATATTTGAAATTTTTATTTTCATTACAAAAATGAGATAAATGAAGAATCGCTCGACCACTATTAATTGGGTTTTTAACATTAAAACCTTCCTTTTCAATCACTCTATCTATTAAAAAACCGCATCAAAATCCGTTGCTGTTTTGAAGATCTGTTCATCAAGGGGACAGAAAAATCGACTTTATTTTATACTATGTAGTGATTAGCTTGCTACAGATACAACAATGTGTGCGTGCATTAACCAATATATGCACTTGCATTTTTGTTAATACATATGTATGTAGGTACTAAACAATGAAAATGCACGTACATACATGTGTATGTATGTACATATGTGCATTTGCAACACCAACTAAAGTTACAAATGTCAGTTTGAAATAATATCAAAACAACAATGGCAATAGGTATTTGTGTGTTAAGTTTTGTTTGATAATTAGCAGTATGTAGATAAGACCACTCGCGTAACATATTCTGGTGTACAAAAACAAATTATGTTTTAATTGATTTGTTTTAAATCAATGATACCAACAAAAGAAGCAACAACAACACTTACTACAACAACAACAACAAATGCTACTTAATTCGAAAACAATTGTCAAAGGCACAAAGAAGAAAAGAGAATAACGGAGAGAGACACATCTACAGACGGCAAAAGTGGAAGGGGTCATTTTTTTATTTTTTTGTTTGAAACCTCGGCGGCGTTGAACTCACAGCTTGTGCGACAATGGGCGCCAGAGTGGTAGAATGAGGTAAGTGATTAATGCAATTAATTGGTTGTTCAAAATTTAATCCAAATTAAAAATCCTTTCTTAGTGCTCACTTTCAAGCTGAATTGAATATTATGTGAAATTTCCCTTCTAGTCTTATCGTTTAGGCTGTGGGCCTCTCAACAATCATCAGACAAACTATTTTATATATATAGATAAATACACAATAGCAAATTCAGAGATAGAAGCTTGCAGACTCGTGCTGTACAATTGTGTTCACGATAGCAGTGTTGTATCGTTACACTTATGCCATGATACTAAACTTTGTGAACACCACTTATATCTTCCAATTCTAAAAAAAATGTTGACCGTTTTTATTAATTTTTGCTAACGTACGTTGGCTGCCGGGCCCCTATATTGTACGGCAGCTAGCGGTGCTCCCCTGGTTTAAGTTTAAAATATATTATAACTACGTTACAAAGTTTAAATTACATTATAACTACTTTACAAAGGTGATGTTGAAAATAATTTATTTCTCTCAAAATAGTCGAAATAATGGAAAATAATGGAAAATAATTGAAAATAATGGAAAATAATGGAAATTAATGGAAAATATTAAAACCATTATTTTCAATTATTTTCAATAATTTATAGTAATTTTCCATTATTTTTGATTATTTTTAATCGTAATCATTAAATAATTGTGTGAAACCGAAAATTATCGTAATTTAATCATTAGTTCAACTTTTAAACAAAACTAATCTAATTAATAATCACTACAATTAATAATCATTATTTAACAGGTATGGTTAATACATACAAAAAGCGATGTAAGCGTTGCGTATTGGGTTAAGGGTATGTCCTAGTCGGGATTTCTCGACTGGAGACTTCTTTATTTTTCAATTTCATTTCATTTTATGTCGACTGCTTTAAGTTGACAATGAACAAACAAATAAATACAATAAAAAACAAGTAAAAACGTTGCAGTCTGACACAACCGACTGCGATATACTTTGATACCAGTTTACATAGCTGTGTTAAGGATTCTGTGTGCAAATAGTAATATATGGGGGTTTCGGGTATAAATTTAAGGCTGAAGGGGTAGGCGTGCTAGCCAAAAATCTGATGCATATCTGTGGCGGATGCCACCCTGTATCCCCTACCAAGTTTGGAGACTCTTGCGCAAAAACTGACAAAGATATAGAGGTGGGCGGTATAAGTAGGCGTGGCATCCAAAATTTTAATCCACATCTGTTACGGATGTCACTTACAATATTTCCATCAAATTTGGTGACTCTAGCACAAAAACTGGCGAAGATACATGCACTCCGGTTTTTATTTGGGCGGTGGGGCATGTCCCGTTGTTTGGGGGCGTGGCATCCAAAGTTTTGATGCATATCTGTATCAGATGTCAGCGTCTACCTTCCTACCAAGTTTGGAGGCTATAGCTTTAAAACTGTAGAACATACAGGCATTTTTTTTTATAATCGGCGGGGGGGCTGGGGGCGGTATAAGTGGGCGTGGCATCCAAACTTTTGATGCAATTTTTTGGGGAATGCCATCGGCTATCTTGCCCCCAAATTTGTTGAATCTTGCTACTAACATGTGGGATATATTTGTGTTTTATCGATTTGCACATCAAGGCAGTTTCTCTCTGTATTTTTCGTCGAGTAGTTTTTGGTAAAAAACCAGGCTTTAAATCGAAGGTGGTAAAGTATTGTGCTTTGCCTAAGTTTGCCCAAAAGAAAACGACGCTAGGGTTTATTTACGGGAGTAATGTTTTTAATTTCTTTTAATGGTTTGATATAGTTTTTGGAAGCCCCCGTATCTGTTGAAAGTTTAGTTTTTGCCCTGCTTTAACCCTTTCTATGAGCGGGAGCAGTGTGGTGTTCCTAAAAAATTGACTCGTTCGTATTCTGTCAGGTCATCGTCAATGTCTTCTACTTCGTCGTCAGCTACTGCTAGTTATTCGTTGTCTTCGTTGTCTGTTGGGGCACTGTCTGAGGCTATATGGTTGATTCTATGTTGTTTCGGTCCTGTGTATCTTTCCCTACCGTTGTTCGGTCTTTTATTTGATTGTCAGGTTGAACGTTTTGTTGCTGTACTAGTAGTTCTGAACTTGCCTATAAGACTGGCAACCTTGTTAGTTTTGTGTGGGTTGTCTAAATCGTGAGGAGCTGTCAAATGCCATTGGCTGGACTTGCTCCTGCTTAAGGGGTTGACCCTTTCTTTTATTGAAATGTGGATTTTTACGTTCTTGATTCATTCTTGCGTCTGCAACCATGTTTCTATCTCTGCCTTGCTGTCTTTGGTCGGGTTTTTGATTTTTCATCAATACTTCGGGCAAAGTTACTACCGAACATATATCGCTGGTGGCTAGCCTCGACTTCTTGGGCTAATGCCAAAGCAAACGGTTGATCGGAAGAAAAGAAAGTCACTTAAAGCCTTTCTAGTTCCCAAAATAAATACTCGAAGCGCGTCTGCTCGGTATTTTTCGTTCAATGGAGCAGCTACAGTGCTGCCGTAAGTCATGAAAATTTTATTTACGAGTAGGGTCAGTTTTTTCTCTACCTCGTCATAATATTCTAATAGAGTCAAGCTTCCTTGTCGGAGAGTTGACATTTCCTGTTCTATCCTGTTCATAACAAAACTAACTTTCGTTGGTGACGGTTGTATTTTTGAGTGCTCCTGCTAAATAATTATTTTTCGAGTGTTTGTGCTGTGCATTAATTGGTTTAATTGTGGTATCATACTAAATAGTGATCGCAGATATACGTTGTACGGATTTATGTGTTTAAAGTTACTTTGCTTAAACATTTAACTTATTTTATTTTGCAGTCACGCGGACGCTGCTTTGTCTTGAAAATACATACATACATACATACGTATCTTTGCTCTTGCTTGCTTTTTTGTTTTCGTTTACTAACAAAAATTACCTATTAACGTACTCTTGCTCTCCAGCATCGGTTCTCTCTAGCTCTATTTCACCGTTCTTGCGGTTTTATCTGCCTACGCGCTCACGCCTTTTCACTCAAGCGCTATTATACTCAAGCGCTCTCCCACTATTGACCGTTATATTGCGCTCTTTGCTACGCTTACATTCTTTCACCTACTTTGCTTTGATCAAGCACATTAATTTGCTCATATTTTATTTTATTAACTTTCAATAAAAATGTTTGTCTGCTGCAGTAAGAACTGTAAAATTGTTACTGCATCCAGCGCTGATTTCACCGTATGTAGGATGTGCGATAACACGATCCACTTAAAATGTGCAGGTTTCACTGCTAAAATCAAAGACTGTTTAGGAACTGACTCTGGCCTTAAATGGTTTTGTGATGCCTGCAATGTGGTTGAGAAGGAGATGTCAAAATACATGAGACAGACCTATAATTGTTTTAAAGCTGTGCATCTTGCTTTTGACAATCTTCATGCCAATTTTAAAGACCTCGAATTTAAATTTAAAAATGGAAAGATGCTCGACGACTCTCCAAAGCGCAAAAAGACTTCGGGCTCTTGCCCTCCTATTGCCTCTCTTGTCCTGCCTAAGCCACTTCTGGCTGCCAGCATGAATAGCCCACATCAAATTGCGGGCCCGTTAATAGTATTTAACTCACCGGCAAATAATCCGAACCGTCTTGTTCAAATGTTCGATTAACCATTCCTAGTAGCGTAGCTGCAGCACATAAGCCGCTTGTAGTTGTCCCTACTAAAAAATATATTTTTGTATCTAGGCTAGCTTCTGATACCTCCTCAGAAGTTGTTAGTGCCTATATTAAAAGTAATATCGACTCCCCGTTGATTGTTGTTGAAAAGTTTAAATTTAAACACGCTCGTAACATATCTTCGTTCAAGTTGAGTGTGCCGCCTGAACTTTTCTCGACAATTCGTTCTGAAAAGTTTTGGCCGCCGAACATCCTCGTGAAAGAGTATGTGAACAGGCGAAAAAGCAATAATACTAACAGTAATACTAGTAGTGCCATCCCTATTAGTAACTCAATTCCTTCTACGTCTGTATCAAAAAACTAACTGAAGTAATTAGTCTATCTTATCAAAATGTAAGAGGCCTTAATACTAAACTTTCAAAACTTTACGTTAATAGCCTATCCTTCGATTCACAAATAGTTGCGCTTACTGAAACCTAGTTAAAACCTGAAATTTCTGATTACTCTGTTTTTCCAAATAAATATAACTTATACCGATGTGATAGCACTACCCGAAAGGGTGGTGGGGTTCTTATCGCTGTTGATTCCTGCATTTCTTCTGAACAAATTCAATCCAATGATCTTCCGGATACAGAGTTTGTATGTGTTAAAGATATATGTATAAGATATATGGTATTCGTTCACTTTTTATTATACCCTTAACCCATAAAATGGGTAAATAAGGGTATAATGGTTTTGTGCAAATGTATGTAACAGACAGAAGGAAGCATCTCCGACCCTATAAAGTATATATGTTCTTGATCAGCATGAACAGCCGAGTCGATCTAGCCATGTCTGTCTGTCCGTCTGTCTGTCTGTCTGTCCGTATGAACGCGCCGATCTCAGAGACTATAAGAGATAGAGACTTCAAACTTGAAACTTAAACTCTCCTATACCATGAGAAGATCAAGTTTGCTTCAAGTTTTCGATAACATTTCTGGTTTCTGATATACACATGTGATCGATAACAAAAAAATCTTGAATTTCAATATAGTGATAATAAACATTTAAAAAAATTTGATCAAAGACGGTTCAGAAACACCGGAGATATCGCAGTTTAAAGTTTGATCATATTGGTCACAAATGACTGTACGGTTTACATATGGGGTTAAGGGTATGTCCTAATCGGGATTTCTCGACTAGATCCTTCTTACTTGTTTAATTTGATTTAATTTTAATTTTATGTCGACTGATATTAGTTGACAATAAACAAATAAATAAATATTAATTAAGTTTCAATTTGAATATGGTACTTGAATTGTAAGCATATTATTGTACTTAACTTATATGTTTAAAAGTCAACCAAAAACACTTATTGTAAAATATAAAACAACTAAAGACCCACACATTGATAAAGAAACAAGCAAAAACGTTGCAGTGGTAGCGCCCATAAGCCAAAATTCAAAAAATCGATAGAACCTAAAATTGGCAAAGGGTATGCCCAAGCTTACTCGTAGCTTACCGGTTTTCTCAGGAAAACTATCGATACTTTCTAAAAATAGAATTTAAGTCGTAAGCACGTTTTAAGTTGCTAGACAAAACTGCGCACATCACCTATTTTTCGCAGCAACATCAAACTTAAAAGCGTTGGGTGTAAATATCAGGCAGAAGGTGTAGGCGTGACATCCAAATTTGTGATGCATATCTGTGGCGGATTCTATCCCCATACCAAGTTTGGAGACTCTACATACGAGCATGGCCCGTTGTTTGGGGGCATCCAAAGTCTTGATGCATATCTGTGTCAGATGTCAGCATCTACCTTCCTTTCAAATTTGGTGGATATAGCTTAAAAGCTGTAAAAGATACAGCCATTTTTGATTATAAATTGAGGGTGTCTGGGGGCGGAACAGGTAGGCGTGGCATCCAAACTTTTGATGCAGATTTTTGAGGAATGTCACCAGCTTTCTTTCCCCCAAAATTTGACTCTAGCTGCTCAAATGTGGGATTTATATGTGTTTTATCGATTTGCACATCGTGGTGTATCGACTTGTTATCGATTTCCCAGGCCGCCTAAGGTTCCATACTAGGGCCTGATCTTTGGAATATCGCCTACGATGACATCCTCAGACTAGAGATGCCAGACGACACTTTTTTCGTTGCAGTCATCAACGCGCGCAATCTAATATATGCGCTACGCAAGCTTACAAGGTTACAGTTGGCAGCAGAAAAAACAGAAATTTTATTAGTCACGAGAAGGCAGATTCCAATAGAGGCAGAAATGACCCTCCTAGGGAGCTCACTCAGGACACAGAAGGTCATTAAATACTTAGGAGTAAGACTGGACTCAAAACTGTCCTATCAGGCGCAGATAAAGCACGCAGTAACTAAGGCTGCTACCGCCACACGCTCTCTCAGCAGACTCATGGCAAATGTTGGCGGGCCATTACAATGCCGCAGAAAGCTCTTGATGGAAGCAACCAATAGCATCATGCTGTATGGCTGTGAGGTTTGGGCAAACACCCTGAATAGAAAAACACGGGTAAATCAGCTTGCCGGAGTACAAAGAACATCCGCGCTTAGAATTATAAGCGCATATAGGACGGTCTCTGCATCCGCGGCGCTGGTCATTGCAGGCGCGACGCCTATTGATTTGTTGGTAAGAGAGCGGAAAAAGATCTACGAGCTACGAATATCCGGACAGGCAAATAGACAATCACTCCAGCAATGCAAACAGCAGACACTCGACTGTTGGCAAGAAAGATGGTCAAACGAGAGCACCGGAAGATGGACGGCGAGACTATTACCTTGCATTAAACAATGGATGACAAGAAAGGGGGGAGATGTGGATTATTATGTCACACAAATGCTAACAGGTCATGGATACTTTAACACCTATCTTCATAAGATTGGAAAAAGCACACGGGCTAGTTGTATTTATCATGACGCTGAAAGAGATGACGTGGAGCACACTGTATTCCACTGCGTACGATTCGCGGAAAGACGACATCGACTTTTGGAAGGAATTGGGAGCATTTGCCCGGAGAGCATAGTCTCCAAAATGATAAGCGATGACGAAATATGGAAGAAAATAGCTGCTTACGTTGGGGACATCCTTCGGCTGAAAAAGAAGGACCTGGATGAGAGCCTAGGGTAGTCTGGACGCAGATCAAAAAGAGAGCGCTTTGCGCGAAGGGGCCCCACTTCGAAGTAATGCGGAAGCTTTTCCGAAGTGGAAGAGGCCCAGAGAGGCGGGGTTGTTAGTGGGTGCAAGCCCCACATACCACATTATTATTATTATTATTATTATTATTATTATTATTATTATTATTATTATTATTATTATTATTATTATTATTATTATTATTATTATTATTATTATTATTATTATTATTATTATTATTATTATTATTATTATTATTATTATTATTATTATTATTATTATTATTATTATTATTATTATTATTATTATTATTATTATTATTATTATTATTATTATTATTATTATTATTATTATTATTATTATTATTATTATTATTATTATTATTATTATTATTATTATTATTATTATTATTATTATTATTATTATTATTATTATTATTATTATTATTATTATTATTATTATTATTATTATTATTATTATTATTATTATTATTATTATTATTATTATTATTATTATTATTATTATTATTATTATTATTATTATTATTATTATTATTATTATTATTATTATTATTATTATTATTATTATTATTATTATTATTATTATTATTATTATTATTATTATTATTATTATTATTATTATTATTATTATTATTATTATTATTATTATTATTATTATTATTATTATTATTATTATTATTATTATTATTATTATTATTATTATTATTATTATTATTATTATTATTATTATTATTATTATTATTATTATTATTATTATTATTATTATTATTATTATTATTATTATTATTATTATTATTATTATTATTATTATTATTATTATTATTATTATTATTATTATTATTATTATTATTATTATTATTATTATTATTATGTTGAAAATAATTGGTATTTTAATTGCAACACAAAGGTATTATTTTAAGTTTAACAATTTGGTAACACTTTTTTAGTTTCGATAACGATCATGTTTGAATCGCTTTGTTAGTCTGTAAGAAAACTCTGAAGAGTGAACATCTTTCTTTTATTAAATAAATAACACGCAAATTATCCCAACAAAGGTTATGGGCCCAGGTGGCTGAAAATTATAATAAAAGAAAAAGGTCGGAGGGACTGGTCGGTGTGTCCGAAATATTAATTCGTGTGTCGAGTTATATTTAAAAATAAAAATATAGTTAAAAATCGAATCGCGGTGTGTCCGCAAATTGTGTTAAGTCGTGTGTCGATTTATATGAGAACATAAAATGGCGAACAATTTGTATACCATTGAAAAATTAGACGACAAAAACTACGACATTTGGTGTGTCCAAATGCGCAGTATTTTAGTACATGCGGAATCATGGAAAATAGTGAGTGGTGTGGAAGTGAAGCCTGAAGCAGACAATGCAATATGGATAAAGACAGATGAAAAGGCGTTGGCGACGATAACGTTATCTGTAAAAACCAACACAGTTAAATTATATCAAAAACTGCAGCACCGCGGCTGAAGCATGGCTAAAATTAAAGGAAGTTCACGAGCCAAAGGGGCCGGCTCGGAAAGTGTCGCTTTATAAAACTCTATTAGGTCTTTCATTGACTGAGGACAGGAAAGTGGTAGAATACATAAACGAATTTGAAAGCGTGATCGGCAAATTAAGTGAAGTGGGCATTTCTCTGAGTGATGAGATTACTGTAATAATATTGTTGTCCAGTTTGCCAAAATCATACGAACATTTTGTAATTGCCATGGAGATCAGGGATGAATTGCCCAAGTTTGATGTGCTGCGAAACAAACTTCTAGAAGAGGCGGAACGTAAAAATCAAAGCAGTGTCGAAAATAATGTACAGCAGGCATATATAGCGAAAGAACAGAAAAGAAACAACGGTAAATGTTTCGAGTGCGGTAAGCGAGGCCACTACGCAGCAGTGTGTCGCCAGCGAAAGGCTAGGGACAAAGAATGCGAAAAAGACAAGCAAAAGCAAGAAAATAAACAAAGTGAACGATCGTTTGTGTGTGTGTCACCAAGCGTCGCGTTTTTTCGAGCGAGAACATTTTACGTCGCAATGAATGGTGTGTGGACAGTGGAGCAACCTCACATATGTGTAATAATCGTGAACTATATATCGATTTTCGTGAGACACAACAAAAAGTGTTAGTGGCGGGCAATAAATCACTTGAGGCGATAGGTATTGGTACAGTGCGCATTAAAACAAATAAATCAAAATTCAATTTAAAGGACGTTTTGTATGTACCAGAACTGCAGGCAAACTTTTTCTCTGTTGCAAAAGGCACAGAAAATGGTTTGAAGATATATTTTGACAAGAAATGTGCAACATTAAAAATATCGGACCTAAATCAAACTATCGCAGTTGCTTTGAATGAAAACGGATTATATATGTTCCTAAATAAATGTGAATCGGTTTATGTTTCGTGTGTCGAAAACATAATAAAATGGCATAATCGCTTAGGTCACATTAATATACAAAGTATGTGTAAAATGGCAACAAATGAAATTGTTTGTGGTATAGAAAAGCTGGGCCCGGCGGTAAATGTTACGTGTGTGTCATGTATGAAAAGCAAAATATGCTCAAAGCCTTTTACAGAGGCAAGTTACCGGGCGGAACAACTTTTGGAAACAATCCATTCTGACGTGTGCGGGCCATTTAATGTTGACTCGATCGGCGGATCTCGATATTTTGTGACATTTATCGATGACAAATCAAGATACGCAATGGTGATGTTTATGAAAAACAAAAGTGAGGTATTCGAACATTTTAAAACATACCAGTCGTTAGTTGAAAAACAAACGGGTCTCAAAATCAAGACATTAAGAAGCGACAACGGCGGAGAGTATAAAAGCATAGAGTTCGATATTTATCTGCGTAATCAGGGTATAGCGCGACAGTTTACTGTGCCCCATACGCCGCAACAAAATGGTGTTGCAGAGCGCTATAACCGTACCATAGTCGAGATGACACGAGCGATGTTGGTTCATTCAGGTCTGGAGGAGAATTTTTGGGCGGAAGCGTGCTCGAGTGCAGCATATATCAAAAATCGCATGCCAACAAAGACGCTGAATGATACCACACCGTATGAGATGTGGTTTAAGAGGAAGCCGATGGTTAAATATTTCAAGACATTTGGGTGTCTGGCTATAGGTCTGGATAAGACGCAGAAGCGCAAATTCATGGCAAAGGGCAGAGAATACATATTCGTGGGTTATAGCACAGAAACTAAAGGTTACAGGCTATACGACAAAGAACTGAACAAGGTTGTTATAAAACGAGATGTTAGTTTCGATGAAAACGTGTTAATGGGGAAAGGCAGTAGCATAGATTTTTCTAGTGCGGCTCAGAAAAATTTAAATCAATGCGAAAGCACAGATGTTGGTCTGGAAATCTATAAAAATGTTTCACAGAGTGCTGAGCGGGCAATTTCACCGCAAACAGATTATGAAGACGCTACTAGCGATGTGGATCAACAAGATAGCCGCTCTGACGAAACCGATGACGATGATACCACCCCCATATACGGACCCGGAAGACCCCGTATTGTGCGCACAGGTGCGCCAGGTAGGCCATCAAAGCAGAAAAATATACTTAACGTCATGCAGACAAGAGAAGAGGTTGTAATTCCCGATAACCTGGAAGCGGCACTAAGTGGCGATTATTCAGATGAATGGAGGGCAGCTATGCAGCTCGAGTATGACTCGCTGATGGCACACAAAACATGGTCATTGGTTGACTTGCCCCCAGGCAAGAGAGCTATCGGATGTAAGTGGGTGTACAATGTAAAGACCGCACCAGATGGCGCTATCGATCGGTTCAAGGCACGATTGGTTGCAAAGGGTTGCAGTCAGCAGTATGGCATCAACTATGAAGAAACCTATTCGCCAGTAGTACGATATGCAACAATTCGAATGGTTATGGCACTGGCAGCAGAATTCGAGTTACATATGCACCAGATGGACGTGTGCACAGCATACTTGAATGGCACTCTGAGTGACGAAGTTTACATGAAGCAGCCTAAAATGTTCATCAGCAAGAAGTATCCAAATCGTGTGGCTCAACTTAAGAGAGCCATTTACGGCTTGAAGCAATCCGGCAGAGAATGGAATTCCGTGCTGGATGGAGCGCTGCAAAGTTTTGGATTTGTTCCATGCAGCAGCGAGCCCTGTTTGTATGTAATGTATATCGATAATCGTATTAATCTCGTTGCAGTATACGTAGATGATATTTTACTAGCAAGCAAGAGTAAAGATGACCTTTACGCAATTAAGCAATACATTGGAGAGCAGTTCAAGTCAGTTGACAACGGTAAAGTAAGAAGCTTTCTTGGCTTTGAGGTTGAGCGTCCCGAAGAAACTGGAGATTTGTTTGTGTGTCAAACAAAATACATTGAAGCAATGCTACACCAGTACGACATGACAAATTGCAGGACAGCGGCAACACCACTGGATGCGGGTATCAATTAACATCTTCGAAAGACTCAAAGCTGGTCGATGCAACGAAATATCAAGCTCTCATTGGTAGTTTGATGTACTTGGCCGTTTGTACTCGGCCTGATATTTTGCATTCCGTTTGCAAACTATCGCAGATGAACAAGAAGCCCACGATCGACCATGAAACGGGAGCAAAGCATATCCTGCGATACTTGGCTGGAACAAAAGATCGAAAGCTACGGTACATCAAATCCGGTACCCCCATAGTGGGATATACTGATGCAGACTGGGAGGCAACATACCAGATAGAAAGTCGTTCACTGGTTACATGTTCTTTCTGGCTGGTGCGGCATTTTCTTGGGAGTCGCACAAGCAAGCTACTGTGGCACTTAGCAGCACTGAGGCGGAATACATGGCGCTAGCGGCAGCTGCAAAAGAGGCTGTGTATTTAAGAAGACTCATCAAGGAAATTGGCTGTTTTCCGAGCGATCGCGCATTATGTATCTACGGAGATAATTTAAGCGCACAACATTTAGCTAAGAACCACATGTACCACGCAAGAAGCAAGCATATCGACATAAGATATCATTTTATCAGGGAATTAGTAGATAAAAATGATATTGTTTTAAAATATGTAGAGACAGCAAATATGATTGCAGATATTTGCACAAAGAATCTCAGTAAGCACAAACATGTAAAATTGTTAGACATGATGGGCTTGACATAAAACTGTATTAAGAATAGATTTGTGTTGAGAAGAGGTGTTGAAAATAATTGGTATTTTAATTGCAACACAAAGGTATTATTTTAAGTTTAACAATTTGGTAACACTTTTTAGTTTCGATAACGATCATGTTTGAATCGCTTTGTTAGTCTGTAAGAAAACTCTGAAGAGTGAACATCTTTCTTTTATTAAATAAATAACACGCAAATTATCCCAACATATTATTATTATTATTATTATTATTATTATTATTATTATTATTATTATTATTATTATTATTATTATTATTATTATTATTATTATTATTATTATTATTATTATTATTATTATTATTATTATTATTATTATTATTATGGAGTTATTGGGAGTTATGGGGGTTGGGAGTTATGTCTGTATGGCAAAGCGTCTGATCGGTTTTAACTTGGTAAAGCCCAGCGTGATCCATAAAATGACAAACTTCAAGCATCTCACCGCCTCCACGTGGCGACCCCGGAAACAGCTCCTCTGTCATCCGACAAGGATCTGGCTAAGGTGAGAAGGCGCCGTGGCTGATACTTGAAAAGGTACACCGGGGTAAAAAATCCAGGAAGCGTCTGCACCCGAATTCGGGCGGCATCCTGGTTAGCGTCTGACCCACAGTGGGCGGCTAATTTTTAGGTCTTTTTCCGAATCGGTAGACATAAAAGAAGATCCGTCGCCGATGACTAAGGCATTCCAGCACTTGAGTACCCAGACTGAACCCCTGATGAAATGGCTGCTGGGCTAATGCTGCAGCTGTCACCGTCCTATTAAAACCCGGCGAGTCTTTAAGTACGTTCAAATCTCATCACCATTAGATTGGTGGCACAGGTGCAGTTGAGAGGACTCCTGCTTAGTGCCCGTCCTGGCTCTGAACATAAGTACCTATAAAGTCTTTTGTCAACCCTCGCGTGGACCTCACTGCATGCAAAGGGACCCACGGGGACACTACGGGCAACTGTACGTATGGGAGGAGATAGCGGCTTAAAGTTTGGACCCATACAGAATGAACAATCAACAACAACAACAAACGGAGGGAGGAGAAATTTTTAGGAGGAGCGGCTTACTGCCCAGGTCCCCAACGCAAAATGGAGATACGACAGTGAAAAACCAACAGAGACCCACAGCAACTGAGAGTGAGCTGAGTGAGCCAACACATGACAAAGTGCCAACCCACGTAGAGTCGTCGTCTACAAGTCTGACAACACCGAGTCTGCCCCATCATAGGGCACACGTAAACAGCTCCCCACGGCAAGAGCTGATTTACAAGATGCGCGCTTTAGAGGAGGAAGCTATAGGTCAGTGCAAGTCTGTACTTCGCAAGATGAAGCAGGCAATGACAAAACAGAGAAATATAAGTATGGACGTCAAAGACGGTGTTTCAGAGTTGGGTGAGCTTTTTGACGTAATCGCGAGTTATAGGGAGAGTTGGGAATCCGCTGAAAAAGGAAAAGCAGAAGAAACCAACAGAATAGCTATAGCAAGGGAAAATAACGATACTCCTGTTTCAACTAACACAAAAAGAATAGCTTCCAGTCCAGCGGCGCCCGACTCAGCGAAAAAAGTCAGAAGCAAGGAACCAGACGGATTTCAAACAGTGGTGAACAGAAGAAGCAGACAAAAAGTTGAAAAGACAAGGGAGACTAAAGATCAGAAAAAAAATAACAATGTAGGAAACAAAGTAAATCCTTTAAAAATAAGAACAAGGACGCGACCGGACGTGGTGCTAGTAAGACCAGCAGAGGGTAAAAGCTATGTGGATGTGCTAAAAGAGCTAAGAACGGGAATGAAACCAGGAGAGGCAGAGATCCGATCAGTCAGAAAGACAAAGTCGGGATATATGCTACTGGAAGTGGCCAAAGGAAGCGAAGCCAACGCGCTGCGCGACTGCATCAGAGAAACGCTAAAGGAAAAGGCAGCAGTGCAGCTTATTAAGCCAAAAGCCAAAATTGAGATTCGCGATCTGGATAGTCTCGTAGACGAACAAGAGGTGCTAGCTGCTATCAAAAATGTAGTAGGAAACCCCTGTGACATCCAAATCCACTTGACAAAGGTAAACAGCATGGAACAAAAGCGAGCTTTTGTCACGCTGAGCACAGAGGATGCAGATAAAATCCTAGAAGAGTCTAGAGTTAAAATAGGATGGACCCGATGTCGAGTTAAGCGATGTGTAAATACTCTACGATGCTACAGATGCTTCAGCACAGGACACCTGCAAACGCATTGCACCGGTCCGGACCGCAAAGAGTTATGCATTAGATGCGGGGAGAAAGGCCACAAGATGACGAGCTGCACAAAGCCGCCTAGATGCGTTCTTTGCGCACATAAAAACCTTGACGAGGTAAATCATCTCCCAGGGACGAGTTTCTGCGCTGCCAGTAATGGTAAGACAAAAACATGATAGTCCTCCAGGGAAACCTACACAGAAGTAGAGCAGCAGATGACCTACTATCCCAAATTGTCCTTGAGCAGAAAGCAGACCTGGTGATAATAAGCGAGCAGTACAAGGCTAAGCAAACTGGCACATGGCTAGAAGAAGAAACAAAGACGACGGCAATATGGACTCCAGACAGAAGTGACGTCCAAATCCTGAATAAAGGACGAGGAAGGGGCCACGTCTACATTCAACTTAAGGACTTCACTATAATTAGCTGCTATTTGACACCAAGTGACAACATCCAAACATTCCAAGAAAAATTAGACGACATCGAGCATACAGCACTACAGCAATCGGGAAAACTTATTGTAGCCGGTGACTTAAACTCCTTTGCTCTGGAGTGGGGAATGCCTGCAACCAACTCCAGAGGGCAGAGGGTCCTAGACATGGCCGCAAGACTCGGTCTCGTTGTTGCAAACGTAGGATCGACAACCACTTTTAGGCGATTGGGGAATACAGGCACAATTCCTGACGTAACTATGGTGTCAGAATCGTGGGCACATAAAATAACGGGATGGAAAGTTCTGGACATTTATAATGGAAGTGACCATGAGTACATTACCTACTCCATAAATCACTCAAGGACTGCAAATGTCCCAGTCAGGCCCACACGCAGAAGATGGAACGTAAGCCGCCTTAATAAATTAAAATTTATTGACGAAATTGACAGGAGGGACAATGAAGAACTTTACCTAGAAAGCGCAAACAACGTTGTCTACAGAACAATGAAGAACATACGTAAAGCATGCGATGTAGCAATGCCAAAATCAGGAAATCCACGTAGATCAGGACAGGAAGTATACTGGTGGACGGACGAAATAAAAACACTGAGAGAGACCTGCATAAGAAGTAGACGACTTCTTACTAGGGCTAGGCGGAGAGGCGACTTTATCACACAGGATGAGCAGTACAGGAAAGCGAAAAAAGAATTAAACACAGCTATCAAGAAGAGCAAGCGAGAAAAATGGAAATCCCTCTGTGACGACATAAACAATAACCCTTGGGGCTTGGGATACAAAATTGTCATGAAGAAGCTCGGATCCAAAAGTGCGTCACCAAACCTGGAGGAAGATCAGATGGACGATATAGTCCACGCTCTGTTTCCGTCTGACCAACTTAGGCCAACCAGCACACCATACCGAAGGATCGAAGAAAGCGGTGAGCCATTCTCCCAAGAAGAACTCGTAAAGGCTGCAAGAAGTCTAAAAAACAGGAAAGCTCCAGGTCCGGACAACATTCCTTCAGAAGTCCTTAAGATAATAGCTGAGTGCAGACCCCACATACTGCTTAAAATGTATAACGCATGCCTTCAAAATGGAATTTTTCCCGATCAGTGGAAAATTCAACGGCTAGTATTAATAAGCAAAGGAAAAGGCGATCCTACAAAACCATCCGCATATAGACCTTTATGTATGCTGGACACAGCAGGGAAGCTATTGGAAAAGCTTATCAAACCCCGATTAGTAGATGCCGTAGAAAGCGCTGGCGGTCTGTCCCCAAGACAGTATGGGTTTAGACACGGGCGATCAACGATTGGGGCAGTAGCAGAGGTTGCAAACGCAGCCCTCAAAAGCAGACAAGGCAACCACTTCTCACGACCCATTGTGCTGCTGGCGA
Organism: Scaptomyza pallida; assembly: GCA_018152965.1. NCBI lineage: Eukaryota > Metazoa > Arthropoda > Insecta > Diptera > Drosophilidae > Scaptomyza > Scaptomyza pallida. The sequence goes on from JAECXP010000196.1 coordinate 1,127,323, forward strand.
CGTTGGACATTAAAAACGCCTTTAACAGTGTTAAATGGAGCAACATACTTGACGCACTAAAGAGACGGTTTCGGGTACCTGCATATCTCTTGCAGTTGATAGGCAGCTACTTAAATAATAGAAAACTAATTTACACGTTCTCTGCCGGAAAAAGTGTATAGAGATTACGTCAGGTGCAGCGCAGGGCTCCATACTCGGACCAGATTTATGGAACATTAGCTATGACGAAATCCTTCGCATAGAATTGCCAGAGGATACTTTCCTGGTAGGATACGCTGACGACATTGTGGCGGTTATCACGGCTCGCAATGCAGAGTACGCGCAAAGAAAACTAACGCAGGTAATGATACGGGTCAAAGACTGGTTAGATTTACACGGCTTAAAACTAGCACTGGAAAAGACGGAGCTACTTATGATAACCGGACGACATATACCCCTGGAGATAAATATGAGAGTCGGAGAAAACATTATGAAGACGCTGAAAGTAATCAAGTACCTAGGAATTAGGCTTGACTCAAAGATGACTTTTAAAGCGCAGATCCAATACGCAAAAGCAAAGGCAGTAGAGGCTACAAAGTCACTTAGCAGACTCATGGCAAATGTTAGCGGCCCGTACCAATCTAAGCGTAAACTTCTTATGGAGATCAACAACGCCATCCTTTTATATGGATGCGAGATATGGGCAGACACGCTTAATGTTAAACGCAGGATGAAGCCCCTACATGCGGTTCAGAGAACAGTCGCGCTAAGAATAACAAGCGCATACCGAACTGTATCAGGCGCAGCATCGCTTGCTATTGCGGGCTTGATACCAATCGACCTCCAAGCAAGGGAACGTAAAAAAATCTATGAGCTCAGACAACAAAGGGAAGCCACTATACAAAACCTTAGCACATGTAAGCAAGAGACGATCGCCTTATGGCAGGAAAGATGGACAAATGAACGATATGGAAGATGGACAGCAAGACTACTGCCATGTATTAAAGACTGGACTTTAAGAAAACATGGAGACGTAGACTACTACGTCACACAAATGATGACGGGACATGGCTACTTTAGTGCCTTCCTAAATTCAATAGGAAAGAGCACGGAAGCTAGCTGTGTATATGGAGATGCAGAAATCGACAATGTGGAACATACAATCTTCCACTGCGATCGTTTCAGAGATGAAAGGCGACAAGTCGAGCACACAACGGGCCCTCTCACACCGGAGAACATCGTAGCTAAGATGATAGACAGCGAGGATTCGTGGAGAAAAGTATCTATCTTCATTGGCGATATTTTGAGACGCAAAAAGAAAGACTTAGAAGAGAGGATGTAAAATAATCTGGACTCACAAAAAAGCACGAAAAGACCTAGATGAGAGGTCAGAATTGGGTATCTGGACGCAGATAAGCGCTTATTGCGTAGATGGCCCCACTTGGATCATCTTACAATAAGAGCTCATGCTTATTTAAGAAGAAGGCGCTTGGCGCACAAAGGCCCCACTTCGAAGTATTGCGAAAGCGTTTCCGAAGTGGAAACAGGCCCAACGGGGAGGGGTTGTTAGTGGGTATGCTACTCTGTAGAGAATCCCACACACCCCACTACGACGGTAGCAGGCAGTGCATAAAGCATTTTCCCCTCCCAGCCCAAAAAAAAAAAAAAAAAAAAAAAAAAAAAATTATTATTATTATTATTATTATTATTATTATTATTATTATTATTATTATTATTATTATTATTATTATTATTATTATTATTATTATTATTATTATTATTATTATTATTATTATTATTATTATTATTATTATTATTATTATTATTATTATTATTATTATTATTATTATTATTATTATTATTATTATTATTATTATTATTATTATTATTATTATTATTATTATTATTATTATTATTATTATTATTATTATTATTATTATTATTATTATTATTATTATTATTATTATTATTATTATTATTATTATTATTATTATTATTATTATTATTATTATTATTATTATTATTATTATTATTATTATTATTATTATTATTATTATTATTATTATTATTATTATTATTATTATTATTATTATTATTATTATTATTATTATTATTATTATTATTATTATTATTATTATTATTATTATTATTATTATTATTATTATTATTATTATTATTATTATTATTATTATTATTATTATTATTATTATTATTATTATTATTATTATTATTATTATTATTATTATTATTATTATTATTATTATTATTATTATTATTATTATTATTATTATTATTATTATTATTATTATTATTATTATTATTATTATTATTATTATTATTATTATTATTATTATTATTATTATTATTATTATTATTATTATTATTATTATTATTATTATTATTATTATTATTATTATTATTATTATTATTATTATTATTATTATTATTATTATTATTATTATTATTATTATTATTATTATTATTATTATTATTATTATTATTATTATTATTATTATTATTATTATTATTATTATTATTATTATTATTATTATTATTATTATTATTATTATTATTATTATTATTATTATTATTATTATTATTATTATTATTATTATTATTATTATTATTATTATTATTATTATTATTATTATTATTATTATTATTATTATTATTATTATTATTATTATTATTATTATTATTATTATTATTATTATTATTATTATTATTATTATTATTATTATTATTATTATTACAACCCTTATTATTATTATTATTTTATTATTTTTTTTTTTACCTTTCGCAGAGACGGATGTGAAGGTACGATCCCTGATATCACTCTGGTCTCGGAAAGGCGGTCTGAAGACATCCAGAACTGGAAAGATTTAGATATTTACACCGGTAGCGACCATCAGTACATATCATTTGAATTGGGGTCCACCTCTAAAATAAACAGTCCACTCACCTCTAAGAGGCAGCGAAAATGGAACGTTCGACGCCTAAACAAAGATGCCCTCATTGACGAGTTCGACAAAAGGATCGCCTCAAGCCAACGTCCAGGGACCACAGAGAACATAGTCGATCGTACATCGAACGCTATCAAAAGAGCCTGTGAAGCAGCAATGCCACAATCGGGAAACAGGCACAGAGCTGGACAGGAAGTATACTGGTGGACGCAAGAAATTTACGACTTAAGGCAGAACTGCGTTAGATGTTGGACGTCTAACCAGAGCGAGAAGACGGGGAAATTTCGCGGAAGAGGACGCTCAAAGTCGAAAAGCAAAAAAGAACTTAATGTAGCCATACGTAAGAGCAAACAGGAAAAGTGGAAAGGCCTCTGCAACGACATTAACAACGACCCGTGGGGTCTTGGGTATAAAATTGTTATGAAAAAGCTCAGGGCCAACCACACAACTCCCATCTTGGAGGATGATAAATTGGAGAATATTGTAAAAGCATTGTTTCCGTCTCATCCGGTGAGAACTATTAATACAGAGCAAGGATATGATGATCATCCATTTGAGCTGTTTACCGAAAATGAGCTTATAACGGCGGCCAAAAGTATACGAAGCGGGAAAGCACCCGGCCCGGACAATGTCCCTCCAGAAGTACTAAAGGCTCTAGTAGCAAATCGACCACAAATCTTTCTAGAAATGTTTAACAGCTGCATCCTCTCGGGAATCTTCCCAAAGTGCTGGAAGATACAGCGGCTAGTACTAATTGAGAAAGGCAACGGCGATCCTGACTCACCATCGGCATACCGACCACTTTGTATGCTTAACACTGCAGGAAAGCTCTTGGAAAAACTAATTAAACCTAGACTGGCAGCAGCAGTTGAAAATTCGGGTGGACTGTCACCTAAGCAGCACGGTTTTAGACCAGGCAAGTCAACAATAGGAGCAATAAGAGAGGTGACGCAAGCAGCACTAGCAAGCCAGCAAGGGAATCACCACTCAAGGCCAATCGTGGTGCTGGTCACACTAGACGTTAACAGCGCCAAGTGGTCAGTCATGATTGAGGCACTTCAAGTCCGATTTAGCATCCCAAGTTACTTGCTCCGGATAATATGCAGCTACTTAGAGAATCGAAAGCTTATCTACCAAACCAGGACAGGCGAAAAGAGCTTTCAGATAACGGCGGGCGCGGCTCAAGGTTCCATACTAGGGCCTGATCTTTGGAATATCGCCTACGATGACATCCTCAGACTAGAGATGCCAGACGACACTTTTCTCGTCGGCTACTCAGATGACATCGTTGCAGTCATCAACGCGCGCAATCTAATATATGCGCTACGCAAGCTTACACAGATGATGACAAAAGTTAAGTGGTGGCTAGATAACCATGGGTTACAGTTGGCAGCAGAAAAAACAGAAATTTTATTAGTCACGAGAAGGCAGATTCCAATAGAGGCAGAAATGACCCTCCTAGGGAGCTCACTCAGGACACAGAAGGTCATTAAATACTTAGGAGTAAGACTGGACTCAAAACTGTCCTATCAGGCGCAGATAAAGCACGCAGTAACTAAGGCTGCTACCGACACACGCTCTCTCAGCAGACTCATGGCAAATGTTGGCGGGCCATTACAATGCCGCAGAAAGCTCTTGATGGAAGCAACCAATAGCATCATGCTGTATGGCTGTGAGGTTTGGGCAAACACCCTGAATAGAAAAACACGGGTAAATCAGCTTGCCGGAGTACAAAGAACATCCGCGCTTATAATTATAAGCGCATATAGGACGGTCTCTGCATCCGCGGCGCTGGTCATTGCAGGCGCGACGCCTATTGATTTGTTGGTAAGAGAGCGGAAAAAGATCTACGAGCTACGAATATCCGGACAGGCAAATAGACAATCACTCCAGCAATGCAAACAGCAGACACTCGACTGTTGGCAAGAAAGATGGTCAAACGAGAGCACCGGAAGATGGACGGCGAGACTATTACATTGCATTAAACAATGGATGACAAGAAAGGGGGGAGATGTGGATTATTATGTCACACAAATGCTAACAGGTCATGGGTACTTTAACACCTATCTTTATAAGATTGGAAAAAGCACACAAGCTACTAGTATTTATCATGACGCTGAAAGAGATGACGCAGAGCACACCGTATTCCACTGCGTACGATTCGCAGAAAAGCGACATCGACTTTTGGAAGGAATTGGGAGCATTTGCCCGGAGAGCATAGTCTCCAAAATGATAAGCGATGACGAAATATGGAAGAAAATAGCTGCTTACGTTGGGGACATCCTCCGGCTGAAAAAGAAGGACCTGGATGAGAGCCTAGGGTAGTGTGGACGCATTTCAAAAAGAGAGCGCTTTGCGCGAAGGGGCCCCACTTCGAAGTAATGCGAAAGCTCGAAGAGGCCTAGAGAGGCGGGGTTGTTAGTGGGTGCAAGCCCCACATACCACATTATTATTATTATTATTATTATTATTATTATTATTATTATTATTATTATTATTATTATTATTATTATTATTATTATTATTATTATTATTATTATTATTATTATTATTATTATTATTATTATTATTATTATTATTATTATTATTATTATTATTATTATTATTATTATTATTATTATTATTATTATTATTATAAGGACGAGGAAGGGGCCACGTCTACATTCAACTTAAGGACTTCACTATAATTAGCTGCTATTTGACACCAAGTGACAACATCCAAACATTCAAGAAAAATTAGACGACATCGAGCATACAGCACTACAGCAATCGGGAAAACTTATTGTAGCCGGTGACTTAAACTCCTTTGCTCTGGAGTGGGGAATGCCTGCAACCAACTCCAGAGGGCAGAGGGTCCTAGACATGGCCGCAAGACTCGGTCTCGTTGTTGCAAACGTAGGATCGACAACCACTTTTAGGCGATTGGGGAATACAGGCACAATTCCTGACGTAACTATGGTGTCAGAATCGTGGGCACATAAAATAACGGGATGGAAAGTTCTGGACATTTATAATGGAAGTGACCATGAGTACATTACCTACTCCATAAATCACTCAAGGACTGCAAATGTCCCAGTCAGGCCCACACGCAGAAGATGGAACGTAAGCCGCCTTAATAAATTAAAATTTATTGACGAACTTGACAGGAGGGACAATGAAGAACTTTACCTAGAAAGCGCAAACAACGTTGTCTACAGAACAATGAAGAACATACGTAAAGCATGCGATGTAGCAATGCCAAAATCAGGAAATCCACGTAGATCAGGACAGGAAGTATACTGGTGGACGGACGAAATAAAAACACTGAGAGAGACCTGCATAAGAAGTAGACGACTTCTTACTAGGGCTAGGCGGAGAGGCGACTTTATCACACAGGATGAGCAGTACAGGAAAGCGAAAAAAGAATTAAACACAGCTATCAAGAAGAGCAAGCGAGAAAAATGGAAATCCCTCTGTGACGACATAAACAATAACCCTTGGGGCTTGGGATACAAAATTGTCATGAAGAAGCTCGGATCCAAAAGTGCGTCACCAAACCTGGAGGAAGATCAGATGGACGATATAGTCCACGCTCTGTTTCCGTCTGACCAACTTAGGCCAACCAGCACACCATACCGAAGGATCGAAGAAAGCGGTGAGCCATTCTCCCAAGAAGAACTCGTAAAGGCTGCAAGAAGTCTAAAAACAGGAAGCTCCAGGTCCGGACAACATTCCTTCAGAAGTCCTTAAGATAATAGCTGAGTGCAGACCCCACATACTGCTTAAAATGTATAACGCATGCCTTCAAAATGGAATTTTTCCCGATCAGTGGAAAATTCAACGGCTAGTATTAATAAGCAAAGGAAAAGGCGATCCTACAAAACCATCCGCATATAGACCTTTATGTATGCTGGACACAGCAGGGAAGCTATTGGAAAAGCTTATCAAACCCCGATTAGTAGATGCCGTAGAAAGCGCTGGCGGTCTGTCCCCAAGACAGTATGGGTTTAGACACGGGCGATCAACGATTGGGGCAGTAGCAGAGGTTGCAAACGCAGCCCTCAAAAGCAGACAAGGCAACCACTTCTCACGACCCATTGTGCTGCTGGCGACGCTGGACATTAAAAACGCCTTTAACAGTGTTAAATGGAGCAACATACTTGACGCACTAGAGAGACGGTTTCGGGTACCTGCATATCTCTTGCAGTTGATAGGCAGCTACTTAAATAATAGAAAACTTATTTACACGTTCTCTGCCGGAAAAAAGTGTATAGAGATTACGTCAGGTGCAGCGCAGGGCTCCATACTCGGACCAGATTTATGGAACATTAGCTATGACGAAATCCTTCGCATAGAATTGCCAGAGGATACTTTCCTGGTAGGATACGCTGACGACATTGTGGCGGTTATCACGGCTCGCAATGCAGAGTACGCGCAAAGAAAACTAACGCAGGTAATGATACGGGTCAAAGACTGGTTAGATTTACACGGCTTAAAACTAGCACTGGAAAGACGGAGCTACTTATGATAACCGGACGACATATACCCTGGAGATAAATATGAGAGTCGGAGAAAACATTATGAAGACGCTGAAAGTAATCAAGTACCTAGGAATTAGGCTTGACTCAAAGATGACTTTTAAAGCGCAGATCCAATACGCAAAAGCAAAGGCAGTAGAGGCTACAAAGTCACTTAGCAGACTCATGGCAAATGTTAGCGGTCCGTACCAATCTAAGCGTAAACTTCTTATGGAGATCAACAACGCCATCCTTTTATATGGATGCGAGATATGGGCAGACACGCTTAATGTCAAACGCAGGATGAAGCCCCTACATGCGGTTCAGAGAACAGTCGCGCTAAGAATAACAAGCGCATACCGAACTGTATCAGGCGCAGCATCGCTTGCTATTGCGGGCTTGATACCAATCGACCTCCAAGCAAGGGAACGTAAAAAAATCTATGAGCTCAGACAACAAAGGGAAGCCACTATACAAAACCTTAGCACATGTAAGCAAGAGACGATCGCCTTATGGCAGGAAAGATGGACAAATGAACGATATGGAAGATGGACAGCAAGACTACTGCCATGTATTAAAGACTGGACTTTAAGAAAACATGGAGACGTAGACTACTACGTCACACAAATGATGACGGGACATGGCTACTTTAGTGCCTTCCTAAATTCAATAGGAAAGAGCACGGAAGCTAGCTGTGTATATGGAGATGCAGAAATCGACAATGTGGAACATACAATCTTCCACTGCGATCGTTTCAGAGATGAAAGGCGACAAGTCGAGCACACAACGGGCCCTCTACACCGGAGAACATCGTAGCTAAGATGATAGACAGCGAGGATTCGTGGAGAAAAGTATCTATCTTCATTGGCGATATTTTGAGACGCAAAAAGAAAGACTTAGAAGAGAGGATGTAAAATAATCTGGACTCACAAAAAGCACGAAAAGACCTAGATGAGAGGTCAGAATTGGGTATCTGGACGCAGATAAGCGCTTATTGCGTAGATGGCCCCACTTGGATCATCTTACAATAAGAGCTCATGCTTATTTAAGAAGAAGGCGCTTGGCGCACAAAGGCCCCACTTCGAAGTATTGCGAAAGCGTTTCCGAAGTGGAAACAGGCCAACGGGGAGGGGTTGTTAGTGGGTATGCTACTCTGTAGAGAATCCCACACACCCCACTACGACGGTAGCAGGCAGTGCATAAAGCATTTTCCCTCCCAGCCCAAAAAAAAAAAAAAAAAAAAAAAAAAAATTATTATTATTATTATTATTATTATTATTATTATTATTATTATTATTATTATTATTATTATTATTATTATTATTATTATTATTATTATTATTATTATTATTATTATTATTATTATTATTATTATTATTATTATTATTATTATTATTATTATTATTATTATTATTATTATTATTATTATTATTATTATTATTATTATTATTATTATTATTATTATTATTATTATTATTATTATTATTATTATTATTATTATTATTATTATTATTATTATTATTATTATTATTATTATTATTATTATTATTATTATTATTATTATTATTATTATTATTATTATTATTATTATTATTATTATTATTATTATTATTATTATTATTATTATTATTATTATTATTATTATTATTATTATTATTATTATTATTATTATTATTATTATTATTATTATTATTATTGTTATTATTATTATTTTTATTATTATTATTATTATTATTATTATTTGATGAAAATAGTAATACAAACAGAGGTTTTCCAGCGAACTCGTTTTTTGTAAAGTAAAATATTTAATGATGTGCTTTTTGCAAAGGCTGCTTACGAACTAACATGATGGACACAAAAACTGTGCGACATACGCTCAATAACACATTGTCGTATTTTGTCTTTTGCTTTACATTTACATTCTTATACATAACTGTAAATTCACTCTGCGCTCTTTCGCAGTATTTATGTATGTATCAATGTATACACTCACATTGTATATAATTCAACACCCTTCCTCAATGTGAGCTGGTATACATCGTCACAGTTATTTTAAATTCATTAAATCTACAAAATGACAATGTTTCTGCTTTGGCAGATTTTTAGTAAGAACATCGGCAATCATATCATTTGTTGAAACATACTTCAACTCCACATCACCTTTCTGGATGACATTTTGGACGAAATGATACCTGATGTCGATGTGCTTCGACCTCGCATGGTAAACCGGATTTCTCGCCAAATCCTGTGCACTGAGATTGTCTCCATAGACCACCCTGGGAGTGTCTTCTCGACCACAACCAATCTCAATAATCAAACGCCTCAAGTAAAGCGCTTCTTTTGTAGCCGTTGACAACGCCATGTATTCAGCCTCAGTGCTACTCAACGCTACGCAGTCCTGTTTCTCTGACTTCCATGAAATGGGGCCTCCTGATAGGAGAAACACATACCCAGTGTATGATCGACGATTGCTGATGTCGCCGCCCCAGTCTGCATCTACGAAGCCTCGGAGCCCTTGGCCATCAGTACAGTAGTGTAGCTTTTTATCTACTGTACCCGCTAGATACCTTATCACATGTTTCACTCCAGAAATATGCTCCCCGTGGGGGTCGTTGTTCCGTTGTGCCAGCTTTACAACGGAATGATATATATCTGGCCTCGATGTTAATGCTAGCCACATTAATTCGCCAATTACCGACTGATATGCCACTTTATCTTCGGTACCACGGTTTTCATTGTTGCACGCCACCTGGAATCCCGCATCCAATGGCGTCACTTGCGGCCTGCATTGCTCCATCGTATGCCGCTGCAGCATATCTTTGATGTACAGCGCCTGGTTCATCCTTGTCACCAGTTTCACCATCTCGCTCAATCTGCATGCCCAGAAACATTTTAATCGGGCCTATGTCGACGCATTCGAACTTCATTGCTATCATTGACTTGATACGCAATAAATCTGTCTTCTTCTGGCATGCTATAAGCAGATCATCAACATAGATTAGTACCAAACATAAATTACTATCTATATCCTGTTTGTACAAGCAAGACTCATTCTTGCATGCGATGAAACCTATTTGTCGTAGAGCAGCATCTAACTTTTGGTTCCATTCTCTTCCTGCTTGCTTTAGCCCGTAGATCGCCTTGTTAAGCCGCAACACCTTATGTTTGTTGGCCATGTCTATATATCCTTCTGGTTGTTTCATGTAGACTACATCGCTTAACTCACTGTTAAGATACGCCGTGCAGACGTCCATTTGGTGCAGATACAATTTCAGCTCAACAGCCAGAGCAAAAATTAGTCTTATCGTCTCATATCGGCACACGGGTGAAAATGTCTCCTTGTAATTCACACCAAACTTCTGGGAGCATCCTTTTGCCACCAGCCGCTGCTGTCCCTCTTTATTGTGTATAGCCATCTGCAACCAATAGCCTGTTGCCCTTTGGGTAAGTCTTCCAATGTCCATGTTCCGTTTTCCACCAATGCTTTATGCTCAGCATTCATGGCTGCCTGCCAAAACGATTTTTCATTACTGCCGTGGGCTTCAGTGAAAGTCTGTGGTAATAGAGCTTCTACGCCTCGCATTGCGTTAAGAACATTGTAGCTTTTCTTTGGCCGCCCTGGTTTGCCAGTGCGAACCAAACTTGGTCGCCCGGGACCTATCCTGACAGCTTCCGTTGGTGTTAGCTCCACATCCTGCGTCTGCTCGTCCTGATCGCTGTCCTCATCTTGCTCGGATTCATCTGCGCTTATGTACTCCTCACTAAGTACTTCCTCTGGAGCGTCGTCGTTAATGTTCTGCAACTGTAACTTGACCACATCTCGATTTGAAGTGTCCGACGATATTTCAGCATCTGGGATCGTTACTGAAATCGGCGCATCCGTACAAGTTTCATCGAATAAAACGTCGCGTTTTATAACGATCTCCCGTTTCTTCTCATCATACAGCCTGTATGCCTTAGAAGTACGTGAATACCCAACAAAACGATATTCCTGCCCTTTGGGCTTAAACTTGCCATGTCGTGTCTTATCTAGACCAACTGCCACTGATCCGAAAATCCTCATGTGCTGCACTTGTGGCTTCCTGCCCCTCCATGCCTCGTATGGAGTCTTGCCCACTAGTGCCGTAGTCGGTGATCTGTTACGAATATAACACGCTGTATCCACTGCCTCTGCCCATAGGTATTCCGGCATCTTTGCATGCACAAGCAAACTCCTTGCCATCTCCACAAGAGTTCGATTTGCCCGTTCTGCCACACCATTCTGTTGTGGGCTATACGGTACCGTTAGCTGTCGTTCAATTCCATGTTGCTTAAACAACTTATCAAAACGTGCATTAACATACTCACGTCTATTATCACTACGTACAGCTTTTATCTTACGCTCTGTCTGGCGTTCTACCATGTTTTTGAATTCAACAAATTTCTCGTACACCTCGTCTTTGGACTTGAGAAAGTATGTGAATATGCGCCGAGTCATATCATCGATGAATGTACAAAAATATGCTGACCCGCCAAGTGATCGCTTCTCAAATGGCCCACATACGTCTGTATGTATCAACTCCAGCAGGTGCCCTGCCCTATTTCCTGACACTGGAAATGGCTGTGTGTGAATCTTACTTTTCATGCATGTGCGACACTGCAACTTATTTGAAAAATCCACATTTTCAATACCTTGCACCATTTTATATTTTACCAAATTCATCAAACTTGAATTATTTAGATGGCCATACCTGTTATGCGCCACACCCAAACAAACGTTTCCCTTATTCTCGAAAATAAACAGTTTGTTTCGTTTCTGGGCTTCTAATACTTTTTCGCCATCCTGGCGAACAATTGCTTTGTCTTTACAAAAAGTAACTGTACAGCCTCGCTCGACTGCACTACTCACTGACATAAAATTTCCCTTTATATCAGGCACATGCAAAACATTTTGCAGTGTAAGAACGCAAAATCCCGTCTCAAGCCTTACGCTACCTTTGCCAACTGCTCGCATTACGTTATTTTCAGCTAGTACAACATCTTCTATTTGCGAAACGTAATTCGTAAATATTCTGCGCGTTGCACACATGTGTGCTATCGCGCCACTATCCAGAACCCAACCGGATAAAACCAGATTGCTCGTCTTTTCTTCCGTTAGAATTGTGTACGAACTGTTTTTGCTGTTTCTTCTTTGCGCTTACTTTTGCATTCAGATTTGAAGTGACCACGTCGCCCGCAATTGTAACACTCGACGTTCTTTTTGTCGAACTTCTTTTTGCGCGCTCTTTCTGGCGCCGCTGTGACGTTGTATGCCTGCTGCTCGATACCTACTTTTTGCTTCTCTTCGCAGCCCCTGCGCTCGCCTTCCTCTAGCAACTTAATTTTAAGTGCATCTAATAATGGCAAGCTGTCGCGCGTTTCCATGGCTATGACGAAATTCTCAAATTGCTTGTTCAGACTTGACAACAATATAATAACTGTTAACTCGTTAGCTAACTTTATATCGACCTCTGCAAGCTGATCCACGATTGAGCAAAATGAATTTATATGCGCACTCATATCGTCATCCTCTGCCATACGCAATCCCAGTAACTTTTTATACAGGAACACTTTCCTTACCGGGCCAGTCGGACGATGTACATCTCTGAGTTTCTCCCACGCCGCTGTCGCCGTAGTACAGTTCTTGAGATAACACAACTGTGTCGCCTTAACGCTCAGTGTAATCGTCGCCAGTGCTTTTTGATCGAGTCCGTCCCACGCTGCGCCACCGTCACCTTCCGGTCGCGTCCCAGCAATCACCTTCCACAGCTCTGCGTGCACCAACACGCTGCGCATTTGTATGCTCCAGGAATCATAATTCCCTATGTCCAACTTATCAATTTGGTACATAGCACTCATTTTTAATATTTAACTGCCTAACTCGCGTTATCTAGCAGACAAAAAACGACAAACTATATTTGCGAAAATCAACGATTCATGGGCCCATAACCTGATGAAAATAGTAATACAAACAGAGGTTTTCCAGCGAACTCGTTTTTTGTAAAGTAAAATATTTAATGATGTGCTTCTTGCAAAGGCTGCTTACGAACTAACATGATGAACACAAAAACTGTGCGACATACGCTCAATAACACATTGTCGTATTTTGTCTTTTGCTTTACATTTACATTCTTATACATAACTGTAAATTCACTCTGCGCTCTTTCGCAGTATTTATGTATGTATCAATGTATACACTCACATTGTATATAATTCAACATTATTATTATTATTATTATTATTATTATTATTATTATTATTATTATTATTATTATTATTATTATTATTATTATTATTATTATTATTATTATTATTATTATTATTATTATTATTATTATTATTATTATTATTATTATTATTATTATTATTATTATTATTATTATTATTATTATTATTATTATTATTATTATTATTATTATTATTATTATTATTATTATTATTATTATTATTATTATTATTATTATTATTATTATTATTATTATTATTATTATTATTATTATTATTATTATTATTATTATTATTATTATTATTATTATTATTATTATTATTATTATTATTATTATTATTATTATTATTATTATTATTATTATTATTATTATTATTATTATTATTATTATTATTATTATTATTATTATTATTATTATTATTATTATTATTATTATTATTATTATTATTATTATATATATTCGACACGGACATGATATGGACACGATATGGAATACACGCCTTGGGCTGACGACTGCAGTATTCGGTTACCTAAGTACGTAAGAGTGATATCTTGCTGAAACGGCTTTCCGGTTAATGCTGCCAGTCGCCTCCGTCCCGCTAAAACTGTGGCTAGTCTCCATTTACGTTCTAAGCACGACACCATTTAATTGGCGGTACCGGTCTTGTTGAGATTACTCCAAGTTAGCGTCCGATCCTGGCTCTGAACAGAAGCACCCATAAGGACTCCTGTCAACCCTCGCGTGGCCTCCCTGTTGGCGTTATTGCCATCACAGACAACCACGGGGATCAATGGACGACGGTTCTTTCGTGTGTGGATAGCGGACTGGAGCGGGGACCCATAAAGAATGAACAACAATCCACAACAACAACAAACGGAAGAGAGCCAAACATTTGGCAGAAGTACTCTATTGGCGAGATCACCAACTGAGCAAAGAACAAAACAGCTGTTAGACGAAGAATCGGCGCATGGTAGCCCTTATTGCAGAAATGGTAATACCCCTATCTGCCATGACACGCAGCAGACATTGGCGACTCTGCATCCAGAACCTGAAGTAGAAAACGCCCCAGAAACCGCAGCTACACCAGCAGCCCAGCCACGAGGCCGTTTGATGACGCCAACTCAGGTGTTTATCGCAAAAATGCGGGCAAATGAAGAAGCAGCTTTAGCTGAGTGCAGACGAGTTCTGCGAAAAATCAAGGCGGCCACGATGAAACAACGGAACATTAGCATGGATGTCAAGGATGGCGTATCTGAGCTTGCGGAAATCCTCACTGTCCTCGAAACCTGTAGGTCAGGCTGGCTTAAAGCTGAGACAGCTACGAGAGAAGTCAGAGAAACTGCCCATGTAGATGTAGCGATAGGGACGCCCACAACAAGCAAACGAGTAGTGGAAACGCTTCCTACAAGCAAACGAGCAGATACGAGGCCGGCCGAGGTGTTGATGCCTCAAAAAAGGGGCGGGGTGACGGTCCTGGGAAATGGCAAACAATCACTAGCAAGAAAGCCAAGAAGACGCAAAAACAGCAAACCAAAGCACAACTTCCGAAAGAAAACGAAGTTAAGGCGAGATCCGAAAATAAAGAGAAGAGCGAGCGAAGCAGAAACCGCACTTCCAACCGGAAATCAGACGCGGTAATAATAAAACCAGCAGAGGGACACAGCTACGCGGATGTCCTTAAAAGTCTGCGAGAAAATGCCAAGTTTGACGATGACGTTAAAATAAAGGGAGTTCGCAAAACGAAGACCGGTGCTCTCCTCCTCGAGTTGGAGAAAGGCGAGAAGCTAAAGCCGGAACTCTGTGCGCAGCTACAGACAGTGCTCCAAAACACTGCTGATGTGGCTAGCGCCAGGCCCATGGCCACAATAGTCATACGGGACCTCGATGCGCTGACAATTCAAGAAGATGTGCTTAAGGCTGTCAAAGACGTGCTTCCTGAGGTATCAAGCGGTATTAAGGTGACAGGCTTCCAAAAGACAATGCTGAAAAGCTTCTTGCCATAAACAAAATTAAGATTGGTTGGCTGAAAGTCAAAATGAAGCGATGGGACAACATCAAGAGGTGCTACAAATGCCTGGGTATTGGTCACATGCAGTATGACTGCAAGGGACCCAACCGAAAAGGAGATGGCATGTGCTTCCGGTGCGGTGAAACCGGTCACAAACTGGCACAGTGCCAAAAGACTCCGAAATGCTGGGCGTGCATCGACGCAAAGCTGTCCCCCGTGGATCACATGACGGGTTCCGGCAGATGCCCAGCGCGCAAGCAGCAGAACTCAAAAAATAACAAATGAGAGTCCTCCAGGCAAATATGCACCGGAGTAGAACTGCGGACAACCTTCTAGAACATCTACTGCTGGAGAAGGGGATAGGCGCAGTTGTCATCAGTGAGCAGTACCCACATGTCAGGAATAGAGAATGGTTTCAGGACGACACTCGGACCGCAGCTTTATGGATTTTATCCGGCGAAATGGCGCCAATAATTAGCAGCGGCAGAGGAAAAGGCTTTGTTTGGGCTAAGGGCAAAAACTACTCACTAATGAGTTGTTACTTAACACCGAGCGACACGATCGCGGAATTCGCAACCAAACTCGATGGCATCGAAGACTCAGCGAGAGAAATAGGAGGACCCCTGGTCATTGCGGGAGACTTCAACTCCAAGGCTCTGGAATGGGGATCGAGCAGTACGGATTCGAGAGGCAGGCGTATACTTGACATGGCTTCTAGATTGGGACTAACAGTCGCAAACTCAGAGACTAGCACGTTTCGAAGAGCTGGGTGCACAGCCACTGCACCCGATATTACTCTTGTGTCTGACAGTCTTGGGAGAGCGCTCAAGAATTGGAGAGTACTCGAGGACTATACAGGCAGCGATCACCAGTACATTGAGTTTGAGATCAAACTGACTGGGCACCCGGACCCAATTAAGACCCTGAGAGGTACGCGAAAATGGAAGAGCGAACACCTTAACACTCCAGCGTTACTGGCAGCCCTTGATAGCAGCTCTGCCCAACAGACCGCAGCACAAGACTCACAGACTCTTGTCCAGCGGACTATGCAAATCATTGCTCAAGCTTGTGATGAAGCTATGCCGAGGGTCAGACAAGCAAACAAAAGAAAGGCGTCATACTGGTGGACAGGCGAGATAGCCGAGCTAAGAAGCACTTGTCTCCGTTGTAGGCGAAAGCTTACCAGAGCTCGAAGAAGAAATCCCGCAGAAGCAGAAGCAGTCGCCTACAAAACAGCCAGGCAGGCTTTAAAGGTAGCAATAAACGGCAGCAAAAAGGCCAAGTGGGAGGAACTTAGAAATGACATTAATAGTAACCCTTGGGGCAAGGGCTATAAAATTGTCATGAAGAAGCTGGGAGCAAACCCAACGCCTCCACTTCTAGACGCCAGCAAAATGGCGGACATAGTCGATACGCTATTCCCGACACATGAGCCACTGCCAATTCGGTCTGAAGAATTGCCCGACGAGACAATCCCATTATTCACTCTTGAAGAGCTTACATCCGCTGCAGGCGCGTTGAAGAACAATAAAGCTCCGGGACCGGATGGAATCCCGTCTGAGGTGCTGAAAGTCATCGCAGCGAATCGCCCACAAGTGCTGTTGGGCATGTTTAACGCCTGTCTGACAGAAGGAAACTTCCCTGCAGTCTGGAAGCAGCAGAAGTTGACACTCATAAGTAAAGGCAAGGGGAATCCAGAGCGCGCCGAAGCGTACCGACCACTGTGCATGCTAGACACATCCGGGAAGCTACTGGAGAGGCTGATTAAGCCTCGACTTGCTGCTGCGGTTGAAAACGCTGGAGGACTGTCTCTGAGACAGCACGGCTTTAGAAAAAGCTACTCCACAATAGGAGCAATCCAAGACGTAATCGACACCGTCCAGACAGCACAGAGCGGTAACCATCACTCCACCTGTAAATGCTCAATATTCTCTTTAATATTATTTACCAGTTGTTGTTTCCCTACTGGTGAACTTTCGACAGTGAAGGAGATCAATTCTTTTTCGTTGCTTGCTGTGGTGCCAAAATTATCTTCCAAAAAGATAACATCTCTGCATTCATTGACTTTACGTGTTTCTGGACATAACAGTCTATATGCCTTAGCGGTCAACGAATATCCGATCATTGTGTATTCGATTCCCTTCGCTTCGAATTTCCTTTTGTGCGTCTTATTCAGGGCTACTGCCTTTGACCCAAAGATTCTCAAATGTGAGATTACTGGTTTTGTTCCAGTCCACATTTCAAACGGCGTTTTATCTTTTAAAGCTCTCGTTACTGACCTGTTTCTTATGTAAGCTGCAGTTCGTACAGCTTCGCCCCATAGATTCTCATTTAGCCCCGAGTGTACCAGCATGCTACTAGCCATTTCAACTAGCGTCCGATTGGCGCGCTCAGCAACTCCATTCTGCTGCGGGGTGTAAGGAACAGTTAGTTGCCGCTTAATACCCTTCTCCTTTAGGTATTTCTCGAACTCTGCACTTATATATTCGCGTCCATTGTCGCTGCGCACAGCTTTCAATTTTTTACCGGATTGCCTCTCCGCAAATATTACAAAGTCTTTAAACGCTTGTAAAATTTAATCGCGACTCTTTAAAATATACACAAATGTATAACGCGAAAAATCGTCTATAAATGTCGCAAAATATTTTGCACCGCCGGCCGAGTCTATATTCATTGGTCCGCAAATATCTGTGTGCACTAAACCTAATGTTTCGCGAGCACGGCTCTCTGCCGCCTCAAACGGTTTTACACATATTTTGCACTTTGCGCACGTTGCGCAAACCTCGTCTTTAACATTATTGCCGAACGGTTTCAATCCACGCACAATATTGTCACTAGCCATTTTCTTAAGGCTTGTCATATTTAAGTGACCAAAACGACAATGCCACTTCCACAGCTCACTGCTGTTTGTCTTTGCATACATGCACTTTTCATTATTTACGTCAACAATAAACAAATTATTGCTCTTTGTAGCATGTAATATTTTTACATTGTTTTTGTTTTTTATAACTGCACTGTCCTTGTCAAAATACACTTTCATGCCTTTCTCTACGGCTTTTGACACAGATATAAAATTTGCTTGCAATTCACCGACATACAATACGTTTAATAGCTCAACGCTAGAATTTCCCGATTTTAAACGCACACTTCCAATGCCGCTTGCATACACATAATTTTCCCCCGCAAGGGATATTTTCTCTTTATACTCTTTTATAAAGTCAAACTTCGACTTGTCACAACAGATGTGAGCGGTCGCGCCACTATCCAAGCACCACATTGACTTTGATAGTTGGTCCGTTTTACGCACATTCGCGAGTATAGAAAAATGACTCTCTTCGTTTTCGTTTTCTTTTTCTTTATTGTTCTTCATTTTGCACTGAGCTATTAAATGACTGTCACTGCCGCATCTATAACACTTTTTCTTGTTCGTAGATACCGTTCTTTCTTGCGCGCACTCTTTGACTTTATTTTTCGTACGTGATACATAAACTTGCTGTACATCACTATTAGAGTCTGCTTTGCTCAACATTTGCCTTTCTCCCTCTTCCATAATCTTGATCTTCAAATCAGATAGGGATGGCAATACCTCACGAGTTTCAATCGCTACTACAAAATTCTCGAATGTTCCACTAAGTCCCGACAATAGCACAATAGATAAAATGTCTTCTTGTATTTCCATTTCTATCTCTTTCAACTTTTCTACTATGTCCGAAAACTCACTTAAAAAGTCTTGCACACGAGTGACGTCACCAAGACTCAAACGCAGCAACTTTTTGAACAATTGAATTTTTCGTGCAGGTCCACGCGGTTGATATACACTTGCGAGCTTCTCCCAAGCTTCTTTTGATGTTTTACAGTTTTTTATTATGTTAATTTGAGAAGCCTTTACACCCAGCAATATACTTGCTAATGCTTTCTCATCGTGCGAATCGAAAATTGCTTTTTGTTCTGCATTGTCATTTTCACTTTTTACAAGTCTACCGCAGACTACCGGCCAATTATCACTGTGGATTAATATGCTTCTCATTTGCACCGACCACGCCGCATAATTCTCGCCGTCCAACTTGTCGATCGCAAACAAACTTTGAGCGCTCATGTTTTTTTCTTTTTATATTTCTTAATCAAACAAGAGTTCACTTATACAGATTGTGCCTGGGCCCATAACCTGTTAAAAGTCTTGATGAATCGGAAAATAAAGAACACACGGCGAGTTAGGTTTATATATGTTACTGCTTTTATTTTTGTGCGCGTCCGCGTCTACTACGAATAACATTTTCAAGCGAGTGCGTATTACAAAGATGAAGCTTAAGTGTGACCAAGTATTCATTGTTGGCTAAGTGATCGATACTTACAACATAATCGATATTTACAACATTATTTTTATTATTATTATTATTATTATTATTATTATTATTATTATTATTATTATTATTATTATTATATTATAGCAGCAAATACAGGTACAACCCCAACCTTTTGCAGAGACGGATGTGAAGGTACGATCCTTGATATCACTCTGGTCTCGGAAAGGCGGTCTGAAGACATACAGAACTGGAAAGTTTTAGATATTTACACCGGTAGCGACCATCAGTACATATCATTTGAATTGGGGTCCACCTCTAAAATAAACAGTCCACTCACCTCTAAGAGGCAGCGAAAATGGAATGTTCGACGCCTAAACAAAGATGCCCTCATTGACGAGTTCGACAAAAGGATCGCCTCAAGCCAACGTCCAGGGACCACAGAGAACATAGTCGATCGTACATCGAACGCTATCAAAAGAGCCTGTGAAGCAGCAATGCCACAATCGGGAAACAGGCACAGAGCTGGACAGGAAGTATACTGGTGGACGCAAGAAATTTACGACTTAAGGCAGAACTGCGTTAGATGTTGGCGACGTCTAACCAGAGCGAGAAGACGGGGAAATTTCGCGGAAGAGGACGCTCAAAGTCGAAAAGCAAAAAAAGAACTTAATGTAGCCATACGTAAGAGCAAACAGGAAAAGTGGAAAGGCCTCTGCAACGACATTAACAACGACCCGTGGGGTCTTGGGTATAAAATTGTTATGAAAAAGCTCAGGGCCAACCACACAACTCCCATCTTGGAGGATGATAAATTGGAGAATATTGTAAAAGCATTGTTTCCGTCTCATCCGGTGAGAACTATTAATACAGAGCAAGGATATGATGATCATCCATTTGAGCTGTTTACCGAAAATGAGCTTATAACAGCGGCCAAAAGTATACGAAGCGGGAAAGCACCCGGCCCGGACAATGTCCCTCCAGAAGTACTAAAGGCTCTAGTAGCAAATCGACCACAAATCTTTCTAGAAATGTTTAACAGCTGCATCCTCTCGGGAATCTTTCCAAAGTGCTGGAAGATACAGCGGCTAGTACTAATTGAGAAAGACCAGGCAAGTCAACAATAGGAGCAATAAGAGAGGTGACGCAAGCAGCACTAGCAAGCCAGCAAGGGAATCACCACTCAAGGCCAATCGTGGTGCTGGTCACACTAGACGTTAACAGCGCCAAGTGGTCAGTCATGATTGAGGCACTTCAAGTCCGATTTAGCATCCCAAGTTACTTGCTCCGGATAATATGCAGCTACTTAGAGAATCGAAAGCTTATCTACCAAACCAGGACAGGCGAAAAGAGCTTTCAGATAACGGCGGGCGCGGCTCAAGGTTCCTTACTAGGGCCTGATCTTTTCAGAAATTTTATTAGTCACGAGAAGGCAGATTCCAATAGAGGCAGAAATGACCCTCCTAGGGAGCTCACTCAGGACACAGAAGGTCATTAAATACTTAGGAGTACGACTGAACTCAAAACTGTCCTATCAGGCGCAGATAAAGCACGCAGTAACTAAGGCTGCTACCGCCACACGCTCTCTCAGCAGACTTATGGCAAATGTTGGCGGGCCATTACAATGCCGCAGAAAGCTCTTGATGGAAGCAACCAATAGCATCATGCTGTATGGCTGTGAGGTTTGGGCAAACACCCTGAATATAAAAACACGGGTAAATCAGCTTGCCGGAGTACAAAGAACATCCGCGCTTAGAATTATAAGCGCATATAGGACGGTCTCTGCATCCGCGGCGCTGGTCATTGCAGGCGCGACGCCTATTGATTTGTTGGTAAGAGAGCGGAAAAAGATCTACGAGCTACGAATATCCGGACAGGCAAATAGACAATCACTCCAGCAATGCAAACAGCAGACACTCGACTGTTGGCAAGAAAGATGGTCAAACGAGAGCACCGGAAGATGGACGGCGAGACTATTACCTTGCATTAAACAATGGATGACAAGAAAGGGGGGAGATGTGGATTATTATGTCACACAAATGCTAACAGGTCATGGATACTTTAACACCTATCTTCATAAGATTGGAAAAAGCACACGGGCTAGTTGTATTTATCATGACGCTGAAAGAGATGACGTGGAGCACACTGTATTCCACTGCGTACGATTCGCGGAAAGACGACATCGACTTTTGGAAGGAATTGGGAGCATTTGCCCGGAGAGCATAGTCTCCAAAATGATAAGCGATGACGAAATATGGAAGAAAATAGCTGCTTACGTTGGGGACATCCTCCGGCTGAAAAAGAAGGACTTGGATGAGAGCCTAGGGTAGTCTGGACGCAGATCAAAAAGAGAGCGCTTTGCGCGAAGGGGCCCCACTTCGAAGTAATGCGGAAGCTTTTCCGAAGTGGAAGAGGCCCAGAGAGGCGGGGTTGTTAGTGGGTGCAAGCCCCACATACCACATTATTATTATTATTATTATTATTATTATTATTATTATTATTATTATTATTATTATTATTATTATTATTATTATTATTATTATTATTATTATTATTATTATTATTATTATTATTATTATTATTATTATTATTATTATTATTATTATTATTATTATTATTATTATTATTATTATTATTATTATTATTATTATTATTATTATTATTATTATTATTATTATTATTATTATTATTATTATTATTATTATTATTATTATTATTATTATTATTATTATTATTATTATTATTATTATTATTATTATTATTATTATTATTATTATTATTATTATTATTATTATTATTATTATTATTATTATTATTATTATTATTATTATTATTATTATTATTATTATTATTATTATTATTATTATTATTATTATTATTATTATTATTATTATTATTATTATTATTATTATTATTATTATTATTATTATTATTATTATTATTATTATTATTATTATTATTATTATTATTATTATTATTACGATACTCCTGTTTCAACTAACACAAAAGAATAGCTTCCAGTCCAGCGGCGCCCGACTCAGCGAAAAAGTCAGAAGCAAGGAACCAGACGGATTTCAAACAGTGGTGAACAGAAGAAGCAGACAAAAAGTTGAAAAGACAAGGAGACTAAAGATCAGAAAAAATAACAATGTAGGAAACAAAGTAAATCCTTTAAAAATAAGAACAAGGACGCGACCGGACGTGGTGCTAGTAAGACCAGCAGAGGGTAAAGCTATGTGGATGTGCTAAAGAGCTAAGAACGGGAATGAAACCAGGAGAGGCAGAGATCCGATCAGTCAGAAAGACAAAGTCGGGATATATGCTACTGGAAGTGGCCAAAGGAAGCGAAGCCAACGCGCTGCGCGACTGCATCAGAGAAACGCTAAAGGAAAACGCAGCAGTGAAGCTTATTAGCCAAAAGCCAAATTGAGATTCGCGATCTGGATAGTCTCGTAGACGAACAAGAGGTGCTAGCTGCTATCAAAATGTAGTAGGAAACCACTGTGACATCCAAATCCACTTGACAAAGGTAAACAGCATGGAACAAAAGCGAGCTTTTGTCACGCTGAGCACAGAGGATGCAGATAAAATCCTAGAAGAGTCTAGAGTTAAAATAGGATGGACCCGATGTCGAGTTAAGCGATGTGTAAATACTCTACGATGCTACAGATGCTTCAGCACAGGACACCTGCAAACGCATTGCACCGGTCCGGACCGCAAAGAGTTATGCATTAGATGCGGGGAGAAAGGCCACAAGATGACGAGCTGCACAAAGCCGCCTAGATGCGTTCTTTGCGCACATAAAAACCTTGACGAGGTAAATCATCTCCCAGGGACGAGTTTCTGCGCTGCCAGTAATGGTAAGACAAAACATGATAGTCCTCCAGGGAAACCTACACAGAAGTAGAGCAGCAGATGACCTACTATCCCAAATTGTCCTTGAGCAGAAAGCAGACCTGGTGATAATAAGCGAGCAGTACAAGGCTAAGCAAACTGGCACATGGCTAGAAGAAGAAACAAAGACGACGGCAATATGGACTCCAGACAAGTGACGTCCAAATCCTGAATAAAGGACGAGGAAGGGGCCACGTCTACATTCAACTTAAGGACTTCACTATAATTAGCTGCTATTTGACACCAAGTGACAACATCCAAACATTCCAAGAAAAATTAGACGACATCGAGCATACAGCACTACAGCAATCGGGAAAACTTATTGTAGCCGGTGACTTAAACTCCTTTGCTCTGGAGTGGGGAATGCCTGCAACCAACTCCAGAGGGCAGAGGGTCCTAGACATGGCCGCAAGACTCGGTCTCGTTGTTGCAAACGTAGGATCGACAACCACTTTTAGGCGATTGGGGAATACAGGCACAATTCCTGACGTAACTATGGTGTCAGAATCGTGGGCACATAAAATAACGGGATGGAAAGTTCTGGACATTTATAATGGAAGTGACCATGAGTACATTACCTACTCCATAAATCACTCAAGGACTGCAAATGTCCCAGTCAGGCCCACACGCAGAAGATGGAACGTAAGCCGCCTTAATAAATTAAAATTTATTGACGAACTTGACAGGAGGGACAATGAAGAACTTTACCTAGAAAGCGCAAACAACGTTGTCTACAGAACAATGAAGAACATACGTAAAGCATGCGATGTAGCAATGCCAAAATCAGGAAATCCACGTAGATCAGGACAGGAAGTATACTGGTGGACGGACGAAATAAAAACACTGAGAGAGACCTGCATAGAAGTAGACGACTTCTTACTAGGGCTAGGCGGAGAGGCGACTTTATCCACAGGATGAGCAGTACAGGAAAGCGAAAAAGAATTAAACACAGCTATCAAGAAGAGCAAGCGAGAAAATGGAAATCCCTCTGTGACGACATAAACAATAACCCTTGGGGCTTGGGATACAAAATTGTCATGAAGAAGCTCGGATCCAAAGTGCGTCCCAAACCTGGAGGAAGATCAGATGGACGATATAGTCCACGCTCTTTTCCGTCTGACCAACTTAGGCCAACCAGCACACCATACCGAAGGATCGAAGAAAGCGGTGAGCCATTCTCCCAAGAAGAACTCGTAAAGGCTGCAGAAGTCTAAAAACAGGAAGCTCCAGGTCCGGACAACATTCCTTCAGAAGTCCTTAAGATAATAGCTGAGTGCAGACCCCACATACTGCTTAAAATGTATAACGCATGCCTTCAAAATGGAATTTTTCCGATCAGTGGAAAATTCAACGGCTAGTATTAATAAGCAAAGGAAAAGGCGATCCTACAAAACCATCCGCATATAGACCTTTATGTATGCTGGACACAGCAGGGAAGCTATTGGAAAAGCTTATCAAACCCCGATTAGTAGATGCCGTGAAAGCGCTGGCGGTCTGTCCCCAAGACAGTATGGGTTTAGACACGGGCGATCAACGATTGGGGCAGTAGCAGAGGTTGCAAACGCAGCCCTCAAAGCAGACAAGGCAACCACTTCTCACGACCCATTGTGCTGCTGGCGACGCTGGACATTAAAAACGCCTTTAACAGTGTTAAATGGAGCAACATACTTGACGCACTGAGAGACGGTTTCGGGTACCTGCATATCTCTTGCAGTTGATAGGCAGCTACTTAAATAATAGAAAACTTATTTAACGTTCTCTGCCGGAAAAAGTGTATAGAGATTACGTCAGGTGCAGCGCAGGGCTCCATACTCGGACCAGATTTATGGAACATTAGCTTGACGAAATCCTTCGCATAGAATTGCCAGAGGATACTTTCCTGGTAGGATACGCTGACGACATTGTGGCGGTTATCACGGCTCGCAATGCGAGTACGCGCAAGAAAACTAACGCAGGTAATGATACGGGTCAAGACTGGTTAGATTTACGGCTTAAAACTAGCACTGGAAAAGACGGAGCTACTTATGATAACCGGACGACATATACCCTGGAGATAAATATGAGAGTCGGGAAAACATTATGAAGACGCTGAAAGTAATCAAGTACCTAGGAATTAGGCTTGACTCAAAGATGACTTTTAAAGCGCAGATCCAATACGCAAAAGCAAAGGCAGTAGAGGCTACAAAGTCACTTAGCAGACTCATGGCAAATGTTAGCGGTCCGTACCAATCTAAGCGTAAACTTCTTATGGAGATCAACAACGCCATCCTTTTATATGGATGCGAGATATGGGCAGACACGCTTAATGTTAAACGCAGGATGAAGCCCCTACATGCGGTTCAGAGAACAGTCGCGCTAAGAATAACAAGCGCATACCGAACTGTATCAGGCGCAGCATCGCTGCTATTGCGGGCTTGATACCAATCGACCTCCAAGCAAGGGAACGTAAAAAATCTATGAGCTCAGACAACAAAGGGAAGCCACTATACAAACCTTAGCACATGTAAGCAAGAGACGATCGCCTTATGGCGGAAGATGGACAAATGAACGATATGGAAGATGGACAGCAAGACTACGCCATGTATTAAAGACTGGACTTTAAGAAAACATGGAGACGTAGACTACTACGTCACACAAATGATGACGGGACATGGCTACTTTAGTGCCTTCCTAAATTCAATAGGAAGAGCACGGAAGCTAGCTGTGTATATGGAGATGCGAAATCGACAATGTGGAACATACAATCTTCCACTGCGATCGTTTCAGAGATGAAGGCGACAAGTCGGGCCACAACGGGCCCTCTCACCGGAGAACATCGTAGCTAAGATGATAGACAGCGAGGATTCGTGGAGAAAGTATCTATCTTCATTGGCGATATTTTGAGACAAAAGAAAGACTTAGAAGAGAGGATGTAAAATAATCTGGACTCACAAAAAGCACGAAAGACCTAGATGAGAGGTCAGAATTGGGTATCTGGACGCAGATAAGCGCTTATTGCGTAGATGGCCCCCTTGGATCATCTTACAATAAGAGCTCTGCTTATTTAGAAGAAGGCGCTTGGCAAGGCCCCACTTCGAAGTATTGCAGCGTTTCCGAAGTGGAACAGGCCCAACGGGGAGGGGTTGTTAGTGGGTTGCTACTCTGTAGAATCCCCACACCCCCTACGAGTGCGGCGTGCTAAGCATTTTCCTCCCAGCCCAAAAAAAAAAAAAAAAAAAAATTATTATTATTATTATTATTATTATTATTATTATTATTATTATTATTATTATTATTATTATTATTATTATTATTATTATTATTATTATTATTATTATTATTATTATTATTATTATTATTATTATTATTATTATTATTATTATTATTATTATTATTATTATTATTATTATTATTATTATTATTATTATTATTATTATTATTATTATTATTATTATTATTATTATTATTATTATTATTATTATTATTATTATTATTATTATTATTATTATTATTAGTTGGTAAGCCCCACATACCACATTATTATTATTATTATTATTATTATTATTATTATTATTATTATTATTATTATTATTATTATTATTTTTATTATTATTATTATTATTATTATTATTATTATTATTATTATTATTATTATTATTATTATTATTTATATTATTATAATTATATTATTATTATTATTATTATTATTATTATTATTATTATTATTATTATTATTATTATTATTATTATTATTATTATTATTATTATTATTATTATTATTATTATTATTATTATTATTATTATTATTATTATTATTATTATTATTATTATTATTATTATTATTATTATTATTATTATTATTATTATTATTATTATTATTATTATTATTATTATTATTATTATTATTATTATTATTATTATTATTATTATTATTATTATTATTATTATTATTATTATTATTATTATTATTATTATTATTATTATTATTATTATTATTATTATTATTATTATTATTATTATTATTATTATTATTATTATTATTATTATTATTATTATTATTATTATTATTATTATTATTATTATTATTCAGAGCAAGGCCCGTTGCTGGAGGGAGTTAGTGGATGACGTAGAAAGGGACCCCTAGGGACTGGGCTATAAAATCGTGAAAAGCTGGGGGCTTTGAGATCCGTTGAACGCAAATAAGCCGTGCTAATGGAGAGTATAGTTGACGCGCTGTTCCCCCAGCACTCGATAAGACCCCAAAAAATTTGGAATCAAATTGATGAAGTTG
Source organism: Scaptomyza pallida (assembly GCA_018152965.1). Lineage (NCBI taxonomy): Eukaryota > Metazoa > Arthropoda > Insecta > Diptera > Drosophilidae > Scaptomyza > Scaptomyza pallida. Next base: position 1,155,479 of record JAECXP010000196.1, read on the forward strand.
CCCTATTTACCAATGAAGAATTGAAGATCTTGATCTTCACGATGAAGGATAAGAAAGCTCCTGGCCCTTATGAAATTCCGAGTAAGGTTATAAAGCTAGTATACCGGCAGAATCCAGAACTTTTACTGAACATGTATAATGCATGCCTGGCAGAAGGGGTATTCTACTCAGGCTGGAAAACGGCAAGGTTGGCACTGATCAGCAAAGGAAAAGGCGATCCAGACTCCCCATCGTCCTACCGTCCATTGTGTATGCTGGATACTGCGGGAAAGGAGATGGACAGACTGATAAGGTCGAGGTTAACTGTAGCAATAAGTAACGGCGGTGGACTCTCACCGAGGCAGTACGGGTTTAGAACGGGCAGGTCAAAAGAGCCGAAGACCACAACCACTTCTCGCGCCGAGTTGTACTCTTTGTGACTCTGGACGTCAAAAATGCATTTAACTCGGCTAAGTGGGCAGATATGATGGAGGCTCTGGAGCACAGCTTCGATGTGCCGGCGTACTTGCTCCGAATGATCGATGCCTACCTTACTGACCGCGCTCTTCTCTATGAGACCAGAGAGGGAGTGCAGAGAAAGGCGGTCACATCGGGGGCGGCCCAGGGATCTATCCTAGGACCAGGCCTTTGGAACGTTACTTACGACGGATTGCTGCGTCTAAAAATGCCAGAAGAGTCATGCCTGGTTGGGTATGCAGATGACGTAGCTGTTCTGGTGGCTGCGCGCGACCTGGAAAGGGCACAGCTCAAGCTCAATCAAGTGATGAGAAAGGTTGAAAGCTGGATGGCGGAGCATGGGTTATCACTCGCATTAAACAAAACAGAAGTGGTAGTTTTGACCAAAAAAAGAATTCCGAAAATCGTCTCGGTGAAAGTCGGGGAGGCTACGGTTATTTCAAAACCTGCTATCAAGTATCTTGGCATAATGGTAGATTCCAAACTTAGCTTCTTCTATCAGATAAAGCAGTCGGCAGACAAGGCGGCAGGCGGCGTGACTGCGCTCAGTAGGCTAATGGCCAATGTTGGAGGCCCAGCTTCCACCAAACGCGTCCTCTTAACGAGCGCTGTTCAATCGGTCCTGCTTTATGGTGCAGAAATATGGGCGGACTCTCTCAATAAAGAAATCTATCGGATGAGGCTCACACAAGTTCAACGCTGGGGAGCCTTGAGAGTAGCTGCGGTTTATCGCACGGTATCGGAGCCTGCGGTATTGGTCATCGCTAGAGTGACACCAATACATCTCCTTGCTAAGGAACGGCGGGCTGTTTTCTTGAGGAAAGCTGCTGGGGATCAGGAAACCGCGCCCCAGGAGGAGAGATCCCGTACACTCTCCGAATGGCAGAGTTTTTGGGAGAGGGACAGCAGAGGAAGATGGACCGCGCGTCTTATCACAGACTTGGAGCCGTGGATCAAAAGAAAGCACGGCGAAGTAGATTACTACCTTACACAATTTCTCTCAGGTCATGGCTACTTTCGCCACTATCTACACCGAATGGGAAAGTCAGCATCACCTGACTGTTTGTACTGCCCCGGAAGCAGGGACAAAGCTGAGCATACGTTCTTTGTGTGTCGCGAATGGGACGAGCAGCGCGCGATGCTGGCTAATGAAACGGAGAGACATATAACAACGGATTATATTGTTGCAGTGATGCTTTAAAAGAAGTGTAACTGGGACCGAGTGGCTCAATACGTGCATTGTAAAGAAGCTTTCTAGGGCTGGGGTAGATACTCAGTCATATCCAGGGTCTTTTACAAAAAAATTTATAAAATGCCGAGACTCGAGAGGTGTTTCGGGGCAACTGCAGACCCACCAAAGCGCACAGAGAAACACTCGGAATGCGTTTTGATGGTCGCTATGGGTGGCCGGCGGCACCGACCAACCTCAACACGTGCAGAGAAACGCTCGGAACACGTGTTGGGGCCAGGCGGCACGCTACCGAATAGCATCATCATGTGCAGAGAAACGCTCGGAACACATGTTGGGGCCATACGGCACGCCGTGGCTACGCTGAGAACTATTAGAAAACAACAACACTACAAACCTGGCGAGTGAGCATCCGTAGGGCCACCAAAACGCACAGAGAAACCCTCGGAATGCGTCTTGGTGTACACTACCGATGGCCGGTGGCACCGACCAGCTTCAACACGTGCAGAGAAACGCTCGGAACACGTGTTGGGGCTAGCCGGCACACTACCGAATAGCCTCAACATGTGCAGAGAAACGCTCGGAACACATGCTGGGGCCATACGGCACGCCGTGGCTACGCTGAGAACTATTAGAAAACAACAACACTACAAACCTGGCGAGTGAGCATCCGTAGGGCCACCAAAACGCACAGAGAAACCCTCGGAATGCGTCTTGGTGTACACTACCGATGGCCGGTGGCACCGACCAGCTTCAACACGTGCAGAGAAACGCTCGGAACACGTGTTGGGGCTAGCCGGCACACTACCGAATACCCCCAACATGTGCAGAGAAACGCTCGGAACACATGTTGGGGCCATACGGCACGCCGTGGCTACGCTGAGAACTATTATATACACTTGCTTGCACTTAATAACTTTGCATAATTTATTCACAGACTGTACCTGCCTAACACACCGCACTTAAAAACTCCCGCCCGCCCATGTATAATCTAGAGTTAGGGGCCAGCTTACCCGCTGTCCATTGTTCTTAAATAATCCTTTTCTGTTGTTGTTGTTGTTGGCTCCTTGGGTGTATCCTGGCTGTGCAGATCGACGCCGCGTGTTAATCACTTTTCTTGCCGTACTTTGGCACGCGTATGACCGCACTCTTTTACAATTCCGCAACGACTGTCGAGCCACGCATTTTCAATGCATGCTGTACCCCGATGCAGTCGCGATCGCTGCTTAATGCGCTGCTGCGCCCTCTCTCTCTCGTTTTCGTTTGTTGCTGCTGCGCCTAATTTTGCATCGATTGCGTGTCGTCTTCGCTGCTGCTTTGCCCTCGGCAAGTCTTCTCGGCTGCTAAGTCGGTTGTTAGCGCGCTGCGTCGGTGGCTTCGTTTGCCGCGTGCCGTCTGCTGCTGCGTTCTCTGTCGGTCTTCTCGGCTGCTAAGTCAGCGCGATGCGTTGGTGGCTTCGTTTGTCGCGTGCCGTTTGCTGCTGCGTTCTCTGTCGGTCTTCTCGGCTGCTAAGTCAGCGCGGTGCGTCGGTGGCTTCGTTTGTGGCGTGCCGTTTGCTGCTGCGTTCTCTGTTGGTCTTCTCGGCTGCTGCGTTCTCTGCCGCTACCGCTGTTTTTCTTTGCCTGTCCAGTCGTGGCCTCTGCTTCTCTCCTCTGATAGTGATGCCCGTATCTAATAGTGCTGCGTGCCTGGCCTTAAATATACCCTGTCCCTTAAATATAAATACTTTTCTTACGTTTTTCTCCTCCTGGGCTTAGTACTACTAGAAATGTTGGGAAGGAGTTTACTACTTCACACTCCCTTCCTACTTCGGGGGAAGTAAACTAATCGTCACCTGTCGTTGCCGGTTGATGGAGAAGCGAAATTTGTGATACTCCTGTCATGTTCTCAAATCGGGCTAGTTCCTTGTCCAGAAAGTCGTCGAGCCAGGCATGCAATGCGTGTTCCGTTGCGTTTGCTTCCGCTGGGGGCCCCTTGTCTCCTTCCTCTGTCGTGACGACTGCTAGGCTTATCGGGACAGTTCGTTGCGTGCTTTCCTGCTCTTCCAAAATGTCCGGTAATGCCCGTGGTTGTCGCCGAAATGGGTTCGTTCTCCGGGCCTTGTGAGCGTCCGCCAGTGGTTTGAGTGCATAACCTCGGTTGGTTCGATGTTGTTTCGCCTGCGTCTTCGTCTGACTGGCCTGCACGGTGGTTATGAAATCGGCTAGCTCTGAGTCCGGTGCGTCCTGCGATGTTGGTTCACTAGCCTGCGCGGTCTCTACGAAGTCGGCTAGCTCAGTGTTGCGGGCATCCTGCGTTGGTGCAACACTAGCCGGCGCTGTCTCTACGAAGTCGGCTGGCTCAGTGGCATGTCCGTTCTGTGCGTCCTGCGATGTTGATTCACCAGCCAGCGCGGTCTCTACGAAGTCGGCTAGCTCAGTGTTGCGTTCGTCCTGTGCATCCTGCGATGTTGTATTGGTCGTCGTTGGTTGGGCTGGAGTCATCAGAATCGGATACGCTCTTGAAGCGGGTGAAGACGAGAGTTGTAAGAAGGCTCGGCCGCACTGAATTTTTGTGCGAACTCCACACAAGAAGTCAATGCCCAAAATTGCATCGTCCAGGATCCCTGGCATAACCAGTAGGGGTACCACAGCATCTTGTTGGTCGAGCTTTATCTTTTCTACCACTGCCCGGGTTATGTGCTTTGGTGAACCATCTGCGAGGATTATTCGTACCTGGATGTCGCGTATGTTATCCTTGGTACCGACGATCTTTGCTAAACGTTCACTTATAAATGATCGCGTGGCTCCTGTGTCCAGTGTTGCTACTACCGGGGTGTCCCGTATGGTCACCGAAACCGCGATCCTCCCCTCCTTCAAGCGTAATGGGTGATCTAATGACGAGGGCTCCAACTGCTGTTGCTCTCCGCCCTGTCCTCTGCTGGGCGGAGACGCTGACCGTTTCCCGATCGAGCGGCACGGCAGCATCCGATGGTGCGTGTCCCACGCCGGCCACATTCCCAGCAGAACAACATTTGAGGATTCCGACAATCTTTAGAGAAATGCCCGATTTCTCCGCAATTTCGGCAAGCCCGCTTTACGTCCACTGCTCCCTCCGTGTCCTGTGGTATCGTCTTGATCGTTGTCTCGTTCATGGTTGGTACTGCCAAGTCCCAGTTTTCTTGTCCGTGGTCTCCGATGTTATGCGCGTGGCCGAGTGCTTTTGGCGTACTTGCTGGGACCAATGCTGCATATCCCTTCTTGTTCCGGTCCCGAACTGTCTCAAAGCTTGTGACCAGCTGGGTCAACCTGGCCAATGTGTTAAATTCGTGCCGGCGTGTAAATAGTTGGTACTCTGGCAGCAAGTTGTCGTATATGCGATCCAGCTCTTTATCCGGCGAGTATTGGGCCCGTTGGATCAGTAAACGCAGCTCAATGATGTAGTCACGGAAGGCTTCACCTGGGCGTTGAACACGAGCCTGAATTGTACTTTCTAAGCGTTGAAAGTACTGTGGCGGCAAGAAAAAGTCCAAGAACTCTTTCTTAAACGACTCCCAAGGTTTATCCTGCATGTTGTAGGCGCGGTACCATCCTTCAGCCCGACCGGTCAATAGCCCGAATATGGCTCGTGTTAGTTGGTCGACACTTCCCCGGCAAGTGGTCACACGCCCCTCGAGTTTCTCGATAAAACTCAGTGGGTCCGAGATGCCGTCAAACACGATACCCCAGTTGCGCAGCTTATCCGCCAGCATGGAGCACGAAATTTCCTCTCGACGTCCTCCTGGGTCTGCGGTACTGGTACCCGGCAGTTCGTGGTCCTCCTGCGTAACAGTTTTCATCGCCGGCACCGGTACCTGAAGCTGCTGGTAGCTCCCACGGCTTTCAGGGCATGGACTGAAGACACTGATGGACACTGAAGGCGAGCGACCATCCCGAGGGCTGGCCATATCTCCGTAGCTAGCTTCCAGTTCCACCAGACGGTCTCGTGTTGCCTCCGAGTGTTCGCACCTGGTGACAAACGCCGAAATCCTGCCCCGCAATTCCTCGACCGTGCCAGTAGTTCCCAACCCGAATTCTTGGGCAAGCTGCTGTAGCTCTTCCTTGCGCCGAAAAGTGATCCACTTTACTCCCATGTCAGGTAATGCTGGTAGTTCTGCTGCGTGTGTTGTTGATACACCGCTGCTACGGGTGCTGCTGGTCCTGCTGTTGGTTCTGTAGCGTGTGCTGTAACGGGTGCTACTGTTGGTCCTGCGAGTCCTGCCGATCCTGCTGTTGGTCCTGTGAGTCCTGCCGATCCTGCTGTTGGTCCTGCGAGTCCTGCTGTTGGTCCTGCGAGTCCTTTTCTTTGCGTGAGGATTCACTTGTCAAGGCTGTGTTTAAATTTGGTTCTTTATTTGAGCACCGTATCACTGACTGTTGTCACTGGTTGACTCTCGTTGCTAAACTGCCATCCCGCTGTCAGTGACCGCCTTATATATGCTGGGCAACCCGCCTCAGCTGCCTGGTCGTGCGGACTTCGGGACCTCTGCCGTCCGATGTCTTCGTCGGCTCTGCTCTGTCGTTGCGTCGGCTGATCCTCGGCTTTGCGGCTGAGCCTCACCGTTGCTAAGTCGCTTCGTTGCTTGGTTCGGCTGGTATTCGGGTACGCTGCTGAGCCGCTCTGTTGCTGAGTCACTTCGTCGCTTGGTTCGGCTGGTATTCGGCTCTGCTGCTGAGCCGCTCTGTTTCTGAGTCGCTTCGTCGCTTGGTTCGGCTGGTATTCGGCTCTGCTGCTGAGCCGCTCTGTTTCTGAGTAGCTTCGTCGCTGCGTTAGCGACTGATGCGTAGTTGCTGCGTTCGGCTTGTTTCTACGATTGTTCCGCTCTCAACAACAACAAAAAAAAATTATGTAGGTTTACAAAAAAAAAATGGTTAATGGGAAGCTGAGCCCTACTGTACTCCAGGGAACCAATGTTTGGGGGAAAGTTCTCGAATGCGGTTTGTTAGCTAAAAAAAAACAAAATAATCTCGTACCTAGCATGTCTTGTCAAGCGTTTGCCCGCTTGTGCGTGAAACTGTTCCATATGTCGCTGCCCACATGATCCCACGTGTAACTAGCGTGGTCACGTTTTTTCCTTTCCGTGGGGCGGTACGCCGGCTATGTGCTCAAGCACATGAAAAAACAAGTAAAAACGTTGCAGTCGGACGCAACCGACTGCGATATACTTTGATACCAGTTCACATAGCTGTGATAAGGACTCTGAGTGCAAATAGTAATATATGAGGGTTTTGGGTATAAAATTGGAGACTCTAGCTCAAAAACTGACAAAGATATAGAGGTGGGCGGTATAAGTGGGCGTGGCATCCAAAACATTGATGCAGATCTGTTACGGATGCCACTAACAATGTTCATAACAAATTTGAAGAGCCTAGCTTAAAAACTGAGAGAGATATAGCGGTGGGCGGAATAAGTGGGCGTGGCATCCAAAACATTGATGTACAACTGCTACTGATGTCACTACCAATGTTCATACCAAATTTGGTGACTCTAGCTTAAAAACTGGCGAAGATACATGCCTTCCGGTTTTTTTAGGGCGGTGGGGCATATCCCGTTGTTTGGGGGCGTGGCATCCAATGTTTTGATGCATAACTTTGTCAGATGTCAGTATCTACCTTCATGTCAATTTTGGTGGCTATAGCTTCAAAACTGTAGAATATACAGGCATTTTTGTTTATAATTGGAGGGGGCTGGGGGCGAAATAGGTGGGCGTGGCATCCAAACTTTTAGTGCAGTTTTTTGAGGAATGTTACCAGCTATCTTGCCATCAAATTTGGTGACTCTAGCTGCTAAAATGTGGGATATATTTGTGTTTTATCGATTTGCACATCGAGGTGTATCGACTTGTTATCGATTTCTCGGGCCCCCTGAGGTCGTAGAGCCCTACATTTAACACTTTGTCTGACGAAGACATGTACCAAGATATTTGCAAAGTTGCAAGGCTCTAGCTTTAAGGGTGTCGAAAAAAGTTGCGTTCATACGGACGGACGGACGGACAAACGGACAGACGGACAGACGGACGGACGGACAGACACCATGACGGACATTGCACAAACCCAATATACTATGATACCTTTGGTATCAAAGTATAAAAATATAAACAGAACGCGTCTGTTGTTTTTCTCCCCGAGACTGTACTTTCGGACAGGCCGAAAATATGGACTATGTCACCATTCTGCCTACAACGTGGGGCCTTTTTCCATAGTCATAAAAAAAATACAAGAAAAGATCTACATTTATTTATAATTATTGTATAACTTGGTCGTCGGTGACCACACCGAACAAAAAATCCCCCCCTCGAAACAACCTAAATCTCGGAGTCCCTGCTCGGGCGCCATCTGTAAAGAAGCTTTCTAGGGCTGGGGTAGATACTCAGTCATATCCAGGGTCTTTTACAACAAAATTTATAAAATGCCGAGACTCGAGAGGTGTTTCGGGGCAACTGCAGACCCACCAAAGCGCACAGAAAAACACTCGGAATGCGTTTTGATGGTCGCTATGGGTGGCCGGCGGCACCGACCAACCTCAACACGTGCAGAGAAACGCTCGGAACACGTGTTGGGGCCAGGCGGCACGCTACCGAATAGCATCATCATGTGCAGAGAAACGCTCGGAACACATGTTGGGGCCGTACGGCACGCCGTCTACGCTAGAACTATAAGAAAAACAACAACACTGCTAACATGGCAAGGGAGCATCCGTAGGGCCACCAAAACGCACAGAGAAACGCTCGGAATGCGCCTTGGTGTACACTACCGATGGCCGGTGGCACCGACTAGCCTCAACACGTGCAGAGAAACGCTCGGAACACGTATTGGGACCAGGCGGCACGCTACCGAATAGCCTCAACATGTGCAGAGAAACGCTCGGAACACATGCTGGGGCCATACGGCACGCCGTGGCTACGCTGAGAACTATTAGAAAACAACAACACTACAAACCTGGCGAGTGAGCATCCGTAGGGCCACCAAAACGCACAGAGAAACCCTCGGAATGCGTCTTGGTGTACACTACCGATGGCCGGTGGCACCGACCAGCTTCAACACGTGCAGAGAAACGCTCGGAACACGTGTTGGGGCTAGCCGGCACACTACCGAATACCCCCAACATGTGCAGAGAAACGCTCGGAACACATGTTGGGGCCATACGGCACGCCGTGGCTACGCTGAGAACTATTATATACACTTGCTTGCACTTAATAACTTTGCATAATTTATTCACAGACTGTACCTGCCTAACACACCGCACTTAAAAACTCCCGCCCGCCCATGTATAATCTAGAGTTAGGGGCCAGCTTACCCGCTGTCCATTGTTCTTAAATAATCCTTTTCTGTTGTTGTTGTTGTTGGCTCCTTGGGTGTATCCTGGCTGTGCAGATCGACGCCGCGTGTTAATCACTTTTCTTGCCGTACTTTGGCACGCGTATGACCGCACTCTTTTACAATTCCGCAACGACTGTCGAGCCACGCATTTTCAATGCATGCTGTACCCCGATGCAGTCGCGATCGCTGCTTAATGCGCTGCTGCGCCCTCTGCCCCTTTTAGCTGCTGATGACGCTCTCGTTTTCGTTTGTTGCTGCTGCGCCTAATTTTGCATCGATTACGTGTCGTCTTCGCTGCTGCTTTGCATTCGGCAAGTCTTCTCGGCTGCTAAGTCGGTTGTTAGCGCGCTGCGTCGGTGGCTTCGTTTGCCGCGTGCCGTCTGCTGCTGCGTTCTCTGTCGGTCTTCTCGGCTGCTAAGTCAGCGCGGTGCGTCGGTGGCTTCGTTTGTCGCGTGCCGTTTGCTGCTGCGTTCTCTGTCGGTCTTCTCGGCTGCTAAGTCAGCGCGGTGCGTCGGTGGCTTCGTTTGTGGCGTGCCGTTTGCTGCTGCGTTCTCTGTTGGTCTTCTCGGCTGCTGCGTTCTCTGCCGCTACCGCTGTTTTTCTTTTAAATATACCCTGTCCCTTAAATATAAATACTTTTCTTACGTTTTTCTCCTCCTGGGCTTAGTACTACTAGAAATGTTGGGAAGGAGTTTACTACTTCACAGCATAAAGTTCTGAGGTCCAAGAAGGCCGATCTGGATCAAGCCCAGAGCTAGTAAGATTGATGAAGAAATAGGTGGGCCATAGGGTCAAAGAAAGGATCTAGTTCGAAGTAATGTGTTAAACGGTTCCGAGCTAGGTAAGACGAGCGTTTCGATCGCAAGGGAAGCGCGGAGGGGGTTTTAGCCGGTATACCTGTTAGCTGTGGTAGCAAAATGCTACCTCACAAATAACACCTGACGTCTTCAGGCAACAAAGACGTCACAAGAACGTTTGCGCTGCGCAGTAGCGAGAGCTACGCGACAAAAAGCTCGATGGTAGCGCAAGCGATACAAACGACGCAAAGTGCCCTGCGCGACGCACTTGGCGCAACACGGCGTTGTTAAACACTGCGCCGGCGAGCGAGCTTTTGGAAGAGGAAGAAGGATGACTAGCAATGAATTAGGAAAGTGAAGTTGAACGCAGCAGACTTATACAGCCGGTGTATTTTTCAAGCCTCGAAAAACGTAGACAACAACGCCAACTAGCAACGCAGCCGCAGCAACAACAACAGCGATAGCTACTACTCACAGCCGCCGCAACAACAACAACGCCAACTACGAACGCAGCCGCAACCACAACAACCACTAGCAGCGCCGCCGCAGCCGCAACAACAGCTACAGCTGCCGCCCATAACCACCGTAGCAACAACAACAACAACGATCGCTACCAGCCGCAACAGTCAACAACAGAAACTGTAGCTCCGGCGCACAACGCAACACCAGCACGGCAGCTACTGTGTGCAGCAGTAGCAACAACAGCTACTGTAGCTACTCCTCACAGCAGCAGCAACAACAACAACTGTGATTACCACCGCAGCCGCTGCAACTACAACCACGACAGCACGACAGCTACTGTGCGCAGCAACAGCAACTGTAGCTACCCCTCGTTGCAGCAGTAACAACAACAACTGTGATTTTCGCCGTAGCCGCTGCAACTACAGCAACTGTATTTACCGCCGCAGCCGCTGCAACTACAGCCACGACAGCTACGGCTCGCAGACGCAGCAACAGCAACAACAGCAGTTACCGCCGCAGCCGACTACAACAACAACAGCTGTATAGCTGCCCCAGCGTTGCATTTGCGCCAATTATCAGCAACCAGAGCAGCACAGCAACAACTGCAGTTACCGCCGCAGCCGACTGCAACAACAACAGCTGTATAGCCGCCCTAGCGTTGCATTTGCGCCAACCACCAGCAACCGGAGCAGCATAGAAGCAACAACAAAACAGCCATCGCCGCAATCGCTGTAGCCACCATAGTTGGATAGCCGTGCATTTGCGACAAAACCCACAGCGACCGGAACCACAGGAGTGACAGTGTAGTGATAGTGCAAGTGATCGTGAAGTGAATACCCACATATACCCACACGCACGCGTACACGCACGCATAAGCACACGCACGCATACACACACACACACACCCACACACACACACCCACACACTCACACACACACACAAACGGTGCGGGGTAAGTCTGCTCATGGTCAAACACACCACCAATGTATCCCCCTCGCATATCCCCACACAAACCCTGATCGAGAAATGTTAAAGAATAAAGTAATGAAAATATATATAGACGTAAAATAAATGTGTGTTTTTATTACATGTCTCCCTTCTCCCCCCCCCTCTTACTTTCCTTTTCAGCAAAACCAAATCTCGCCTTAGCCTTCGGGTAGCTCATCTTGCGACCCACCTGGGCCAGGCTGAGGGACGGGCTAACGAACCTTCCGGGTTTTACCCTAGGTTCTGTGACGCCTATCTCTTGGTCAGGTCCGCGTGGTGTCGTAATGGTGGCGGACCTAGGTAGAGTAGTTTAGGGATAACGCAATCCGAGTCTTTACTCTATGCGTCCTTCCCTAAATCTCTGCCTGGGTCAGCTACCCGCGTTTGCGACTGATGAGCCGAGCGATGTGGATGGGATCTTGAGGTCGTCTGGCCAGGCTTCCGGGTCTTACCCTTGCCTTTCTAGACGAACCTTAAGAATCCTATCCCTTCGTGGCCCGAAGCCTGAAGTGCCTGTTTGGTCGACAACGAGGAGTCGTACGAAGGGAGAGGGAAAAGGTACCTTCCGGGTTTTTACCCTAGGGCCTCTACCTTCCCCTTCGGGCATATCCGAAGTTGTCGACCGAACGGTGGTATCTGCCCCGACCCCTAATTGTCTACGGTTTGTTGCTCGACCCCGGTGCGGCTCACTCCGGTGTTCCGGCACAAATTATAAATGATCTGTGAAACCCCGGACGCGACTGAGACGCCGACCTCGGCCAAGAAAAACGTCCTTACAGATGGCGCCCGAGCAGGGACATCGGAGAAAAACTGTCGAGATTAGGAGCCCCTCCCCTTTTGTGGCCTAAAGAACCACTAGTACAGTCCGTACAGAAGGGGGTGGTCCGGGATCGACACCGTTCCGTAACGTTCGTCAGTAAATGTCCTGTTCACGTCCAAAAGTGTTATTGTCCTGTATGTTGTAGTATAATTGTTTTCACATCGTTTTATTTTTATATATTTTTATATATATAGATAAGTCTGAATTTTTTCTGACGATATAACTCCATTACGCAAGAACCGATTTACACGCTTTTGCATTCTTTGGAAAGGTCTAGGGCTCCGTCATGTTTGGAGCAAACAAAATTCAGGAAAATGTTCAACAGGAATGCAGGAAAACCGGGAAAGTTTTTTACATCCTTAACAAAAATCCCTAATCATGTTACCTTTGTCGTTACATTGTTTGACAGCTTCTCATTGTAATATGTTCAGTTTTGACGATAAAGTTATTCGTTTGTTAACAGTTCAACTGGAAACACGTTTATTGTGCAAACTTTCATAATATTTCAACAGCAACTATTTGTCTTTAAGGTGGTAAGTTGATCTGTGTAAATTTAGTGTATTGTGCATTTGAGGTTTAATTCTCCAGTCTGTTCATAGTCTAAAATGCCTAGAGGACGACGTGCGAACATCGGCCGCCGCACAAGACATGCAAGCCAGCAACAAGTTTATCAACAAAGCCAAAATATAATAAGAGAAAATGCTCGATTGAGTACGCGAAGATCATTGGTATCATACAATCGCTTGGCATTCCAATATGATCCCACTGCGAACTACAGTGATGATGACAATTTTGATATTGGACCAATGACGACTGTATGTCGATATTGCAATGCGCTAAAGTTTAAAAGAGAAACGGCTGGATTGTGTTGCGCAAGTGGAAAAGTTAAACTGGATCCATTACTTACACCACAACACCCACTGAAAGCATTGTTCGATGGAACTGATCCCGATTCCAACCATTTTCTTCAACACATCCTTGAATACAATAATTGCTTTCGCATGACTTCATTTGGAGCTAATATCATTCGAGAAGGCGGATTCATGCCGACTTGCAAAGTAAAATATAAAACGCATACAACCAATTACTCACGCCAATGAATAACACCAAGACAATCAATTGCAACACAAACCAACAACACATACACCACAATCTACACCATGATACGATCAGAAGTCACACAGTATTCTTCAACAAATAATTCATTGCAATTACAGATACAAGGACAAATATATCATTTGCATGGTTCAATGGTGCCAACGTTAAATGAACCGCATCAATTTTTGCAAATATATTTTATTTCGTCAATGGTGGATCAGCTGAATGTGCGGTGCAATATACAGGGAGCACAACAGTTAAAGAGAGGATTAATTGAACAGTTGCAAGCATTTTTTCATGCTAATAACGCTGTGGTCAATATGTTTAAAACAGCATTGGAACGAATGCCAACGGATACGCACAAATTTGTTATAAGAGCGGATCGTACCCCAACAGGTGAACATGTGCGAAGATTCAATGCACCTACCGTTAATGATGTTGCTGCAATTATTGTTGGCGATCCAACTAATTCACGAGACATCGTCGTACAGCGAAGAAGCAATATTATGCATCGTGTTAACGAGACACATCGTTTGTACGATGCGTTACAATATCCAATCATTTATTGGCAAGGGCAAGACGGATACGACATCACGTTGAAGATGGTAGATCCAATAACAGGTACAATATTCACACACTTATTATTGCTATTATTGGTTTCCATTAACAATCCAATTAAATTTTGGATTTTCAGGCGTATCAACGAACAAAAGTCTAAGCGCAATGAATTACTATGCGTATCGTTTGATGATTCGTTCAAATCAGGAGAATGTCATTCTAAAGTGCCGTCGGCTCTTCCAGCATTTCGCTGTCGACATGTATGTCAAAGTCGAGACCGAACGTTTAGCATTCATCCGATTCAATCAGGCAAAGCTACGATCTGAGGACTTTATACACTTGAGAGATGCTGTTAATTCAGATGGAAATGTTCAGAATATTGGACGCTTGACGATTCTCCCCTCATCTTATATTGGAAGCCCACGCCACATGCATGAATACGCTCAAGACGCAATGACGTACGTGCGAAACTATGGAACTCCGGATTTATTTATTACGTTCACATGCAATCCGAAGTGGGCGGAAATTGAACGTGAGTTGGACCCGGGCCAAAAACCGCAAGATCGCCATGACATAATCGCCAGAGTATTTCAGCAAAAACTCAAGGTTATGATGGATGTGCTTGCTAAGTATCGAGTTTTTGGTGACACACGTTGTTATATGTACTCGGTGGAATGGCAGAAGCGTGGACTACCGCATGCTCATATCCTAATTTGGTTGCTGAACAAATTACACTTAAATGAAGTGGATGACATCATATTAGCTGAAATTCCTGATCCAGTCTCTGATCCCCATCTACACAACATTGTGACGACACAGATGGTGCATGGACCGTGCGGTGCATTAAATCCATTATCACCTTGCATGGCTGATGGAAAGTGCACAAAACGATATCCGCGACCGTTAGTTGCTGAAACAGTCACAGGGAACGATGGATATCCAGTTTATCGTCGGCGTTCAAAAGAAGATAATGGTCGAACTATCATAGTTAAAGTTCAAAATCAAGAGGTTGAGATCGGAAATGAATTCATTGTACCATATTGCCCGCTGCTATCACGAATTTTCGAAACACATGTGAACGTTGAGAGTTGTCATTCGGCCAAATCCGTCAAATATTTGTGCAAGTACGTCACAAAAGGCAGCGACATGGCTGTGTTTGGTATTGCGTCGGAAAATGCGAATGACGAAATCAGCAACTTCCAAATGGGCAGATACGTCAGTACTAATGAAGCTCTGTGGCGATTATTTTCATTTCAAATTCATGAAAGATATCCCACAGTTGTACATTTAGCAGTGCATTTGGAAAATGGACAAAGAGTTTACTTCACTGAGGCTAATGCGGCACAACGAGCTGAAAGACCACCATCGACAACATTGACTAGCTTCTTTGCAATGTGTGAAGCAGATCCCTTCGCAGCGACGCTGATGTACGTTGAAATGCCAAAGTATTACACTTGGAATCAATCAACAAAGAAATTTCAACGCCGCAAACAAGGAACCCCAGTTCCAAATTGGTCACAGGTGTTTTCCACTGATGCGCTAGGTCGCATGTATACTGTTCATCCTAGAAATGATGAATGTTTTTATTTGCGACTGCTGTTGGTAAATGTACGTGGACCAAAATCATTTGCGCATTTGAAAACTGTGAATGGCCACCAATGCCAAACATTTCGAGAAGCATGTCAACTATTGGGTTTGCTCGAGAACGATTCTCATTGGGAATTAACACTTGCGGATTCAGTAGTTTCATCAAATGCGTACCAAATACGAACGCTGTTCGCAATTATCATCACCACATGTTTCCCTTCACAACCAATTCAGTTATGGAACAAATACAAAGACGACATATGTGAAGATATCTTGCATTGCTTGCGCATTCGAACGAATAATCCCGACATGCATATGACCGATGAAATCTACAATGAAGGATTGATTCTAATTGAGGATCAATGCTTGATTATTGCAAACAAGTTTCTGATTGAAGTAGGAATGATTGCGCCATATCGATCGATGCACGATGCATTCAACCAAGAATTAAATCGAGAGCTGCAATACAATGTTGATACATTGCAGGAATTCGTTCAAAATAATGTGCCGTTGCTGAATGAGCAGCAAAAACAAGTATACGAAACATTGATGCAAGCGGTGGACAATAATACCGGTGGTCTATTCTTCCTGGACGCACCTGGAGGAACAGGGAAAACATTTGTAGTTTCATTGATTTTGGCCACAATTCGATCAAGATGTGACATAGCTTTGGCGTTAGCATCATCTGGAATTGCGGCGACTCTTCTAGATGGCGGTCGTACTGCACATTCTGCGCTTAAGTTGACACTCAATTTAAACACAATTGATACTCCAACATGCAATATTTCACGATCCAGTGCAATGGGGAAATTATTGACGCAATGCAAGCTCATTGTTTGGGATGAGTGCACAATGGCACATAAGAAATCACTTGAAGCACTTAACTTCACACTGAAGGATCTTCGGCGAAATAACAACATCTTTGGCAGCTTGATGATATTGTTGGCAGGCGATTTCAGGCAGACGTTGCCAGTAATTCCCCGTGGAACGCCTGCAGATGAATTG
Organism: Scaptomyza pallida; assembly: GCA_018152965.1. Lineage (NCBI taxonomy): Eukaryota > Metazoa > Arthropoda > Insecta > Diptera > Drosophilidae > Scaptomyza > Scaptomyza pallida. The sequence continues at coordinate 1,171,776 of JAECXP010000196.1, forward strand.
AATGCCTGCCTGAAGGCATCACCTTTGTGGAATAATGTAAAAACATTATCGCTAACAACTAATATGAGAGTTCAACTTCAAAATGATCAAAGTGCTGTACAATTTTCAAAACAATTGTTAGCTATTGGAAATGGAAATGTCCCAGTTGATGCGACAACTGGATTAATAACTCTTACAAACGACTTTTGCCAATTTGTAGACTCGCAATTAGCTCTTATTGAAAATGTTTTCCCAAACTTTAGTGAGAGCTATAAGAATTATGCTTGGTTAAGTGAACGAGCAATTCTCGCCGCAAAAAATAATGATGTACACGCACTGAATTTCACCATTCAATCAAAAATCGCTGGCGATTTGGTGACATACAAATCCGTTGATTCCATAACAAATCCCGATGATGTAGTCAATTATCCAACGGAGTTTTTGAACTCTCTAGACTTACCAGGATTTCCACCACATAACTTGCAACTCAAAGTTGGTTCACTCATTATGATATTGCGCAATTTAAATCCACCGCGACTTTGCAACGGTACTAGACTTGCGGTTAAAAGACTTATGCCAAATTTAATTGAGGCAACCATTATAAGCGGAAAATACGCAGGTGAAAATGTATGTATTCCTCGAATACCAATGATTCCAACCGATCTTCCGTTTGCCTTCAAACGATTGCAATTTCCGGTTCGCCTTGCGTTCGCAATGACAATTAACAAGTCGCAAGGTCAATCGCTAAAAGTTTGCGGAATAAATTTAGAAAATCATTGTTTTTCACATGGGCAGCTATACGTTGCGTGTTCACGAGTTGGGAAACCATCCGCTTTGTTTGTGTTAACGACAGATCAAAAAACAAAGAATGTGGTTTACCAAAGAGCACTTCAATGAAACGGATAATTTCAAAGAGCACTTCAATGAAACGGATAATTTGCGGAAACCTATACATACGAGGTGGCGTAACGGAATTCGTGTTAACGAGACACATCGTTTGTACGATGCGTTACAATATCCAATCATTTATTTGCAAGGGCAAGACGGATACGACATCACGTTGAAGATGGTAGATCTAATAACAGGTACAATATTCACACACTTATTATTGCTATTATTGGTTTCCATTAACAATCCAATTAAATTTTGGATTTTCAGGCGTATCAACGAACAAAAGTCTAAGCGCAATGAATTACTATGCGTATCGTTTGATGATTCGTTCAAATCAGGAGAATGTCATTCTAAAGTGCCGTCGGCTCTTCCAGCATTTCGCTGTCGACATGTATGTCAAAGTCGAGGCCGAACGTTTAGCATTCATCCGATTCAATCAGGCAAAGCTACGATCTGAGGACTTTATACACTTGAGAGATGCTGTTAATTCAGATGGAAATGTTCAGAATATTGGACGCTTGACGATTCTCCCCTCATCTTATATTGGAAGCCCACGCCACATGCATGAATACGCTCAAGACGCAATGACGTACGTGCGAAACTATGGAACTCCGGATTTATTTATTACGTTCACATGCAATCCGAAGTGGGCGAAAATTGAACGTGAGTTGGACCCGGGCCAAAAACCGCAAGATCGCCATGACATAATCGCCAGAGTATTTCAGCAAAAACTCAAGGTTATGATGGATGTGCTTGCTAAGTATCGAGTTTTTGGTGACACACGTTGTTATATGTACTCGGTGGAATGGCAGAAGCGTGGACTACCGCATGCTCATATCCTAATTTGGTTGCTGAACAAATTACACTTAAATGAAGTGGATGACATCATATTAGCTGAAATTCCTGATCCAGTCTCTGATCCCCATCTACACAACATTGTGACGACACAGATGGTGCATGGACCGTGCGGTGCATTAAATCCATTATCACCTTGCATGGCTGATGGAAAGTGCACAAAACGATATCCGCGACCGTTAGTTGCTGAAACAGTCACAGGGAACGATGGATATCCAGTTTATCGTCGGCGTTCAAAAGAAGATAATGGTCGAACTATCATAGTTAAATGGATTACAACTTGCATCGTAGCGTTTGCATTGGGCAAATGGATGTTGTTTGTGAGTATTGTACCAAGCCAAACTGCTTTCTGAGGAGTACATCCATTTACGTGATGCAGTTAGTACTGAACGAAATGCAGCTAATATTGGTCGATTAACTATTCTGCCGGCGACGTACATTGGTAGTCCACGTCATATGCATGAATATGCTTAGGATGCAATGACATATGTTCGTCATTACGGTCGGCCACATTTCTTTATTACTTTTACGTGTAATCAAAAATGGATAGAAATTAATAAATTGCTGCTTCCCGGACAAACATCAAGTGGTAGACAAGATATCACAGAACGTATGGATGTATTCAAGCGAATGGCAAAAGCGAGGCCTGCCGCACGCACACATTCTTATTTGGTTAGTGGAAAGAATTCAGCCTGACCAAATAGATGATATCATATGTGCCGAGATTCCTGATCATGAAGTCGATCCAGACCTACATGATGTTGTTACTACTAATATGATTCATGGACCGTGTGGTGCCATCAATCCCCAATCACCTTGCATGGTCGATGGAAAGTGCTCTAAACGATATCCACAGAAATTATCGGCGGATTTCGTTGTCGACAACATTGCAACGTTGAATACTGCAATTCAGTTAAGTCCATAAAATATATTTGCAAATATGTCAAATTGCAACACAAACCAACTACACATACACCACACTCTACACCATGATACGATCAGAAGTCACACAGTATTCTTCAACAAATAATTCATTGCAATTACAGATACAAGGACAAATATATCATTTGCATGGTTCAATGGTGCCAACGTTAAATGAACCGCATCAATTTTTGCAAATATATTTTATTTCGTCAATGGTGGATCAGCTGAATGTGCGGTGCAATATACAGGGAGCACAACAGTTAAAGAGAGGATTAATTGAACAGTTGTAAGCATTTTTTCATGCTAATAACGCTGTGGTCAATATGTTTAAAACAGCATTTTAAACTTTTGTGAAAAAATAAATATCCAAATTGTCATCATCATCTTCATTCTTCATCTTTTAATCCACAAACGAAATGTTTAAAAAAACGAAGTGGCGTAACGGAGTTCGCCGGGTTTTCTAGTATATACATACATACAAACATACACCCCTAAAACCCTTAAAACCTTCACCCGAACATTCGCCGTCCCCCTCATGCCCAAAACCCTCAACGTGAGAGCGACGCCACGGTAGCTGACGGCAGATGCTGCGCCGTCGTGCTGCCAGCGGGACCTGCGCTGCCGACGTCGACAGAGCAGCGGCGGATAGTGCTAGCAGCGCGGCTTTTCTGTATATAAGGGCGGCTGCTAGCCTAAGGAAGGCAGTCAAGCTCCAGCGATCAAAGCGATCACAACAGCAGCAGCAGCAGTGCTAAGATAAAACCAAGTCTACGATCCTTCTAAAGGATAATATTAAACTAAAAACCACGGTGATAATAACTTTTAACCTACGGTCCTTGAAGGATAATAAAACTTAAATCTACGATCCTTAAATGATAATAACACAAACCTACAATCCTTAAAGGATTATAACCAGAACAACAACTACGATCCTTCCCTGAACGATAAATAGCAGCAGCCTCTCAATACATACGAAGATGGTAACTGTAAGTTGGGTATACTACCGAAAGAGGGACGAGTTAGTGTCCATGGCAAGCGAATTCGGGCTCGATGCTGAAGGAACGGTCACCGAGTTACGGAGCCGTCTCGCCACCTTCATCAGCCGAAGTGAGCACCCCGATACGCTTGTGACTCGATTCGAGGAGCTAGCGGCAAAATACCAGTACAGTTCGCCAGCCGAAGTAAATCCCGGTCACGAAGCCAGTCACCATCAGATCCTTGCACCCCCGTCTCCAAACCGGTCATAACAGTGACGAATACCGACGGAGCTGTACCGGGCCCCGACCCAACCCGACTTGGAGGCCGATCACCACCCCGACTACGACACAGCTCCCCACACGCACCGAGAACCGATATGTCTTACGGAACGCTAGCCGAGAAGATACATAGGTGGGGACTGACGTTCGACGGATCAACCGACCCGTTGACTTTTATCGAGAGGATCGAGGAGCGAGCAGTCGTGCAGCAGATCGACTCATACCGGCTACCCCTAGTCATTTCAGAGATCTTAACAGGTGATGCCGAAAACTGGTATAGGGTGAACAAAATGCACGAGGTAAATTGGGTACGGTTCCGACGGGAATTCCTAGACTTCTATCTCCCCCCGAGATACTTCGAAACGTTGGAAGAACAGATCCTGACCTACCTGCAGCGCGACGGAGAGCCGTTCAAGCGGTTCTCAGTGCAGCTCCGGCTATTAATGCAGCGGGCGGGCTATACCCCGGATCGGGAACTGGACAGGCTGTACGAGAACCTCTTGCCGAGCTATCAGGTTTACATCCGAAGGCACGAAGTCACCAGCATGTCCCAGTTAACATTGATGGCAACACATTTCGAGATGGCACAGGAGAGGGAGAGTCAACGCCAGAACACACTCAAACATGCTGCCAACAACCGAACACCAGCCCGAGACACGGATAGCAACCCCCACACCCCACGACACCGCAATCCGTTCCGCGATCCACCTCGGTTCCAGGAAACGCGTACCACCCCAACGGACGATACCCTAGTGGACGTGCGAAGCGCATGCCGACATTGCGCACAGTCCGGACATACACGTCAATCGTGTCGGAACCCGCAGGTCTTATTCTGCTGGCGATGTGGACGAAAAGGCGTTCGGACGAACGAGTGCTGCTCCCAACCTTCGGGAAACGGAGTGCCTCCCTCTTCGACTCCGACGCAGGAGGGAGCCAATGCCAGCAACCAACGGAGGTGAACGGGGCTATCAAGCTCGAGAACGCGAGGATAGTAGCCAAGGTCAGATGGATGGTAAGCCCTTCCTGGCTACTATCGACACAGGAGCCACACGAAGCTTCATCAGTGAGCGGGTGGCACAACAACTAACAACGGAAGGACACCGAAGACTCCAGGTGGGGGTAAGACTGGCAGACGGATCGCGGACGACTATCAACAAGGCCTGCATCACCACCATTCAACTGGGAGAGGAGAAGATTCGCCTAATGTTATTAGTGATGCCCACCGTGCTAGACGACCTCATACTGGGGGTGGATTTCCTGTGCGCAACTAGGTCCACAATATCGTTCGGAGGTACGGCCTTAAAACTCATCCCAGAAATGTTCCAGAGCCCAGCCGGTCGCCGAAGGGCGTCAACCCAAAACGAAACATCGCAAGAAACCAACGCCCCGATACACAACGCCGCATTGTCTCCAACGACCACCATTACGAAGGAAGATCCGAGCATTAGTCAGACGACCACGGTCTGCAGTCGCGAAGTGACCTTCAAGGTGAACCAGGAACTAACCGAGGAAGACCCGAGCACCAGTCAGACGAACACGGTCTGCAGTCGCAAAGTGACCTCCGAGATGACCCAGGAACTATCCGAGGAAGACCCGAGCACCAGTCAGACGACCACGGTCTGCAGTCGCGAGGTGACCCAGGATTCCCAAGCGGTCGCAACCACACAAGTTCAGGAATGGGAGACCAATCACGAACCTCACGAAGCAGCCAGCGACAACAGCGAAGAAGACAACCCGAGAGTCCGAGCTTTCCTGGAGAGAGAACTGGCCCTGTTTGATGGATTAAAGGGAGTCTCTCTCATTGCGGAACATGTGATCACCATGCGCGACGAGAGACCCATCAAACAGCGGTACTATCCGAAGAACCCTGCTATGCAGAAGATCATCTACGATCAGGTGGACGAGCTGCTCAAGAACGATTGTATCGAACCCTCGAAATCCCCCCACAGTGCACCGATCGTCCTAGTAGGGAAAAAGACGGGTGACGTCCGGATGTGCATCGACTACCGACAGTTGAACGCGAGATCTATTCCCGATGCCTACCCTCTGCCCCGAATACAGCACATCTTGGAACGACTCCGCAACGCAAAGTTTATCAGCACCCTGGACCTAAAAAGTGGATACTGGCAGATTCCGATGACCCGGAATAGCCGAGAATATACCGCCTTTACGGTACCAGGACGGGGACTTTTCCACTGGAAAGTCATGCCTTTCGGCCTTCACTCCGCTCCCGCCACCTTTCAGCGAGCTCTCGATGGAGTCATCGGTCCGGATATGGAGCCCCACGCCTTTTCCTACCTGGATGACATCATCATCACAGGATCAGACCTAGAGGATCACTTACGGAAGCTTCAGGAGGTACTGCGACGTTTGCGGAAGGCAAACCTCAGGCTGAACAAGGCAAAATGTAAGTTCTTCAGGCGAAGTATTTCCTACCTGGGCCACGTCGTCAGCGAGCAGGGCATACATACCGATCCCGACAAAATCGCAGCCGTCCGAAAGCTGACCCCACCGACAACTGTGCGCTAGCTTCGACGATGTCTGGGCATAGCCTCGTGGTACCGGAGGTTCGTGCCGAACTTCGCGGAGATAGTACAGCCCATGTCGGTACTGCTCAGAAAGGCTAAGCATTGGGAGTGGGGCGAAGCACAACAAAAGGCCTTCGACGAGCTAAAGCTACGACTAACAGAAGCTCCAGTGTTAGCATGTCCCGATTTCAGCGTCAAATTTGCCCTTCAAACGGACGCTAGTGATTTCGGCATCGGGGCAGTTCTCACTCAGGAACTGGACGGAGCGGAACGCGTGATCGCCTACGTCAGTCGGAGACTATCCAAACCAGAGGAAAACTACTCGGCGACGGAAAAGGAGTGTCTCGCCATTGTCTGGGCGATCCGGAAGTTGAGATGCTTTCTAGAGGGTTACCGGTTCGACGTCATAACTGACCACTTAGCGCTGAAATGGCTGAACAGCATCGACAACCCGACCGGCCGAATCGCGAGATGGGCGTTGGAGCTGCAACAATACCAGTTTGACGTGCATTATCGCCGCGGGAAGCTTAACGTGGTAGCAGACGCGTTATCCCGACAGCCACTAGAAGAAGCCCTACAGTCGGCTCAGACCGATAAATCAGCTCAGACCGAAACTGACCAATGCCCGTGGATCGGAAAACTCCTTAAACAGATCCAGGATCGACCTGACCAATTCCCGGACTACCTGCTGGAAAACGACCAAGTCTATCGGCACCTTGGTCACCGGCCTTGGGAGGAGGACTATGTGCCATGGAAGCTCTGCGTGCCGTCAGATCAACGTTCCCGCGTACTAAAGGAATGCCACGATAACCCCACTGCCGGTCACCTAGGGATTCGGAAGACCATCGGACGAGTAATGCAACGTTACTACTGGCCCGGCCTATTTCGTGATGTAACTAAGTACGTCCGGCGGTGTACAAAGTGTCAAGTCTTCAAAGTAAGCCAGCTTAAACCGGCCGGAAGGATGTTGACCCGACAAGTAGCCGAACCATTTGCAACAGTCTGCGCAGACTTCGTGGGTCCTCTACCTCGCTCAAAGCATGGGAACACCATGTTGTTGGTATTCTTTGACCACTTTTCCAAGTGGGTAGAATTGGTTCCACTACGGAAGGCTACCACAACACACCTGGAAAAGGCATTCCGGGAGAGGATCCTTTGCCGATTTGGAACCCCACGCTGCTTCGTGTGCGACAATGGGACACAGTTCACGAGCCGGTCGTTCACCCGATTCTGTCAACAGCTTGGAATGGAGCTCCAACATACCGCTCCCTACAGCCCACAACAGAACCCCACGGAGAGAGCAAACCGGACTATTAAGACGATGCTGGCACAATACGTGGAAGGACACCAAAACTCGTGGGACGAGTTACTGCCCGAGATCATGCTCGCGATCAACACCAGTATCTCAGATACAACAAAGTTCAGCCCAGCCTACTTGGTGCAAGGACGCGAGCCACGACTACCGAATGCATTATACGACCAAGTCACGCCTGGAAGCGGACGACCGGAAACGAGCCCCGAGACTCGAGCCACCGAGCTACAGGCGATATTTGATGTCGTCAAAGGGAACGTACAGAGGGCATCGCAGGAACAGGCCAAGGAGTACAACCTCCGACGAAGGGAATGGCGGCCCACTCTACGTAGCAAAGTTCTCGCCAAACACCACGTGTTGTCCAACGTCGTGCGAGTTCAACACGAGGAGACGAACCGACGACGCGTCGCGAACCTCGCCGACCTAAAACCATTTAATCGGGATGAGGGAGCCCTCGATGACACGGCAGAATAATCCTCTCTTTTTCCTCCCCACTCCCTCCTCGAACCACCTCATACTTACAACATATACTCAACGTGCAAAAATTACAGATGTCAGAGGCAGACGGAAACATCCTTTTCGATATAGAGGGTCACTCACGGCGCTATGTGGATCCGGAGGGGTATCACACCGACGACAGCCAGCTCACGGACATATTTTATCCCCCAGATGAGTTGCCAGACTCCGCCCTCGGAGTGGAGCTGCCACCGGAAACTGTAAGGTCGGACATCGGCCTGGTCTTCGACTGGCCAGATGGTGCCATGGACGAGGCCCTTACAGGAGTACAGGACATCAGCTTCGATGACCTCCCCCTCTACGCCATTGATTGGGAGATGGCTCCTGAAGCCTGGAGGGTCATCGGGACCGGTGGCATGCTCCCGTATGAGGTAATCGAGAGCGTTGAGGCAGCGATAAAAAAGGTAACCCATCGGGGATACAAGTATATAATGGAAGTGAATGACCACGGCTTCCAGGTCAAAGTCTCACCAATCGGCAAGGTCACCGTCCGTCATCGCCCCCCGAAGTAAGAGGGGGATGTGAGGTAGCAAAATGCTACCTCACAAATAACACCTGACGTCTTCAGGCAACAAAGACGTCACAAAAACGTTTGCGCTGCGCAGTAGCGAGAGCTACGCGACAAAAAGCTCGATGGTAGCGCAAGCGATACAAACGACGCAAAGTGCCCTGCGCGACGCACTTGGCGCAACACGGCGTTGTTAAACACTGCGCCGGCGAGCGAGCTTTTGGAAGAGGAAGAAGGATGACTAGCAATGAATTAGGAAAGTGAAGTTGAACGCAGCAGACTTATACAGCCGGTGTATTTTTCAAGCCTCGAAAAACGTAGACAACAACGCCAACTAGCAACGCAGCCGCAGCAACAACAACAGCGATAGCTACTACTCACAGCCGCCGCAACAACAACAACGCCAACTACGAACGCAGCCGCAACCACAACAACCACTAGCAGCGCCGCCGCAGCCGCAACAACAGCTACAGCTGCCGCCCATAACCACCGTAGCAACAACAACAACAACAACGATCGCTACCAGCCGCAACAGTCAACAACAGCAACTGTAGCTCCGGCGCACAACGCAACACCAGCACGGCAGCTACTGTGTGCAGCAGTAGCAACAACAGCTACTGTAGCTACTCCTCACAGCAGCAGCAACAACAACAACTGTGATTACCACCGCAGCCGCTGCAACTACAACCACGACAGCACGACAGCTACTGTGCGCAGCAACAGCAACTGTAGCTACCCCTCGTTGCAGCAGTAACAACAACAACTGTGATTTTCGCCGTAGCCGCTGCAACTACAGCAACTGTATTTACCGCCGCAGCCGCTGCAACTACAGCCACGACAGCTACGGCTCGCAGACGCAGCAACAGCAACAACAGCAGTTACCGCCGCAGCCGACTACAACAACAACAGCTGTATAGCTGCCCCAGCGTTGCATTTGCGCCAATTATCAGCAACCAGAGCAGCACAGCAACAACTGCAGTTACCGCCGCAGCCGACTGCAACAACAACAGCTGTATAGCCGCCCTAGCGTTGCATTTGCGCCAACCACCAGCAACCGGAGCAGCATAGAAGCAACAACAAAACAGCCATCGCCGCAATCGCTGTAGCCACCATAGTTGGATAGCCGTGCATTTGCGACAAAACCCACAGCGACCGGAACCACAGGAGTGACAGTGTAGTGATAGTGCAAGTGATCGTGAAGTGAATACCCACATATACCCACACGCACGCGTACACGCACGCATACACACACACACACACACCCACACACACACACACACAAACGGTGCGGGGTAAGTCTGCTCATGGTCAAACACACCACCAATGTATCCCCCTCGCATATCCCCACACAAACCCTGATCGAGAAATGTTAAAGAATAAAGTAATGAAAATATATATAGACGTAAAATAAATGTGTGTTTTTATTACATGTCTCCCTTCTCCCCCCCTCTTACTTTCCTTTTCAGCAAAACCAAATCTCGCCTTAGCCTTCGGGTAGCTCATCTTGCGACCCACCTGGGCCAGGCTGAGGGACGGGCTAACGAACCTTCCGGGTTTTACCCTAGGTTCTGTGACGCCTATCTCTTGGTCAGGTCCGCGTGGTGTCGTAATGGTGGCGGACCTAGGTAGAGTAGTTTAGGGATAACGCAATCCGAGTCTTTACTCTATGCGTCCTTCCCTAAATCTCTGCCTGGGTCAGCTACCCGCGTTTGCGACTGATAAGCCGAGCGATGTGGATGGGATCTTGAGGTCGTCTGGCCAGGCTTCCGGGTCTTACCCTTGCCTTTCTAGACGAACCTTAAGAATCCTATCCCTTCGTGGCCCGAAGCCTGAAGTGCCTGTTTGGTCGACAACGAGGAGTCGTACGAAGGGAGAGGGAAAAGGTACCTTCCGGGTTTTTACCCTAGGGCCTCTACCTTCCCCTTCGGGCATATCCGAAGTTGTCGACCGAACGGTGGTATCTGCCCCGACCCCTAATTGTCTACGGTTTGTTGCTCGACTCCGGTGCGGCTCACTCCGGTGTTCCGGCACAAATTATAAATGATCTGTGAAACCCCGGACGCGACTGAGACGCCGACCTCGGCCAAGAAAAACGTCCTTACATTATTATTATTATTATTATTATTATTATTATTATTATTATTATTATTATTATTATTATTATTATTATTATTATTATTATTATTATTATTATTATTATTATTATTATTATTTATTATTATTATTATTATTATTATTATTATTATTATTATTATTATTATTATTATTATTATTTTTATTATTATTATTATTATTATTATTATTATTATTATTATTATTATTATTATTATTATTATTATTATTATTATTATTATTATTATTATTATTATTATTATTATTATTATTATTATTATTATTATTATTATTATTATTATTATTATTATTATTATTATTATTATTATTATTATTATTATTATTATTATTATTATTATTATTATTATTATTATTATTATTATTATTATTATTATTATTATTATTATTATTATTATTATTATTATTATTATTATTATTATTATTATTATTATTATTATTATTATTATTATTATTATTATTATTATTATTATTATTATTATTATTATTATTTTTTTATTATTATTATTATTATTATTATTATTATTATTATTAGCTTATTAGTCTTTAGCTGATAACTGACTGATGCATCCTTTTCATTTTTCCACAAAATTCTTTGTAGATCCCAATCATTTGGATCCACGAGGATTTGTCATCTTCTCAATGTCTGTTACGAAGACATACTTAAAAAATCGAAATCGTAAGAGCACATCAATTAAATCAGTTTGTAGTTTTGATCCTGTGTGAAGAATGTCGTTTAAAGATAATCCACTTGAAGTTTTACAAGATGCATTAAAGACGACAAAGTTGTAAGACATTGTTCTCGAATTACTCCATGATGAGGTAAATAATAGTTGTATTTTTGCTCAGCAGTTGATTCTGATACTAATTTCATATGTTGTAGTTGTTGATATTCATTCATGAATCCATAATAGGCTGTTCGTAATGATGAGTCTCTCAGGAATTTCTTAGATAAAGTTGATAACATTCGATGTGCTGCACTTTTTGATTCTCCAAGGGATTCAACCGGCTTTTTTAATGGTAGTCGGACAATATAACGGCCAGTATCATCTCGTAAATGTGTTGCTTTGAAGTGATCTTCACATTCTTTGTCAGGTGGTGATAAAGAAGAGGCATTACTCACTGGAATATCATCTAGCTTCCAGAATCTTTGTATAAGCTCGTAGAGTTCTTCATCAACGGAAGTATGAAAACATTGTATTGAAAATGTAGGAGGATTTCCAGTAGGACCGAACAGGATCCATCCGAAAATCGTTGATTGAGCCGTTGGGGTGTTACTTGGTCCCTTTCGTAGACCCTCAAAACAAATTTGACCATAGTAATCAGCTCCGATGACGACATCAATCTTGCCGGGTTGATTGTAGCCAGGATCTGCTAGTTGTAATTGTTGAAAGTGATTCCAAGTCGTAGTTGATGTAGCTTGGATCCTTGCTGTTAACTTAAAAAGAACATGAGCCTGAATATTAATTTGTTGAGATGATTTAAAGTGAGGTTGGATTGAAACGGAGACAAGACCTTGAGTACGTCCAGCATTTACCGCGCCGATTCCATGTAATTCGAATGTGACTGGTTGTCTTTTAAGATGAAGTTGCTGAACTAATCGTTTGGAAATAAAGGATACTTAAGAACCAGGATCAATTAATGCTCTTGCTTGAATTTGATAACCTTGTTCCGAAACGACTGTGACTTGAGCGGTGGCAAGCAGAGTTTGATTAGGTACTGAAGTTGAATAAGATGTCAGATTTGCTTGAATACTTGGTGTTCGAGTTCTTGGAGTTGAATCAGATCTATGAATGGATGTATGATGTCTTCTTCCACACTTAATGCACCTTTTTGTTGTTGTACAATTGTTGCATAACTTCTTCTCCTTGATAATTGCCACTTTTTTCTCAATTGATTGATTGATGAACTCTGGGCATTTAAGCGTGATCTGATGAGCAGATGGCACATTTATTAAAGGTATTTTGATTTCCAGATGCTTGGTGGACCATTACTCTTGGATTGTGTTGAAATCCGGGCTTTCTCGATTTTTCGACTGCTTGAAGAGTTAGTAATCGGTTCATCAAGAAGAATAAATTGTTTCCAAGTTGGAGGATCTCTGGTGGAGCCCAGGTGGAGTTCCCATGCTTTCACAGACTCTGAATCCAAGCGTTGAACCGTAACGAAAATTAGGAAATCATCCCAAGTGTTCACAGGTCTTTCAAGTGTCTCCAGAGTTCGATAGATTTGTATGATAGTATAATACAGACTTTCCATCTCCGCCGCAGACTCCTTTGTCATTTTCTTCATTGTCAGTTATTCAGTTATTCATTGTCAGTTTATTTTCGTAGAATGATACTAGCGCATCCCACTCTTTTTGAAAGTTGCTAGTTGTTAATGAAGTATTCTTTAAAAAGTCAGCTGCAGGACCAGTGAGACTTTGCTTGAGTTAAAGAAGTTTCCAGATTATTGTTAAGGTATCATTCTCAAGAACCATGGAATTGAATAGGTCCTTGAATTGCATCCATTCCGAAGGGGATCCATTAAATTTTGGCAAGTCTAGATTCGGCAGGCGAGGTCCAAAGCGAAAAGGATACTCTGCAGTACTAACTGATGATGATCTCGTCTGTGTTTGTTTAAGCTGATCATATACGGTGTTCATTTTTTCCAATGCTTCTAGGTAATTATCATAGGCAGCTCGATAAAAATCATCCCTGAGATATGGAAGACTTAATACCATTCTCTTTTTACGATCACTCAATTTTCTTATTGCGATTTTGATTGCATCATGAGCAGTGGAGAATTTGTTCCAGGTGACACGCAAGGCATCTCTTCGAGCTTCCACACGTTGAAAAGGAACATTTTCTTCTCCAACATGATTTAAGTCGGTGGTGGCCTCTTTTATGATCTTGATGAGCTCCAATTGCTCCTCAATATGATTTTTAATGTGACTGACTCTCATCTTGCCACTGTTTTACTTAAACCTTGCTTTGCTACCAAAAAATGTTAAATAACAAGAGGCAAAGAGTCAGTTTAGCTTTAAGTTATTATTTATAATATTAACTTAGTACAATATTAACTATATGAATTAATCTAATTAACACAAGCGTCGTAAACACAGTATTCATAAATCTGATACTTATTATGATTAGTTTTGAGTAACTAGAATTGTCTTTGCACAAAATCAGGACTAGTCTCGAACGACTATAAATCTCTTTAGTGTAGTCTCGGGTGACTAGAACACAGAGGTGCTGAAAGAAAAGAAGGAACCGACTTCTAGAGGGTGTTCAAGAGAGCCTCCAGGTGAACCTCACAAGGTGATGATCAACCGGGCCTTGGGTACGATGATTTTCTCTGAGGGGTACCTCAAGGGAGCTTGTAGGCCACCTGGCAGGGGTGAATCTTGAACACGATGATTTTCTCGTCTAGAAGCCGTCAAAATACTCAATATCACACTTAGGCCCAATTTCTCAATGTCCGGTTAGGTAAACTAACTGACGTTTAGTCAAATTTGAGTTTCTCAATGTCCGGTTAGGAGTAAATGAAAAACAAACTAACCGGAAGGCTGGGTCGCGTTTAAAATTTAAGCTGATTTTTTGTCACGATATATCGTTAAGAACTATCGTTAAGGCAAACAGCTGTAATTTGAATTGTTTATTTATTTTGTTATTAAATTAAAATGGCATCACATAAAAGAGTGTTTTATGTCCATGCATTTTACTGAACTGGAAGATGCCAAATTTAACAGCAGCTCAGGCTTACGAAATTTACGTGCAAAATCATTCTTGCAAGGATTGTAGATCAATTGGCTTGCCATCATATGTGGGATCTTAAACAGAAATCATTCAATGTTGCCGGAAAACAGCAAAGTCAGCTGAACCACTCGCTATATTTGGCAAAACGTGCATATATGTGGCAACGCTGTTAAGGCGATAGTTACTTATCGATGATGGGTAAATTTGGCTTTGAGAAAACCAAATCGTTTAACTCTACCATTAAATTAAATTTGCGTTTAGCTAAACGAAAATTCAACCGGACATTAAGAAATTGGGCCTTAGAAATGTTACAATGTACACCACAGTGGTTAAAATTATTTTTCTCCGTTATTATTAATTATACTCAATTTATTACAACTTTGAAAGATAATTGAATCAATTAGACTTTTACTTTTCTTTTTATCACGATGTGAACGGTATCGATTTAAATTTTAGACTCACTGGCAGCGCCGATCGGACCGGCTTATATACTCTACTAGCGGGATTCGAGAAATTTCGGCTGGAAGCTTCTCGAGTGGTTTCGAGAAAATTCTTTTGGTAAATTTTACTTATTTGATGATTGGAAAGTATGATTGGTAGTGCAGAATGAATGTAGATTCTATTCTAAGTAATTTAATTATGAGTTTGTAGCTATTAAATAGAAAATTAATAGAAAATAGATAAATACTTCGATAATCTTCCGGTACGAGAGGTTTTTAGAAAACGGGCGCCACTGCTTACTTCTTATAGTTGTTTAATTGAATTTTAAGGTCGCTTTAGTAGTTTAACCATATATGGATAAATTAGTTAATGTTTAACAACATATTAGCAAAATATTTAATATTTTCTTTTTCACACCACCATTGAGGTTAAGAATCAGACGCGTCATTTTACTTTGATACCAAAGGTATCATATTATATTGGGCTTATGCAATGTCCATCAAGGTGTCTGTCCGTCCGTCCGTCCGCCCGTCCGTTTGAACGCAACTTTTTGCAACACCCTCAAAGCTAGAGCTTTGCAACTTTGCAAACATCTTGGTACATACCTTCGTCAGAAAAAGTGTTAAATTTGGCTCTACGACCTCAGCCTGGGAAATCGATAACAAATCGATACCTCGTTGTTAATAACGATGAAACATATATATATACTAGTCAGTGACCCGCTTGTTTCGCTGCGCCAATAGTTTTTCAAAATTTTTATATATATAAAATAAATTAGTTAATGTTTAACAACAGATTAGCAAAATATTGAATATTCTCTTTTTCACGCTACCATTGAGGTTAAGAATCAGACGCGTCATTTTACTTTGAAACCAAAGGTATCATATTATATTGGGCTTATGCAATGTCCGTCAAGGTGTCTGTCCGTCCGTCCGTCCGCCCGTCCGTTTGAGCGCAACTTTTTTCAACACTCTTAAAGCTAGAGCTTTGCAACGTTGCGAGCATCTTGGTCAATACCTTCCTCAGAAAAAGTGTTAAATTTGGCTCTACGACCTCAGGGGCCTGAGAAATCGATAACAAATCGATACCCCTTGATGTGCAAATCGATGAAACATATATATGTCCCACATTTTAGAAGCTATAGTCACCAAATTAAGGGGCAAGATAGCAGATGGCATTCCTCACAAAACTACATAAAAAGTTTGGATGCCACGCCCACCTCTTCCGCCCCCAGCCCCCCTTCAGTTATAATCGAAAATGACTGTATTTCCCACAGTTTTAAAGCTATACTCACAAAATTTGATGGGAAGGTAGATGCTGAAGTCTTACAAAGATATGCATTAAAACTTTGGATGCCACGCCCCCACTGATACCGCCCACCTTCTAAAATCCGAAAACTCTATATCTTTCCCAGTTTTTAGGCTAGAGTCACCAAATTTGGTAGAAACATTGTTAGTGACATCCGTAACCCCGATCTACATCAAAGATTTATACGCCACGCCCACCTTTTCCACCCAATTCCTAAAATCTGATATTTCTATATCTTTCTCAGTTTTTGCGCTTGAGCCTCCAAACTTGATAGGGAGATAGAAGGTGCCATCCGCCACTGATATGCATCACAAATTTGAATGTCACGCCTACCCCTTCTGCCTGCCTTTTATTCACACACCTCCATACGTTACAAATACATACAAACTTACATATGTGCTTTGCTTGATTGTTCGAAATTGTATATCAACAATGTTTGTGTGGTACGACATACATGTACGTACATACATGTGTATGTATGTACATATGTACATGTGTGCATTTGCAATACCAAGCAAAGTTACAAATGTCAGCTCGAAAATTATATCAGAACAACAATGGCAATAGGTATTTGTGTGTTAAGTTTTGTTTGATAATTAGCAAGTATGTAGATAAAACCACCCCCGTAATATATTCTGGTGTACAAAACCAAGTTATGTTTAAATTGATTTGTTTTAAATCAATGATACCAACAAAAAGAAGCATTGCGAGTCCAACAACAACACTTACTTACAACAACAACAAATGCTACTTGATTGGAAAATCAATTGTCAAAGGCACAAAGAAGAAAAGAAAAAAACCCATGTGTTTTGTTTTTGTAAACGCGTATATATGTATATACTAAATAATGAAAAATGTACGTACATACATGTGTATGTATGTACATATGTACATGTGTGCATTTGCAACACCAACCAAAGTTACAAATGTCAAATCGAAAATTATAGCAAAACAACAATGGCAATAGGTATTTGTTTGTTAAGTTTTGTTTGATAATTAGCAAGTATGTAGGTAAACCACTCGCGTAACATATTCCGGTGTACAAAACCAAGTTATGTTTTAATTGATTTGTTATACCCTTAACCCATAAAATGGGTAAATAAGGGTATAATGGTTTTGTGCAAATGTATGTAACAGACAGAAGGAAACATCTCCGACCCCATAAAGTATACATATTCTTGATCAGCATCAACAGCCGAGTCGATCTAGCCATGTCTGTCTGTCCCTCTGTCCGTCTGTCCGTCTGTATGAACGCGCCGATCTCAGAGACTATAAGAGCTAGAGACTTCAAATTTGAAACTTAAGCTCTCCTATACCATGAGAAGATCAAGTTTGTTTTGAATTTTCGATAACACTTCTGGTTTCCGATATACACATGTGATCGATAACAAAAAATTCTTGAATTTCAAAATTGTGAAAATGAGGTTTAAAACTATTGATAAAATAATGAACATTTAAAAAAATTTGGTCAAAATCGGTTAAGAAACACCGGAGATATCGCAGTTTGAAGTTTGGTCACTGATTTAATACACATAAGTAACTGTAAGCGTTAAGTATCGGGTTAAGGGAATGTCCTAGTCGGGATTTTTCGACTAGAGCCTCTTACTTGTTTTAAATCAATGATACCAACAAAAAGAAGCAACAACAACACTTACAACAACAACAACAAATGCTACTTGATTCGAAAAACAATTGTCAAAGGCACAAAGCAGAAAAGAGAATAACGGAGACACATCTACCGACGGCAGAAGTGGCATGGGTCATTTGTTTTGTTTTTGTAAATTCGGAAGCAATATCTTGTGCGCAGACGGCAGTAGTGGAATGGGTCATGTGTTTTGTTTTTGTACACTCGGCGGCGTTGAAACTCACAGCTTGTGCGACAATGAGGCGCCAGAATGGTGGAATGAGGTAAAGTGATTAATGCAATTAGATTTTGGGAGGTACTCGAAGGAGTGGTCCAAATTAAAAATCCTTTCTTAGTGCTCACTTTCAAACTGAATGGAATGTTTAGTGAAAATTTCAGCCTTCTAGCTCTTATCGTTTAGGCTGTGGGCCTCTCAACAATCAGGACAAACTATTTTATATATATAGATATCACATTTTAGCTGCAAGAGTCACCAAATTTGTGGGCAAGATAGTCGATGAAATTCCTCAAAAACTGCTTTGAAAGTTTGGATGCCACGCCCACCTCTTCCGCTCCCAGCCCCCCTTCAGTTATAATCGAAAATGACTGTATTTCCAACGGTTTTAAAGCTATACTCACGAAATTTGATGGGAAGGTAGATGCTGAAGTCTTACAAAGATATGCATCAAAACGTTAGAAGCCACTGATATCGCCCACCTTCTAAAATCTGAAAACTCTATATCTTTTTCAGTTTAAGGAGATAGAAGGTGCCATCCGCCACAGATATGAATCACAAATTTGAATGTCACGCTTACCCCTTCTGCCTGCCTTTTTATACCCAAAACCCCCATATTTTACAAATACATACAGACTTACATATGTGCTTTGCTTGCTTGTTCGAAATTGTATATTAAGAATGTTTGTGTGTTACGTTTTGTCTGAGTTAGATAAGCAGAAAGTAAGCAAATCTACCATTATACAAAGATGCTCAAGATTAATTATTTTTGCGCATAGGGCTCGATATAAAAAAACAAATACAAATTACATGTATGTACATATCTTTACAACTATTTTGCATTATATATACATATGTATGCGTATTCCATTTTCTAAAGTTTCTATTTGTTAGTGCGTTTGTTTTTGCACTGTATATACATATATGTATTTGCACTTGCATTTTTTGTTATATATATGTATGCACAAAAGAATGTTAAATGTACGTACATACATGTGTATGTATGTACATGTCCGTCTGTCTGTCTGTTCGTCCGTCCGTCTGTATGAACGCGTAGATTTCAGAGACTATAAGAGTTAGAGACTTCAAACTTGAAACTTAAGCTCTCCTTAACCATAAGCAGATCAAGTTTGCTTTCAATTTTCGATACCACTTCTGGTTTCCGATATACACATGTGATCGATAACAAAAAATTCTTGAATTTCAAAATTGTGAAAACGAGGCTTCAAATTATTGATAAAATAATGAACTTTTAAAAAAATTTGATTAAAATCGGTTAAGAAACACCGGAGATATCGCAGTTTGAAATTTTGTCATTTTGGTCGTATTGGTCACTGGGTAAATACACTCAAATGACTGTACGCGTTACGTATGGGGTTAAGGGAATGTCCTAGTCGGGATTTCTCGACTAGAGCCTTCTTACTTGTTTTCTTTTGTTTTATTTCATTTTTATTTTCAATTTATATTGTTATACTTTGATACCAAAGGTATCATAGTATATTGGGTTTGTGCAATGTCCTTCATGGTGTCTGTCCGCCCGTCTGTCCGTCCGTCTGTCTGTATGAACGCAAAAAGAAATTCCATTTTGATTGGGAAATAAGACCCCATTTTTTTGTTTGGATATTTTGGGGTCTTATTTCATTTGTCTTATTTTCGCTAAATGATGAGATTTATGAAGAAGAAGAACTCGTACAACGGTTAATTTTCTTATCTGCAGGTCTTCTTAGACTAAGTAATGCGCAGATTCTTTGTGCATTTGGTCAAATTTACCGTTTTAAAATTAGTTCAGTGATTGCTTTTGCATATGTTCATCAGCAGCTCGTCTTTATGCCTGTTCAATATAATATTATTACCCTGTGTGGAAATGAGGTGGCTTCATTTCTATCACGACGAAACGGTCCAACATTGATTTGCCAAAATATTATTTGAGAAAATGCCCGATTGAGCACGCGAAGATCATTGGCATCATACAATCGCTTGGCAATATGATCCCACTGCGAACTACAGTGATGATGACAATTTATATATTGGACCAATGACGACTGTATGTCGATATTGCAATGCGCTAAAGTTTAAAAGAGAAATTGCTGGATTGTGCTGCGCAAGTGAAAAGTCAAACCGGATCCATTACTTACACCACAACACCCACTGAAAGCATTGTTCGATGGAAGTGTTCCCGATGCCAACTATTTTCTTCAACACATCCTTGAATACAATAACTGTATTCGCATGACTTCATTTGGAGCTAATAAAGATAAAACGCATACAACCAATTAGGCATCCAATATTGGACCTGCGGTTTGCCCAAGTAAACCATTTTCCGGAATGGTTGGATCAATATAAACAAATAAGATTGTGTGCGTGCGGCAGGCCTCGCTTTTGCCATTCGATTGAATACATCCGTCGGGTCTATCACTTGATGTTTGTCCGGGAAGCAGCAATTGAGTAATTTCTATCCATTTTGGATAACACGTAAAAGTAATAAAGAGATCTGGCCGACCGTAATGACGAACATATGTCATTGCATCCTGTGCATATTCATGCATATGACGTGGACTACCAATGTACGTCGCCGGCAGAATATTTAATCGACTAATATTAGCTGCATTTCCTTCAGTACTAACTGCATCACTTAAATGGATGTACTCCTCAGAACGCAGTTTGGCTTGGTTCAACCTAATGAATGTTAAACGTTCCGTTTCTATTTTTACATACATGTCAACGCAATACTGCTGAAACAATCGACGAAACCGCAGCAAATAGTTGTCAGCATTTTGACGAATCATCAAACGATATGCGTAATAATTCATTGAGGAAACTTTCTTTGTAGTTTCTTCACCATTCAATGGATTTATCATTTTAATATTAAAATAATACCCATCTTCTCCTTGCCAAAACATCAGCGGGTATTGCAATGCGTCATATGATCGATGAGTTTCAGATATTTGTTGAAGTTGCCCAGTATTGCGACGTGTAAGCACAATATCGCGGTTTCCAAATTGTTCACCAACAATCAGGATGGCAACTTCGTCTAATGTTGGAGCATTAAATGTGCGTTCGTGTGTTCCAGATGGTCGTTTATCTGCTTTGATGACAACTTTATAACTATAAAGCACTCTTAAACAACCTGACCAACGCATGATGTTCATGAAGTAGACACTGCAAGTCTTGAAGAATTGCTCGCTTCATTCCTGCATTGATCTCTAGGCGTCGATCAAGTTGTTCTTCCATGTTGCCCATAAAATATATTCGTAAAAATTTATTCTGTGTACCTTCGAAAGGTAGTAATGATCCAATTCGATGGTGAATCTGTCCTTGTATTTAAAATGTCGGATTAAATCCTCGTTCTTCGATAATATCTGCCCCAAATGACGTCATTTGGAAACATCCATTGCATTTTTGAGTGTTTGCAAAAAAGTGGCGTGATTCTTGTGTTTCGCCACAAAGCAATGAATACAATGGCTCATGTGGCGGAGTCAACAACGGCAATTTTACTTTACCATTAAGGCAGCATAATCCAGCCGTTTCTCCGGAAAACTTTAATGCACCACAATACTCACAAACAACATCCATTTGCCCAATGCAAACGCTACGATGCAAGCTGTAATCATCGCGGCAATCGTATCGAAAAGCCGCTCGATTCAAATCAGCTCTTGATAAATATCTTCTGCGTCGCAAATCATCTATTTGTTGACCTCTGTTGTTCGCTCGACGATTTCGCATTGCCAACCGAGCTGTTCACAGGCTGCTTCACTTTGCTCTTGTGATTGAGAAGCACGAAGTCGAGCCATACTATCTCGGCGCTGTTCACGTGCAATTTCTTGTTCTCCTTCAGTTCTTTCATTTGCAGTATTGCACCTTCAAGACAATAGGTTGCTGTTGAAACTTATTTAAAGTTTGCACAATAAACGTGTTTCCAATTGAACTGTTAACAAACGAATAACTTTTACCTCAAAACTGAACAGATTACAATTAGAAGCTGTCAAACAATGTAACGACATGTAATCGAATGGTTACTTGATTAGGCATTTTTGTTAAGGGTGTAAAAAACTTTCCCGGTTTTCCTGCATTCCTGTTAAACATTTTCCTGAATTATGTTTGTTGTAAACCTTCCCCTGGCTCTAAGCTACCTCCCTACCAATTTACACCTAAATCTGTTTTGCCGTTCTTGAGTTTTAAACGCTGTAACTAACACGACTTTCTTTTATATATAGAGATTTGAAATCTCGTATTCGCAATTTTGGGATTCGGATTTGTGTATATCGGAAACCAGAAGTGTTATCGAAAATTTAAAGCAAACTTGATCTGCTTATGGTACAGGAGAGTTTAAGTTTCAAGTTTGAAGTCTTTAGCTCTTATAGTCTCTGAGATCTACGTAGTTTCCAGAATGGGAATCATGTTTAAATTTTCCACGTTGGTAGCCTTTTTTCCCAGTTGATCCGTTTTCTACCAACTGGGAAAAAAGGCTACCAACAGGAAAAATGTTAATGTTAACGTTACAGAGAACTTTAACAAAATCGATATTAACAAATTGTTAATCGATATTGGTTTATGCAGTGCCATTTTGAGAATTACAGCTGACAAGCATGTGTAAAAATAAAAATCCATGCAAACGTACCAGACCCTGTTTAAGAAATATGCTGAAACCAATTGGTTGTGTAGTGGAATCGCCTACATTCCCGACTTGCTGTTAATGACAAATTCTGATTAATGGAATCGGGGTATAATAGCTCTTGGTCATCACCGGTCGTATAAGTTAAGAAACTAGGCAAAGTTCGCTTATGCATAGTTAGCCGCAAAGTTAATGCAGTTACTATAAAAAACGCACATCCAATGCCGTTAATTGGTGGGATTCTGAGCCGCCTTCCAAAGGTTAAATATATAACCAGCATTGATTTAAAGGATGCATATTGGCAAATTCCGCTCACTACCAGGGCAAGGGAAAAGACAGCTTTTACAGTCAATGGAAGGCCGTTTTATCAGTTTACAGTGATGCCGTTCGGATTATCGAACGCCCCACAAACAATGTCCAAGCTGATGGACAAAGATATCCCGGCCAATCTTCGAACCGAAATTTTTATTTATCTAGACGATCTACTCGTGGTATCCGATACTTTTGAAAGGCACATGGGCGTTCTTAAAATATTAGCAGAACAGCTATGACTGGACTTACCATTACCGTCGAAAAATCGAAGTTTTGTCTTAAAGAAGTAAAGTATCTCGGTCATATTATAGAAAATTGAATTATCAAGACTGACCCCGAAAAGGTAGCAGCCATACGAGAATTTCCAGTCCCAATGTCAGTAGAGCAAGTACGAAGGTTCTTAGGCACTACAGGGTGGTACCAAAAATATATTCACAGCTATGCCTCAATTGCCTGTCCAATTACTGGCACGTTAAGGCATCGTCGCAAGTTTGTGTGGACAGACGAAGCTCAGAAGGCGTTTGTAGACCTCAAAAATAAACTGTGTACCGCCCCGGTGTTACATAGCCCCGATTTTTCACTGCCCTTTGCTATACATTGTGATGCAAGTCATGCTGGTGTGGGTGGCGTATTGATTCAGCACGATTGCGATGGAAATGATGTTCCCATTGCTCTTATGTCACGTAAGTTAAATCCGGCTCAGAGAAACTATTCTTAAACGGAGAAGGAATGCTTAGCCGCCATAATGTGCATAAAGAAATTTAGAGCATACGTTGAGGGACAGGAGTTTCTGTACACACAGACCATGCGTCATTGAAGTGGCTCATGTCACAGTCTGATCTTAGCTCTCGCTTAGCCAGATGGGCCCTTAAGTTGCAAGGATTTTCATTTTAAATGTGGTTCCTGATGCGCTGTCCCGAATTCATTGTGAAGACTTATCGTCGATCAGTATCGCTAGCATAGTCGACCTTAAGGATAAACATTTTAATTCTGATGAATACCAAGAATTTGTTGCAATCCAACAGACCCTGATGCGGGACATTAAAATTGTTGATAATATTATTTATCGCCGGGCCGAGCATGCCTCTGGCGAACAAGTCGCTGATGATGTGTGTTGGAAGATTTGGGTTCCCAAAGAGTTGGTTCCAGAAGTTTTAAAGCATAATCATGATAGTCCAGTGGCCTCTCATAGTGGTATCACGAAGACGCTCGAAAAAATTCGACGTCATTACCTTTTGCCAAATCTAGTAAATGATGTTAAATCGTATATTAACAGCTGCAATATTTGTAAGGGCACGAAGCACCCAATTCGTGCGTTACGTCCACCATTAAGGTCGTCCAATAGTACTAAAAGATGCTTTCAAAAGATATTTGTTGATTTTCTCGGTCCCTATCCTCGAAGACGATCTGGTAATATAGGCATTTTTGTGGCAGTAGATCATTTGTCAAAATACCCGTTTATTAAAGCAGTAAAGAAATTTATGCCTGAAGCCATAATTCGTTTTATAGAGGATGATATATTTCTTACTTTCGGAGTCCCGGAAATAGTAGTGTCGGACAATGGTGTTCAATTTAAATGCCATAAGTTCAATGCAATTGCAGAATTATGGCGTGCAACACTGCTATACTCCTGTATATTCGCCACAGGCAAATGTGTCTGAGCGCGTTCACCGTTCACTTATTGCCGGCATTAAAACATTTATAAATCCAAGCCAAGCTAACTGGGATGATAATCTTAGTCGGATATGTTGTGCCTTACGATCTAGTGTTCATTCAGCTATTTGTAGCAGTCCATACCGTGTTGCGTTTGGCCAACGCATGGTCACTAACGGATCCACTTATAAACACTTGCGAAATTTACAGATGTTAAAAGACCGGACAGTCACTTTTATATAATATAATAAAGAAGACTCATTTGATATTATACGAGAAGCTGCTAAAACAGGTATACAACAGCAGCATGTTAGACATAAAAAACTTTATGATCTGCGTAGTTGTGAGATTTCCTTTAATGTGGGACAAGAAGTATATCGTAGGAACTTCAGTTGAGTAAATTTTCAAAAGGGTTTTGTGAAAAATTAGCACCAGCATTTGTAAAAGCCAGAGTCAAAACAAAAGTTGGTCAGAGCTACTATGAATTCTAAGATTTACAAGGACGCCCAATTGGTTAATATCACGCAAAGGATATTAAAGAATGATTACCTTATGTTATTATTTTGTTGCTGTATTAACAATTGCTCTCCAAGCGGTTATCACTCTTTGATGTTTTTTACACCAAAGTGTAATGTTGGCAGGGGGGTGTGTAATGTTTCGCTTGTCGAGCTTAGAATATATTTGTTTTTGCCCCTAAGAAAGGGCAATAATTTGTTGCGTTTCGCACCTAGCGCCATCTAGGAGTAAAAAGCCTTGAGCTTCCCAAAACTTGATAACAAAGGAAACTCAAAATTGGTGAAAACTGGGAGTAAAGCGAATTGTCGTCAAACGAGCTTTATTAGATCTTTGGACCTCAGTTACATTCTTTTTCTCTAATAACTCTTGAGCGAGCAAGTTGTGCGCGTTGCAAACGGCCAAAAGTGGAAAAAAAATATATATTTTAACATCCACATATCTATATATGTATATAAAAATAAGTGGCAGTTTTCGTTGTGACATTGTAGCGCAAGAACGAGCTCACCTATTGAAACCATATTTTTAGGCATTGTTCGGGCATTTAGTAGATGATTTGTGTAAAGTTTGACCCAAATCGGTATACCAGTTCTTCATTTATCTCATATTTTATAATGAGTTCAATAAATGAAAACAAATTTTGAAAATAGAAAACAGGGATTTTGCTGCCAAATTTAAAATTTGTTCAGTGTTGAAAGTAAACAATTTTTTTTTCTGTTGTCATTTTATTTTGTACGTGCTGCGATAACTACCCTCTAGTATGGGTCGACCCAGCTGTGACAGTCGTCGACCCTCGCTCGACGCAACTCAATGCAATTTACACACGTATTTTGTTAGGCGATGTCCGCTCAATACGTGCAAGGTTTGCCGTCAACCCTATGTCGACACAATGCCGTGCAAAAAGGCGACGAAAACGACGCTCGTGCGACGCAATGCCGTGCATAGAGCGAAGTTAACAACGCTCGTTTGACGCCATGCCGTGTATAAAAGCGACGTTAACGACGCTCGTGCAACAAAAAGTAATGCAGCCGAGAACGTAAGCGACGCTTTATCGACGCAATGCCATGCAGCGGGCGACGTTAGCAACGCTAGGTCGACGCAATGGCGTGTATACAGGCAACGTTATCGACGCTGGGTCGACGCAATGCCGTGTTTAAAGGCGACGTTAGCGACGCTAGGTCGACGCAATGCCGTTCATGCATTATGCTTTTTTTTGTGCCTGAAATGCTTTTAAAATTCAGATAGTAAAAATTGCAAATTATTTATTAAATTCATTTATTCATTTAATTTTCACTATGTTTTCTTTTTAATGATATTTATAAAACAAAAAATTTTTTGCGCGGTGAGCCCGAGGCGCAGCCAGTCTTCAACATCACCAGCAGAGGAGCCTGGAATAGAATCTGAAATAATATCGAAAATTACATTAATATAAATGAATATATGCATGTTACCATTGATTTTGATATACTTACGCAGTGGAGTTTCAGCAAAACGTTCAATTTTTGGTCTAAGTTTTCACACAAATTGTAACACAATTATCTCCACAAAACTGCAGTTTTGACGTGTCATGACGTGTGCCAACACACAAATGAAAATATTGTTTTCTTATTTGCTTTCGCAAAGCATAGGAAAGCAATTAAAAAAGAATGAGGAAGTCAGCCTCACTTTCTCTCTCGCTCTTTCTCGACTGACGTGTAAAAAGTCGGTAAAATAAGCGAGAGAGCAAGTGAGTGTGTGAGCGAGTTCGACTACATTGCTTAGTTCGGGCCAAATATATATTTTGACACGACGCATCGACGTAAAAATAACAACGCAGCATCGACCTAGCGTCAAATACTGATTTTGCCGTACTAGAGGGTATTGTGCGTGTGCTTTTCAAAAAATATTTTTGCGGTGTTTCATATAGTTAAAAAAAAAAAACGTTAGTTTTGAGCTCTTGAAGTGTTTTTTTTTTCTGAGGAAAAAAAAAAAATGCCACGTGCCATGCGAGCAAATATAGGGCGCCGAACGCGTACAGCAAATTATATGGCAATACGAAGACGAAGTCAGGCTGAATATGAACGCACGCAAGCAAATGCATCGCAGCGTGAGCGAAATGAACGAAATAGATCGGTTAACACTGTACCTGCACAGAGTCTTGCACGGCGATCACGAGTAGGTGCAAATTATCGTAAAAGCAGAGTTCCGCTTCGCCTTCGCGATCAAATGGAATATGTTGGCTTTAAATACGATCCTGACTGCGACTACAGCCTGCATGGTGACATTGGAGCAATGAATATTATTTGTACGCATTGCAATGCAGCGAAGTTTCGAGGAGAAACCGCTGGCATGTGCTGCTCCAATGGCAAAGTGAAACTGCCAGCATTGGAACCGCCACCAGAACCATTACATTCCTTGATCACTGGAGAATCGCCGACGTCTAAGCATTTCTTGAACAATATTTAAGCATACAATTCATGCTTTCAAATGACTTCTTTTGGTGCAACAAAGATCATTAGAGATAAATTTATGCCGACGATCAAGGATCAGGGACAAATATACCATCGAGCAGTTTCGCTCTTACCATTTGCCGATGCTGACTACACATTTTTGCAAATATATTTTACAAGCAATAAATTATTTTTAATATTTTAATAGGTACGTATTACGTTATATATATAACGTAGCGAAGCACGTACTGGGCCGCTAGTAGTATATATGTTATATATACATATGATTGTCAAGTGCTTTTCTATCGTCAATTATTTAAACCATTAAGGAGAATCAGTATAACATACGTGAGTTAATATTGTTTTAAAATGTTTATAGCTCAAATTCGTGGTCAACCAGAAATTTTTTTTTTTTTTATTAGCTTTGGCTTACAGTCAACGCTGCAGCAAGCTACTGCGCAACACGTTTTTTTCTCAGTGCCTATTTCAAGAAAAAGTTCATATGTAAATAGTACTTTATCAAAATATTTAAACGATTTAAAAGCGAGAAAACAATGTAAATAGATGTTTTTTATAGAATGGGCCATTAGTTTGGAATTTATTGCTTTTATTTGCGTGCATCATGGCGAAGTTTCGCTTCAACCATGTGGAAGTGTTTTGATGAGGCATTAATTCATTACATTAATATTAAATAAAATATTATATGAATTAACGCGGGCATTAATTGATACCAAAGGTGTCTGTCCGTCCGTCTGTTGGAAAATTAGTTGATGACCGTGTTCCCCAATGCTCTTCTTTGCTCCGGGCCCATATTAGTGTTTTTGTGTGTGCTTTCCACAGTGTGCAAATGTATGTAACAGACATAAGGAAGCATCTCCGACCCTATAAAGTATATATATTCTTGATCAGCATCAACAGCCGAGTCGATCTAGCCATGTCCGTATGTCCGTCCGCCTGTATGAACGCGCCGATCTCAGACTATAAGAGATAAAAACTTCAAACTTGAAACTTAAGCTCTCCTATACCATGAGAAGATCAAATTTGCTTTAAATTTTCGATAACACTTCTGGTTTCCGATATACACATGTGTTCGATAACAAAAAATTCTTGAATTTAAAAATTGTGAAAACAAGGTTTCAAACTATTGGTAAAATTATGAACTTTTGAAAAAGTTTCATCAAAATCGTTTTAGAAACACCGGAGATATCGCAGTTTGAAATTTGGTCATTTTGGTCAAATTAGTCGAATGATAATTCCGAGAGATATTCGCATCAGGTTGCGATGTTTTATTTATACCCGAATGCCTAATAAACTGTACCAGCTATTTTTGAGTTTGTTGCGTGACAAACCCTGGAAACCGCGACAGCGCCTTAGTACAGAAGAGCGGCTTGAAAAAACATAATTATTTCTATCTCATGGGACAAGTTTGCAATCGATTGCTTGGAGTCATAAACTCAGCAAAAAACAAGTAAAAACGTTGCAGTCGGACGCAACCGACTGCCATATACTATGATACCAGTTTACATAGCTGTGTTAAGGATTCTGAGTAATATATGAGGGTTTTGGGTATAAAAATCAGGCAGAAAGGGTAGGCATGACATTTATCTGTGGCAGATGGCACTCTCTTTCCCCCTACCAAGTTGGGAGACTCTAGCGCAAAAACCGACAAAGATATAGAGGTGGGCGGTATAAGTGGGCGTGGCATAAAACATTTTATGCACACCTGTTACGGATGTCACAACCAATGTTCATACCAAATTTGGTGACTCTAGCCCAAAAACTAAGAAAGATATAGAGGTGGGCGGTAAAGGTGGGCGTGGCTTCCAAAACATTGATGCAGATATGTTACGGATGTCACTAACAATGTTTATAACGAATTTGAAGAGCCTAGCTCGAAAACTGAGAGAGATATAGCGGTGGACGGTATAAGTGGTCGTGGCATCCAAAATTTGTATGCAAACCAGTTACGGAATTCACTACCAATATTCATACCAAATTTGGTGACTAGCTTAAAAACTGGCGAAGATACATGCCTTCCGCTTTTTTTTTAGGGCGGTGGGGCATGTCCCGTTGTTTGGGGGCGTGGCATCCAATGTTTTGATGCATAACTTTGTCAGATGTCAGTATCTACCTTCATGTCAGTTTTGGGGGCTATAGCTTCAAAACTGTAAAAGATACATCCATTTTTGTTTATAATTTATGGGAGGGTGGGGGCGGAATAGGTAAAAGCGTGGCAACCAAACTTTAGATACAGTTTTTTGGGGAATGTCATCGGCTATGTTGCCCCCAAATTTGGTGATTCTAGCTGCTAAAATGTGGGATATATTTATGTTTTATCGATTCGCACATCGAGGTGTATCGACTTGTTATCGATTTCCCAGGCCCCCTGAGGTCGTAGAGCCCCAAATTTAACACTTTGTCTGATGAAGACATGTACCAAGATATTTGCAAAGTTGCAAGGCTCTAGCTTTAAAGGTGGCGAAAAAAGTTGCGATCATACAGACAGAGGGACAGACGGACAGTCACCATGACGGACATTGCACAAACCCAATACCTTTGGTATCAAAGTATAAAAAACTACGATATGGAAGATTATTTTTGAAACTTGCGAAGCAATATGGGATGTACTGTCCGTCATTTATCTGTCACCTCTAACCGAGTCGCAATATAAAGACATTGCGGTTGATTTTGAAACTTTGTGGAATTTGCCGAATAGCGTTGGTGCAGTGGATGGAAAGCATATTGCAATTAAGTGCACAAAGAATAGTGGCAGCATGTATTTAAATTACAAAGCCGTCAGCCGACAGGTGAGGAAGGGGAATCACGTGTAACTATGTCAGTAGTACGCGCCGTATCTGCTCACACTGTCGGAAGTGCGACTATACTCTCCACGCGAGGGCGGCTGGAAGCAGACCCTTGTGTTGGTCATGTCTGACTAATGGTAGTCGAGCTAAGAGAAGATAACTCTTCATTAAATTCCCCAATCCAAGGTGGAACAGCATATGGCGAGGGATTCGTGGCCGAGGGGGTGCTCGGTCGCTAATATGCGGACTCTGGATACCTGTCCCCCTCCAGTTTTATTTGTGGACTTCCCGCTGTACACGGGCTATGCCGCGGGTGACCTCTCTTCCCGTTCACTCGTGGGAATCATATGGATTTAACTTCAGTAGAAAATGAGTGTGATGTTACTCTGACAGCATCTCCCCAGGCCTTAACCTTCACGGTAACGGCCACTACACGCATTGCAGCTGCTGTGCTGCCGGCGCCCACTTCGAAATGCACGGATGTTGTTCCTGTTGCGATTGGGGACTCGGAAAAGCCACCAACCATCGTAGGACGGTTGGAGACTGCCTCCTTCTCGTCGACGGAAGATCTGGTGACATCAGAGGTACCTGAGGTGATGGCCTCAGACTCCGAAGACGTCACCGTGATACCGTTCCTAAGGATAAGAGCAGCGATGCTCAACGTGCGGAACCCTTCCCCGGAGATGATCCATCCACAAGTGCAGCTGCTGGGCTCGCAACGAAGACCACCCCCGTCCCGGCTCCAAGGAGTACACCACAGGCCAAGGGAGCCCAAGGCGGTGCTAAAAAGGTAGCGCTCCCGCCAGAGGCAATGCACAGCCACCCAAAGCCACGGCGCCGGCAGCCAAGATCCCGATGTCGGTCAAGGCATCTAGACTGCCGAAGGGAGTGAGGGGTAACAACTCTCGACGGGGCAAGAGCGGCAGCCTCGTCCAGCGCTCCAAAGAGGAGCCATGAGGGTTCTCCAGGCGAACCTGCACCACGCCAAAGGGGCGTCGGCCACCCTGTGCAGGACCTTCGCCGAGCAAAAGATCGACCTGGCATTAGTCCAGGAGCCATGGTTCATCGGTGCCCAAATTAGAGGACTAAGCTGCGGTACATGTAAGTTGTTATACGACCGCAGTGGAGGTGCTCCTCGTGCAGCTATTCTTTTAGATAATAACGTGAGGCATTTCCCACTAACCAACTTCATCTGCAGGGATCTAGTTGCAACAACCGTAGAGGTGGCTACAGCGGAAGGTTTTCGAGAAGTGGTGGTGGCGGCCGCCTACTTTCCCGGAGGTCCAGAGGCTCGTCAACTTCTGCCGCACAGCCGGGAAACACATGGTTATCGGCTGCGACGCTAATGCGCATCACACCATATGGGGCAGCAGTGATGTCAACAATCGGGGTGAGTGCTTTCTTGAATATCTATTGTGTAGTCAATTAGATGTAGTCAATAGAGGGTGCAAGCCCACCTTTATAAACGCCATCCGTTAGGAGGTCCTTGATCGCACTCTGGCTAGCAACTTCTTATCCGGTTATATAACGAACTGGAGGGTTACCGATGAAGCCACGTTATCAGACCACCAGCACATCCGGTTTGATTTACCTGGCCAAACAGAACTCAATACTTCGCTATATAATCGGAAGAAAACTAACTGGGATATGTTCACAGCCTCCGTGGCTATGAAAGCTGACCAACTTATAACCAACTTTGCGTCTGTGAGTGATAGAGTTGGCTGCTGACCAGCTTCATGATGTGCTTATCACTTCTTTCCAAGACAGTACAGTTCTAAAGCGACACCGGGTGAACCGCGAGGTTCCCTGGTGGAGCGACAGACTTGCAGGTCAAAGACAGGTAGTTCGTAGACTCTTTAATAGAGCTAAAGCAAATAGGGACTCATGGGACACTTGCAGGAGTGCTCTCACGGAGTATAATAAGAATATTAGAAGGGCTAAGCGGGAGAGCTGGTGCAGCTACTGCGAAAGTGTACAGGCACTACCAGAAATAGCTAGACTGGAAAAAGTCTTTGCAAAGGGCTCAACAAATGGCGTGGGGCTTCTTAACCGATTAGGCTAGATCACAGTCTGTCCGGTATTATCTTCGATCCTGACAAGGTCAGGTGGGCAGTCAAATCTTTTAGCTCTCTCTATTTTAAACTGGAATCGAATTGGTCTGCAATAACGAGTTGACGAAGGCTGAGGGTTTTTCCAAATTACTTTTTGATCAGTTTTTGAAATAAGTTGAAGAGACACGTAAGATGTAACGAATAAACTTTTGTCGTCAACATCATTATTGGAAAACGTTTGCTTGTACTCGGTATAACAGATGAGCAACAGAATCATCTGCAATTGTTTCAATAACATTAGCTTGAAGCTCAAGTATGCTCAAGGCTGTGTTATTTAACAAGCTTTAAAGTTCGACTTCTGCGTAGGATTCGTCTACATATATGTTGTCAGGATATCTATCTTTTTTAGAGCTTAAAATGCATTGATAGCTGGGAAAAAATCTAATAATATTTTGCTGTTTACAAAATTCCGAAGCAACAAATATAGGTGTTTGGTCATTCCGGTCTCCATTAAAAGAGAAATGACTTCTGTGGGATCCGCTGGCAATAAATTTTGGGTTTGGTTTTTGGTTGCGTAATGCAGAGACAGCGGTATCATCAATCTCGACCAGCTGAGCTATACGCCGACGCTTAGTCCTCGTTGAAGACTCCATAAAATTTAGTTTTTTACGGCCGCGTGGAGCACTTTCCGTATTTTCTTGGGGTACATTTTTTGTATTTTTCAATAAAATTGACTCCGTTATAGTCAGCCAATCAGACTCATAGTGTAAAATAGAAGATTTCTTACGTTTATAACGCATCCAAAAATCAACATTTTTTTTGCAAATGTACTCAATTGGTTGAATACACGCATTCAGTTCATATCTAAAGCCGTTGTTTATCAAATTTCGTTGGACATCAGCAATTACTTGTCGTAATTTTCCAGCGTGTGTGCCTTTTTTGGAGCACCATATATTAAAAATATGTAGGCGTGCGAACACATATTTCACTAAAAAATTTGTTGGATTTATTTAATTTTTAATATATACATTTAAAGTAAATACCTTCAACTTCAAAATGCATTTTGAATAATGAAAATCACTATATTAAACGTTTGACCACTTTGAAGCGCAATTTCGTTTTGTAAAAATTCTTGCTAAGTACAGCAGCGCTGCAAAAATGTACACATGATCACGCTTTGCATTCTATTTTTAGAAAGTCCCGTTAGATTTCCAGACAAAACCGGTTTGCCATCAAGAAGTTTGAACATTTTAGAGACAATTTGCTTGCAATTTTTTTCTATTCGTTGTTATTGTTATTGATTTTTGGCCTCTGGCGGAACAACTATGCATTGGTGGGACTCCAGTAGAGCTCTCCAGTGAGGTCAAATATTTGGGAGTTGTTCTAGACAAACGACTTAACTGGAACTCGCACCTTAATAAAACGATTACCAAGACTTCGCATGCTTTATGGGCATGTCGTAGACTTTATGGTAAATCGTGGGGCCTTGACTCCAAATCCATCCTGTGTCTTTACTGCATGATGGTCAGGCCTATTGTGTCCTATGCTGCTCTTGTGTGGTGGCCCAAAATGCAGCAGGTCATGGCCATTCAGAAGTGTAGCAAGCTGCAGCGGCTTGTCTCTGACGGGAGTTTAACGCACATGCCCAACAACGGCTATGGAGAAAATCATTGGATTGACTCATCTACATATTCACATACAAGAAGGAGCCGCTAAAAGTCTTCTTAGGATCAAACTCACATTTGGGTTACTGACTAATGATGCGGGTCATGTTAGTATTTTGAATAATGTTTCTGGCCCAGAGCCTTTTTGTGGCTTAGGGTGGGCCGCTGCCAAAGAAAGAAAAGAAGGATGGGCAGAGGGAGTTAGATCCAGGTATTGGATATCCAGTCCAGGATGTCGTCAAGCTAAAGAGCTGATACTTCCGCTAGTAGGAAGGAATACTGCTGGGTGTTCCAGGATGGACCTAAGATTATTGCTACCTCACCGGCCACCATGTCTTAAAATACCATCTTCATAAAATGCGTCTGTCTCCTGACACGGAGTGTAGGCTCTATAAGGGGGATGACGAGACGACAAAACACATTCTCTGTGAATGTCCAGCCGTCATTTGGTCTAGAAGGAGGCACCTGCATAGTGAGTTTCTGACAGCAATGCAGATAAGGAAAGCTTCGACGGGAGGTCCGCTAGCCTTCATATGGGAGGTTGAGCAGCTCTTGTCTGAATAGGAAGTCTTATGGGCACAAAGGATCGTTCGGTCGCAGTGCCTCCATCTCTGTTGGGAGATCTCCCCCAATTTATTTATTTATTTAAATTAAAAAAAAATATATATATTCAGCATAGTTTTAATGGCGACCTGCGATGCTCAATACACTTTCACTGCTACTAGTGTGGGAAGCTACGGAAGTGAAAATGATGCAGGTGTTTTCCGCCTATCAGATATTGACACAAAACTTTTAGACGGGACACTACCATTGCCGCAAACAAACCTCTACCCAACTGTAGCCAGACGGAACCATTCCAGCATTTTTTTGTTGGCGATGCTGCTTTCCGGTTGAGGAAAAATTTGATAAAGCCAATTTCACCAGCTCGATCAGGGATCTCTTTATCGCTTGAAGACAATGTTTACAACTACAGAATTTCAAGGGCACGCCGAACTATTGAGAACAGTTTTGGTATTTTGACAACTCGTTGGCGTATTTTAAATACAACGTTGGAGTTCATGCCAGATAACATAACAAACATAATTTTGTTATATTAAATGATTTGAATCGTTGGTATTACCCTCCTACGTTTGTTGACCAAGATGTGTCTGAAAACAGCGTTACATTGGGTGACTGGCGAACTGTAACGCAGTCCTGCAGCAGCCTTCGATAATATACTTATGTCTCATAGCCGCAGAAGCTCCAACTATGCCATGTCACTAAGAAACAAATTGCGTAGCTATTTGTTATGGTCGGCGAAGTGTTATCGATGGTTGTGGCTGTTGCACGAGGGTTGGATAGTCGTGCTGGCAAAAATACTCGATTGGTGCCTGCGGGACAGGGGAATGGCTTAGGGTTATAAGAAGGGGAGAAGCCGTGATTACGCAGAAATTAGAATAAAATCGAGCGGGAGAGAACTGGCAGAAGTGTAGAAACTTTTGCGCCAGCTGCGCGCAAGCGCTCACACACTCACACTCACACAGCCGCTGCCAGAGGCACAGTGGCTTGAGACCTTTTTGAAGAGGCGCGAAATAGCATTTAGTTATTTATTTATTTATTCTGCTGCATTTATTTATTTATTTAATCATGATCGTTTAATTTATTCTTCATTTATATTATTTATTTAATTTATTATTTATTTATTCTTTTTACGTTTTTGTTTATTGTTTATATGTTTTGCGTTTAGTAGTTCATGTTTATTTTTGTTTATTTATTTATTTAATTGCATTATTCTTTTTCTATTTATATAAAGTAAATTTAATTTAAGGAAAACAACGTATAATTTAATATGAATAAATATAAGTTTGTATTGTCTATATATCAATATGTGTGAGTAATCGTTTATGTGTGGGTGGGATGAAGATCTGATGATGTGGGGGTAAGTTGTAGTTGTTGTTTTTAGTGTTGTTGTGTTTTAGGGAGTCGGCAATAAAATGCAAATTCCGGCTCATAGGTAGGGGGGCGTATTGGGAGGTAAATGTTTACATCTG
Organism: Scaptomyza pallida; assembly: GCA_018152965.1. Classification (NCBI taxonomy): domain Eukaryota; kingdom Metazoa; phylum Arthropoda; class Insecta; order Diptera; family Drosophilidae; genus Scaptomyza; species Scaptomyza pallida. Next base: position 1,208,085 of record JAECXP010000196.1, read on the forward strand.
TTTACCTTATATGTCCGAAAGTTGTCCGATTCTGTAAAGATTAGCCGCTTGTCCGTTAGATGTTTGTTTTTGAATAAAAATATAAATTTTGTTACCCGGCCCACACCGTATCGAGATCGTATCCATCCCTGGGTCACCGAATTGCTAGCTGGCTATCGATACAGTGCTGGGAGTTAAAGGTCGGTTCATAACAAATGGAGCCCAATGGAAAAAAACAAATGAAAGGATTCAAGGAAGTCTCAGTCTATGTTTAAATTTATAGTACATGTTGTGTTGTTTGTCTACTGACGTCTTAAAGCTGCTAGTCCGCAGCGAGGTTTAATGCCTGAGCTAGCGAGAAAGTAACTGGAGGATGGAGTAGGGAGCAGCGGTCCAACCACATCGTAACGTCACACGCAGAGCCTGAGCGAATCCCAGCGTGGTTCGTCATATCCTGCTGCAGTGTAGCTCAACGATCTGTGTTAACTTCGTTTTTATTGGTTTCTTGTTAATTTCAATATACATTACATTTGCTTTTCAGTGAACGACACATGTGTCGGGGCGAAGGTCCGTGCCATATCCTTCAGGACCGGCATTGTGATTCCTGTCAGTCCATGTATCGTTCACCATGTAGTTTTCTGTTTACCGTATACGTGTTCATATGTCGAGGCTATGGTCCGTGTCATGTCCTTCAGGACCGGCATCGCGATTCCTGCCAGGCCATTGTACCGTGTACCATGTAGTTTAAATAGCCCAAACTGTGATATAGGAGTAGGACAATTTTTGGATTGGGACCAATTTAATTACACACAACACTTACCGTACCCGTATCATGTTCCATGTTTGCCTCACCCCGTTCTTATATGTCGTGCGTTATTGTCGATAAAAGCAAGAGAGAGAAGCTAGTATTATAGTAGAAAAAAAGAAAATGCGTAGGGAAAAAGAATACATACAAGAGAAAAGGAAAGATAGGCGTAGTGCAGAGTTCAATCGCAGTAGAAGTGCTGAATTAAGGGCTCCGACCACTCGTTCGGCATCCCAAGCACGAGCACTACAACCCGACATCCACTCCAACGAAACGACGACACCAGAGGATATGGATATCTCAAAGGCAGGAGCAGTAGGCGGGGATGTAGATCTCAACAGCCTAGGAGCAGTGCCAAAACGCAGCTCCTCTACGACAGCACAACAACAGCCAGCTCCATTGGACCTACAAAGCAAGTTAAGAGCCGCAATCAATTCAGCTCTAACGGAGGCGCGGGAAACATTTCGGTCTGTTATGGCGACAGGGATGACTGAGCTTCAAGACCAAAACAGGCGCGAGATGCTGGAATATATGCAGGCAATCCGGGAGAGCAGCCTATATACGCAGCTATCAGGGCCCAAGGAAGCACAGCCAACTCTTCGCCCACCGCCCGAACAACACACAGCACCACCGCCCGATCGTAGTGCAGCACCTCAACAAAAGCCTCCAGCGGCGCAAGGATTTTGGGTCGACAACCGCGCTCTTGAGTCAGAGCAGCGTAAGCAAGCGGAGCACTGGGGTTTTGGAGCGAGTAGAGAAGCACAGGCGAGGAGCGAAAATACCACGCGTAGGCCATTCAGCCTAATCGAGGCTTGACCCGAGGTGATCCCGATGCGGCGATGGGGTCTTGTTTTCGATGCTAGCCCATCTGGAATGCCCGTCGGGGAGTTTATCTTTAGATTAGACCTTCTGAGACAGACGTATCAAATGCCGTGGCTGGATATCCTGCGAGACTTTCACACACTGGTTGAGGGACGCGCAAAGAATCTGCGATACGCACTGAAGCAGTGGTTCCAGACGCGCAGATCCAACTTTGATCGCGAGCAGGAGCTTCGTGAACGGCGACAAAAGGCAGGAGAGAGTATCGACGACTATCTACAGGCCATGTTTGCTCTCTGGTCAAGGTTGGAAGTGCCCGTCAGCGACCACGACTTGATAAAGATCGTGAAGGTAAATATCAGGAATGGAATTTCACGGATCATCTACCCTATGTGGATTACCGACCTGGAGAGACTGCGAGAAGAATGTCATGACGCAGAGAGAATGCTGTCCTCCCGTTGTTCCAGGAGTCGGACCACAGCGGAACCAGTCAGTCGGCCTAGGGACCGTTATCACGTGAACGAGGCGTTCCACGAGGAGGATGAAGCCACTGCGGAAACACCACCGGATGAGGCAGTTGAGGCAATATACAGGCCCAGAGGCAGTAGCGGCGACAGCAACGCGCTTACATGCTGGAACTGCGCGCAGAAAGGACATACTTTCTGGGAATACGAGGACACCGTGCGTAACATATTCTGTTACAAGTGCGGTTTTGCAGGTGTCGTATTGCCAAAATGCCCAAAAGTCGTTCGGGAAACGAAAGGCGGAGCATGACGCAGGCAGAGGAGTCACGCTCAACACCAATGCCGAGAAACCACTGAAGTCCTCTCCAGAATGCATGTTAGATATAAGCTTTAGAGGTAAGAACTGCATGCTAGTTAAGGATATAATAAGAAGAGCCAACAACGAGCACCTACCGAGGCTCAAGTGGTCGACACGACCGCCATTGGAAGCGCGCCAAGCCGCGTACGAAGTTGTAAGAGCCCGGATCTTTGCAGAAGAGGATGTTGAGTGTACCAGTTGTACGAAGGCGGAGAAGGCCCACATTATGCCGCAGGGAACGCAAAAGTGTTTGCGAAGCACTTGGTTCAGCACTCAAGGACGACGACCGAGTCTTCGCCAAAGTGCAGCTTCAAGGACACGCCGTTAAGGGTCTTCTGGACACATGTGCAACCGTTTGCTTGTTAGGCGCAGGAGCAGTGGATCTGATAAAGAAGCTGGGAATAGCATGGCACCCTCAGACTTCGAAAGTGCGAGCCGCAGGTGGTGCGAGCTACTCTGTATTGGGTAAGATTCTTGTCCCGATCCAATACAAGAACGAGACGCACAAGATGACGCTATATGTTTGCCCCGCCCTGGTCTAGAATTTATACTTAGGCATTGATTTCTGGAAGAAGTTGGTTGGAGTAGAGGCAGTGGAAAAGATGGACTCGGAGTTTATTACCAAGGAAGAGCCGATTGAACCACACCGGTTGAATGCGGCACAGCAAGAGCAGCTGGAAGCGGTACAGGCTAAGTTCATAGCGTACGTACCAATCGGACAATGTCTATACGAGCTGGAGACGCTCCAGGGTAATCCGCTCGGGGTGTTTCACGCTTAGGATCTAAAGCAATGACACCCGAGCGTTGGATCTATGCCCGGCTAGCTCAGTCGGTAGAGCATGAGACGCTTAATCTCAGGGCGTGGGCGGTAGCCTACGTTGGGCATCGTGACGACACAAGGCCGCCTTTTTGCACTCCTGTCCCGGACGCTGAACCATCAGCGCGAACCGGAGTGTAATGTTATGGTCGGCGACGTGTAATCGATGGTTGTGGCTGTCGAACGAGGGTTGGATAGTCGTGCTGGCAAAAATACTCGATTGGTGCCTGCGGGACAGGGGAATGGCTTAGGGTTATAAGAAGGGGAGAAGCCGTGATTACGCAGAAATTAGAATAAAATCGAGCGGGAGAGAACTGGCAGAAGTGAAGAAAAAGTGCACGTGAATTAAAATTAAAGTAAAAACAAGTGGCGCATTCCACAGGCAAAACCATCAGAAATCCTGCACTACACCCGAGCGGCTACATTATCGAGCGAGACCACCGGACGAGGATTGGCCAACCCGTCTGGGTGGTCACCAGATTTTTATTCCACCAAAAAAAATCCCAAAAAGCCGCTGCCTATTACTTTTGCGCCAGCTGCGCGCAAGCGCTCACACACTCACGCTCACACAGCCGCTGCCAGAGGCACAGTGGCTTGAGACCTTTTTAAAGAGGCGCGAATTAGCATTTAGTTATTATACCCTTAACCCATAAAATGGGTAAATAAGGGTATAATGGTTTTGTGCAAATGTACAAATGTATGTAACAGAAATAAGGAAGCATCTCCGACCCTATAAAGTGTATATATTCTTGATCAGCATCAACAGCCGAGTCGATCTAGCCATGTCCGTCTGTCCGTCTGTCCGTCCGTCTGTCCGTCCGTCTGTCTGTATGAACGCGCCGATCTCAGAGACTATATGAGCTAGAGAGTTCAAACTTAAAACTTAAACTCTCCTAAGCCATGCGCAGTACAAGTTTGCTTCAACTTATCGATAACACTTCTGGTTTCCGATATACACATGTGATCGATATCAAAAAATTTGTGAATTTCAAAATTGTGAAAACGAGGTTTTAAACTATTAATAAGAAGATATCGCAGTTTGAAATTTTGTCATTTTGCCCATATTGGTCACTGGGTAAATACACACAAATGACTGTACACGATACGTATGGGGTTAAGGGTATGTCCTAGTCGGGATATTCCGACTAGAGCCTTCCTTCTTGTTTATTTATTTATTCTGCTGCATTTATTTATTTATTTAATCATGATCGTTAAATTTATTCTTCATTTATATTATTTATTTAATTTATTATTTATTTATTCTTTCTACGTTTTTGTTTATTGTTTATATGTTTTGCGTTTAGTAGTTCATGTTTATTTTTGTTTATTTATTTATTTAATTGCATTATTCTTTTTCTATTTATATAAAGTAAATTTAATTTAAGGAAAACAATGTATAATTTAATATGAATAAACATAAGTTTGTATTGTCTATATATCAATATGTGTGAGTAATCGTTTATGTGTGGGTGGGATGAAGATGTGGTGATGTGGGGGTAAGTTGTAGTTGTTGTTTTTAGTTTTGTTTTGTTTTAGGGAGTCGGCAATAAAATGCAAATTCCGGCTCATAGGTAGGGGGGCGCATTGGGGGGTAAATGTTTACATCTGTTTACCTTATATGTCCGAAAGTTGTCCGATTCTGTAAAGATTAGCCGCTTGTCCGTTAGATGTTTGTTTTTGAATAAAAATATAAATTTTGTTACCCGGCCCACACCGTATCGAGGTCGTATCCATCCCTGGGTCACCGAATTGCTAGCTGGCTATCGATACAGTGTTGGGAGTGAAAGGCCGGTTCATAACATATTTTATAAATGAAGGAGCAGTTTTGTTCCAACTAAAATAAAATGTTAAACTTAATTAAATAATTTAAATGAAACAATGATAATTTAATTTTCTTTAGATTTATTGTTACTAAGATAATAGTTACATAATTTTTTAAGGCCACCAACATTTTTTTCTTGGACGACATATCCGAAAGCGATGCTTTCACTAAATTGCCATGTTGGCCGCCACCGCATCCTCTTCTTCCTTCTCCTTTATCGCCTCGCAGTACTCTTTGAAGGCTTCTGTTGCCTGTGCCGTCCACGGTGTTCATACTTTGATACCAAAGGTATCATATTAAGTTTGTGCAATGTCCGTCATGGTGTCTTTCCGTCTGTCCGTACGTCCGTATGAACGCAACTTTTTTTGACACCCTTTAAGCTTGGGCCTTGAAACTTCGCAATTATCTTGGTATATGCCTTCGTCAGACAAAGTGTTAAATTTAGGGCTCCACGAGCTCAGGGGGCCTTGAAAATCGATATCAAGTCGATACACCTCGATGTGCAAATTGATAAAACACATATATATCCCACATTTTAGCAGCTAGAGTCGCCAAATTTGATGGCAAGATAGCTAGTGACAGTCCTCAAAAAATTGAATCGAAAGTTTGGATGCCACGCCCACCTCTTCCGCCCCCTGCCCCTCTCCAATTATAAACAAAAATGGCTGTAGCTTCTACAGCTTTGAAGCTTTAGCCACCAAATTTGGTAGGAAGGTAGATGCTGACATCTGATACAGACATGCATCAAAACTTTAAAGGTAGATGCTGACATCTGATACAGACATGCATCAAGACTTTGGATGCCACGCCCTCAAACGACGGGATTTGCCCCACCGCCCTAATAAAAGCGGAATGCAAATTTGGTGGGAACATTGTTATATGGTGTTCACACTACGGTTGCGTGTTGCGTTAACTGTCAACAAGCAGCTTCTTGCCCATACAAATAGCATAGGGGCCTAGTGGTGACAAAAAGTTGAGTTTGATTTGGATGTAGTTGCGTGTATTCGATTAAGTAACTAATACATTCGACTGACTCAAAAGGAACTGCCCACTTTTGCCTATCGTTCTCAACTATCACCACTGGTTTAAAATAACTGTTGCCGGCAAAACAATAAGGAAGAATAAAAAGTGCAATTCGCTTTTAATATGGCGCAACAAACAAGTAAGCAATTGATTTTTTTTCAATATAATATGTTTGTTAAACCCATTTTAACTCAGGCAGAGACAATGACAAGAGATTTTTGTGGTCGAGTGTCGCCACAAAAACTCTAATAGAGCTGTGGCAGGACAACATTGATGGGTTCCGGGGAGCCAGAAAGAACTCTCATATTTATAAGGAAATGGCGGAAAAAATGAAGGAGTTTGGACCATCGCACGTAGAGATAAAAAACAAGCTGGAAAACTTAATGAAAAAAAAACAGGCAAGTAAAAAACAATCCAGCTTTTTGATTTACTTAAGTTAATTACTTATTTACATTGATGTATTTATAGGGTTGAGTGTGCAAAGGTAGGACCTTCTGGAGGCACGCCATCTACTTGGGAGTATTTTGAAAATGTGGCCAGTGTTTTAAGCATGTTGGGCACTGTGGGATACCACCCAATAGCCGATAGCACAGGTAATATATTGAAATATAACTATTGCATGTAATAAATTAGATACAATTCTTACAGATTTCTCGCGTTTGCTTGACGGAGAGCCAAGTAGCAACGACACAGACAACTCAATGACAGAGCCGTCATGTTCGAGGCCAAAGCGACGGCGGGTCGACCCGTACTGCGAGGAATTAATTGATATAGAAAAGCAAAAATTGGCGGAAATACAGCAATTGGTAAAGGATTCAGCCAATTTTCAAAAAGAAGCGCTGAGTCTTTTGAGAGGCCGTCATGCGAATAATATGTGAAAGTACTAATTAGTTAATATATTCTCTGTTGCTTGAATTTAATATGTTTATTCAATTTGGATGATTATTAAAAAATTCTGTAGCTAAAGCTCGTCGAACTGCTTCGGCACTAGCATTCATATTGCCGAGGAACACTTCAAACTCTGGTTGGTCATGCCCATGTGCAGTTTCAGCTTCCCGTTGCCAATTCTCGCACACGGAGCTGTTGTGCATATTACAAAAATTATGCAAAATGCAACAGCATTATCTGGGATGTTTTATCAATATGGTTGTCCAGTCCTTTCCCAATCCTCCGAAAGCGTGCCTTGAGATGGCCAAACGCATTCTCCACCACACGCCGTACTTTTGATAAGTTGTAATTAAAAGCACGTTGCTGCGGTGTTGCGTCTATAGAGAATGGGTAGGGCTTCATGACGTTTCTTGAAAATTTAAACGCCGAGTCTCCAAGAATGACCACTGGAACCACTACGCCATTCACCTCCTTAGCATTATTTTGCAGCAAGTCTGAATTAAGAAGCTTCGTTTTAAGGCTGGATGTTTTGAAGATTCTTGAATCATGACATCTTCCTGGACTGCCAACGCTTATGTAGGTGAATCTATAACTGTTAACACAAACAATTCTTGCAATATTTCAGATTTTAAATACGAATTATATTAACTTACCGGTAGTCTACTAAGGCGAATAACACGGTGGAATACCAACCCTTGTAATTGCGGTAGTCCACGGCATGCTCAGCCTTTGGTCGCACTTCAATGTGGCAGCCATCTATAGGATATAATCAATTAAATTCTTGTAAAATAACATTTACAAATATCTTACCCATTGCCCCAAAGCACTGTGGAAAGCCAAGGCTTTCAAACCCTTTTACAGAGTCTTCTATCTTTTCCTGTGTTAAGAAATTTGCCGGGAGATAGTCATCAGCAAGTCTGATAATAACTTCCCGGCAGAAATCAAGGAGGTTTTGTCACACAAAAGACTTTGATACACCAAACAGTCTTCCCACTGTGCGATACTCTGCAGACGATCCAAGCGTATACAGTGCTATAGCAATCCTTTTTTCTAAAGGCACTGCCAAACGCAAAGAAGTGTCTTTATTTTTCAGACCCGTGAGTCGGCCAACCAGGATATTGAATGCTTCCCTTTCCAATCGAAAGCTCTCCTTAAAAAATGCGTCCGGTTTATTTGGAACATCACGTTCCCAAAAACATCCATATCGTGGCTTTGAATATTTTAAGAAAAACAATAATATGTTAATAAAAGATTATTGGCATGAATAAAATTTTTTTCTCACAAGTGTCCAAATGCTACGACTGCGTCCTGTGTCACCCAACAATTCAAATGTTGCTGCAGACATTCCAGCCATATTTATGCAATTTACCACCATTGCCTTATTTTGCTCAATCGCACACAATATTTCAATTTCTAGATCGTATGAATTCATGTTTTTATGTTTATTTTTCAAGCACCGAAATGAAAACAAATCAGTTGCTCCTTCGTTGTATAACGCATTTTACAGTGTGAACACCAATTCGCTTGTTGGTTGATAACTATCGATGAAAGCTGTAATCTAAACGCCACATTAGAGACATCCGTAACAAATGTGGATTAAAATGCAATGCCCACTTTACCGTCCACCTCTATATCTTTGTCAGTTTTTGAGCTAGAGTCTCCAAACTTGGTACGGAAATAGAAGGTGCCATCCGACACAGATATGGGTGTCACGCCTACCCCTTCTGCCTGATATTTATACCCAAAATCCATATATATTACTATTTGCTCACAGAATCCTTAATGGCTACAGCTATTTATTTTTGATCAGCATCAACATAACATCATTTATTTATAAATTAAAACATTTTAGTAGTTAAAATTAATCAGTGGTAAGTCGTGATGAATAAAACGAGCTTTTCAGCATTTTTTGGTAGCAAACGAATTCGCTTTTAATCGTAAGCGTTACCAGTTTCAGAAAATAACCTCTCACTAAACGCTACTTTCAGGCGAAGAAAGATAAACTTTTGCAAATTTCGAAAGAGTCAGGTATTGTTTTTCGTTTGCTGATCACCACTTGAAAGTATGGGCCTTTCGATCTAGGCGAACTGTTTTCAAATAAAAATCCAACTCGTTTGCCACTGCAATCTTTTCCACGTCCTCCTCATTAGAAGCATTTCCCATATTATCTGTAGCGACTTCTTCCAAGCAGTTTCAGAAACTGTCGTATATTTCAACAATCCTATCATTTTCATTTAAGTTAACTTTCTTACGACCCCACCAAGCATGGACTTCCCGCCGAATATTCGGCGCTTCGGACAACAGGCTTGCCGAACATTCGGTATTCGGAAAATTCACTATTCGTGGCATCTCTAGTAGTGACTTGTTATCGATTTCCCAGGCCCCCTGAGGTCGTAGAGCCCTTAATTTAACACTTTGTCTGACGAAGACATGTACCAAGATATTTGCAAAGTTGCAAGGCTCTAGCTTTAAGGGTGTCGAAAAAAGTTGCGTTCATACAGACGGACAGACACCATGACGGACATTGCACAAACCCAATATACTATGATACCTTTGGTATCAAAGTATAAAAAGAGCTGACAGCCCAAAACGTCATTGAAGTGAAGAAAATATTGAGTAAAGTAAGCAACAAACTGGAAGAAACTGGTTTGGTAATACTTAAATTTGGCTCTCACATTACACCCGAGAATATTAAAATTAGATACGAATTAGTCAAGGTTCGCACTTATTTACCTGCACCACTCCGCTGCAACAATTGCTTTCGGTTTGGCCACATCACTTAACTCTGTCGCAACAAAAAATCTTGCATTAATTGTGCCAAGGAATTACACAAAGACCCTTACTCCAAAGAACTCTGCAACTTTGATAAATGCTGCGTAAACTGCCAGGATACAAATCTCCCCGATACCAACCACTCATCAGTTCTTAGAAGATGCCCCATCTTCGACAAACAACAGGAAATACAAGCCATAAAGACCCTCGAAATGATTGATATCAAAAAGGCCATCTCCATTTATAACTGCAGACACCCACATGATGGATCATTGTACTCCAGCGTGGCAAAAACCAATTTCATTGGTAATAACAATCATCCCCAACTTAAAACAACCATACATACTTCTACAAGCATCAACCAGCAAGGAACCACCTCCTCTGTGCCTAACCACTCAGCGACAACACGTAAGATCATTCCCTACGATGGCTTATTAGAAAAAAAGAAAAACCCACCTCCTTAAGCAAAGTCCTTCCACGTTCCACAAACACACCTCCCACCAACCTAAGCCTTAAAGTTAAGATCCTTCCAAAAAATATATCTAATCGACTAAAGTCACAACTTACAGCAAAAGATAAAAAACAAGCGAAAGCTACCATAAATTCATCACAAGATCTTAAGCTTTATAATAATAGTTCCTCATCTTCAGATGAGCAAATGGATTGCTCTAAGTTAGAATACGATAACGAATAACTAAGGCTGTAATGGACCAAGCTGTCCTCCCCCAGCTCCACCAATCGCTCCACTAAATGTGAAGGGACTGGTGGGGCAGGGGGGATAGCGAGGCCACAGCAGTTTTTACTGTAGTTTGTGTCTGATTGCGAACAATCGCAGCCAGGCACCAACAAGTTAAATTTAGTTACTACCAAAATGTCTTTAAAAAGTTATGCAATGGAATATGAATGGCGTCAACAACAACTACAGTGAGCTTCAAGCCCTAATAGCAAGACACAGACCACACATCATAACTCTTCAAGAAACTCACATTTTAACGCATACTATGCACCCCACTCCAATCATCTATATAATGATACCTCTTAACTCCTCTCCATCTTATGGTGGAGTGGCGATCCTAATTCACAAATCCATAGAATATTAAGAAAGAATGATCCGACTTCGATGCCATCTGCGTTGAAATCTGGTCTAAAAAAAGCTACAAATCATATCCAAGTACATCCAATCGAAAGCAAACTTCACCCAGAACAACTTATACTCAGTTCTTAATATTTCTAATAATCTCTCGACGTTAATTACTGGGGACTTGGCATAGAAGATGGGGCTCCCCGGCTAATAACAGGAGAGGAGTTACATTACACACTTGAGCACGCACAATACTTCAACTTACATAGATCTCAGCATATGTACTCCCGATTGCAATAGAAACAGAATGAACAATCGAAACAGACTTCTTCGGTAGCGACCACTTGCCCATTTTAAGTAATATATTTACTAGAGTTCAAACCCAGAGACCATCACATAGGCCTTTATTCAAGACCGACTTAGGAAAAAACCTATATACGCTACAGCTCTTCCATACCAACAAGCTCGAATATAAACCAAGATGCAGCCAACCCATCAAAGTATACCAAAGTCCTTCCCAAAAACATCGCATACTGTTCCTTGGTGGAACAAGAAACTCGAGAAACTTCGTAAAAGCAAGAACATGGCTTGGCAAACACTTAAGAGAAATATCTCCACAGTAAATATAATTGACTATAGGAGAAAGAACGCACTTTTAAGGCGTATACTCAAGGAAGCCAAAAAAGAATCTATATCCAAAAATTTGGAACAATATTCGCAGATTCCGCGGTTTGAATCCACCAAAAGGCATACACTGCATTCAAAACACAAACTCAACCGGTCACACTTCCCAGCCGCAAGATATTGCAGATCTTTTCTGCAGTAACTGGTCTTCAGAATCAAACAACTACAATTTTACCAACTTATTTACGACTAACAAAAGTAGAATATTAGCGGATGACTTATTATATGCTCCAGGAAAAAATGCTTTACCCGTTAACTATATTGAATTTTCTTCTGCCCTTGATTCCCTAAAGAGAAACACTTCAGTGTTGGATCGGATAAATTACTCAATGATTGAAGCTCTTCCTAGGGAAATCAGACTTATAGACTTATACAACGCAATACTGGGTAATGTAATACCACAACAATACAAGCTTAGCCTCAACCCTCAACCTGTATTGAAACCAAATACTGTAAAAACAATTATCTCGTCCTATCGACCCATTTCCCTAACTCATGCTTGGCAAAGCTTCTCGACAAAATTATAGCAAAAAGACTATGGTGGTTTATATCTTCAAATAAACTTATACACAAAAATCAAGTTGGTTTTAGAAAAGGAAAGTCTGTTATGGATTGTCTAAAGTGGGCAAATTTTACTCAAAATCACTTCCATTGGATAACGGTATCCCTCAAGGTTCACCTCTCTCCGTGGTCCTGTTTGTCATTGCGTATCAAAAACTTACAGAAATTATTGACCTACACAAAGAAATACACATATGTGCATACGCCGATGACTTTAATCTTTTGATTAAATTAGATAAAACCAAAAGTGTTACAATAAATCTAGAATCTTAATTAAGCAATATTTTCCGTTGCTGCCTTTACTCTGGTTGTAGCCTAGCTCCCGTCAAATGTAAGCATATGCACATTTGCAACAGACACAATTGCTCATGCATAGTGTCTACCAGCAATTTTCAAATTCATAATGTTGATTCATTAAGACTCTTGGGCGTTACATTTAACAAGAAACATAAGTGATACTCACATATTGACGATCTAACTAGATCCCATTCTAAACGCCTCGATATCATTAAATGTCTTTCAACCCCAAAGTTCGGATGTAGCACACTCACATTAGTATCAGTTGTTAACTCTCTTATTATTTCTAAATTAGACTATGCTGTGTCAATGTATGGAACAGCCGCCCCAAGCTGTCTCAAAAAAATCAAAACGATCTTAAATTCTGCAGTCAGAATAAGACTGAGAGCATTTCGAACGACGCCAACGCCAATCCTACTATTTGAAGCAAATGTCGCACCCGTTGATCTCAGAAAGGATCTTCTTACTACGAATCTCTTCCACCGCATACTGAGCAGTTCCGACTCCCCTCTTCATAATATATAAAAAAATTACAAACCTCCCAAATCAGAAAAAAAAACTTCTGTCCTAGATAATGTTCCTACACTAAATAAATCAGAGGTGGGCAAGCACACATACTATCAAAGCTTTTATACGCATACTATAACAATTTGCGCGAGAAGGAGCGAATGCTTATAGTGTACGTGTTATTTTGTGCTGCTTGCCGCGGCAGAGGGCCTATGCACGCGTGCATACGACTTGTGCCCACCTCTGAAATAAATCAATCGACATGTTTTTAAGACCCCCAAAACAACTGAAACACAAAGTCCCACCCTGGGCCCTCAACGCAAATGCCATAAACACAACACTTAGTAAATTCAATAAGAGCACAACGCCTCCGAAAGTCTATCGAAAACAATTTCTTTAGTTTAAATCAGAGCATAATAACAAAACAGTTTTCATATATACAGATGGTTCTCAAACTCACACACTGACGTTTAAAAGATGGGACTTCTTCCCACCTACTCAACAGTATATTTTTCAGAATTAATTTCCATACACGAAGCAATTTTGTTTTTAAAACACGACGAAGAAAATATATAATTTGTTCTGACTCCCTCTCATCCCATAATGCAGTAAAAAACGTGAGCAACAATTCTTATTATGTAGTCGAAATAGGAAACCTATTAATAAGACTATATCCAAAGTTTACCCTTCTGTGGATCCCCAGCCACATTAATATAACAGGGAATGATCTCGCTGACAAATCAGCAAAGGAATCTGGACACTTTTCACTAGCATATACACCCAACTCTCTTTTTACACGGTAGATACGTTCCTCAGAAATCAGTGTAAAAAAAAACCGTGTAAAAAAAGAGGCTTTTCCTATAGTAAAATGGAGGATACGTTCCATGTGATTTAAAAACCCTGTAAGATGAAATAATGAACTATATTTACTTCGAAAAACCGTGTAAAAAAAGTTGAAACCTATAAAACTTCATACAAATTGTATGTTCATATGGCATTTTAATGAGCATTTAAACTTAAAATACATAACTCATACTGGTGAAAAAGCAAAAAAAAAAGAAATCTGTTAATCCAGAATTAAAGAACACAAAAATTAGCATAGAAATAAAGAAAAAAATTTTACATAGCTACATAATTATTCGTCGCTACTTGATAACAAGAGCAATTGTTTGCGACGATCTGGACTAAAGTCGGTATCACCACTGGAGATATTCATCAAATCCAATGGTGAGTGTCGTCCGGTAATAGAGTTTTGAACTGTCGGACTACTTTCCGAAACGTCTTGCGCCGTCGACTTTTTTATTAAAAAATCTTTTATAGAACTTATGTGAAAAATATGTGTGTCAGAAAGAGACAAAACATTTTCCAATCTCACGCTGACATTGTAATGCTTCTCGACCTGTGGTACGATTCGGCGGCGGTGGCGGGATTCGTATTTTGAAACGCTTCGCGTAAAAACTTTGCTTCTACTTTCCACCTCAAAAACGCACCTTGCCCCTAAGCCGAGTAAACTCAATAACATTGAAAATAAATTGTTACGGCCAATAAGCTCAGAATTTTCCATTATTTAGGGAGCGTTCAAATATTACGTAACGCAATTTTTGAAGATTTTTGACCCCCCCTCCCCCCCTTGTAACGCACCGTAACGTTTTTCTTAACCCCTCCCCCCCCCAATTAAGCGTTACGTAACACTCAAGTGACAATTTTTTTAGATTTTTTATCCGCAGCACCTGCGTTTTTGTTTATTTTTAATACATTTTTGGCTTCACATTTTTCAATTTTAGCTATTTTTTTAATAATGAACTCTTGAAATAAAATAAAATTATAATTTATTTTTTGTTTAATATTTGTAATTTACGAATAATTTAGCTTTTTTCTATAACCGAAGTATGGCAGAATGTTACGTAACGTGTTGAGAAAGACCCCCCCCTCCCTTGTAACGCATCGTAACGTTTGACGAGACCCCCCCCCCCCCCAAATTGCGTTACGTAATACTTGAACGCTCCCTTATTTAAATACAAAAATTGGCTGCAACCTGCAATAAACACCTGATCTCAAAATGCAAAATGCAAATGCAGTACAATTCAGACGGTAAACTGCATTAGTATCGATATTTCGATTATTTTTAAAAATGCGCGTTAGTGTAGATAGAGTATAAAAAAATTGTAAAAATTTATGATAAAATAGTTATTACGATTACAAAAAAACCAAATATAATCAAAAAGTATCGCAAATTTTCAAAATAATCGAATATAATAAAAAAATAAAAATAACCATGAATAATCAAAAATGAATTACTTTTGATTATTTGTGAGTATTTTCCTTCCCTTCTTAACGAATCACAAAAATAATTTGTTTTTCTCGAAATAGTCTCAAATAGTCGAAAAAATGGAAAAAATGGAAAATAATTGGAAATAATGGAAAATATTAAAGCCATTATTTTCCATTATTTTCAATTACTTTTAATAATTTATGGTAATTTTTCATTATTTTTGGATTATTTGTAATCGTAATCATTAAATAATCATAAATTTTTCACAAGCCAACTATTTAATCACTACGACTATTTTCCAAAAATAATTTAATTGATTAGTAATTCTAATGGCAACTTAACAGGTATGGTATTAACCCAGTGACCAAGATGACCAACTTTTAAAATGCGATATTCCGTTGTTTCTAAGCCGATTTTGATAAAATTTTCATTATTTTATCCAAAGTTCTAAGCTCCGTTTTCACAATTTTGAAATCCAAGATCTTTAAGTCTCTGAGATCTGAGCGTTGGCATGGCAAGATCGACTCCGCTGTTGATGCTGATTAAAAATATGTATACGTTATGGGGTCGTTACATACATTTGCACAAAATCCTTATACCCTAAGTAACCCATTTTTTGGGTTAAGGGTATAAAAATACAGCTTAAGCTACAAATATATTTGAAATTAACAACATTTAAATATAAATATGAATGCAAAATGAAATGAAATGAAAATTTTAATAAATTAAAATATTCTAGGATATTCAACAAAAATTTAGTGATCCATCATTTGCTGCAAGGATTAGGAAATACCCAAAAAAACACAATCAGATCATAAGATTAGTGGCTATGAATAGATAAGTAAGGCAGTATGGATCTTTTTAGTAAGGGAATGGAGGCCTCAAAGAAAACAAGTGAAACAAGTAAAAACGTTGCAGTCGGACGCAACCGACTGCGATATACTTTGATACATAGCTTTACTTTTACATAGCTGTGTTAAGGATTCTGTGTGCAAATAGTAATATATGGGGGTTTTGGGTATAAATATCAGGCAGAAGGGCAGAATTACCATAAATGACCAATGTTGCATATACGCAACACGACATTTACAAAATTATTGCAAACATACCACATAATATTTCCATGCGGGATTTTTTTTTAAATACTCACTTACCTTTCTTAATTTAGTTGCTGAACTTGATTTTAGGTTGAAGTAATTATTATAATGTTTTTTAATACTTTTTTAAAAAAACTCTTTTTTTTGCACAATAAATTTTTCAAGTACGCTCTCAAGAGAATAGCTACAAACTGAACGCGTGTGTACCGAACAATTAGTTGAAAGCTCACTCAACACATGCAGCTTTATTTCTGCGAAAGTTTCACAACAAAAAATTTAAAATGACGATAGTTAGAAGCTCATAAACACAATGTTGCGTATTTGCAACAACGGGCATGAAAGGGTTAACCATGCTCGATATACACCCAACTCTTTTTTTACACGGTTTCTTTTTACACGGATTTGAAGTTACACGGTTGAAAATTTTTTTTATTTTTATACTTTGATACCAAAGGTATCATAGTACATTGGGTTTGTGCAATGTCCGTCATGGTGTCTGTCCGTCCGTCCGTCCGTCCGTCTGTATGAACGCAACTTTTTTCGACACCCTTAAAGATAGAGCCTTGCAACTTTGCAAATATCTTGTTACATGTCTTCGTCAGACAAAGTGTTAAATCAGAGCTCTGCGACCTCACGGGGCCTGGGAAATCGATAACAAGTCGATACACCTCGATGTGCAAATCGATAAAACACATATATATCCCACATTTTAGCAGCTAGAGTCACCAAATTTGGGGACAAGACAGCCGACGACAATCCCCGAAAAACTGCATCAAAAGTTTGGATGCCACGCCCACCTCTTCCGCCCCCAGCCCCCTCCAATTATAAACAAAAATGCCTGTATCTTCTACAGTTTTGAAGCTATAGCTGTCAAAATTGGCTTGAAGGTAGATGCTGACATCTGATCAAGTTATGCATCAAAACATTGGATGCCACGCCCCCAAACAACGGGACATGCCCCACCGCCATAAAAAAAACGGAAGGCATGTATCTTTGCCAGTTTTTAAGCTAGAGTCACCAAATTTGGTGTGAACATTGGTAGTGACATCCGTAATAGGTGTGCATACAAATTTTGGATGCCACGCCCACTTATACCGCCCACCTCTATATCTTTCTTAGTTTTTGGGCTAGAGTCACCAAATTTGGTATGAACATTGGTTGTGACATCCGTAACAGGTGTGCATACAAATTTTTTATGCCACGCCCACTTATACCGCCCACCTCTATATCTTTGTCGGTTTTTGCGCTAGAGTCTCCAAACTTGGTAGGGGGATAGAAAGTGCCATCTGCCACAGATAAATGTCATGCCTACCCTTTCTGCCTGATTTGTATACCCAAAACTCTTATAAATTACTATTCGCACTCCTTAACACAGCTATGTAAACTGGTATCAAAGTATATCGCAGTCGGTTGCGTCCGACTGCAACGTTTTTACTTGTTTTTATTTGGTTTATCTAGTACGGTTTTGTAATTATGTTTTGTGTTATTCGATAACTCTTTAGGCGCGTTTACAATATCAGCGTGATATTGGAAAATGTTTTGTCTCTGTCTGACACACATATTTTTCACATAAGTTCTATAAAAGATTTTTTAATAAAAAAGTCGACGGCGCAAGACGTTTCGGAAAGTAGTCCGACAGTTCAAAACTCTATTACCGGACGACACTCACCATTGGATTTGATGAATATCTCCAGTGGTGATACCGACTTTAGTCCAGATCGTCGCAAACAATTGCTCTTGTTATCAAGTAGCGACGAATAATTATGTAGAAATTTTTCTTTATTTCTATGCTAATTTTTGTGTTCTTTAATTCTGGATTAACAGATTTCTTTTTTTTTTTTTGCTTTTTCACCAGTATGAGTTATGTATTTTAAGTTTAAATGCTCATTAAAATGCCATATGAACATACAATTTGTATGAAGTTTTATAGGTTTCAACTTTTTTTACACGGTTTTTCGAAGTAAATATAGTTCATTATTTCATCTTACAGGGTTTTTAAATCACATGGAACGTATCCTCCATTTTACTATAGGAAACGCCTCTTTTTTTACACGGTTTTTTTTTACACTGATTTCTGAGGAACGTATCTACCGTGTAAAAAGAGAGTTGGGTGTATATGCTAGTGAAAAGTGTCCAGATTCCTTTGCTGATTTGTCAGCGAGATCATTCCCTGTTATATTAATGTGGCTGGGGATCCACAGAAGGGTAAACTTTGGATATAGTCTTATTAATAGGTTTCCTATTTCGACTACATAATAAGAATTGTTGCTCACGTTTTTTACTGCATTATGGGATGAGAGGGAGTCAGAACAAATTATATATTTTCTTCGTCGTGTTTTAAGAAGCAAAATTGCTTCGTGTATGGAAATTAATTCTGAAAAATATACTGTTGAGTAGGTGGGAAGAAGTCCCATCTTTTAAACGTCAGTGTGTGAGTTTGAGAACCATCTGTATATATGAAAACTGTTTTGTTATTATGCTCTGATTTAAACTAAAGAAATTGTTTTCGATAGACTTTCGGAGGCGTTGTGCTCTTATTGAATTTACTAAGTGTTGTGTTTATGGCATTTGCGTTGAGGGCCCAGGGTGGGACTTTGTGTTTCAGTTGTTTTGGGGGTCTTAAAAACATGTCGATTGATTTATTTCAGAGGTGGGCACAAGTCGTATGCACGCGTGCATAGGCCCTCTGCCGCGGCAAGCAGCACAAAATAACACGTACACTATAAGCATTCGCTCCTTCTCGCGCAAATTGTTATAGTATGCGTATAAAAGCTTTGATAGTATGTGTGCTTGCCCACCTCTGATTTATTCAGTGTAGGAACATTATCTAGGACAGAAGTTTTTTTTCTGATTTGGGAGGTTTGTAATTTTTTTATATATTATGAAGAGGGGAGTCGGAACTGCTCAGTATGCGGTGGAAGAGATTCGTAGTAAGAAGATCCTTTCTGAGATCAACGGGTGCGACATTTGCTTCAAATAGTAGGATTGGCGTTGGCGTCGTTCGAAATGCTCTCAGTCTTATTCTGACTGCAGAATTTAAGATCGTTTTGATTTTTTTGAGACAGCTTGGGGCGGCTGTTCCATACATTGACACAGCATAGTCTAATTTAGAAATAATAAGAGAGTTAACAACTGATACTAATGTGAGTGTGCTACATCCGAACTTTGGGGTTGAAAGACATTTAATGATATCGAGGCGTTTAGAATGGGATCTAGTTAGATCGTCAATATGTGAGTATCACTTATGTTTCTTGTTAAATGTAACGCCCAAGAGTCTTAATGAATCAACATTATGAATTTGAAAATTGCTGGTAGACACTATGCATGAGCAATTGTGTCTGTTGCAAATGTGCATATGCTTACATTTGACGGGAGCTAGGCTACAACCAGAGTAAAGGCAGCAACTGAAAATATTGCTTAATTAAGATTCTAGATTTATTGTAACACTTTTGGTTTTATCTAATTTAATCAAAAGATTAAAGTCATCGGCGTATGCACATATGTGTATTTCTTTGTGTAGGTCAATAATTTCTGTAAGTTTTTGATACGCAATGACAAACAGGACCACGGAGAGAGGTGACCCTTGAGGGATACCGTTATCCAATGGAAGTGATTTTGAGTAAAATTTGCCCACTTTAGACAATCCATAACAGACTTTCCTTTTCTAAAACCAACTTGACTTTTGTGTATAAGTTTATTTGAAGATATAAACCACCATAGTCTTTTTGCTATAATTTTGTCGAGAAGCTTTGCCAAGCATGAGTTTGGGAAATGGGTCGATAGGACGAGATAATTGTTTTTACAGTATTTGGTTTCAATACAGGTTGAGGGTTGAGGCTAAGCTTGTATTGTTGTGGTATTACATTACCCAGTATTGCGTTGTATAAGTCTATAAGTCTGATTTCCCTAGGAAGAGCTTCAATCATTGAGTAATTTATCCGATCCAACACTGAAGTGTTTCTCTTTAGGGAATCAAGGGCAGAAGAAAATTCAATATAGTTAACGGGTAAAGCATTTTTTCCTGGAGCATATAATAAGTCATCCGCTAATATTCTACTTTTGTTAGTCGTAAATAAGTTGGTAAAATTGTAGTTGTTTGATTCTGAAGACCAGTTACTGTAGAAAAGATCTGCAATATCCTGCGGCTGGGAAGTGTGACCGGTTGAGTTTGTGTTTTGAATGCAGTGTATGCCTTTTGGTGGATTCAAACCGCGGAATCTGCGAATATTGTTCCAAATTTTTGGATATAGATTCTTTTTTGGCTTCCTTGAGTATACGCCTTAAAAGTGCGTTCTTTCTCCTATAGTCAATTATATTTACTGTGGAGATATTTCTCTTAAGTGTTTGCCAAGCCATGTTCTTGCTTTTACGAAGTTTCTCGAGTTTCTTGTTCCACCAAGGAACAGTATGCGATGTTTTTGGGAAGGACTTTGGTATACTTTGATGGGTTGGCTGCATCTTGGTTTATATTCGAGCTTGTTGGTATGGAAGAGCTGTAGCGTATATAGGTTTTTTCTAAGTCGGTCTTGAATAAAGGCCTATGTGATGGTCTCTGGGTTTGAACTCTAGTAAATATATTACTTAAAATGGGCAAGTGGTCGCTACCGAAGAAGTCTGTTTCGATTGTTCATTCTGTTTCTATTGCAATATCGGGAGTACATATGCTGAGATCTATGTAAGTTGAAGTATTGTGCGTGCTCAAGTGTGTAATGTAACTCCTCTCCTGTTATTAGCCGGGGAGCCCCATCTTCTATGCCAAGTCCCCAGTAATTAACGTCGAGAGATTATTAGAAATACTAAGAACTGAGTATAAGTTGTTCGGGGTGAAGTTTGCTTTCGATTGGATGTACTTGGATATGATTTGTAGCTTTTTTTAGACCAGATTTCAACGCAGATGGCATCGAAGTCGGATCATTCTTTCTTAATATTCTATGGATTTGTGAATTAGGATCGCCACTCCACCATAAGATGGGGAGGAGTTAAGAGTTTTCATTATATAGTTGATGGGAGTGGGGTACATAGTATGCGTTAAAATGTGAGTTTCTTGAAGAGTTATGATGCTTGAAGCTCACTGTAGTATTTGTTGAAGCCATTCATATTCCATTGCATAACTTTCAAAGACATTTTGGTAGGCCAGGAGTATTATGGAAATTTCAGAGATTTTTTTTTTTTTTTTTTTATTGCTGGTTTTATTTTTTGAATCTTTCCTTATAATAGGGAAACTAACAAAAAGTTTACAAATCTTACAAGTATTACTTAGTTAACTATTTGTTGTTGTACAAATAGTTGGTGGCCGCGTACCTCAACTCATCGCTGGGTCGGAAAGTCATTACGACGAAGACGGGATCGGCTGCTTGAGTTTGAGAGTCCTCTAGCAAGATAGTTTGGGTGCGATGACCGCTTGCCAAGGTTATTTTTCTTGTAGTCCGCAATTACTTTCTTGATTGGTGGGACGTTTAAGTCGTTTTGAATGTTTTCGTTGCGAACGTACCACGGTGCCCCGGTGATAGTTCTCAGGACCTTTGACTGGGCTCTTTGGACGATGTCGATGTTACTGCTGCACGCATTACCCCATAGCTGGCATCCATAGGTCCAGATTGGTTTAAGAACAGAGTTGTAGAGCAGGACCTTGTAGTCAAGGCTTAGCGGGGAGCGAGCGTTGATAAGCCAGTGGAGGCTATTGGCTTTTAGTTTAAGTTGTGTTCTCTTGGCTTCAATGTGCCTGCGCCATGTAAGCCTTCTGTCCAGGTGTACTCCTAGGTACGTTACTTCGTTTGCTTTCGGGAGTGGGATATTATTTAACGTAAGTGGTGGACAATCTTTCTTGTTAAGGGTGAACGTTACATGTTTACATTTTTGTTCGTTAACTTTAATTTGCCAGTCGGATAGCCACTTTTCCACGTTAACCAGATGACGAGCGAGTTGCGATGTGACTTGCAGTGGACATCTAGATCGGCTAAGAATAGCTGTATCGTCAGCAAAGGTTGAAGTTGTAAGTCCCCTGCATGTAGGAATGTCTGCTGTGTAGAGAACGTAGAGTGTTGGCCCAAGTACGCTTCCCTGAGGAACGCCGGCTTCAATACGGTGTTCGCTTGATGTTGCAGTGTTGCATCTTACTGCAAACTTCCTGTCGTAAAGGTACGACTTTAACAGTTTATGTGTGTTTGCTGGAAGCGTTGATTTGATCTTATACATCAGCCCTTCCAACCAGACTCTGTCAAACGCCTGAGCCACATCCAGAAAAATTGCAGTACAGTATTCTCGATTTTCAAACGCGCCTCGAATTTCTGAAGTTATGCGATTGACCTGTTCAATAGTTCCGTGGTTTTTGGCGAAAGCCGAATTGGTGCGACGGGATTATGTTGTGAAGGTTCAGAAATTGATTAATCCGAGTCATCAAACATTTTTCGAACAGTTTTGATAGACACGATAAAAGGCTTATAGGTCTATACGACGAGGGTCGTTTGATCCTTTGCCAGCTTTGGTATCATTATGTGATTTTTCCATCTTTCTGGGAAATGCCCGAGTCGTGTGATCGCATTGAATAACTGGCAGATAACACAGACGGCACAATAGGGAAGCTCAATAATCATCTTTGGTGTTATTAGGTCTAGACCCGGAGATTTTTTGGGGTTTAGTCTTGCGACTTCGTTCGGGCGAAATTTAATGGGCTCATGTTGTAAGTGGGTGTCGTTTAATACAGTCGGTAGAGCGAACGAGTTTGTAGCAGGGTTTGGTTGGAAAACTTTTTGCAGGTGAACAGCAAACGTGTTGGCGCTTTCTTCATCGCTTCGGGCCCAGCCGCCAGCTTGGTTTCTTAGGGGCATCTCTGCCTTGTCGGTTGGCTGAGAGTTGGGTGAGCTTTCCACAGTGAGTTTTTCGAGCTGGATGTTGATAATTGCTCAATGTATCGGCGCTGGGCATGTTCTTCTTCAAGTGCTAACGCTTTGGTAAGTTTACGTGTAGCGTTTTTTAGCTTTTGCTTAGCTGACGGCGATCTTAGGCATTGCCACTCCCGTCTTAGTCGCCGCTTATCAAGAAAGAGCTGCTCAGTTTTGTGATTTGTTTTCTTTTGGGTGGGTGCTGCAGTTTTCGCTTTCGGTGTTGACATACGAGCTGCTTCGACGAAGACTGACTCAAGTTTGTTTGCAATAGAATCAATATCAGCTTCCACTTTCAGATGCGTATTAAGTTCGATGTGTGAGCTAACATATTTCTTGTATCTTAGCCAGTTAGTTTTTTGTGATGTCAGCTTACCGGGGCGATTTGCAAACTTTGGGTGTCGTAGAAGTTGAATTAGTACAGGCGAGTGGTCAGACGATAACTCCGAGAGACATTCGGCGCTTATCAGGTTGCGCGGAATATTTTTGGAGACTGCAAAATCAATTAAGTCGGGCAGTTTCTTGGGGTCCGTGGGCCAGTATGTTGGTGTACCAGGAAAGACGTGGCTGAGCCTGTTCTTTGGTTTTATAATTGCGTTGTACAGCTGCTTTCCTCTTGGAGTCACAAGACGAGATCCCCAGTGAGTGTGCTTGGCATTATAGTCCCCTGCTGCTATAAAGTGTTCTCCTAATGAGTTGAAAAATTCCATGAATTGGTCTTCAGATATGGAGTATCGCGGTGGGCAGTAGATGGCAGAAAGTGCAAGTTGGTTACCACTATCCAGATGTATTTTTAAGGATGTGGCCTGTAGATAGTTTTTAGCAAACTCTTTGTGGAAGTGGTGCTTCAGCCGGCTTCTTATCAAGATACCAGTCCCGCCGTGCGCCTTGCCATCGGGATGGTTGGTTCCGTAGAATGAGTATCCGGTTATGGTAAAATTATACTTATTTGTAAGGTGTGTTTCGGAAAGTAGCATAATGTCAATGTGGTTGTCGAGTAGAAATTGAGCTAATTCAAGTTTATGCTGTGAAACCCCATTGGCATTCCACGTTGATATACGTAGCGAGGCCATTGATTATTTCGATTGTAGTGATACAAGCAACTGTACCAAAGTATTTTGACTTTGTAGTAAATTTTGCATAGTTTCTTGCATAACTGACATGAACTGTGATAAACTCTGCTGCATATTACATATCATTGATTCAAAGTTGCTTAGTGGCGGTTCCTGCGGCTTGTTGTCTCGTTCGTCGTTGAGTTCTACATGTTTTGCTTGTGAGCCTGGATAAATAGCAGTAGGCATCAGTCCAGATCTTAAGGCGCTTGCATAGGTCGCGTTTTTTATAACAGGTGCGGAACCAAAAGATGACCTGGCAGCAGTCGAAAAGAAGACGTCAGGGTTGGACTTCGATGGAATGTATGATGGCGGTGCGTTTTGAGAGCGTGCTGTGTTTACGCGATGATGGATGCGAGACTTAAGCTCCTTGTAAATTGGGCAGCCTCTGTAGTTAGCTGTGTGGTTGCCTCCGCAGTTGCTGCACTTTTTTTTTGCTGGGGTCATCTTTGCTTGCTGGGCAGCTCGACGAGTCATGAAGATCGCCGCAAACCACACATACAGGGCGCAGCTTGCAGTAAGACCTTGTGTGACCATATTTTTGGCAATTCATGCATTGTACCGGGCCGTTACGTTTGTGTGGCTCTTCAACGGTGATTCTGCGGTGCAATAGGAACTGAAGCTTGTAAATGGGGTGCACCTCATTTTTTTTCATAATCAGAGCCTGAGGCTCAAGCTCAATTTTAAAGAGAGGTTGTGGCTGCCTGGTTTTGTTTCGAATATTTAGAACTGATTTAACGGAGAATCCTTTCTCATGTAGCGCTTGTTTAATTTCATCCGTCGTAACATCAGGCTCGATGCCTTTCAATACAACTTGCAGGCCCTTGCTGCTTTTAAGCTGGTACGTGTAAAAGTTTTTTTTGTTTTCTGTTAAGTAGGCCGTCAACTTTCTAAAACTGTCTTCAGTTTTTGTCTGCACTTTAATCTCATGAATACTACCCCTCATTAGGGGGATGATGTGGAAATTGTCATTGCCAACGAGCTTTACAACATTGTTAACAAAAGCGCTAGAGCTTTTTTCACGTATAAATATCGGGGGAGGCTTTTGCTTTTTTTTTGTCAACATTATCTTCAGGGGGCAAATCATCAGCGTTATCTGCCAAAATTTCAAATCTATTGGTATTGTTTGGTGCTTCGCCTATATTAGCGCGAGTAATTTTTGGTTTGTTTGTAGCTTGGTGGGGGCTTAATTTACGCTTGATCTGTATGTAGCGATCCATACCTGTCTGTATAGCCGGCTTCTCATTTGCGTTGTCTGCGGATTGTTCTGCTGGTGGTGGTGGTGGTGGTGGTGGTGGTGGTGGTAGTGGTGGTGGTGGTGGTGGTGGTGGTGTTGGTGGTGGTTGTGGTGGTGGTGGTGGTGGTGGTGGTGGTGGTGGTGGTGGTGGTGGTGGTGGTGGTGGTGGTGGTGTGGTGGTGGTGGTGGTGGTGGTGGTGGTGGTGGTGGTGGTGGTGGTGGTGGTGGTGGTGGTGGTGGTGGTGGTAGTGGTGGTGGTGGTGGTGGTGGTGGTGGTGGTGGTGGTGGTGGTGGTGGTGGTGGTGGTGGTAGTGGTGGTAGTGGTGGTGGTGGTGGTGGTGGTGGTGGTATTTCATTCTTCATCTTTTAATCCCCAAACGAAATGTTTAAAAAAACGAGGTGGCGTAACGGAGTTCGCTGGGTTTTCTAGTATATATGTAAATATATATATTTGTTTTAATAGATGTGTGCATTTTCACTGCACAAAGCGTCTTTCCGCGTTAATTTTAATTTTTTTATTTATTAATTTACTGTTTTAGCGTTTATAGCCGGAGCACAAAGAAAACACGTCTGCATGCGACGAGTGTCACTGCACTGCAAATTTCAGAGATAGAACTAAATTTAACTTGTTGGTGCCTGGCTGCGATTGTTCGCAATCAGACACAAACTACAGTAAAAACTGCTGTGGCCTCGCTATCCCCCCTGCCCCACCAGTCCCTTCACATTTAGTGGAGCGATTGGTGGAGCTGGGGGAGGACAGCTTGGTCCATTACAGCCTTAGTTATTCGTTATCGTATTCTAACTTAGAGCAATCCATTTGCTCATCTGAAGATGAGGAACTATTATCATAAAGCTTAAGATCTTGTGATGAATTTATGGTAGTTTTCGCTTGTTTTTTATCTTTTGCTGTAAGTTGTGACTTTAGTCGATTAGATATATTTTTTGGAAGGATCTTAACATTAAGGCTTAGGTTGGTGGGAGGTGTGTTTGTGGAACGTGGAAGGACTTTGCTTAAGGAGGTGGGTTTTTCTTTTTTTCTAATAAGCCATCGTAGGGAATGATCTTACGTGTTGTCGCTGAGTGGTTAGGCACAGAGGAGGTGGTTCCTTGCTGGTTGATGCTTGTAGAAGTATGTATGGTTGTTTTAAGTTGGGGATGATTGTTATTACCAATGGAATTGGTTTTTGCCACGCTGGAGTACAATGATCCATCATGTGGGTGTCTGCAGTTATAAATGGAGATGGCCTTTTTGATGTCAATCATTTCGAGGGTCTTTATGGCTTGTATTTCCTGTTGTTTGTCGAAGATGGGGCATCTTCTAAAAACTGATGAGTGGTTGGTATCGGGGAGATTTTTATCCTGGCAGTTTACGCAGCATTTATCAAAGTTGCAGAGTTCTTTGGAGTAAGGGTCTTTGTGTAATTCCTTGGCACAATTAATGCAAGATTTTTTGTTGCGACAGAGTTAAGTGATGTGGCCAAACCGAAAGCAATTGTCGCAGCGGAGTGGTGCAGGTAAATAAGTGCGAACCTTGACTAATTCGTGTCCAATTTTAATATTCTCGGGTGTAATGTGAGAGCCAAATATCTTGGTACATGTCTCGTCAGACAAAGTGTTAAATTAAGGGCTCTACGACCTCGGGGGGCCTGGGGAATCGATAACAAGTCGATACACCTCAATGTGCACATCGATAAAACACATATATATCCTACCTTTTAGCTGCAAGTCAACAAATTTGGAAGCAAAGTCGCCGATAACATTCCTCAAAAAACTGCATCAAAAATTTGGATGCCACGCCCACATCTTCCGCCCCCCCCTCCTTCCAACTATAAACAAAATTGGCTGTATCTTCTACAGTTTTTAAGCTTTAGCTACCAAATTTGGTAGGAAGGTAGATGCTGACATCTGACACAGACATGCACAAACATTTTGGATGCCGCGGCCCCGAACAACGGGCCATGCTCTACCGCCCTACAATAACCCGAAATGCATGTATCTTCGCCAGTTTTTGCGCTAGAGTCACCAAATTTGGTGGGAACATTGTAAGTGACATCTGTAACAGATGTGCATCATGTTTGTATGCCACGCCTACTTATACCACCCACCTCTATACCTTTGTGAGCTTTTGCGCTGGAGTCTCCAAACTTGGTAGGGGGATAGAAGGTGCCAACACCACATATATGCATCACAAGTTTGGATGTCACGCCTACACCTTCTGCCTGATATAAAAGCCCAAAACCCCCATATATTACTATTTACACACAGAATCCTTAACACAGCTATGTAAACTGGTATCAAAGTATATCGCAGTCGGTTGCGTCCGACTGCAACATTTTTACTTGTTTTCATTTCTTAAAGTGCTATAGTTTTTAATCATGGTTGATTATTGTTTTGAAGTATGCCCTTCTGATCGACCAGCACTAATTTGCTTGAAAAAAGAGTATGGCCACACTTGATCGTTTTAACACGTTATTTATCGCTTATTTGTATTTGGCATGTACATATGTCTGTATGTAACAAAACAAATTTGGTGCGCACAATTTTAACTAGTTGAGTGCTTTGCTCATTATGTACTTCACAAGCAAACAATAGTATGAAAGAGCTTTTATATTATTAAAGCACAGCGTAAAAGTCTGCAATGATATTGCCAATTACCCACATATGGAACTATGCAGTTTTATTGTTATACTCTATCATGCCAAAAAGTATGCTGCGCTTCTTATTAATAACTTAACTGCATATGAGACAAACTTTTATTTCTAACATGTATTAAGGAAAATTTATTATTTTAAGCAATGTGTGAAGGACTTTTTTTTATACCCTTAACCCATAAAATGGGTAAATAAGGGTATAATGGTTTTGTGCAAATGTATGTAACATACAGAAAGAAGCATCTCCAAACCCCATAAAGTATACTTGAACTAAAATAAAATACAAATGTTTCTGAAGGTCTTTAGATATCTCCGAACCAAATTTTTAAATAGCTGTAAAAAATGTAGGATATACATACATACATATGTGTTCAACGAGAAGCATCGCGCGCTCATGCGAATGAACAAACGGATTATCGGACTTAAAACATGACGAACATTGTACAAAACCAATAATTTCTTTACCTTCGTTTTGGGAGTATACAAATTACGTCATTTGGCGCCATAGCCTATGTGATATACCAACAAAATATTGGAATTTTAAACTATCAGCTGTGTTGGACACAAAGAGAGCAAAGGAAAAAGCAGCGAAGCTTTGCCTTAGAATAAATATAAGAGAATGTATTTAAATAGCTGTAGTCAAGTGGCAAGCTTTCTGAGGACTTGCTTACAGCTTTAGTTACAAAAAGCTCGTAAAGCTTGACCAAAAGCAGGAATGCAGCAGTCTCGGTCTCTCTTAAGTAATTTTGTACATAAAGACCATTGCGCTAGCTATAAGAAAACAAAAAGGCGCAGTTCGGGCCGTGTTTGCAATACATTGGCACAACAAAAACGGATAAAGAGGTTTATACACATACCAGTGTAACGGACAAAGTTATAAGCAAAATTATTTTTACAATTTATTTTTCTCGTGGAGTCTGCTCGAAATCAGTTACCTTACACGAATAAAAATACAAACAAAACACGGTAGAAAGACTTATGCAAATACTTATACCATATATGAGTACTAAAAATGAATATATTAACAAAGAAAACACAAAATTTTTGTATTTGTGTTGAGTCAGGTATTTGGTTGATACGTTTAGCTACTTCGTCCAGTTGTTTTGAGAGTGCGGTAAGTGAGTTATATAAAGCGTGATTTCATATAGCTTACTGCGTAAAACTATTAGCAAAAAATATAAACTATGAATCGTCAACTATATTCAGGCTCCAAAATACATTTTGAATTACGTTTTATCGGTCTTCTTCCGAAAAGTATTTTATTACAATAGCGTTAATTAACGATGATTATTGAAATGTCTTTACAAATTAAGTGTACTATTTTTATTTTTTGTGCACTTGATTTTAATAATAGTGTCAAGGTGTAATCTGTGCATAAAAAAACAACGACTAAGCAAAGGCAAGCGACAATTATAACGACAACAACTAGTACATTACTTTTTTGTGCAAAAACAATCTGCAAATAAAGCATGAAATGTATTAGAAAAATGTGACATACATTCAAACAAACACCAAATACTATAGGAAAAAAAAAAACGCTATTAGGAAAATTAACTAGGACATGGGAAAAAATTTAGATTTAACGTTCAGTCATTGATTGCATATACATTGTCGGCATTATTATTTTGACAAAAAATCTCATTTATTAATTAACTTTAAATGCTTGCCAAAAAATTGACACCTTAAGATTAACGATTTTTTTTTTGGTAAAATACATTTTTGTGTAGTGTATGACTGAGTGTACGATGTACTTGTAGAACTTGCTGACATGTGCTTATTTTCTCAACAGCTTTATTTAAGCTTTTAGCGGCATTCGAAATTCCATTCTTTTTGGCGCTCTCAAAGTCCATATAGTATTAATTCTATACCATCCTTGTAGAGTTCTCGTGCTGCGCTACAGATCTCTTGCCGCCTATGAATAAACCCTTTTCGGTAAAGTTATCGAAAGTGACCATACAAGTCTGGGAACAAATTTCAAATTTTTTGGCAAAATAACAACAAAACAATTTCGTATTTTTTTAACGTAGGTGTAGGAATAATTGTTCTTTGCGATAAACCAACCCGGACGCGAGCACAATAGTTTACCAAAATTGCATCAAAATCGGATGAGAGATTTAAAAGTGATAAGTCATAATCCCACAATAATTTCTACTTTTTTAATTTCAACTATTTTTGTCCAAGTTTCGTTTAAATTTGTTTGTTTCAAAGCTTATCTCCAGTAGAAAAATTTGAAAAAAGATACATTATCTTATAGGCAGGACCCGATGAACTGGTCTAACCAGTCTTTTTGTACTCTGATACCAAAGGTATTAGTATTGGTATTGGTTTTGTGCAATGTCCATCATGGTGTCTGTCCGTCCGTCCGTATGAGCCCAAAATTTTCGAATCGCTAATAGCTAGAGCCTTGCAACTTTGCAAAAATCTTTGTACATGACTTCCTTAGACAAAGTGTTAAATTTAGGGCCCAGGTAGCCAGATAGCTGGTGTCATTCCCAAAATATGTGCATAAAAAGTTTGGATGACGCGCCTATCTTATCCGCCCTCAGCTTTGTGCAATGTCCGTCATGGTGTCTGTCCATCCGTCCGTCAGTATTGTAGTCATTAGTAGTTAAATTATTTTAGATGAAAAGTTGAACTATTCATTACATTACGACTATTTTTGGTTTTACTCAACTAAATAATGATAACGATTAAAAACAAGTTAAAACGTTGCAGTCGGACGGAACCGACTGCGATATACTTTGATACCAGTTTACATAGCTGTGTTAAGGATTCTGTGTGCAAATAGTAATATATGGGGGTTTTGGGTATGTCAGGCAGAAGGGCTAGGCATGACATTCAAATTTGTGATGCATATCTGTGGCGGATAGCACCTTCTATCCCCCCACCAAGTTTGGAGACTCTAGCGCAAAACTATGCACATCTGTTACGGATGTCACTAACAATGTTCACACCAAAATTGGTAACTCTAGCACAAAAACTGGCGAAGATATATAGTTTTCGGATTTGAGAAGGTGGGCGGTATACTTGGGGGCGTGGCATCCAAAATTTTGATGCAACTTTTTGTGGAATGTCACCTGCTATCTTGCCTTCAAATTTGGTAACTCTAGCTTAAAAACTGGCGAAGATACATGCATTTCGGTTTTTTTAGGGCGGTGGGGCATGGCCCGTTATTCGGGGGCGTGGCATGCAAAGTTTTGATGCATATTTTCATATTTTCAGATGTCAGCATCCACTTTTAAATTTGGTGGCTATAGCTTCAAAACTGTAGAAGATACTGGCATTTTTGTTAATAATTGGAGGGGGGCTGAGGGCGTAAGATTTGGACGTGGGATCCAAACTTTTGATGCAGGGGGAAATGCTATCGGCTATCTTGCCAATAAATTTGGCGATTCTAGCTGCTAAAATGTGGGATATATATGGGTTTTATCGATTTGCACATCGAGGTGTATCGACTTGTTATCGATTTCCCAGGCCCCCTGAGGTCGTAGAGCCCTAAATTTATCACTTTGTTTGACAAGGCATGTACCAAAATATTTGCAAAGTTGCAAGGCTCTAGCTTTAAGGGTGTCGAAAAAAGTTTCGTTCATACGGACGGACGGACGGACAGACACAATGACGGACATTGCACAAACCCAATATACTATGATACCTTTGGTATCAAAAACTGAGAAAGATATAGAGGTGAGGGGTTTCAGTGGGCGTGGCATCCAAAATTGTTATGCACATTTGTTACGTTTGTTACTAACAATTTTCCCACCAAATTTCGTGACCATCCAAAAATTTGCGAGAGATATAGAGATCTCCCATTTTATGGGGTGGGCGGTATGGGAACATGTCATAACGCCGAGTGTCATAAAGCCCGTGGACGTTATGGCACAAAAAATAGTGTCATAGCGCCCCCGGGCGTTATGACATTTTCAAAAGTGTCATAGCGCCCATTCTCAAAGTGACGTGGCGCCCGTGGCGCCCTCAACTTTTTAAAACTTGCAAAATGCATCAAGAATCAATGAGCTTACCATAAACACTCTATTGCTCTGCCCATATTGCAGACGAATAGTTGAAAGTAGTGAAAAAGTTTACCAATAAAATATGAATAGATTATTATTCAACCGCAACATTTATTTGGAAAAGGATGCTTGCAAAAATATTATTTCAAAAACTATAATATTTATAAAGTAAAAAAATATTTAAAATTTGTATACAAAAAATCGAGTGATTTTTTTCGGCTGCGGCGCTAAGATTGACACAATTTAAATATTTTATATTTTTTATTTCAATAATAATTTATAACGATAAGAAAGATTGACACAATTTTAAAATTTAATTTCAAATATATTTAAAATATTGAATATATATTATCAGGAGCTATGTAAAGCAACCTTTGGGGTCTTATTTCCCAATTAAAATAAAATAAGACCCCAAGACTAAAATAAACAAGTTAGAAGGCTCTAGTCGAGAAATCCCGACTAGGACATACCCTTAACCCTATACGTAACGCGTATATGACCAAACTTCAAACTGCGAAATCTCCGGTATTTCATAACTTCATAAATGTTCATTATTTTACCCATTGTTCCAAACCTCATTTTCACAATTTTGAAATTCAAGATTTTTTTGTTATCGATCACATGTGTATATCGAAAACCAGAAATGTTATCGAAAATTCGGAGCAAACTTGTACTGCGCAAGGTTTAGGAGAGTTTAAGTTTCAAGTTTGAAGTCTCTAGCTCTTATAGTCTCTGAGATCGGCGCGTTCATACAGACAGACGGACAGACAGACGGACAGACGGACATGGCTAGATCGACTCGGCTGTTGATGCTGATCAAGAATATATATACTTTATAGGGTCGGAGATGCTTCCTTCTGTCTGTTACATACATTTGCACAAAACCATTATACCCTTATTTACCCATTTTATGGGTTAAGGGTATAAATAGTTTTGGGGTCTTATTTTATAATTTAATATTTTTTTAGGAAATTAGGCGCCAAAGACACCTTAAATTTGATTGAAAATCGATTTTTTTCGGCCTTATTTCATTATTTTTTTGGGGGGATTGTTTCGCAGCGTCTGTATCATATTATTATTTAATTTTAATTGGCTTCGAGCGTTATAGTGTCATTAGGCCCACAAAAAACTGAAATAGAGCCCTGCGGGCGTTATGACACTTTTGGAAATGTCATAACGCCCGGGGGCGCTACGACCCTATTTTATTTGTCATAACGCCAACGGGCGTTATGACACTGGGCGTTATGACATGTACCCGGGCGGTATAGGTCCAAAGGCAAATCTGATTTGATGCAGATCTGTGGCAGATGGCACAAACCATATTTCCAACAAATTTGCTGACTCTAGTGCAAAAACTGAGAAAGATATGGAGTTTTTAGATTTTAAGAGGTGTTTAGTTTAGGTGGGCGTGGCATCTTATTATTTCTATTATAAAACACATCTGTGGCGGATGTCAGCATCCACCTGCCCACCAAATTTGGCTATAGCTTTAAAACTGTGGGAAATACAGGCATTCACGATTATAACTGGTGGTTGGCGGGGGGCGAAAGAGGTAGGCAGGGCATCCTATGCAGTTTTTTGTTGAATGTCACCAGCTATCTTGTTTCTAGCTGCTAAAATGTGGGATTTATATGTGTTTCATCGATTTGCACATTGAGGTATTCCATTCGATATTCAAGGCCGTAGAGCCCAAAATTTACCACTTTGTCTGACGAAGACATGTACCAAGATATTTGCAAAGTTGCAAGGCTCTAGCCGAAAAAAGCTGCGTTCATACCATACCTGTTAAATTGCGATTACAATAGCTAATCAATTAAATTATTTTTGGAAAGTAGTCGTAGTGTAATACCCTGTCCACTCTTAAACTGCATTTTGCATTTTCGCATTTTGCTCGAAATGCTGCTTCACGGCCCATGTATTTCTTATGGTAGCTAGAGGTGGTAAAAAGTTGCTTCAGAAAAAAATGCAACTTTTATTTTTAGCATATATTCGATATTGCACTCGATATTCTGTATTTTGTGAAGCATCGAAAAAGTATCTGCTCTAGATCGTGAACAAAAACAAAAATTTACAGTTGATATAAAAATAATAAATATTAAAGTAACAATTTTATGCAAAAAACATTGCTGTTATGTTAAATTATTATTGATTACAACCCAGGAAAATAACAGCCGTTGCGGTTGGAGCGAAGACACCACAAGGATGCTTCTCGACCTGTGGTACGATTCGGCGGCGGTGGCGGGATTCGTATTTTCAAACGCTTCGCGTAAAAACTTTGCTTCTACTTTCCACCTCAAAAACGCACCTTGCCCCTAAGCCGAGTAAACTCAATAACATTGAAAATAAATTGTTACGGCCAATAAGCTCAGAATTTTCCATTATTTATTTAAATACAAAAATTGGCTGCAACCTGCAATAAACACCTGATCTCAAAATGCAAAATGCAAATGCAGTTCAATTCAGACGGTAAACTGCATTAGTATCGATATTTCGATTATTTTTAAAAATGCGCGTTAGTGTAGATAGAGTATAAAAAAAGTGGTAAAAATTTATGATAAAATAGTTACTACGATTACAAAAAAACCAAATATAATCAAAAAGTATCGCAAATTTACAAAATAATCGAATATAATAAAAAAAATAAAAATAACCATGAATAATCAAAAATGAATTACTTTTGATTATTTGTGAGTATTTTCCTTCCCTTCTTAACGAATCACAAAAATAATTTGTTTTTCTCGAAATAGTCTCAAATAGTCGAAAAAATGGAAAAAATGGAAAATAATTGGAAATAATGGAAAACATTAAAACCATTATTTTCCATTATTTTCAATTACTTTTAATAATTTATGGTAATTTTCCATTATTTTTCGATTATTTGTAATCGTAATCATTAAATAATCATAAAATTTTCACAAGCCAACTATTTAATCACTACGACTATTTTCCAAAAATAATTTAATTGATTAGTAATTCTAATGGCAACTTAACAGGTATGGTATTAACCCAGTGACCAATATAACCAAACTTTAAACTGCGATATCTCTGGTGTTTCTTAACCGATTTTAATCAAATTTTTTAAATGTTCATTATTTTATCTGTAGTCTCAAGCCTCATTTTCACAACTTTGAAATTCACGAATTTTTTGTTATCGATCACATGTGTATATCGGAAACCAGAAGTGTTATCGATAATTTGAAGCAAACCTGTACTGCGCATGGCTTAGGAGAGTTTAAGTTTTAAGTTTGAACTCTCTAGCTCATATAGTCTCTGAGATCGGCGCGTTCATACAGACAGACGGACGGACGGACAGACGGACATGGCTAGATCGACTCGGCTGTTGATGCTGATCAAGAATATATATGGGGTCGGAGATGCTTCCTTCTGTCTGTTACATACATTTGCACAAAACCATTATACCCTTATTTACCCATTTTATGGGTTAAGGGTATAATAATAAAAAACACCCAATTAACTGCTACCTACAAATGAGGTTGTGATGGCAGCAGCGGCCATTCTACTTACAGGCAAAAATTTGATGACTTCGATGGAGACATGATGGATCAATATTTTTTTTGAATTTGTATGGTACCATTGATAGTGCAGAAAGGACCGATAGTTTTATGGAAAAACAATCGGTCTTCTTCTACCCGATAATGTCGACCCATTAAATTACTTTGCGAGAAAGAATCGGCAGACTTGACTCGCAGAGAAATTGAAAACATTAGGAGTCAAATATAAAATATTTTTCCAACATTTGTGAGTATCTTAAGAATTGATCACCAATTTCATATGACCATGCTTGATGGCAAAACGTTCATTGTCATATCATATACAGCAAGGAGGTTTTTCCAACAACCAAAACTAGCTGCTCGTATAACACGAGTAAGCTATGATTTAATATATCGATTCAGCATAGTCTTACGAGCATTGGCTTGTGGATACGACATAAATTCGGACGCATTCGGATCTTACGCATTGGAAACTGCCGAAATTTTTGGTAAAGCATACCCCTGGTTTTACATGCCATCGTCTGTTCAAAGAATTTGAATTCATGGAGCAGACATTATAATCTATTTATACTTTGATACCAAAGGTATCATAGTATATTGGGTTTGTGCAATGTCCGTCATGGTGTCTGTCCGTCCGTCTGTATGAACGCAACTTTTTTCGACACCCTAAAAGATAGAGCTTTGCAACTTTGCAAATATCTTGGTACATTTCTTCGTCGGACAAAGTGTTAAGTTTAGGTCTCTACGACCTTAGGGGGCCTGGGAAATCGATAACAAGTCGATACACCTCGATGTGCAAATCGATAAAACACATATATATCCCACATTTTAGCAGCTAGAGTCACCAAATTTGGGGACAAGACAGCCAATGACAATCCTCGAAAAACTGCATCAAAAGTTTGGATGCCACGCCCACCTCTTCCGCCCCCAGCCCCCTCCAATTATAAACAAAAATGCCTGTATCTTCTACAGTTTTGAAGCTATAGCTGTCAAAATTGGCTTGAAGGTAGATGCTGACATCTGATCAAGTTATGCATCAAAACATTGGATGCCACGCCCCCAAACAACGGGACATGCCCCACCGCCCTAAAAAAAAAGCGGAAGGCATGTATCTTTGCCAGTTTTTAAGCTAGAGTCACCAAATTTGGTGTGAACATTGGTAGTGACATCCGTAATAGGTGTGATAAAATTTGTTTATGCCACGCCCACTTATACCGCCACCGCTATATCTTTCTTAGTTTTTGGGCTAGAGTCACCAAATTTGGTATGAACATTGGTAGTGACATCCGTAACAGGTGTGATAAAATTTTTTTATGCCACGCCCACTTATACCGCCCACCACTATATCTTTCTCGGTTTTTGCGCTAGAGTCTCCAAACTTGGTAGGAGGATAGAAAGTGCCATCCGCCACAGATAAATGTCATGCCTACCCTTTCTGCGTGATATTTATACCCAAAGCCCTCATATATTACTATTTGCACTCAGAATCCTTAACACAGGTATCTTAACTGGTATCAAAGTATATCGCAGTCGGTTGCGTCCGACTGCAACGTTTTTACTTGTTTTCCCTTCCGATTGGTATGATATCCGAAGAAGCTCTTGAAGCCAGGAACACAGACGCAAGAGCAATACAAGAACAAATTCCAGGAAAAATACAATGGACGATATCATAAATGCTTTATTAGGTTCGTCTGACCCTTTTATATCTTCACTGTCAATATTATTATGGACGATAATGTTAAGAGCTTGCTTTTAATGAAACATCTAGATATGCCTGATTCAGATTCCGAAGATAATTTTTATTTATAAAATTTGTTTATTCAAGTTAAAAAAAAATTTTAAAATTAAAAAAAAAAAAAAAATTTTTAAATATTAAAAAAAGTTTAAACAAAATTTTTTCTTAATTCTATGATTTTTTTCTGAGCAGTGAAAATAAAAGAAGATATCTATTTTCGTTTAGTAGTTATTAATTAAATGCCGCTAACGAGGCCCAATCGCCCACTGTGCAGCAATGGCAAGTCAAATTAGATGTCTGACTGTTGACATATTTTAAAATCATTTGGCAAGAGCGCCAATATACAAAGCCGGGCAATATGCAATCGTCTTGGCTGGTATATTTCACACCATACTACGCACTTTATGTCGGCCACATAATGTGTATTTACCATTTAAAATGTTTTCCAAATTGACTTTTTGATCCATATTAATTAGACACCCAAATGCAAAGAAAGAAAACACACTAATACAAGTAAAGAAAACTTTTTTTCCTCTTTTCTATCACTGAAAAAAATTTGTAAATACATTTGAATGACAAGAATGACCTGTACTCATATTGTGTTGTGCGTAAACTAATTGCCATACAAATATTTTCTTTTAGTGCATTCTCTTTTACAAAAAAATATTAAAATTTCGTAGCCCAACAACAACAAAAAACAAGTAAGAAGGCTCTAGTCGAGAAATCCCGACTAGGACATACCCTTAACCCCATACGTAACGCGTTCTGTCATTTGTGTGTATTTACCCAGTGACCAATATGATCAAAATGACCAAATTTCAAACTGCGATATCTCCGGTGTTTCTTAACCGATTTTATTCAAATTTTTTAAAATGTTCATTATTTTACCAATTGTTTAAAACCCGGTTTTCACAATTTTGAAATTCAAGAATTTTTCGTTATCGATCACATGTGTATATCGGAAGCCAAAAGTGTTATCGAAAATTTGAAGGAAACTTGATCTGCCTATGGTTAAGGAGAGCTTAAGTTTCAAGTTTGAAGTCTCTAGCTCTTATAGTCTCTGAGATCGGCGCGTTCATACAGACAGACGGACAGACAGACAGACGGACAGACGGACAGACGGACATGGCTAGATCGACTCGGCTGTTGATGCTGATCAAGAATATATATACTTTATAGGGTCGGAGATGCTTCCTTCTGCCTGTTACATACATTTGCACAAAACCATTATACCCTTATTTACCCATTTTATGGGTTAAGGGTATAACAAGTAAAAACGATGCAGTCGGACGCAACCGACTGCGATACACTTTGATATCAGTTTAAATAGCTGTGGTAAAAATTCTGTGTGCAAATAGTACTAAAGGGGGTATTGGCTATAAATATCAGGCAGAAAGGGTAGGTGGAACATTCAAATTTGTGATGCATATCTGTGACGGATGGCACCCTGTAACCCCCTACATAGTATGGAGACTCTAGCGCAAAAGCTGACAAAGATATAGCGGTGGGCGGAATAAGTGGGCGTGGCATCCATTGATCCATTTATGCAAATCAGTTACAGATGTCACTAACAATGTTCCCAACAAATTTTGAGACTCTAGCTTAAAAACTAGCTAAGTTACATGCATTTCGGTTTTTATTAGGGTGGTTGTTTGGGTGCGCGGTATCCAAAGTTTTGGTGCATATCTGTGTCAGATGTCAGCATCTACCTTCCTACCAAATTTGGTGGCTATACCTTCAAAACGGAAGAAAATACAGCCATTTTTATACCCTTAATAAAATGTTTAAATAAGGGTATAATGGTTTTGTGCAAATGTATGTAACAGACAAGAGGAAGCATCTCCGACCCCATAAAGTGTATATATTCTTGATCAGCATCAACAGCCGAGTCGATCTAGCCATGTCTGTCTGTCCGTCTGTCCGTCCGTCTGTCTGTCTTAACGTGCCGATCTCAGAGACTATAAAAGCTAGAGACTTCAAACTTGAAACTTAAACTCTCCTATACCATAAGCAGATCAAGTTTGCTTCAAATTTTCGATAACACTTTTGGTTTCCGATATACACATGTGATCGATAACAAAAAATTCTTGAATTTCAAAATTGTAAAAACGAGGTTTCAAACTATTGATAAAATAATGAATATTTCAAAATATTTGATCAAAATCGGTTGAGAAACACCGCAGATATCGTAGTTTTAAATTTTGTCATTTTTGCCATATTGGTCACTGGGTAAATACACACAAAAGACTGTACACAATACGTATGGGGTTAAGGGTATGTCCTAGTCGGGATTTCTCGACTAGAGCCTTCTTTCTTGTTGTTTATGATTTGAGGGAGGCTGGGGGCGGAACAGAAGAAGAATGCCATCGGCTATCTTGCCCTTAAATTTGGTGACTCTAGCTCCTAAAATGTGGGATATATAAGTGTTTTAACGATTTGCTTACCGAGGTGTATCGATTTCCCTGAGGTCGTAGAGCCCTAAATTTAACACTTTGTCTGACGAAGGCGTGTACCAAGATATTTGCAAAGTTGCAAGGCTCTAGCTTTAAGGGTGTCGAAAAAAGTTGCGTTCAAACGGACGGACGGACGGACAGACACCATGACGGACATTGCACAAACTCAATATACTATGATACCTTTGGTATCAAAGTATAAAATGTAACAAGTAAAAACGTTGCAGTCGGACGCTACCGACTGCAATATACTTTGATACTGTGTTAAGGATTATGTGTGCAAATAGTAATATATGGGTGTTTTAGGTATAAATGTCAAGAAGAAGGGGTCGGCGTGACATCCAAATTTATGATGCATATCTATGGCGGAAGCCACCTTCTATACCCCTATCAAGTTTGGAGACTCCAGCGCAAAAACTGAGAAAGATATATAGGTGGGTGGTATAAGGGGCCGTGGCATCCAAAATTTTGTGACTCTAGTGCGAAAACTGAGTGATACATAAAGTTTTCAGATTTTAGAAGGTGGGCGGTAAAGATGGGCGTGGCTTCCAAAACTTTGATGCAGATCTGTTGCCGATGTCGCTAACAGTATGCCCATAAAATTCGGTGACTAGCTTAAAAACTGGCGAAGATACATGCATTCCGGGTTTAAATAGGGCGGTAGGGCATGTCCCGTCGTTTGCTGTGGCATCCAAAGTTTTGATGCATGTCTGTATCAGATGTCAGCATCTACCTTTATGCCAACTTTGGCGGATATAGTTTCAAAACTGTAGATGATGCAGCCATTTATGTTTATAATTGGAGAAGGGGTGGGGACGGAAGAGGTGGGCGTGGCATCCAAAGTTTCGATACATTTTTTTGGGGACTGTCACCAGCTATCTTGCCATCATATTTGTCGATTCTAGCTGCTAAAATGTGGGATATACAAGTGTTTTATCGATTTGCACATTGAGGTGTATCGACTTGTTATCGATTTCAAAGGCCCCCTGAGCTCGTGGAGCCCTAAGTTTAACACTTTGTCTGACGAAGGAATGTACCAAGATAATTGCAAAGTTGCAAGGCTCTAGCTTTAAAGGTATTGAAAAAAGTTGCGTTCATACGGACAGACGGACGGACAGGCGGACAAACACCATGACGGACATTGCATAAACCCAATATACTATGATACCTTTGGTATCAAAGTATAAATATTATACATACCTGATACTTTTTTGATAACATTTTTTTTATGTTATTACATCGATTTGTGTGTTAAAAAAATTAAAAATTTCTGGTTTTTCCGTATTTTAAGTCCTTTAACCTGTCATGCCCACTTTAAATTTTAGGTAATTATGCAGTTTGGTTACTTTTCCGAAAAGTGGGGGAATTTTTTTTTTTTTTCATGAAGCTGTTGATTGCATCATAGTAAGTAATATTCCATGGGGGGAGGCTAAAATTTCCCATAAACTCCATGAGTTATGGGGTTTTGAAATTATCATGAATATTCGTGATTTTGAAGAACGCTAGGGGGGGGGGGGGTGAACACACACACACACACACACACACACACACACACACACACACACACACACACACACACACACACACACACACACACATACACACACACACACAAAGTGTTTTCGCGGAGTAAAGGTACGAAAATGGGTGAATATTTACTATCGCGGCACCAGCGATTTTCGGGCTGATTTTTTTTTTACGAGTTTTTTATCACCTGTGAATGATAGAAAAAGGTTTCTCATGCAGGCGCATGACGTTTTTTTTAATAAAAAATAAAAAAAAAATTTGTTTGTTTGTGTGATCTGCTCCGGAACATAGCCAACAGTGCCAATAGCAGTGGCGTGAGCCACTGCTTTTACGGCGTTTGAAAGTTTTTACGGCATTTTAAACTTTCAAACGCCGTAAAGCAGTGGCTCGCGCCACTGCTATTGGCACTATTGGCTATGTTCCGGAGCAGATCACACTATCGGGCAAATTTTAAAACCCCATAACTCATGGAGTTTATGGGAAATTTCAGCCTCCCCCCATGGAATATCATTAGCGGCAACCAATCGAAGGTGCCTAAAAAAAAAAAAAAATTCCCCCACTTTTCGAAAAAAGTAACCAAACTGCATAATTACCAAATTTTAGTCCAAAAATGTTTCGGGGATATTCAAACATTCACTCCAAATTTCAAGTCAATAGCCTTAAAATTACGACTTGTATTTATTTATTTATTTATTTATTTATTGTCAACTAATATCAGTCGACATAAAAATTAAAATTAAATCAAATTAAAAGTAGAGCTTAAGCTACAAAAATGTTTAAGATTAATGAACAAAATTTAAAATTAAATCAGTAAGCAAACTGAAATGAAATGAAAAAGTTTAAAAATTAAAATATTCTGGGGAGTTAACAAAAATTTAATTTAATGATCCAACATTTGTTGCATGGATTGGGAAAAACCCAGAAAAACCCAATCAGATCATAAGATTAGTGATTAGTGACTATGACTAGATAAGTAAAGCAGTATGGATCTTTTTAGTATGGGAATGGAGGCCTCAACGGAAACAAGTGAAAACATCTTATTGTAGTCTGCGCACACTACTCGAAACGGTTCGTGCATTAGATAGTTGGTAGAGCAACGATCAAGGTTAATAGGTACAAAGTTACGAGAAGATCTAATAGGGACAGATAAGTTTATTCGACTTAATAAAGTAGGTGAGTCGATTTCACCATTGAGCAGATTAGTAACAAATAAAACTCCATGCATAGTTCTACGGTTTAAAAGAGAAGGAAGGTTAATTAATAGAAGTCTACTTGAATACGAAGGCAAATCAACTCCGGGAACCCAGTTAAAACTTCTAAGTGCAAATAAAAGAAATTTCTTCTGAACAGATTCGATTCTATCCTGATGAATCTTGTATTGCGGAGACCACACACAAGATCCATATTCAAGGATGGGACGCACTAGGGATGTATAAAGTGTTTTAGTAGTGTAGGGATCGTTAAACTCTTTCGACCACCGCTTGATGAAACCAACGACACTGATGGCTCTATTAACCATGCACGATATATGAGAATCAAACTTTAATTTTGGGTCAAGAATAATACCCAAATCATTCATTTCTAATACGCGATCGAGTGGTGAGCCATCAAGCAGGTACTGAGCAGTATGAGGAGTACTTCTACAGAAAGACATTACTTTACATTTAGAACAATTTAAGTTAAGTTGGTTAAAGTTGCACCAATCAGATAGTGCACTGAGATCAGACTGTAGTAAGTTACTGAGAGAAGGTTCATTATAGGACAAACATAATTTAACGTCATCCGCAAACATGTACACGTGCGAGTTAGATATTACTGCAGGAAGATCATTAATAAAGAGATTAAATAATAAAGGCCCAAGGTGACTACCTTGGGGGACACCTGATGATACATAAATTGGTTTAGAGACAGATGATTTAAAGACAACTTTTTGTGTACGGCCACACAAGTACTCGGAAAGCCAAGAAAGGAGATTAGTTGGGAGCCCAATAATGTTTAATTTATGAAGCAAAAGTTAATGACTAACAGAATCAAATGCCTTACTAAAATCGGTATAAATGACATCAGTTTGCATTTTGCTTTGAAATCCTTTAATAACAAGCGATGTAAATTCTAGAAGGTTGGTGGTAGTAGATCTACGCTTTACGAAACCATGTTGATAAGGCGAAATAATTGCACTACATGAGTGTTGCAATTGGGAGCAAATAAGTTTTTCGAAGACTTTCGGAATGGCAGACAATTTCGAAATCCCTCTATAATTTTTAACATTGGACTTGGAAGAATTTTTATGAAGTGGAATAATAAAAGATTGCTTCCACATATCAGGGAATACTGAAGATTCAACAGACAATTTGAATAATTTTAGTAAAGGTTTGCATAGTGTATCAGCACAATATCTAAGTACACAACCGGGCACTCCATCAGGACCAGGCGAGAAGCCAGGTTTGATCAGGTTTAGGTCACTTAACAGCGAACACTCAGTTAAGACCGGGGCAAATATGCAATTTGATGTTTGAATTTGGAAGGGATAAGTATTACTGGAACTATGAGAACTCAAAGAATAAACTGATTGAAAATATTCAGCAAATAGATCGGCCACAGCCTGATCCGTACTTGCTTTCGTATTATCAAGAAAAACTGAGGATGGCAGGCAGGAGGATTTACGTTTAGAGTTAACAAATTTATAAAACTGTTTAGGATCTCGAGAGAAATTCATTCTACATTTAT
The DNA here is from genome assembly GCA_018152965.1 of Scaptomyza pallida. Lineage (NCBI taxonomy): Eukaryota > Metazoa > Arthropoda > Insecta > Diptera > Drosophilidae > Scaptomyza > Scaptomyza pallida. The sequence continues at coordinate 1,252,176 of JAECXP010000196.1, forward strand.
TAAGATAGTTATTATAGCAGGATGAGTTAACAGAGAGAAAATTAGACTTTGCTATAATATAGGTTGATAAGTCAATAGTATTTCCCGATTTTCGGAATTTTTTATAAGATCTTGTCTTCACATTTTTTAGTTTTGATAATTCCCTTGTAAACCAAGGTGGTTTGTTATCATTTGAGGAGTGACAGAGGGGAACACATCTGTCCAAATGCGAATTCAAGGTCCCATAAAATATGGCAATGGCAGTTTCTAAATCACTACAGGAATAAAGCTGAGACCAATTAGTTGCATTCAAAAGTTGATTTAATTTAGTGAAGTTAGTCTTACGGAAACAACGTGATTTTGCAGAAATATAAGTATTAGAGTTAGAGTTAAGTATTTCGAGGGAAAGTTCTAAAGTTGGATGGTAAGAGTCTTCCGGCTGCACTAAGGGGGTACTCTGTTTACCTTACAACAATCAACATCAGAAACAAATACTAAGTCTAACATTCTACCACTACAATTAAGTATATCGCTTACTTGCGATAGCCCCAACTCCAGGATACCATCTATAAAATCATCAGATGTGGTTGGTAATTGTGTGGAAGATGAGTCACACGCAGACCATCCCACATTTGGCAGATTAAAATCACCAACCACAATTAGATGATCCATGTCTAACAATAAGGACGAAACATGTTGCAAAGCATTTAAATGGGACGAATAAATGTTAGTATCACAATTAGGAGGAATGTAGGAACATGTAATAAAAAGTGAACGACTACCATAAGATATTCTAACACATACAAACTCTGTATCCGGAAGATCATTGGATTGAATTTGTTCAGAAGAAATGCAGGAATCAACAGCGATGAGAACCCCACCACCCTTACGGGTTGTGCGATCACATCGGTATAAGTTATATTTATTTGGAAAAACAGAGTAATCAGAAATATCAGGTTTTAACCAGGTTTCAGTAAGAGCAACTATTTGTGAATCAAAGGATAGGCTATTTTTTGAAAGTTTTGAAAGTTTAGTATTAAGGCCTCTTACATTTTGATAGGATAGACTAATTACTTCAGTTAGTTTTTTGATACAGACGTAGAAGGAAGTGAGTTACTAATCGGGATGGCACTACTAGTATTACTGTTAGTGTTATTGCTATTTCGCCTGTTAACATACTCTTTCACGAGAATGTTCGGCGGCCAAAACTTTTCAGAACTAATTGTCGAGAAAAGTTCAGGCGGCACACTCAACTTGAACGAAGATATGTTACGAGCGTGTTTAAATTTAAACTTTTCAACAACAATCAACGGGGAGTCGATATTACTTTTAATATACGCACTAACATCTTCTGAGGAGGTATCAGATGCTAGCCTAGATACAAAAATATATTTTCTAGTAGGGACAACTACAAGCGGCTTAGGTGCTGCAGCTACGCTACTAGGAACGGTTAATCGAACATTAGAACAAGACGGTTCAACAACAGGAACGTGTAACGGGGTAATATTACCACCGGGCAGTATCGGATTATTTGCCGGTGAGTTAAATACCATTAACGGGGCCGCGATTGGATTTGGGCTATTCATGCTGGCAGCCAGAAGTGGCTTAGGCAGGACAAGAGGGGCAATAGGAGGGCAAGAGCCCGAAGTCTTTTTGCGCTTTGGAGAGTCGTCAAGCATCTTCCCATTTTTAAATTTTAATTCGAGGTCTTTAAAGTTGGAATGAAGATTGTCAAAAGCAAGATGCACAGCTTTAAAACAATTAAAGGTCTGCCTCATGTATTTTGACATCTCCTTCTCAACCACATTGCAGGCATCACAAAACCATTTAAGGCCAGAGTCAGTTCCTAAACAGTCTTTGATTTTGGCAGTGAAACCTGCACATTTTAAGTGGATCGTGTTATCGCACATCCTACATACGACGAAATCAGCGCTGGTTGCTGTAACAATTTTACAGTTCTTACTGCAGCAGACAAACATTTTATTAAAAGTTAATAAAATAAAATATGGGCAAATTAATGTGCTTGATCAAAGCAAAGTAGGTGAAAGAATGTAAGCGTAGCAACGAGCGCAATATAACGGACAATAGTGGGAGAGCGCTTGAGTATAATAGCGCTTGAGTGAAAAGGCGTGAGCGCTAGGCAGATAAACCGCAAGAACTATGAAATAGAGCGAGAGAGAACTGAAGCTGGAGAGCAAGAGTGCGTTAATAGGTAATTTTTGTTAGTAAACGAAAACAAACGAAAGCAAGCGAGAGCAAATATACGTATGTATGTATGTATGTATTGAATTAAGTTCCCCTAGATTAGCAAAATCGTACACTGTAAGTCGGTTGATTTCGACTGCAGCGTTTTATACCCTTAACCCATAAAATGGGTAAATAAGGGTATAATGGTTTTGTGCAAATGTATGTAACAGACAGAAGGAACTCTATAAAGTATATATATTCTTGATCAGCATCAACAGCCAAGTCGATCTAGCTATGTCTGTCTGTCCGTCGGTCAGTCTGTATCAACGCGCAAATCTCACAGACTGTAAGAGCGAAACACTTTAAACTTGAAACTTTAACTCTCCTATACCATAAGCAGATCAAGTTTGATTCAAATTATCGATAACACTTCTGGTGTCCGATATACACATGTGATCGATAACGAAGAAATCTTGAGTTTTAAAATTGTGAAACGAGGTCTTAAGCTATGAACAAAATAATGAACATTTAAAAAAATGTGATCAAAATCGGTTTAGAAACATCGGAGATATAGCAGTTTAAAGATTGGTCATATTGGTCACTGGGTAAATATACACAAATGAGTGTGCGCGTTACATAACGGGTTAAGGGTATGTCCTAGTCGGGATTTCTCGACTAGAGTCTTTTTACTTGTTAATTTAGTTTTTACTTTGTACCTACAGAAAACGCAGATACTGACACCTTGTTTAAAAATAAAATTAAAGTTTAAATTTACAATATAATGCAATGCATAACAGAATACCTTAAATAGTCTCTCTAAGTGATTGTAAAAATTTGATTTTATTCATTCCGTAATTCCAGAAAACACAAATGAATCTCACTTAACTTTAAATTGTCTTATCAGTTATTAATTGAATGCATTTTATTATGTTTGCAGTAAATAAACCATGGGCTCCGTTTTCAAAACATTTAGCGAGCAGCCCAAACGAAGTATACAACAAATTCAAAACCAATGCTCTGGTAGTCCAATAAAAACAATAGCAACTGAAAAGGAATTCAAGGAATTCGAAATCGATAACTTCCATCAACAATGTCATAGCACCCAAACAGCAAGCATCACTTGTCACAAAGTAGCGTCTCAAGCAAGTTTTTCAGAGCGCAGGCAACAAGAAAAGTTTTGCCAAAAAGTTTACATCGACGCCTTGGCGACTCAAGCAGGTATCGAACCAAAAACAATCGTAATTTCCTCATTGACGAAGCCAAACTCATTACAATCATGTCGCTCTAACTGTCGGAGTCTTAAAATAATCAAAAATGAGAATAAACGAATTGGCCAGAAGTTATGTCAGCTTCGAGATGACAGATTTAGGACTAGAAACAACTACTTGGCAAAAACCTATCTGTGCCTGCATGGACTGCTGTTGGAGGCACAAGATACCCTAACGCAACTTAATAAGCTACACGAAGATGACATAAATGTGAAAGAGAATAAGAATAGGTATCCACTGGCCGATTTATCGTGGTATCGATTCAGTTTGGCCGGCTCTGTTGTGCCTGCCACAATGTCAGCAGCAGTTGTTTCAAATCTTAGCGGAACCTTAGTTTCTGCATGTTACTTTTTAGCTCAACATTGTAAGGCGTACAGTCATTCTTTTAGATTATATGCGGCCTCCAGTTTAATTCTGTTACTGTGCTATTTGACAACTTTATCCACTGCTGCTGGGGCACAATTAGAGGCTGCTGCACTTGAGAAACATCCTATGTAAGTACATTATCCAAAAGGCTCTACTGCAATTGTAAAAATTTAGCTTAAAATCATGATTTCAATGATTTTAGAACAGACTATTTTTATTTTACCAAAGGTATCAGTAGTATATTATTTTTTTGCAATGTCCGTCATGGTGTCTTTCTGTCCGAACGCAACTTTTTTCGACACTTTGTCTTGGTCAGACGAAAATATCTATATCTTCCACACATTTTAAGCTATTGCCACCCAATTTGGTAGGAAAAAAAAAACTACGTGCCACCTTTATAAAACGGAAATACCAGTTGTAAGCTAGAGTCAACAGTGTTGGGCTAACACTGTTAGCAGGGAAATCGCTATTCGCCTACATTAAATGGAAAAATTCGAAATATTAGGAAGCTGTTTTTTAACTGAGTACATTTTGTTCTTATGTGAATTATAGTTTGTAAAATAATTTGTGGTCTGCGTGACTATGCTCACTTTTGCCTTTCATGCAATCTAATTCATACAAGTATTGGTAATTAGTAATGAATTATTATGCTTTTATGTCTAAAGTTTTTATTTGGACGTATACGTACTAACGAACAGTACCTTCAAGTGGCCCAACGATACCAAGCACCGGCTTGTTAACGCACGGACCCAAGCAAAAATGCAACCACCTCCCGCCCGACCGGCCGAGGGGCACAGCGGCGGTTACGTAGATCGCGAACAAGTAGACAAATGACATAAGACTAGCTTTTTAAGAGATCCAATAGAAGTGGCACCATTCATTAGGTAAAATAAATCGTTATAGTTTGAACATAAAATACGGAAAGGATTATGAATAGTATAGTTAGAGTGAGAAGCTTGAAGGGCAATGGGTTGAAAATTCCTTGTCCGTCTGATCGGAACAGCAAAACGAATTAATTCAGTGGAATCAATTTCACCATTTATTAGTTTATGTAAAAATATTACACATTACGATCAGGAAGCGAAGGAAGACTTATTAGTAAAAGTCTACAGTGGTAGGAGGGTAAGTTAATGTTAGTATCCCAATTAAGTCCCCTAAGGGCAAAGAGCAGAAATTGTTTTTGTACTGATTCTATTCTATCCTGGTGAATCCTGTACTTGGGATACTAGATACAAGATGCTTATTCAAGAATAGGACGTACCAAAGACGTATAAAGAGATTTGGTTATGTAGGGATCGTCAAATTCTTTTGACCAGCGCTTAATGAACCCTAAGGTACTATAGGCTCGACTTGCAACTGAAAGAAATGCTTGTGAAATTTAAATTTTGTGTCAAAAAGGATACCTAAATCATCAACCCATTTGATGCGATCGAGTGGACTACCGTCAAGAAAATATATATTTGATAAAGGCTGGTGTCTATAAAAGGACATTACTTTACATTTATTTCAATTAAGATTTAACAAGTTAACACGACACCAAATTTAAAAGTTATCTATGTCTTTTTGTAACTTTTGATCAGGCAACAGAGAAGTACCTAACATGCATAATTTTACATCGTCAGCATACATCAAAAATCGAGAATGGTCAATTACTGATGGAAGATCATTGATGATATATCATTAAGTAATATATATACTATACTATACTCGTTTTTAAACATTTCGTTATGGAATTTAAAGATGAAGGAAATTTTTATACTTTGATATCTAAGGTATCATAGTATATTGGGTTTGTGTAATGTCCGTCATGGTGTCTGTCCGTCCGTCTGTCTGTATGAACGCAACTTTTTTTGACACCCTTAAAGCTAGAGCCTTGCAACTTTGCAATTATCTTGGTACATGCCTTCGTCAGACAAAGTGTTAAATTTAAGGCTCTACGACCTCAGGGGGCCTGGGAAATCGATAACAAGTCGATACACCTCGATGTGCAAATCGATAAAACACTTATATATCCCACATTTGAGCAGCTAGAGTCACCAAATTTGGGGGCAAGATAGCCGATAACATTCCTCAAACAATTGCATCAAAAGTCTGGATGCCACGCCTACCTGCTCCGCCCCAAGCCCCCCTCAAATTATAAACAAAAATGGCTGTATATTCTACAGTTTTAAAGCCACCACTTTAGCCACCAAACTGGGTAGGAAGGTAGATGCTGACATCTGACACAGATAAACATCAAAATTTTGGATGCCACGCCTCCATACAAAGGGCCACGCTCACCGCCCTAAAAAAAAACTGAAATGCATGTATCTTCGCCAGTTTTTGCGCAAGAGTCACCAAATTTGGTGGGAACATTGTTAGTGACATCCCATCCTTAACAGATTTGCATCAAAATTTGGATGCCACGCCCACTTATACCGCCCACCTATATATCTTTCTCAGTTTTTGCGGTAGAGTCTCCATACTTGGTAGGTAGATACAGGGTGCCATCCGCCACAGATATGCATCACAAATTTGAATGTCACGCCTACCCCCCTTCTGCCTGATATTTATACCCAAAATCCCCATATATTACTATTTGCACACAGAATCTTTAACACAGCTATGTAAACTGATATCAAAGTATATCGCAGTCGGTTGCGTCCGACTGAAACGTTTTTACTTGTTTTTTATATATATTTGAAAAGGAATTATTTTTTCATTAAATAATAGTAATCTATATATATAAAAAAGTCTGTCCTAATTGTTGAGAGACCCACAGCCTAAACGATAAGAGCTAGAAAGCTGAAATTTTCACAAAATCTTCCATTCAATTAAAAGTGAGCACTAAGAAGGGATTTTGAATTTTTACCATTCCTTTGAGTACCTCCCATACAAATATGTCCTGAAAATTTGTCACTTTACCTCATTCCACTACTCTGGCCCCTTATTGTCGCACAAGTTGTGAGTTTGACCGCGATCGAGTTTACAAAAACAAAACACATGACCCATTCCACTACTGCCGTCTGAACAAGCGATCGCGACCGAGTTTACAAAAACAAAACACATGACCCATTCCACTTCTGCCGTCTGTACAAGCGATCGCGAGCGAGTTTACAAAAACAAAACACATGCGCTGTGTGTGTGTCTCCGTTTTTATACCCTTAACCAATAAAATGGGTAAATAAGGGTATAATGGTTTTGGGCAAATGTATGTAACAGACAGAAGGAAGCATCTGTACTTACAATGTTTCTACCGAATTTGGTGACCCTAGCCCAAAAACTGAAAAGATATAGAGTTTTCAGATTTTAGAAGGTGGTCGGTATCAGTGGGGGCGTGGCATCCACAGTTTTGATGCATATCTTTGTAAGACTTCAGCATCTAACTTCCTACCAAAATTTGTGGTTATAGCTTAAAAACTGTAGAAGATACAGGCATTTTTGTATATAATTGGAGGGGGGCTGGGGGCGGAAGAGATGGGCGTGGCATCCAAACTTTCGAGGCAGTTTTTGAGGAATGTCAAATGCACAATCCACATAATGAACACAGTTCATTTGCACAATAATCGTTATTGTTTTGATGGTGATCAATTAAACTGTTCAGAAACGAATAACCTGAACCTCAATTTCATAATGTCACATGAAATTAACTGAACAGATTACAATTTAAAGCTGTCAAACAATGTAATGTTAAGGGGGTCTTACGCTTCGCTGCGCCGATAGTTCATACAAAATTTTAGCAATAGATATAAAATAAATAAGTTAAAAAGGTTTAACAACTTATAAAAAGTATTCCATATATTCTCTTTTCTACGATACCACGAAGTAGAGAATCAAGCGCGTAATTTTTTATACCCTTAACCCAAAAAATGGGTAAATAAGTGTATAATGGTTTTGTGCAAATGTATGTAACAGACAGAAGGAAGCATCTCCGACCCTATAAAGTATGTATATTCTTGATCAGCATCAACAGCCGAGTCGATTTAGCCATGTCTGTCTGTCTGTCCGTCTGTCCGTCTGTCTGTCCGTCTGTCTGTCCGTCTGTCTGTCTGTATGAACGCGCGGATCTCAGAGACTATAAGAGCTAGAGACTTCTCTATACCATGAGAAGATCAAGTTTGTTTTAAATTATCGATAACACTTCTGGTTTCCGATATACACATGTGATCGATAACAAAAAAAGCTTAAATTTTAAAATTGTGAAAATGAGATTTAAAAAATATGGATAAAATAATGAACATTTAAAAAAATTTGATCAAAATCGGTTGGGAAACATTTGAGATATCGCAGTTTGAAGTTTGATCATATTGGTCTCGGTAAATACAAACAAATGACTGTACGGATTACATAAGTGGTTAAGGGTATGTCCTAGTCGGGATTTCTCGACTAGAGCCTTCTTACTTGTTTTTTTTTTTTTTTTTGGTTTCCCCAGTAGGCCTTATCCACTTATTTAATTTATCTTTAAATTATTAACATTGTTTAAGAGTTTCTTTATAAACGAAATTTGTTGTTTTTCCGTCAGGTGCTAATTCAACTTAACTTTTTGCTGAACTGACTCTTGAGCAGGCTACATAAAGTTGGCCATGAGATGAACAACCGCGTCTTAAGTCTAGTCCGGCTAATTTAAGAGTTTGTCCCTGTGATTTATTTATTGTAAGAGCAAAGTAAACTTTTAACGGAAATTGCAATCTCTTAAATGAAAATGGCAATGCAGAATCAGAATCAGAAGGTGTTAATGGAATTATCGGTATTAAAACTATAAATAAATAAATACTATTGCTTTGACATCACTTTTATGAAGACCTATAATTTGCAATCTTTTACCATTGCACATATTTTGCGGCTTCAAGTTGCGAAGCAACATTACAGGTGAACCAATCTTTAAAGTTAACTTGTATTGATGCAGGCCAGACGGATTTCATTATTAAGAAATTCGACTGGTAATGAACTGCATGTTCGACTTCAATCACAGAATCAATTGAATTGTATGTCATTTCTTTACTTTGAAATGATTTTAATAAAAACTCGTTTATTTCTAATGCATTGTCATTACTTGCGGTCAAAATAGCACGTTCTGATAACCATTCAAGTGTTTTTTCAGAGATATTTCTAATATCTGGAAATATTATTAAAGTTACCTCTTTAGTTCTTTTCACAAAATGACATAAAGTTGATGGTAAAACTATTTTGCCATCATGGGTTGAAAATAATCCATTTCCTATTTTACGAAGCATTTCTGCAAATTCACCAGCTACGTTATCACCTTTTAAGTGCACTCGCATATTTTTCGTTAATGCCATTTTGTGTATTTTGGGCCACAAATAAAATCTGCTCTTGTTCCTCTGGGGATCACTGGAAGAGTTTGTCAAAAATCACCAGCTAAAATAACAGAAATGCCACCCTTTAGGTATTCTTTGTCTTTCAAAGATCGATCCACAGCTTCAAAAGCACCTTTATGGGCCATAGTACACTCATCCCAAACAATTAACTTGCATTCTTTGAGCACAGCAGCAAAATTACTTGTTTCTCTGTAATATTCAATATTTTGTAAAAATTTCACCGGATCTGATTGGTTGTGGTCAAGTTTTGGCCACCAATAGACGGTACTATATCTTCAATGTAAATAAGACATTTATTAAAAACATCATTTTCTTCATTCTGATCAATACCTCTGTCATGTATAAAATTAAAGGCTCTTAAAATATCTTCTGAGAAACTTTCTTTATGAGTATTCCAAAGTATTAGGGCATCCGATATTTGACAAAATACTAACATTATTGCAAAAAGTTCTCTCAGCTTTGTTGGACTTAGACATATGACAGCTTCGGCTTTTGTTAAATCTCAGTCCCTATCATCTTCTAGTAATCCTAGAGCTTTACACGCCATATGCTCTACCATCAACGGTTTTTATACTTTGATACCAAAGGTATCATATCATGGTGTCTGTCCCTCGGTATGAACGCAACAGTGCCTTAGCAGTGGCGTGAGCCACTGCTTTTACGGCGTTTGAAAGTTTTTACGGCATTTTAAACTCGCCGTCGGCGATCTTAAGTCGTTTTGTGTGTGTGTGTGTCGAGTGCCATGGCACTACTTACTCATCACCTCTACTGTAATATCTACTGTAATGTAATAAAGTAATATTTTTCTTTATGGCGAATTTTTAATTTTTTTTATGGGGTTTTATGGCGTCCCCCACCATAATATCCCATGGGCTACCATATATTAGTGATAAAAACATTTAAAAAAAATTTGGAGCACTTTTGGGCTGCAGCCCCACTTCTGCAGATTAACCTCATATTCTTATGTATTATTGTGTTGCGTAGTCGTTGATATTCATCAGGATGTCTACATACGAAAATTTAATACAAACAATACTTGCGCAACAGCGAAGATTTACATCAGCTATATTAGAGCAGCAGCGAAAATGGATGCATGCAATAATGGAAAAAATGCTTCAACAGCAGCTAGTTCACCGTTACTTCAAAGTGAATTATTTATGTGCCCACCGTGACAAAGAAAATCAAAATTGGGAATCATACCTTGAACAATTATCGCAGCATTTTAACTCATACTCGGTTAGTGCAGATCTATTCGGTAGCAATAACTTAAACGTATATACATGCAGAGTACTCACAGACAAACTAACGGCACACTTCACTGGAAAACGGCATGTTGTCGCGGCTCGCTACGAAATTTTCACGACAGAAATGAAACATACACAAACACACAGAGAGTGGGTAGCCGATTTACGCGGGATCGCTCGTGAGTGCCAGTTTGTGTGTAACGCCAACGGTTGTTTGTCAAACTATGTAGATAAAATGATATGAGATCATTTCATAGTACATACGGCTCTTCAAAAGTCACAGGCAACCCTTAAAGATGTGCTAACAACTGCAAAAACCTAAGAGACAACAACAAAAACCGTTGCAGCTTTTTAAGAGAGCGTACCGAGACAGGATCCAATTAATGCGATTCACTCGGAAAAGTCTGCAATTTACACGCTGAAGTTTTTTGGTGAATTTTCTCTCTGAATCTTTTGTTTGTAGGCAAGGGGAGTGAAGGGGTAAAATTTCAATTTTGTTAAGTGGTGAATTTTTCTTCTCATTTTGCTTTGCCTTCTTCCGATAGTATGTAAACATTGAGTTGCACAGTGTTTCATGTGAATAATCAAGCTATCGATATTCACATATCGCACTATAAAAAGTTGGCGTTAACGTGAGTTAGCATATTTAAAGTGAAAAAATGCTTTGGTCGAACGAGTTAATTGGGCTGCTCTTAACACAATATCAGCACCACGGCCATTTATATAATTATGTATACTTATTTTGATGATAGATTAAAAACCAGAGTTGCATTTATAAAGGAAAAATTAAGCTCTTAGTGCCCATTTACACGCTGAAGTTTTTTCATAAATTTTTTATTTATTCCGTTTTGAAACTTAATCGAAATTCAGGTAGCATTTACACCCCAAAGCTTTTCAGTGAAATTTTTCCTTTGTAAATGCAAATCTCAACTTGATTATTCACATGAAACACTGTGCAACTCTGTGTTTACATACTATCGGAAGAAGGCTAAGCAAAATGAGAAGAAAAATTAACGACTTAACGAGTAGTGAATTTTTGCTTGAAATTTTACCCCTTTACTCCCCTTGCCTACAAACAAAAGATTCAGAGAGAAAATTCACCAAAAAACTTCAGCGTGTAAGTGGGCACTAATTCTTGCTCTGGCTGTGGTGATGCTCATAAAAGAGGAAAATGCAAATTTCGCGAAGCAGTTTGTCACAAGTGTGGGAAAAAGGGCGTATATCGGTCGTATGCATGTCGAAACATATTAAGGCCCAATTTCTCAATGTCCGGTTGAATTTTCGATTAGCTAAACGCAAATTTAATTTAATGGTAGAGTTAAACGATTTGGTTTTCTCAAAGCCAAATTCACCCTTCATCGATAAGTAACTATCGCCTTAACAGCGTTGCCACATATATACACATTGTGCCAAATATAGCGAGCGGTTCAGCTGACTTTTTCTGTCTTCCGGCAACATTGAATGGTTTCTGGTTTCTGTTTAAAATCCCACATATGATTAATTCGAGCGCAAAAGAACTTAACTGTTTACCTATAACTATAAGCCAATTGATCTACAATCCTTGCAAGAATGATTTTGCACGTAGATTTTGTAAGCCTGAACTGCTGTAAAAATTTGGCATCGTCCAGTTCAGTGAAATAGTTCACTCTATCCTTATAAATTCTCGTGTTATTTATGCGTGGCTCTGTTTCATTAAATTGCGTCTCCGTTGCATGGACAAAAAACACCATTTTATGTGATACAAAAATGTTTAAGATTAATGAACAAAATTTAAATTTAAATCAGTAATCAAACTGAAATGAAATGAAAAAGTTTAAAAAATTAAAATATTCTGGGGAATTCAACAAAAATTTAATGATCCAACATTTGTTGCAAGGATTGGGAAAAACCCAGAAAAACCCAATCAGATCATATGATAAGTGATTAGTGACTATGACTAGACTATAAATTTACATTTAGAACAATTTAAATTAAGTTGGTTTAAGCTGCACCAATCAGATAGCGATCTGACATACACCAATACCATTACTAGGGGAGTTTCACACCGACGCAAAGTATGGTGAAAAAGAAAACAAATAACAATAATCGTGGCAAATATCGAAACATCAACCAATCTCTCTAGTATCTATTTATTTAACATATTTGGATTCAATATGCAAGTATCAAAAATGTATGAGGTGCACAATGAAAAAGTAATTGACGTATGCAGGAAGTACAACGAAGTGTTTGAACCAGACATGGGTGTCATAAAAGACTTAAACACCAAAGTTTTTTAAAAGCCGCCAAATTTCGTTCCTACAGATGGCAACACCAAAGTTTTTTTAAAGCCGCCAAATTCCGTTCGTATAGATGGACAAGTTTAAAGCAGAAGTAGACAGACTCACTTTAGCAGGAATTTGGAAATCGATAAGTTTCAGCAATTGGGCATCCCAAATCGTGCTCGCACCTAAGCGAGGAGGCGATATTTGTATTTGTGGCGATTTTAGCAGGCAATTAACGCACAAATCGACGTCAAACAGTATCCGTTACTGACAAAAGAAGCGCAGTTCCACATCATACGTCATGGTAAGCAGTTCGGCAAAATATATCCTAAGGATGCATACCTTGAGATGGAATTGGACAAAGCTGCAAAGCAAATCATGGTTGTAAACACCCCATTGAGCCTATTTCAATATCAGCACCTACCATACGGGATTGCCAGCGAACCAGCAATTTTCCAGAGATTCGTTGAGCAACTTCTAAAAGTGATAGGAGGTTGTGGTAACTATTTAGATCCAAACTATTCGCAGATGGCGGCTCCTTTAAATCAACTTCGAAGAAAAGATGTAGACTACCATTTTGGTCCACAACAGCAACAAGCGTTTACAGCTCTTAAGTCTCACATCATTAACGCAACACATCTAGCTCATTTTGATGAAAAATTACCGCTAGTCCTTGCCGCAGATGCCTCATCCTTTGGCATCGGGGTAGTCCTTTCGCATCTTCAACCGAACTCCATGAGAAACCACTCCATTGTGAACGGGTTACTGTGTGGTGCGCGTTGTCGAGAGTTGCCACCGACCATTCGAAAAGTAGGCCTCTACGGCGAACGCGCGCTGTTCCTTCGTCCAACGCATTTTGGCAACTGGCTTGTGGGGGAATTTTAGGAACCACTCTCTCAAATGAGAACTCCCCCACCCTTTTTTGACCACCCCTCGCACGTTGGCGCCCAATTCAAAAAAGGAAGTTTCTCTGCCGCATGTATGTGTAGACGCCTACTCGCAGTTTCCATTTGTTGTTCAAATGTCGTCAACAACCACAGATCGCACGATCGCTGTATTAAAATCAATTTTCGCTATAGAGGGATACCCTAAGACTATAGTTAGCGACAACGGTCCACAGCTTACGGCTGACGCTTTCAAAAAATTTTGCAAACAACACTGTATAAAGCATATCTAAAACAAGTTAACGTTCCACCCAGTATCCAATGGATTAGGAGAACGTTTTGTACAGACGTTTAAATCCTCAGTCAAAAAGAACCTGCAAGACGGTATACCAGTACGAGTAGCAGTAACTAAATATCTTACTTCTTACAGGTTTACTCCTAATGCACAAGGGAAAACTCTTGCCGAGTTAATTCACGGTCGACCAGTCCGTACCGTTCTAAGTCAACTTTTTGAGCAACATATTAAAGTTAAGCAGCCAGTAACAAAGTACGAAATTGGATTGAAGGCATTATCGACCGTCCAATTGGAAAAATGATTTACGTTGTAAAAACAAATAACGGTTTTTTCAACCGCCATTTCAACCTGTTGAAACCGAAGTTGCCAGTAAACAACAACACCAAGAGATCTTCAGAGATTTGGTGGGTTCCTGAACTCCCACAGTCAGCTTCCAGTCAAGCACCACAACGACAAGATCAACCGTTAATTACGCCAGCTGATCAGCATCCTGATCCTGCCCCTGGTCCTCCTAAGAACATAGCAGCGCCCAACCAACAACCGATGCAGATACAACAAACACGACGTTATTCGGGCATACCAATACGTCAAAGCACCCGAGTTCGTCAAGAAGTCGATCGTTATAAGCATTAGGACTTCAGGAAACCAAAACAATCGCTTCGTTCATAAGTTGAAGGAGGAGATGTGTTATGTATAGTCATAATATAATTAACGGCCTTCTACTTTTATACTCTTCACAAAATATGTATACATTGTACAACACACATCTCGATACTATCTGGCAACCTAGCCCTTCTCTCAATTACATTATGTCTGTCATGAATAAAGCTGTTGGTAACTAGCACTCGACGTGATCGTTTCTGTCTGCTCGCATCAAACTTAACAGAACTTCACAATACAGAAGTGAGAAGTCAAAAAAGGCTAGCAAAGTGGTTTTGAGTGGAGTGCTTAATCTGTCAGTTAATTGTTGCGGATTATTGTGGTTAAAATATATGTTGACTATTTTCTAAATGAATAGCTAAGTGTGTAATAGCCGGAACACTTTCATGTATGGGAAATGCAAGGATTGTCCATACCGCTTCTGAGCTACTTATATAACGGCCGATTTCGTAGTACACACATATATACCAACCTTATCAGTAAGGTCTCTAACAGTCAGTCGACGATTTTTGAGCACTAATTCTTTAATTTGATTGACGTGGTGCTCATCAGTTGATGTTGATGGCCGTCCTGGACGTGGTTCGTCGTCAACGCGTTCTCGACCCTCTTTAAACAATTTGTACCAATCGAAAACACTTGCTCGCGACATACAATTATCACCGAAGGCCTTTTGCAACATTCTGAACGTTTCGGCACCCGAAATTTGATTCCGCACACAAAATTTAATAGAACTTCTTTGTTGAATAATTTCACTCATTGTAAAAATCGCCGAATGCACTTGTTGCACTTCAGAAAGACAAGCATATATTAAATACTAATGATTATTTTGATGTGATATTTTGCATAAATGTTACTAACAGTTATACAAAACAATGTAAAATGTACGTACAAATATGTGTATGAATGTATGTATGTACTTATGTGCATTTGTCAGCTCGAAAATTATATCAAAATCGCATTTTTTGTTAATATATATGTATGTACAATATAAACAATATAAAATGTACGTACATACATGTGTATGTATGTACATATGTGCATTTGCAACACCACCCAAAGTTACAAATGTCAGCTCGAAAATATATCAAAACAACAAAGGCAATAGGTATTTGTGTTTGTGTGTGTTACGTTTTTTTTGAGTTTGATGATTAGCAAAACCACCCCCGTAACATATATTGGTGTGCAAACTATTCTAGACGCACAAAGTTATGTTTTAATTGATTTGTTTTAAATCAATGACACAAACAACAAGTAAGAAGGCTCTATTCGAGAAATCCCGACTAGAACATACCCTTAGCCCCATACGTAACGCGTACAGTCATTTGAGTGACCAATATGACCAAAATGACCCAATGACCAAACTGCGATATCTTCGGTGTTTCTTAACCGATTGTTGTGCTCGCAACGAAAGCCAGCGACACAATGCCTCGTAATATTCTAGCCCCACGCTAAGCCTGCAAATTGAACGGCGCATTGCGCACGACTGGCCTCTCTCAACACCCGAGAGAGAGAGGTGGCGCCAGAGATTACAAAAAAAAAAATGGTTACGCGATTTTGAGCACTTAGGCGAGTCTATTATATGCTGGTCGGTGTTATAACTTAAAACTAGCACTTAAATATAGCATTGGCTGCAGTGGCCTTAATCTACTTAAGTGTTGGTAGAATTTTTTATTAAGTTGAAAAGTACAAAAGTAGTGTATAATATGATAGTATCAACAAGTTGGGATAAGTAAAGTTTTCTGAAAAAATATATCATATGTTCACCCAGAAAATAAACTCGTTCTAATTATACCAAATCAATACCAAACTATTACCATTCGGTCATGATAGTACGCCAAGAACGCTTTTTCTTAAATCATGAACGCCGGTCATGTTTATTGAACGAATTTTATAAGAACGCTTTTTTGTGTTTGGTCATAATTCGTTCCTAAATTAAGAACATTTCGTTCCTATTATATTATATATATTATAAGTAACGCAGTTTTTACTTACCTTATCTTCTCCAACGAGGGTTTGAACCGGGGACTTTCGGTTTGAGCGGCGTCTTAGACAGCACGACCATCAGGCGTCATTGAATGGCTTGTATAATTGTTAAATACGCCTTTTTGCGGACCACTGCTCTAATGAGAGACATTCCGTTACTTCGCAGATACGAGAGAGCGATCCCGTTACTTTGCATACACATTTTATGTTTGCGAGAAAGCGAGTATCGATTCACGGATTCATAAATAAGAACATCGTTCTTAATTTGGTACAAATCTACCAAATCCGTTCTATTTGTACCAAATCAAGAACGATTTATTGCCAGCGTTCTTAATTCATTACCAGCGTTCAAGAACGAAAATTTATGAACGGTGGCGGTAAAAATCATAACCTAATGGTTATGATTTTAGAACTAGCTTTTTTTCTGAGTGTAATATTTACAGATTTAGTTTATTCATTTATGGTTAAATATTGTGTTGTATCAGATTTTATAAAGATGCCTGCATGTTTAAGAAATGAAAAATAAGCTTTGTATTAGACTCGCTAGGATTTTGTAGGTTAGTAATTGGAGTTTTGTCTAAAAATCTGTTAGATCTGTGTTGTACATGTGCGGAGCAGGAGGTTTGGATGTGCTTGATGTTAGATCAGAGGTGGGCACAAGTCCGAAATTCGTATACACGCGTGCATAGGCCCTCTGCCGCGGTAAGCAGCAGAAAATAACACATAGACTATAAGCACTCAAAGCTATAAATAGAACACGAACGATCGGTACCACTCGGCAAATGGCAAAGCAATGCAAGCAAACCGGTTTCTACGGCAAATCCAAACAAATCCGAACGCAATGCTGAGGTTCGTGTTTTCGCTGCTTCAAGCGGAAATTGTTTTAGTATGCGTGTAAAAACTTTGATAGTATGTGTGCGTGCCCACCTCTGTGTTAGATGATAAAGGCTCATTACATAGTTGGCAATTGCTAGTGTCATTGCGGTTAAGGTAGTGTTCATGAATTCATTTAGAGTGCCCGATAAGCAGTCGGGTTATTTAACTTTGATACCAAAGGTAACATAGTATATTGGGTTTGTGCAATGTCCGTCATGGTGTCTGTCCGTCAGACCGTCCGAATGTAAGAACGCAATTTTTTCGACACCCTTAAAGCTAGAGCCTTGCAACTTTGGAAATATCTTGGTACATGTCTTCGTCAAACAAAGTGTTAAATGTAGGGCTCTACGACCTCAGGGGGCCTGGGAAATCGATAAGAAGTCGATACACCTCGATGTGCAAATCAATAAAACACAAGTATTTCCCACATGTTATCAGCTAGAGTCACCAAATTTGATGGCAAGATAGCTGGTGACATTCCCCAAAAAACTGCATCAAAAGTTTGGATGCCACGCCCATCTGTTCCGTCCCCGACCCCCCCTCCAATTATAAACAAAAATGGCTGTATCTTCCGCAGTTTTGAAGCTATAGCCACCAAAATTAGTAAGAAAATAGATGCTGACATATGACACAAATATGCATCAAAACTTTGGATGCCACGCCCCCAAAAACGGGCCATGCCATACCGCCCTAAAAAACACCGAAATGCATGTATATTCGCCAGTTTTTTAGCTAGAGTCATCAAATTTGGTAAGAGCATTGTTAGTGACATCCGTAACAGATCTGCATCAAAGTTGTGGAATCCACGCCCACCTTTACCGCCCACCTTCTAAAATCTGAAAACTCTATATGGGTGATTCTCCGCAGACTGTAATGTTCATGTCCTTTGAAAATTCTGATTGTTTGTCAGAAAATTTTAAACAAGTTTCGGAATAATTCATTTAAACTGATGTTTTACTATTAATTTATTTTGATTTTAAGATTAAATAATTATTACACCCAGAAAAAAAACTCGTTCTAATTGTACCAAATCATTACCAAACTATTACCATTCGGTCATGATAGTACGCTAAGAACGTTTTTTCTTAAATTATGAACGCCGGTCATGTTTAATGAACGAATTTGAATGAATTTTTTAAGAACGCTTTTTTGTGTTTGGTCATAATTTGGTCCTAAATTAAGAAAATTTCGTTCTTAATTTATGAACAATTTTTCTTATTTTAAGAACATTTCGTTATTTATTTGTTAAAAATAAAAAAATTTTTTTATTATCAAGATTAACAACATTTTATTTCATTTTACGTCTAACTATAATATTTCATACAATTGTGTATAACAAACAGTCCCCCTAATGTATTATAATTGTGTTAATGTTAATGTTAGCAGTTAATGTTAATGTGAATATGCTTATTATAAATAATGCAGTTTTTACTTACCTTTTTTTCCCAACGAGGATTTGAACCGGGGACTTTCGGTTTGAGCGGCGTCTTAGACAGCACGACCATCAGGCGTCATTGAATGACTCGTATAATTGTTAAATACGGCTTTCTGCCGACCACTGCTCTTATGAGAGACATTCCGTTACTTCGCAGATACGAGAGAGCGATCCCGTTATTTTGCATACACATTTCATGTTTGCGAGAGAGCGAGTATCGATTCACGGGTACATAAATAAGAACATCGTTCTTAATTTGGTACAAATCTACCAAATCCGTTCTATTTGTACCAAATCAAGAACATTTCATTGCTAGCGTTCTTAATTCATTACCATTGTTCTTAATTCAAGAACGAAAATTTATGAACGGTGGCGGTAAAAATCATAACCTAATGGTTATGATTTTAGAACTGGCTTTTTTTCTGAGTGTAGGTGAAAGTACAGCGGCTTTAATGTACCAAATGTCACAACCGTGGCATGTCCCCAGCCTGGGTACAGTGAACGTCACATAAAACTACGACATAGATAATGCACGAGACCGAAAACGAAATTCATTAATTTAAAGAAGATGACTTTTGATATAATATTCCACATTGTTCCACAATTTTAGTTCGTTCTAAGAACTTGCTGTGTCGAAATCAATTTTGTCCTTAAATTATAGCGCGAATTTTGTGCACGATAATTTTACGTTGCTACCACTGAATCGCATAATATTTTCCACTGCGGATTCGTCGATTTCTTTTGTAATACATCACTTTAATGTTTGTACGTGCGGATCGCTGAATAAAAACAATTATTTTTGTTTTGATCAAGAGTTTATGAGTGGAAACAGGGTGTCCAAAAAACTGAGGTCACAACCGTGGCACTCGATACTTCCAGGTAATTTGTTTTATTTTATGTTGGGATTTTTTTTTATAAGTTTTGTAAACATAACCTCAAATTATTTCGGAAATTTTTTTAACTTCAAAGATTGCTGCACAATAAGCGATAAATCGCGAAAATGTCACAACCGTGGCACGCTGAATATGTCACAACCGTGGCATTTTTATGACTAATAACACAGTCTTAAAATTCAGAAAAATTTTCGCAACGGAGATGGGATGTATTTTTTCGAGTTGGGGGCGACGAAAAATGAAAAAAAAAATGTATATATAAGGGTAAATTAATTGGAGAAATTTCGCAGTAGAGTCAATTTTGTGTTTTTCACAAAATACCGAAAAATGACTCACGTTTTCTTACATTCATACTGAAGTATTAGCTACAATTTGTATCCGATTGAGTGTCTCAAGACTTTGTTTTAAAGGTATGACTTGTGTGCAAATTTTAAGCGTATTTGACGTTGTGTAGCTTATTGCAAACTTGAGTTATAGCCAAAAGTGTAGAAAAGTGTTTTTCAATAAAATCGCATTTTTAGCACTTTTATTCAACTTTGACGTTGTATAACGGCACCGTCGGGCAAGATATCTTAGATTTTTTTTTGATGTTGTAGAGAATTTTATTACGAACAAAACGATGTGTGTTGCTACGCATATTCATTCAATTATGACGTTTGTTTTTGCAAAAATGTAAAAAATGCCGTTTTTGCTTTTTTAATTAACCGAAACAGATAGTTGGTTTGTTGTAGATGAAGTCAAAGTATCAAACGCTTCAAACATATTTTACGAACGTTTTCAAGGTCACTCATCTAGACTCCGTCGTTACAATTTTCATTTGACCAAAAAAATTACAAAATGGCGGCAGTTTTAAGAATAAAAACTAACGAAAATCAGGTAATTTTTTTTTCATATTTTTACTTTTTATTTAAATAAATGAAAGTGTGTTAAACAATTCGTCAGAGCCTTAGATAAAGATTCATAAGCGTTTAAACGAACGCTAAGATTAAAGAGGGCTTGCTCGTTCCCCAAACTACGAATATTTGATTAAAGAATTTCTGCACAGTTATGAAGCGATTCTTGTAAATCCAGTAAATCTTGGTGATATCTCTGATGAACAAGGCGAACGATTCATCAAGATATTCATGTCATGCCAAATGATGAGTGAATATACTTGGTTCTTGACTTTAATCAAAAGTGCACTGCTGATTTAGACTTTCTTTTTACCGTATCTTCACTGTTTGAAAGTGCTAAGAACCAAGTATATTCACCCATCATATGGCTAGTACACTTTCTTTTATATCTGGCCTCGATAACTTTAATATCTTGATGAAATCGTTCGCCTTGTTCATCAGACATATCACCAAGATTTACCGGGAAGAAATCAAGATGGGAATACAGGAAATGAAGTTTTAAAGACATTTTTGCTCCAATCGCTTCATAACATTGCAGCAATTCTTTAATCAAATATTCGTAGTTTGGGGAACGATTAGACCCAAGAAAGCTTTCAACTACGTTTTTGAAAGAATTCCATGCTCTGATCTCTAGAGTGTTCAAACATTGCTGAAATTGTACGTCATGAAACAACTTGCGAATTTGTGGCCCAACGAACACGCCTTCTTTAATCTTAGCGTTCGATAAAAATGGAAATTTCGTTTTCAGATATTGAAACGCCAATGGATCTTCATATAAGGCTTTGACGAATTGTTTCATTAAACCAAGTTTAATGTGCAATGGTGGCAAAATAATATTTTCGTCGTTGACCAGTGGCCGAAATGAAATATTCTGTGCAACAGGCACTTTGTCAACTCGTTTTTGCCAAATTTTTTTGGTATAGTGTTCAAGCCGATTACGACTATCCCATAGGCAAAGAAAACAGCAATACTTGGTATAGCCACCTTGAAGGCCTGTCAAAATTGCGACAATCTTCAAGTCAGCACAAACTTTCCATTTATAACTATTGTATCGAATCAAAGATAAGATGTCCGATAGTGATGCATATGTTTCTTTCATTTTGAACGCGTATGCGATTGGGACCGAAGGCTTTATATTTCCATTGTGTACCAAAACTGCTTTTAAGCTTTCAACAGAACCATCGATAAAAAGTCGCCATTCGCTTTTTTCGTGAATTTGCTGCAATTCTGTGAATAACCCCTCGACGTCATGGCAATAAGTGATGCCTTTTTCCTCCTTGAAATATGTTGCCAGTTGCCGATTTCGGGTACGATAGATCATCGACTTAAAGCCTTGAATGTAAATTTTTGTTACATAACTATAATGTCACATTCAGTTGTAAACTTTCAACAAATACCTTTTTCGCAAACATTATGGCTTTTCAATACTGAAACTAAATACTCGGAATTCTCGATGGTCAAGTGTAGTTTCTTGATGAGATCATCAACATCATCTTGCAACGTCAAAGTTGAATTAAAGTGCTAAAAATGCGATTTATTGAAAAACACTTTTCTACACTTTTGGCTATAACTCAAGTTTGCAATAAGCTACACAACGTCAAACACGCTTAAAATTTGCGCACAAGTCATACCTTTAAAACAAAGTCTTGAGACACTCAATCGGATACAAATTGTAGCTAATACTTCAGTATGAATGTAAGAAAACGTGAGTCATTTTTCGGTATTTTGTGAAAAACACAAAATTGACTACTGCGAAATTTCTCCAATTAATTTACCCTTATATATACATTTTTTTTCATTTTTCGTCACCCCCAACTCGAAAAAATACATCCCATCCCCGTTGCAAAAATCGTGTAAGACAGTGTAATCAGCCATGCTCCGGTTATCGCATTTTGCGTTTTACGATTTGGGCAAATTCGTAAGAATTCAGTTTTGCGTGCTCCGGATTTCGCAACTTTTTAGCTATTGATAAAATTCCATATCGAACTAAAAAAAACAGCTGTTTTGCTTTTGTTTACTTTTTACTTACGGAAATATTTTGAGAAAATGCCGTGTGTTTTTGCAATTGCAATCTTTGAAGCGAAAAGACGACGGAAAATTAAAGACCTGAGGTTTAGGCAACATCTTCGGAATAATGGCTGTGTATAACCCTTGGCCATTTCCGGGTTATCTTTCATAAATAAGATCAAGATCTCGTCTTGAGACGCTGTTTTATGTTTACCCCTACAAATTTACCAATTCTGCTTGGCTCAATTTGGCAGCAATGCAATTTTATGTGCGCTCAGAAATAATTGTATTAAAATTATAAAAGAATCATAAATTTAATTTCTAATTTAATAAATATGAGCTTAAATGATAATCAAATAGGGAAAAAATTAGTTTTTGGCCGTATAAATTATTATTTGTTTGATATTTGTAATTTACTTTTGAATTCGCATGCTCGTTCACTGCCGGTTTGAAATCGCAAAATTCTTGCGTTTTGCGAAAACCGGAGCACAAGTTTTTGCGTTTTAGCGTCAAATCGCAAAATTTTGCGTTTTGCGATAACCGGAGCACGGCCCAATATGACTAATATGACTAATTTATGACTAATAATAATCATAATAATACTTGTAGTTGATTCCTACAAGAGATGAAACTTGTAAAATGGAGAAAATTTTGTCTTTTAATTTTGCAATTGCAAACATTACAGTTTGCGGAGAATCACCCATATCTCTCTCAGTTTTTGCGCTAGAGTCACCAAATCGGTTGCGTCCGACTGCAATGTTTTTACTTGTTTTTATTTGCTCAGCTCTATTTAGTTTTTGGTCAGGTAAAAACGGTTGCGGAGTGTCGGTTTGGGAAGATATTGTACGATACCAGACTGTAGTGCAGTTTTCAAGTATATTCTAAAAACTTTTTTTAAGAATTGGTTTATACCTTTTTTTTTGAAATTGTCTGTGCTAATTTGAGAAAGCGAGTGTGATAATTTAGCACCAGCATCTGCTGTTTCATTGCCTTTGATGTTATAATAGTATGTCCTGGTACCTAAAGAAGTTTCACTTTATTTTTGTGTTTAGCGAGAAATCTTCTAATATAGGTGGGGCAGTAGTTACTATTGTTAATATTGGATACTGCATCTAATGAGGATAGGGAATCAGAACATATAACGAATTTTCCCTTTTTTTTTATAATGATGTCTAGTGCTTCCTTGGTGGCTATGATCTCTGCCGAGAATGTACTAGAGTAGAAGGGTAATCTACCAAATCGAATGATGGACGTTTCAATGGATATTGCATAAGTGGTTGAGGTATCGGTAACTGAGCCATCAGTATATATGAATGTATGGCTTGGAAAGGATTCTTTAATAGGAAGTTTAAGTGGTATATTTAGTTGCTTGTGTTATTTTTTGCATATTGTCACAACCCTAGCTCAATAGAATTGTTCTTAAATAGCCAGGAGGGTGTTTGTTTCCGTCTTCTGGTATATCGAGTGCGAAGCATTTTTCGATTAGAAAATCTAAAAATGAGTCTGAGGCTATATGTTTCTTTTTATACTTTGATACCAAAGGTATCATAGTATGGGTATTCACTTGCTGTGCTATGTGCGTATAGTACTAAAGTGTTATTTGAGACGCTTACAACAAACACACTAAAGCTTTGATAACACAGCAAACATGCCCATGGGCATCACTAAATGATGTTTTTAACAGTGGCAGAAGCCACAAAAGCAAAAAGAGTGCGGGAGGGCGAAATAAAACGCTGCAGAGGGGATGATGTGTATAAAATGATTGTGTATGTTCAGTCGCATAGGAATTTTGAATTTTGCTCAATTTTATTTAACTATCGATTGTATTGTCATCGAACTGTCAAACACCTGACTCAGCACAAATACAACAAAAGAAACGTAAAAAGTGCACTCACTAGCTGAAATGTATTATATAAAACACTTTACGCACATAGCATACCTAGTAAATACCCATAGTTTGAGCAATGTCCGTCATGGTGTCTGTCCGTCCGTCCATCTGTCCGTCCGTTCGTCCGTCCGTCTGTATGAACGCAACTTTTTTCGACACCCTTTAAGCTAGAGCCTTACAACTTTGCAAATATTGTGGTACATGCCTTTGTCAAACAAAGTTAAATTAAGGGATCTACGACCTCAGGGGGCTTGGGAAATCGATAACAAGTCGATACACCTCGATGTGCAAATCGATAAAACTCATATATATCCCACATTTTAAAGGTAGAGTCACCAAATTTGGGGGCAAGAAAGCCGATGGCATTCCCCAAAAAACTGCATCAAAAGTTCGAATGCCACGCCCACCTCTTCCGCCCCCAGCACCCCCTCCAATTATAAACAAAAATGCCTGTATCTTCTACAGTTTTGAAGCTATAGCCACCAAATTTGGTGGGAAGTTAGATGCTGTCTTCTGACACAGACATGCACCAAAACTTTGGTTGCCACGCCCCCAAACAACAGTCCATGCCCACTGCCCTAATTAAAACCGGAATACATGTATCTTCCCCAGTTTTTGCGCTAGATTTACCAAATTTTGTGGTAATATTGTTAGTGACAACCGTAATAGATGTGCATCAATTTTGGATGCCAAGAACACTTTCCATACACCGCCCACCTCTATATCTTTCTCAGTTTTTGCGCTAGAGTCTCCAAACTTGGTATGGGGATAGAAGGTGCCATCCACCACAGATTGCCTCAGAATCATTAACACAATTTTGTAAACTAGTGTCAAAGTATATCGCTGTCGGTTGCGTCCGACTGCAACGCTTTTAATTACTTGTTAAGCGACGTTTTCGTTAAAAATTTGGCGAGTGGTGTACTTAAGCTGTTATGAATTGTTTAAAAGAGCTTGGATTTTAAGAAAATTTAACGTTCTTCCAGAGGAGCAAAATTGGCTTCCATCGTGAAATTTTTTTATGGTGATGTACGGTAAGCGCCTAAACAGGCTCTAAGTGAGGAGTTTAATATTGTGTTCACTTTGTTAAGAAGAGTGACGCATTGGTATTTAAATTCGATACAAATTTAATGATTTTAAATTGTTTGCTTAAAGATGTTGTCAGCTCTGTAATATGATCGATCCATTTGTATTTACAATTAATAGTAGTACCTAGAGTTTTCAAAGATTTTACTGAGGGAATATATATGTTATTAGAAGATATTTTACATATGCAGTTATGTTTATTGCATATGTGGATGCGTGAAGCTTTTTCCCAATGATAATTTCGAGCCCGAGTGTTCTCCCCAGTATAAAATATTTTGGAAAAGAGAGTCAAGTTGTTTTGTAATGTTTTTCCTTTAATTAAAATTAATTATCAGTTGAAAGTCGTCGGCGTAACTACAAAAGTATATATCTTTTTAATTTCCTATTAGTTTGGAAAGTCTATTTTATGCAATTAAGAACACGATCACCGACAAGGGAGAGCCTTGTGGCACACCATTGTTATTGGGAACGGAAGCCGAGAGTTGTGAAACAGTTTTTACTATAATTTTCCGTTTTGTCAAAAAGTTTTTTTAGAACCAAATTGGTTCTTTGAAATGAGGTTTTTGTATTCCACAAACCACCATAAGCGCATAGTAATGATTTTGTAAAGTACCTTGGAAATGCATTGGTTGAAAGATATGGGTCGAAAAAAATAGGGCTTAGTTTTATATACTGGGATAACTACCTATGCTTGTTATACCCTTAACCCATAAAATGGGAAAATAAAGGTATAATGGTTTTGTGCAAATGTATCTAACAGACAGAAGGGAGCATCTCAGACCCCATATATTCTTGATAAGCATCAACAGCCGAGTCGATCTAGCCACGTCTGTCGTTCCGTCTGTCTGTTTGTCTGTCTGTCCGTCTGGATGAACGCGCCGATCTCAGAGACTATACGAGCTAGAGACTTCAAACTTGAAACTTAAGCTCTCCTATGACATAAGCAGATCAAGTTTGTTTCAAATTATCAATAACATTTCTGGTTTCCGATAAACACAAAAGAACGATAGCAAAAAAAGCTTGAATTTCAAAATTGTGAAAATGAGGTTCAAAACTACAAATAAAATAATAATCATTTTAAAAAATTTGATCAAAATCGGTTAAGAAGAACCTGAGATATCGCCGTTTGAAGTTTGATAATATTGGTCACGGTAAATACAATTAAATGACTGTACGGGTAACATGGGGTTAAGGGTATGTACTAGTCTGGATTTCTCGACAAAAGCCTTCTTACTTGTTTTATATTGTTGCGGTATATATGAATTGAAAATATTAAGGGTATCACGCCAGCTTGCTTAACGGGTTATTTGCTTATTGCTTATTTCTCTAACAACAAATTGTACTGCCGAGATATAAGCAAAGTTATACCCTATCTACACTAACGCGCATTGTTAAAAATAATCGAAATATCGATACTAATGCAGTTTACCGTCTGAATTGTACTGCATTTGCATTTTGCATTTTCAGATCAGCTGTTTATTGCAGGTTGCAGTCACTTTTTGTATTTAAATAAATAATGGAAAATTCTGAGCTTTTTGGCCGTAACAATTTATTTTCAATGTTATTGAGTTTACTCTGTTTAGTGGCAAGGTGCGTTTTTGAGGTGGAAAGTAGAAGCAAAGTTTCTACGCGAAGCGTTTGGAAATACGAAGCCCGCCAACATTCTCGTACCACAGGTCGATAAGCATCCTTGTGGTGTCTTCGCTCCAAACGCAACGGCTGTTATTTTCCTGGGCTGTAATCAATATTAATTTAACATCACAGCAATGTTTTTTGCATAAAATTGTTACTTTAATATTTATTAAATCAACTGTAAATTTTTGTTTTTGTTCACGATCTAGAGCAGATACTTTTTCAATGCTTCTCAAAATACCGAATATCGAGTGCAATATCGAATATATGCTAAAAATAATAGTTGCATTTTTTTCTGATGCAACTTTTTACCACCTCTAGCTCCCATAAGAAATACATGGGCCGTGAAGCAGCATTTCGAGCAAAATGCAAAAATGCAAAAATGCAAAATGCAGTTTAAGTGTGGACAGGGTATTCATCAACCCAAACGTTGCTCAAAAAATTATCGAGTTATATTTAAGCAAACAGTGTTCAAAGTTGATCAAATAGTGCTGTGAAATATATCATATATACTGAAAATACCGAACTTAATCCGGGTGGCAGTACCATAAAAATTAAATTAGAGTTCGGTTAAATTTGAGCATATGGAGAAAAAGTAAGTTCAAAAACAGTTTATGATGGTACGATTACTGATACACAATAATCGATAAAAAACAGCAGTTTATTTTACGAGACAAGCAGATAACAATGCAAAACGGTCGTTCACGACAGATTCTGCTTAAAGTTACCAAATAAGCAAATAACCAGTTAAGCAAGCTGGCGTGAATACCCTAATTATTAAAGTGTTTAGTTTTTCTATTTGTATACTTTGATACCAAACGTATCATAGTATATTGGGTTTGTTCAATGTCCGTCATGGTGTCTGTCGTCTGTTTGTATGAACGCACCTTTTTTCGACACCCTTGAAGCTAGAGTCTTGCAAATTTGCAAATATCTCTCTACGACCTCAGGGGGCCTGGGAAATCGATAACAAGTCGATACACCTCGATGTGCAAATCGATAAAACACGTATATATCCCACATTTTAGCAGCTAGAGTAACCGATGAAATTCCTCGAAAAACTGCATCAAAAGATTCGATACCACGCCCAACTATTCCGCCGCAAGACCCCCTCTTATTATAAACAAAAATTACTGTATCTTCTACAGCTTTAAGGTAAAGCCACCAAAATTGGCATGAAAGGAGATGCTGTCATCTTACACAGGTGTGCATCAAAATTTTTG
The DNA here is from genome assembly GCA_018152965.1 of Scaptomyza pallida. Classification (NCBI taxonomy): domain Eukaryota; kingdom Metazoa; phylum Arthropoda; class Insecta; order Diptera; family Drosophilidae; genus Scaptomyza; species Scaptomyza pallida. The sequence goes on from JAECXP010000196.1 coordinate 1,280,551, forward strand.
ATGTCACGACCCCAAACAACGGGACATGGCCACCGCCCTAAAAAAAAAGGAATGTTTGTATCTTCGCCAGTTTTAAACCAAATTTGGTAATAATTTAGTCGACATTTCCCAAAGATCTGCATTAAATTAAGGGAGTTGGATGCCACGCCCACTTATACCGCCCTTCCAAAATCTGAAAACTCTATATCTCTCTCTCTCCTTTCTTGCGCTAGAGTCACCAAATTTGGTGGGAACATTGATATAGTAAGATATCAAAATCAAAGCTTTGGATGCCACACCCACTGATACCGGCCACCTCGTAAAATTGGAATCTCTATATCTTCCTTAGATTATGGGCTGGAGTCACCAAACTTGGTAATCCCTAACACAGCTATGTTAACTGGTATCAAAGCATATCGCAGTCGGTTGCGTCTGACTGCAACGTTTTTACTTGTTTTTATTGCGAAGGATGATAATTTAATTTGTCTGCACACTTAGATTTGTTAACAACTTAGATCAAAGTGAAGATAAGCGGACTAAACGGCCGGAAGTTCAAAGAGAAATGTGAAAAACACTGATAATCGCGATCAATGCAGACCGACGTCTGAGCTCGCAGAGATCTGTTTTAAGACTGAGCACGTACACTTATTTGTATGAGTTCATGCGTACTGAAACAAACTAAGTTGCTTCTTTGGGTATAGTTATACTTTGATACCAAAGGTATCATAGTATATTGGGTTTGTGCAATGTCCGTCATGGTGTCTGTCTGTCTGTCCGTCCGTCTGTCCGTCCGTCTGTCCGTCCGTCTGTCTGTATGAACGCAACTTTTTTCGACACCCTTAAAGCTAGAGCCTTGCAACTTTGCTCTATCGCTATCTTGGTACATTCCTTCGTCAGACAAAGTGTTAAATCTAGGCCTCTACGACCTCAGGGGGCCTGGGAAATCGATAACAAGTCGATACACCTCGATGTGCAAATCGATAAAACACAAATATATCCCACATTTTAGCAGCTAGAGTCACCAAATTTGGGGGCAACATAGCCGATGACATTCCCCAAAAAACTGCATCAAAAGTTTGGATGCCACTCCCACCTATTCCGCCCCCAGCCCCCCCCTCAAATTATAAACAAAAATAGCTGTATCTTCTACAGTTTTTAAGCTATAGCCACCAAAATTGACATGAAGGTAGATGCTGACATCTGACACAGATAAACATCAAAATGTTGGATGCCACGCCCCCAAACAACGGGCCATGCTCCATCGCCCTAAAAAAACCGAAATGCATGTAACTTCGCCCGTTTTCAAGCTAGAGTCACCAAATTTGGTGGGAACATTGTTAGTGACATCCGTAACAGATTTGCATCTTTTTGGCTTTGGATGCCACGCCCACTTATACCGTCCACCTCTATATCTTGCTCAGTTTTTGCGCTAGAGTCTCCATACTTGGTGTGGAGATACAGGGTGCCATCCGCCACAAATATGCATCACAAATTTGGATGTGACGCCTACCCCTGCTGCCTGGTATATATAGCCAAAACCCCCATATATTACAACTTGCACACAGAATCCTTAACACAGTTATGTAAAACTGGTATCAAAGTATATCGCAGTCGGTTGCGTCCAACTGTAACGTTTTTACTTGTTTTTATTCTGATTTTATTCTTAAAATCCTAGGCCTTATATACGTAACAACGTGTTATGCGTTTATTATCTCCTGCAAGATAATAAACTATTTTATCGTTAGGGTACTTTTAATACCTGCTTTCTACTGACCTGCGCGCAGGCAGGCTTGTCGGGATCCGCGATATTATTTGTTTTATTATCTTCCACATGTATTTACTCTAGGATAATCGCATGAAGGACAAGCGCTGTGGTCACGTGTTGTTATCATCATTATTTGTGTTTGTCTAGTTTTATCTTCTAGGTTAAGTTATGTATGTATTTATTTGGCCGATAATCGCGGAAGGCGAGAATCGGCTCTATAACACCGTGTTCATTTCTGAACATTCTGCCGGGGGCCACAAAAGTGAGGCACGGCGTCATGTCCCTTTACTTTTACAGATTTTCGATGTGTCGAGCCTTAAACTCTACTAAGGATCGTTAGAGATAGCTGCTGATCTTCACTGGATGCTCTAAGTTGCGCTGTCGGCTGTTCTGTTGGGCGCTCTAAGTTGCGCTGTCGGCTGCGACTTCTGATGGGCGCTCTAAGTTGCGCTGTCGGCTGCGACTTCTGATGGGCGCTCTAAGTAGCGCTGTCGGCTGCGACTTCTGTTGGACGTTCTAGAATACGTTGTCTGCTGCGACTTCTGAGACGTTCTTTCTTGTGCACTATTATCAGGTATTGGCAAGTCTCAAGTAGCGATGGCTAGCACTACTTTCTGCTCTAATACTTGATACCGGCTCGTCATAAACTTAGCGACGGCCTGGCAATGGGTTTTTTTAAGCTGCTCTATTTGTAAGATTAAAGCGGCAAAACCAAATGGTCCAAAAGACGGTGTTTGCCCCTTACCACTGGTGGGGGGAAGCAAACAGCGCATCCGGCTGGAAGGACCAATGAAAACAAGTAAAAACGTTGCAGTCGGACGCAACCGACTGCGATATACTTTAATACATGTTTACATAGCTGTGTTAAGGATTCTGAGTGCAAATAGTAATATATGAGGGTTTTGGGTATAAAAATCAGGCAGAAAGGGTAGCCATGACATTTATCTGTGGCGGATGGCACTTTCTATCCCCCTACCAAGTTTGGAGACTCTAGCGCAAAAGCCGACAAAGATATAGAGGTGGGCGGTATAAATGGATGTGGCATACAACATTTTTATGCACACCTGTTACAGATGTCACAACCAATGTTCATACCAAATTTGGTGACTCTAGCCCAAAAACTAAAAAAAATATTGAGGTGGGCTGTATAAGTGGGTGTGGCATCCAAAGCATTGATGCAGATCTGTTACGGATGTCACTAACAATGCTCATACCAAATTTGAAGAGCCTAGCTCGAAAACTGAGAGAGATATAGCGGTGGGCGGTATAAGTGGGCGTGGCATCCAAAATTTGTATGCATACCAGTTACGGATGTCACTACCAATATTCATACCAAATTTGGTGACTCTAGCTTAAAAACTAGCGAAGATACATGCCTGTCGGTTTTTTTAGGGCGGTGGGGCATGAATCGCATAATCGCATGAAGGACAAGCGCTGTGGTCACGTGTTGTTATCATCATTATTTGTGTTTGTCTAGTTTTATCTTCTAGGTTATGTTATGTATGTATTTATTTGGCCGATAATTGCGGAAGACGAGAATCTGCTCTATAACACCATGTTCATTTCTGAACACGTACATTGAAAATGACTGCACTTTTACAAAATCTTCAATCTGCGATATCTGTTTTTCTTTGCAAATTTTGTCAAAACCCTTAACGATGCTCAATGCTTATGTATGGTAAATATGAGAGTTGGAGATAATACGCATGTGCTTATTTTAAAGTCAGTGTGTTGCTCAGCGGTTACTTATCAGTCTTAGAGATGGGATTGTGTATAGCGTCTACAAAATTGACCCTAATACACTTTGGTACACCAGATCTGTTGCTCATAATGAGCAAGGCTGCGTCTTTGAACTGCGTATAGATATATTGCTAAATAGGATTTCAGAAATTGAATTAAAATGTCGGTAGATCTGCTAAAAGCCTTTCAAAACCTTTCGACGCATAAAGTACAACATCACAACAGTAGTGTTTTTGTTTTCAAAAGCTTTTTTTGTTGGGTCCACAAGCCTTTGGCAATGATCGGGAGTTCTATAAAAGAGTCAGAATCAAAATTGGTGATCAGGAATCAAACCAGCTTCGTCCAAAACTGGCAGTATACCACCAAAATATACTCTGTCTAGTGAGAATACGATTTATGGTAAGTCCAGTCCTGTTAGTGAAAATTATCTGAGGATTATCTAGTCTGGCTATAGGACAAGGGTGTACAAAATAGTTCCTCTTAGTGCGTCAGAGAAATTGACTTGAGACTTAACTTTTTCGACAGGTACTACAGAAGTTAACTTGTCGGTTGTATTTGGATGATGGGAACCTTTTGGAAGATCCTGCGCTTATGCTCTCAGCGTAGGGAGTAAGCATGATATCCTCAAGAGGGGCATGAAAGGTCTTTCCTGATCTACTTAGAAGCTTATATGCGAACTCATCAGAATGGTTGAAATTAAAAGATTTCTCACACTTTAATCATTCTCTGCTCGTGCTTCCTATGAAGACCCTTTATCACTTGTTCATTTCTCGCTGAAAACTTTTGTATCTAAAAATGGTAAAGATCGATGTGCGACTTAAGTGCTTTTTTTATCATTGCTGGTTTTATTTTTTGAATCTTTCCTTATAATAGGGAAACTAACAAAAAGTTTACAAATCTTACAAATATTACTTAGTTAATTATTTGTTGTTGTACAAATAGTTGGTGGACGCGTACCTCAACTCATCGCTGGGTTGGAAAGTCATTGCGACGAAGACGGGATCGGCTGCTTGAGTTTGAAAGTCCTCTAGCGAGATAGTTTGGGTGCGATGACAGCTTGCCTAGGTAATTTTTCTTGTAGTCCGCAATAGCTGTATCGTCAGCAAAGGTTAAAGTTGTAAGTCCCCTGCATGTAGGAATGTCTGCTGTGTAGAGAACGTAGAGTATTGGCCCAAGTACGCTTTCCTAAAGTAACGCTGGCTTCAATACGGAGTTCGCTTGATGTTGCAGTGTTGCATCTTACTGCAAACTTCCTGTCGTAGAGGTACGACTTTAATAGTGTATGTGTGTTTGCTGGGAGCGTTGATTTGATCTTATACATCAGCCCTTCCAACCAGACTCTGTCAAACGCCTGAGCCACATCCAGAAAAATTGCAGTACAGTATTCTCGATTTTCAAACGCGCCTCGAATTTCTGAAGTTATGCGATTGACCTGTTCAATAGTTCCGTGTTTTTGGCGAAAGCCGAATTGGTGCGACGGGATTATGTTGTGAAGGTTCAGAAATTGATTAATCCGAGTCAACAAACATTTTTCGAAGAGTTTTGATAGACACGATAAAAGGCTTATAGGTCTATACGACGAGGGTTTGATCCTTTGCCAGCTTTGGTATCATTATGATGATAGACTTTTTCCATCTTTCTGAAAAATGCCCGAGTCGTGCGATCGCATTGAATAACTGGCAGATAACACAGACGGCACAATAGGGAAGCTCAACAATCACCTTTGGTGTTACTAGGTCTAGACCCGGAGATTTTTTGGGGTTTAGTTCCTGATTAATAACTCTTGCGACTTCGTTCGGGCGAAATTCAATGGGCTCATGTTGTGAGTGGGTGTCGTTTAATACAGTCGGTAGAGCGAACGAGTTTGTAGCAGGGTTAGGTTGGAAAACTTTTTAAAGGTGAACAGCAAACGTGTTGGCGCTTTCTTCATTGCTTCGGGCCCAGCCGCCAGCTTGGTTTCTTAGGGCATCTCTGCTTTTGTCGGTTGGCTGAGAGTTCGGTGAGCTTTCCACAGTGAGTTTTTCGAGCTGGATGTTGATAATTGCTCAATGTATCGGCGCTGGGCATGTTCTTCTTCAAGTGCTAACGCTTTGGTAAGTTTACGTGTAGCGTTTTTTAGCTTTTGCTTAGCTGACGGCGATCTTAGGCATTGCCACTCCCGTCTTAGTCGCCGCTTATCAAGAAAGAGCTGCTCAGTTTTGTGATTTGTTTTCTTTTGGGTGGGTGCTGCAGTTTTCGCTTTCGGTGTTGACATACGAGCTGCTTCGACCAAGACTGACTCAAGTTTGTTTGCAATAGAATCAATATCAGCTTCCACTTTCAGATGCGTATTAAGTTCGATGTGTGAGCTAACATATTTCTTGTATCTTAGCCAGTTAGTTTTTTGTGATGTCAGCTTACCGGGGCGATTTGCAAACTTTGGGTGTCGTAGAAGTTGAATTAGTACAGGCGAGTGGTCAGACGATAACTCCGAGAGACATTCGGCGCTTATCAGGTTGCGCGGAATATTTTTGGAGACTGCAAAATCAATTAGATCGGGCTGTTTCTTGGGGTCCGTGGGCCAATATGTTGGTGTACCAGGAGAGACGTGGCTGAGCCTGTTCTTTGGTTTTATGATTGCGTTGTACAGCTGCTTTCCTATTGGACTCACAAGACGAGATCCCCAGTGAGTGTGCTTGGCATTATAGTCCCCTGTTGCTATAATATGTTCTCCTTTTTTTTTTTTGTTGGTTGTTCGCGTTTGGAGTTATTGACCGCGCGCGTTCCGATTTCGTTGATAGTACGGACGGTGAGGGGGAGCACGAATGTTCAGAGTCGCCCAGTGAGGGTAAGACTTCCCTTAGTCGCTCGCTGTTGTTCCGTTGTTCAGAGAGCCGGCGTTCGTCTTGCTTGCGTTGCGCCTGAGCGCGAATGCTACGTTAGCACATTTTATTGAGCGGGGTTACGTTTATGGTTTTTATACTTTGATACCAAAGGTATCATAGTATATTGGATGTGTGCAATGTCCGTCATGGTGTCTGTCCCTCTGTTCGTCCGTCTGTATGAACGCAACTTTTTTCGACACCCTTAAAACTAGAGCCTTGCAAATATCTTGGTTCATGTCTTCGTCAGACAAAGTTTTAAATTTGGCTCTACGACCTCAGGGGGCCTGGGAAATCGATAACAAGTCGATACACCTCGAAGTGCGAATCGATAAAACACAAATATATCCCACATTTAAGCATCTAGAGTCACCAAATTTTGGGTCAAGATAGCCGATGGCATTCCCCAAAAAGCTGCATCAAAAGTTTGGATGCCACACCCATCTCATCCGCACCCAGCCCCCCTCCAATTATAAACAAAAATGGCTGTATCTTCTACAGTTTTGAAGCTATAGCCACCAAATTTGGTAGGATTTGCTGACATCTGACACCTAAAACTTTGAATGCCACGCCTCCAAAAAACGGGACATGCCCGACCGCCCTAAAAAAAACCGACATGCATGTATCTTCGCCATTTTTTAAGCTAGAGTCACCAAATTTGGTGGGCATGTTGAAAGTGACATCCGGTAACAGATCTGCATCATTTTTTGGATGCCACGTACATCTTCTGAAATCTGAAAAATCTATATCTCTCTCAGTTTTTGCGCTAGAGTCTCCAAACTTGGTAAGTGGATAGACAGTGCCATCCGCCACAGATATACATCACAAGTTTGGATGTCACGCCTACACCTTCTGCCTGATATTCATTCCCAAAAACCCCATATATTACTATTTGCACACAGAATCCTTAATACCGCTATGTAAACTGGTATCAAAGTACATCGCAGTCGGTTGCGTCCGACTGCAACGTTTTTACTTGTTTATTTATTAATTTATTGTTTTAGCGTTTATAGCCGGAGCACAAAGAAAACACGTCTGCATGCGACGAGTGTCACAAGCCTCAAGCCTTAATTGCTGTGTGGATTTGCTTTTCAAGCATCATGGAACGAGCCCTGACATTTCTTCTGTATTGTGGATTCTTTTTATCTTTGCCTATCAGCTGGGATCAGGTTTTTAGCTTGTTAGAAATAAAACAGTTGTTCTTTATTTTTTTATTAGCAAGTTTGCTTTTGCTGAGACGTTGATAAGTCGGTTTTCTGGAGACAGCATATGAGCAGGGTTCCTTTTAACCACTTCAATCTCTGTTTCTGAGCGGAATTCGTCAAAACGAGACGCATTGCTACTATGTTGGCTCTAAAATTGGTAAATAAGGGTATAATGGTTTTGTGCAAATGTATGAAACAGACAGAAGGACGCATCTTCGACCCTATTAGGTATATATATATTCTTGATCAGCATCAACAGCCGAGTCGATATAGACATGTCCGTCTGTCTGTTTGTCTGTATGAACGCGCCGATCTCTGAGACTATCAGAACTAGAGAGTTCAAACTTGAAACTTAAACTCTCGTATACCATGCGCAGTACAAGTTTGCTTCAAATTATCGATAACATTTCTGGTTCTCGATATACACATAAGATCTATAACAAAAAAATCTTAAATTTCAAAATTGTGAAAATGAGGTTTGAAGCTAGGGGTAAAACAATAAACATCAAAATCAGTTAAGAAATACCGGAGATGTCGCAGTGTGAAGTTTGGTCATATTGGCTCTAGCCGAGAAATCCCGACTAGGACATACCCTTAACCCCATATGTAACCCGTATAGTCATTTGTGTGTATTCTTCCAGTGACCGTTCTTGATCAAATTGTTTGTTTTCACAACTTTGAAATTCAAGATTTTATTGCTATCGGTCACATGTGTATATCGAAAACCATAAGTCTTATCAATAATTTGAAGCAAACTTGTTCTTCTCATGGTAAACAAGAGCTTAAGTTTCATGTTTGAAGTCTCTAGCTCTTATAGTCTCTGAGATCGGCGCGATCATACAGAAGGACAGACAGACATGGCTAGATCGACTAAGCTGTTGATGCTGATTAAGAAAGTATATACTTTATGGTGTCGGAGATGCTTCCTTTATTATACCATTATACCCTTATTTACCCATTTTATGGATTAAGGGTATAAAAACAACATATAATAAACACCATACTTTGTATATTCATATGTACTATAATCAGGCCCGTGCGCAGGGGGGGTTTTGGGGGTTCTAACCCCCCCCATAGAGAATTTTTCCACATAACTTAATAATTAATATTTTGTTGTCAATTTTTGTTTCCACATTCTCAACTTTCTCGATCTTGTGCACGTTTGTTTTTGAATTTTCCCACCTTTTTTACCTCCTATTATCAGTGTCATTGTGAATGCAACTAGTCAGCTGTTCGAGCTGTGCGGACATGTGTTGACATTGATTGATTTTCGATCCTTATATTTTTTACCATGGACATTCGTCGCTTTTTGTGTAAAAAACCGCGGATTGAACACAAAAATGTAAGTATCGAATGCTGTTGATTTCAGTAGATTATCAATCACAGCAAGGATTTGCAGGTTATTGTGCTACAGTTTATAGTATTGAAGATACCTTTTGTTTATTAATAGGACGTGGGTGAATGTAATCAAGATAAAGTTATTGCTGAATATCTGAAGATCGGCTGAACGGATTAGCCTCGCTCAATATACATCGCGATGTTGAGGTCGATCCGCAACGAGTTTTGGAGAAGTTTTTAATTTATTATATAATAACTGAATATCAAGTCAAGACACAATAAAATGTCTTCATTTATAAGAAAAGTTTCTTATTCTTTTTTTATAACTTCATAACCTAACATGATACACATATGTCAAAACCCCCCCCATGAACGAATTCTGCGCACGGGCCTGACTTTAATACCTTTTTTTTTATAGCACTAAGCCACTATACTAATTTTCAAAAATTGTTATGAATTTAAAATATGTAACGAACACCAGCAGTGTCGTCTCAGCATACACATTCTGTCTACTATTCAGCACGGCTGAGCTCAGGGAAAACTGTCGTGAGTCCTTGTGATGCCTCGACAACTACGTTACGATAATAATATCGTAGACAGAGAAGATAGGACGGTAGACGGAAATTTAAACCAGACTTATTCAGATTGGATTGAGAAACGGACAACTTATCTAGAATTGGAGAACTTAGATGGGCTTGTTCTCCTTCTATACCCACCCTACCTGTTGGATCTCATTAAATACTGCAGTCCTACCCAAAACATCACTGCGGTTCTAAATACTTAAGGTGCCTTCAATAAAATTGTTTTAATTCATGTTAATTCAACATGTTATTATTTCATTCCAAAAATATTCATTCATCATACTTTACATCAAAGATTAATCAAAATTAAGGCATTAGGCTAATATAAAGAATTCAAATATGTAGTTACCGATCACATAACGACTAAAATGAGCGCTCTTACAAGGTTTGTTGCAATATAATATAACCTTTTCTTTTCTTTTATATTTTTGTTTAATCAAACATTTCCGGCTACGCCGTACTTACGACCTTTTATTTATCCAACGAAGTCAGCAGGCCTGTTGACGCGAATTGGCTGTGGGTGATGAAACTTAAATTTGGCAGTTTCAACAAATCAGTAAAAGCGCATTACTATAAAAGAATGAACAAAATAATATGAATAGAACTTAATATATATATATATATATATATATATATATACAAGGAGTTGCCGGATCGAGCCCAAATTTTGCATCCATAATTTTTTATTAGACGCCCTCATGTCTTGACATAGCTTCGTTCAGATTGATTAACTTTAAAGCATAGCTCTAGTGCAAAAGTTGGGAAAATAAGGACTTAGGTGCTTAGGAGGTACTCGAAGGAGTTGTCCAAAATAAAATTACTTTTTTAGTGCTCACTTTCGACCTGATTGGAATATTTGGTGAAAATTTCAGCATGCTAGCTCTTTTCGTTTAGGCTGTGGGTCTCTCAACAATCAGTCAGGATAAACTCTTTTATATATATACATAGATAAGCACGCTCCAGGACATAAGTGTATAAGAGGCGCCCCAAGGAGTTGTCGGATCGAGCCCAAATTTTGCATCCATAATTTTTTTTAGACGCCCTCATGTCCTGACCAAGCTTCGTTCAGATTGAATAATTTTAAAGCATAGCTCTAGTGCAAAAGTTGGGAAAATAAGGACTTAGGTGCTTAGGAGGTACTCGAAGGAGTTGTTCAAAATAAAATTACTTTCTTAGTGCTCACTTTCAACCTGATTGGAATATTTGGTGAAAATTTCAGCCTTCTAGCTCTTTTCGTTTAGGCTGTGGGTCTCTCAACAATCAGTCAGGACAAACTCTTTTATATATATAGATGTATATTACATTTCTTAAGATCCTATTTGTTAGTGTGTTTGTTTTTGCACTGTCTATATTTGGCTTTAGCTTGCTACAGATACAACAATGTATGCGTGCATTAACCAATATTTGCACTTGCATTTTTGTTAATATATATGTATGTACTAAATAATAAAAAAATGCATGTAAATACATGAGTATGTATGTACATATGTGCATTTGCAGCACCAACTAAAGTTACAAATGTCAGTTTGAAAATTATATAAAAACAACAATGGCAATATGTATTTGTGTGTTAAGTTTTGTTTGATAATTAGCAAGTATGTAGGTAAAACCACTCGCGTAACATATTCTGGTGTACAAAACTAAGTTATGTTGTAATTGATTTGTTTTAAATCAATGATACCAACAAAAAGAAGCATTGCGAGCCCAACAACAACACTTACTAACAACAACAACAAATGCTACTTGATTCGAAAAACAATTGTCAAAGGCACAAAGAAGAAAAGAGAATAACGGAGACACATGTACAGACGGCAGAAGTGGAATGGGTCATGTGTTTTGTTTTTGTAAATTCGGCCGCAATAGCTTGTGCGCAGACGGCAGTAGTGGAATGGGTCATGTGTTTTGTTTTTGTACACTCGGCGGCGTTGAAAGCTTACAGCTTATGCGACAATGAGGCGCCAGAGTGGTGGAATGAGGTAAAGTGATTAATGCAATAAATTGATTTGTATGGGAGGTACTCGAAGGAGTGGTCCAAATTAAAAATCCTTTCTTAGTGCTCACTTTCACCGAGAATGGAATATATTGTGAAAATTTCAGCCTTCTAGCTCTTATCGTTTAGGCTGTGGGCCTCTCAACAATCAGTCAGTCAGTCAGGACAAACTATTTTATATATATAGATATTATTGGTATTTTAAAGCACTTTTTGAAGATCCGATTAGTGGTGTCTAGCAGGTGATAAACCAACTTTATGGTCTGAAAACGTGGTAACCAGTGAGACCTCCGGTTCGCTTTTATTTCCAAGTTGACTACTACCGGGTGATGAACCTTTTAATATGGTTTGTAGCATAGACAAAGTCTTACGGGGCAGAGAAAGGCACTAAACGTGTGGGAGTGGGTGTGTGTTGTCTTGTGAAGAGTGTGTGCAAGATGCGGAGTGGTTTTGCGCAGTGCCGTGGTGGAGTTTCGCTGCGAGCCACTGATCGCACACGCACTGGTGTGTAGCGAGGTTAATGTTGGTGAAAATCCAAGAATTCCAAAAAATCGATGAAATATATCCGGCGCAGGGTATTAAAGCTGATGCGATTTGTTTAAAATCGGTATAAAAGTATGCCAGTGGTACCCTGGCTCGGATGTTTGTCGATCCAACCTCAAACGTTTATATTTAACGCACGAGGCGTATATAAAAATGAAAAAAACTGCGGTACTGCTTTTGAACGATTTGGCCTCGAAGAGAGCTTACCAAAGAATGGTGTGCATGCGCAAATCGGAAGTTTGTGCTAATTAAAAAAAAACCTTAGATTTGACAGATCGAGCTTTACTTTACATCAGAGTTGCATGTGCATCAGCTGTGCATTGACCGAGAGCTTTCAAGTCTAGCGACTTGCTATTTTACTAGTACGAAGCTTTGCTCTACTAATACAAATAAAGAGGCGTGGCACTGCTGATGCTGATAAAGAGGCTTTGCACTGCTTTGTTGTTAAAGAGGCTTTGTACTGCTTTGTTTACAGTCATGTCTGTATTAAAGTGTGTGCCCAAAAATAATTTATTGTTGGCTGCGATATTCGCACCCTCACAAATATAGCAAGTAAAAACGTTTAACCCGGACGCAACTGACTGCGAAATACTCAGATATCAATATTTAAACTAGTACTAGGGATTCTGCATGCAAAGAGTAAGATATTTGAATTTCAGGTATTAAAATACAGGCAGAAGGAGAATACATGGCACCAAAATGATACAAGTCTGACTGACTGAGCGATGATTGCTCAGCGATGATTCAACAGAATTTGGTGAAACTTACACAAAATCTGAAAAAGATATGCAGATTTTCGATCTTAAGTTTTGGGCGTGGCAGCCTTAATGCTGATGCAGATCTGTAACGGCTGTTATAGTGCATTTACACTGAGGCCTTAAGGCGCGCCTTTAGCATTTAGCCTTAAGGCCTTCGAAAAATTAAACCTTGAGCATACAAAATGTGGCCGGTATATTTGAAAATAGCGACTCTTTCGTCGCGCCGCAAGAGCGCCGCTTTGCTACGGGCTAAAATAAAGACCTTTTTGCCGATGTATCGATATTTTTCTCGATATGCCAAACAGACTGGCAACTGTTCTATACTCTGCAGATGAGCCCAGGCTATACAGAGCTACTTCTACCCGTTTTGCCAAAGGAATGGACGCTCTTAAGTTAGTGTCCATCATTTCCATTTCAGGCAAGAAGTCGCAAAGGAAGAGGTTTCTTTCCATTAGGAAACTCTTAATTGCACTCAATTTCGGGACATCCATCTCCCAATAGCAGCCATTGCGCTCTGCCTTCCAGATGCTTCGCGTCCTAATGCAGTCAAATTCACACATTGCATTATAGGCAAGTGCTGCTGCGGTCACTAGTGAGTTCACGCAATAAGCAAATTGGCAAACAAGTTGACGCAATCATTTGCCGTATTTACAAAGCAATCACCTATTTCCTTTGCCAGCATTATTTAATTTAAATTTTTCTGCATTTTTCAAAATTCTTCTTGTTCAACAATCACAACCAAAAGTAAACAAAAAACAGCTGATTACTAAAGGCTTTTTGTCAGTGTAAAGGACTTTTCGTCCGTATCACTAAGGCCTTTTAAAGGCTTCAGTGTAAATGCACTTAACTATATTCCTACCAAACTTGGTGAATCTAGAATAAAATCTATGAAAGCTTTGGAGATTTTTATGAGGTGATCGGTGGCTCTCAAAGTATTGATGCACATCTGAACCTAGTGTTACTAGCTATCTTCTTATCAAATTCGTTGGCTATAGCTGAAAAACTGTGGAAGTTACAGGCAATTTTGTTAATCAATGGATGGGAACTGTGGACGAATGTTTGAATGCCACAAAGTTTTGATGCTTACTTTTGTCAATGTGGAATGTCACCAGCTACTTTTACATCAAATTTGTTAATACATAGCATTAGCTTTAATGGTGTCTAAAAAAAGTTGGGTTAATACAGACGGACGGACAAACACCATACAAATTTTAAGGTCCCTTATGACTGATACCTTTGTAAAAAAATGTTTATTTATTTTTATTTTTGTTTTTTTTGTTATATTTACAGCCACAGTATCGATTGGTCAAAGTGAGTTTTTGCAACAAAACAAAAAAAAAAAAAAAAATAAGAATACTGAGTAAAAACTTGCAGTCGGACGCAACCGGCTGCGGTATACTCTCTCTCAAAAAATGTAAGTTAAGGATATGGTGATTACTGAGAAAATAAGGTCAACCTTGTCCGGGTTGATCGTTAGATCGGCTGTAAAAGCTCATGCTTATTTTCGCGCGCTTTGTTTGGACATTTCCACTTTCTGTTTGTATTTTGGGCTACATAGAATGTTTTGAACCGAAGACTATACAGTTTGTTGTGGTGTCACTTTTGTTACTCTACTAGTAAGTGTCCGATTGCTTCGCTGCGCCGATAGTTTTTACAAAATTTTAGAAATATATATAAAATAAATATGTTAGAAAATGTTTACCAACATATAATAGCAAAGTATTAAATATTCTATTTCCCACGCCACTATTGATTTAGAGAATCAGACGCGTCATTATACATTGATACCAAAGGTATTATGGTATACTAGTAAGTGACCCGCTAGCTTCGCTGCGCCAATCGTTTTTACAAAATTTTAGCAATATATATAAAACTAGTCAGTGCCCCGCTTGCTTCGCTGCGCCAATAGTTTTTACAAAAATAAATAAATTAGTTAATGTTTAACAACATATTAGAAAAGTATTTAATATTCTCTTTTTTCAAGCCACCATTGAGGTTAAGAATCAGACGCGTCATTTTACTTTGGTGATAAAGGTATCATATTATATTGGGTTTATGCAATGTCCGTCATGGTGACTGTCTGTCCGTCCGTACGCACGTTCGTTTGAACGCAACTTTTTTCAACACCCTTAAAGCTAGAGCTTTGCAACTTTGCAAATATCTTGGTACATGTCTTCGTCAGACAAAGTGTTAAATTTGGCTCTACGACCTCATAAAACACATATATATACACATTTGAGCAGCTAGAGTCACCAAATTTGTGAGCAAGATAGCCGATGACTTTCCTCAAAAACTGCATCGAAAGTTTGGATGCCACGCCCACCTCTTCCGCCCCTGCCCCCCTTCAGTTATAATCGAAAATGACTGTATTTCCCAGAGTTGTAAAGCTATATTACGAAATTTGATGGGAAGGTAGATGCTGAAGTCTTACAAAGATATGCATTAAAACTTTGGATGCCACGCCCCCACTGATACCGCCCACCTTCTTAAATCTTAAAAATCTATATCTTTTTCAGTTTTTGGGCTAGAGTCACCAAATTTGGTAAAAACATTGTTAGTGACATCCGTAACCGATCTACGTCAAAGTTTTATATGCCACGCCCACCTTTTGCACCCACCTCGTAAAATCTGAAATTTCAATATCTTTCCCAGTTTTTGCGCTAGAGTCACCAAACTTGGAAACATTGTTAGTGACATCCGTTAGGTTAGGTTAGGTTAGGTTAGAGCGGTTAGCAAGGAGGGATACCCCCCTTAGCGCACTTAGGCCGCATTCGGCCCATTGTGATACCGCGAAAGGCACTGAGACCCCTCTATTACTCCTGGTGTGAATCCGCCTCGAGAGTCCATCCTGCGACCTGGATGAACCTTGCTACATCTTTGGGTCTTTTACTCGCGAGCTCCGATAGGTTTTCGAAGAAAAAGTCACCAAGGATTCTTCGCCTAGTTTTACATAGGGCTGGGCATGTGCCAAGAAGGTGAAGAACTGTTTCTTCTTCCTCCTCATCCCGACAACTTCTGCAGAAGTCATTATGTGGGACCAGTAGTCTGGCCGCGTGTGCCCCCACAAGCCAATGTCCAGTCATCACTCTGGTGACAATTGAGCACTTTTTTCGGCTTAGAAGGCAGAGCTCACTTGATCTTTTCCGGCATCTAGTAGGCCAGGTTTGGTGAGCAATACGTGAGTTGTGGTTGGAAGAAATGTCTTAATTTGAGTTTACAGGATGCCATAGGTATACCAATGCTCTCTTTATCTGGAAGGAGTTCCATGGTAGTCCCTAATCTGGCCAGTTGATCCGCGATGTAGTTGCCTTCTATATCCCAATGTCCTGGGACCCATATTAGGATTATATTAAACTGCTCTGCCATCTCGCATAGAGATTTGCGGCAGTTATGAACAGCCTTAGAGTTTGATGTGTTCGACTCCAGCGATCTAATTGCTGCCTGGCTGTCTGTGAAGATGTAGATTTCACTAGCATTGCACATATGTGGAATGTAATTTAGCGACTCCTGAATTGCTATCACTTCAGCCTGGAAGACGCTGCAGTGATCAGGGAGTCTGAAAGCCTTGCGTAGGTCAAAACTGGCGCAGAAGATGCCGCCTCCTACTTTGCTGTCCAACTTAGAGCCGTCTGTGAAGATTTCTACGGTTTCCGCGGGTCTTGCGGGCAAGCCTTCTTCCCAGTTCTCTCTCGTTGGGATTAAGGTATTAAAAGGAGTGTCTAAATACACCTGTGAGATCTGATAGTCTGTATTGTCTGGTATGAGTGGATTATCTTCCAAGATTCTTGCATGTCCAAAACCCTGACCTGTCCACTGTTTGGCTTCCCTCATCCGAAGCGCTGACATATTTGCTATTTTCCGGCCCATCATTTCGACAGGTAGGAGATGCAGTATGGCGTCGAGAGCGTTACCCGGGGTTGTACGTAAGGCTCCTGTAATGCAAAGTGCAGCAGTTCGCTGCACCCTTCCTAGTTTTTTGGTGACTGTTACTTTGTCGAGTGCCGGCCACCAGACAGACACTCCATACAACAGTATCGGTCTGACTACCGCAGTGTAGAGCCAATAGACGATTTGTGGATTTATGCCCCATTTAAGTCCGATTGACTTCCTACAGGCGTATAGGGCAACATTTGCCTTTTTTATACGCTCCTCAGTATTGAGGTTCCAGTCCAATTTCTTGTCTAGAATTAGACCTAGGTATTTAGCTGAGTCACTAAAGGACAATTCAACCCCATTGAGGGTCGGAGGTTGAAGAGACGGAATTTTGTATTTCCTTGTAAACAAGACCAGCTCCGTCTTAGCAGGGTTGATTCCTAACCCAGATCTTTCCGCCCAGCTGGAAAGCCTCGCAAGAGATTCCGTCATACGGTCACATAGCGTCTGCGGGAATTTGCCTGAAAAGGCGATAGCAACATCATCTGCATAAGCTACCACTTTGCACCCTCCCCCATCCATGGATCGCAGCAGTTGGTTGACTGCTACGTTCCATAGAAGAGGCGAGAGGACTCCGCCTTGTGGGGTTCCACGATGGACGGACTTGGTGACAGTCGCTGCCCCCAGTGTCGCCTTTACGATCCTGCATTGTAGCATCTGATCGATCAGGTGCACTGTCAGGGAGTCGACCCCCAAATCCGTCAGCGAGTCAGTGATAGTCTTAGGAGTGACGTTGTTGAAAGCTCCCTCTATATCTAGGAAGGCTACTAGCGTGTAGTTCTTCCTATGTAGAGACTTTTCGATGTATGCAGTAAGCGCATGCAATGCAGTCTCGGTCGACTTGCCTTTAGAGTAGGCATGCTGAACAGGTGAAAGAAGCGATATGGGGATAGTACTTCTCAGATGGAGACAGAGCAGCCTCTCGTTTTCAAGAGAAAAGACGAGAGACTGATAGGTCGAAAATCTTTGGCTGTTGTGTGTGAGGGTTTTCCGGCTTTTGGAATGAATACAACTTTCGATTCCAGCCATAGCCCTGGGATTGTACCACTTTTGAAAATCTTGGAGAAAATGTCTTTTAGCCAGCTGATGGCCGTTTTCCCCGCGGATTGTAATTGAGCAGGAATGATATTATCCGTCCCTGGCGATTTGTAGGGTTTGAAGCTCTTGATTGCCCAGTGGATATTCCTATCGCTGAGCAGTAGCAAGAGCTTCCGTGTCTCCCCGCTGAAATGCCGATCACCAGGTCTTGGTGATCCGCTTCCCCCCGGAAAATGTGTGCCCAGGAGTAAGGTCAGTGATTCTTCACTGGATGATGTCCACGCACCGTTTGCGTTCTTAATGAACCCTAGAGTCTGAGGAGTTTTGCTTAGCAACTTCCTTAGTCTGGCTGCTTCGGAAGTGCTTTCTATCTCCGAACAGAAGGTTTTCCAAGAGGTCCGCTTTGCTTTGCGAAGCCCCTTTTTGAAAACGGAGAGCCCTATCTTATAGTCAGCCCATGATTGTTCATCATTTAGAGCCTTAGCTTTATTAAAGAGTATTCTGGCTGCTGCCCTTGACTCTCCAATTTGAGCAGTCCACCAAGGGGGTTTCTTTTTCCTTTTTGGTCTGCTAACGGGGCAAGATTCATTTAGGGCGTTTTCACACGCTTTATTGAATTTTTCTATGAGACGAGTTGCATACTCGGCGGTATCTGGCCCTTCAGGCGGAGTTTCAGGGAGCAATCTTTGCAGTGAAACTGTGTAGGTCTTCCAATCAGTTCTTCTTAAATTTCTGAACTGGGTTGGTTTAGGACTTCGGATCTGTAGTATGGTTTCAATATACCTATGGTCTGAGAAGGAGTGCTCGTCTAGCACCCTCCAAGAGAGAATATGGTCCCATAAAGAGGCAGAGACTAGAGTGAGATCTAGAACTTCCCTGCGGTTTTTGATAATAAAGGTCGGGTCCCGACCACTATTACATAAAAGCATATTTGTATTTAGAAGGTAGTCAAAAATCAACTCACCCCTTGCATTAGTATCAGTGCTTCCCCACTGATGATGATGGGCATTTGCATCGCAGCCCACTATTAGCCGGAGGCCTCCCAGCTCGCAGTCGGCAATCAGCTGGCGTAGCAATGGATGCGGAGGGTCACCCTGATGGTCGTGGGCGAAGTAACTAGATGCTAGCCGGATTGTATCCTTCTCCAGCTCTAGGCATGTTGCAGTGTTGTCTGTGTCACTGTATTTTGGGAGCAAAAATATGTTTAGATGTTTCTTTGCGAGTATGCAGGTTCTATATCTACCTTCAGTACCAGCTACTAGTAGCTTATATTCTTGCGTCCTCAGTCCAGAAACCCTGCCACCACACACCCAGGGTTCCTGAATAAGGACTATATCTACTGCACCCCTCTCCAGGTGCAGTAGAAGAGCGGCAGATGCTGCCTTACTGTGGTGGAGGTTTATCTGAAGAAGTCTCAAGGACATCTTCCAAATCCCTCTCCACCACAGTAGCGTCAGCGTCCTCGTCGTCTTCGACCTCAGGATCTTCCCCGCCGTGGCTTAGCCGAGAAAGATCGCGAACCAATTCCGATGTTTCGGAGATGTAGTCAGGCAGATCCTCCCCGTCTGGGAGCGATTCTGCTGAAGGATTTGGCATATCCTCTTCATGCTCACTCTCAAGCTCCAGATCCGGCTCCTGAGCGACTGACCCATTTTTGCTATCCGACCGGTATACATTAACGGCCACGGTTTTAAAGCCGTACTGTAGAGTGCCGGACTTGGCAAGGTGCTCGACCGTCTTGTCATTTAGCACCATAATAATTTGCCGTCGGGGGCCATCCGCCTTTTCCAGTTTTGCCACCCGCCAGTTGCCTGACGGCAACTGAGGGTTGCAAAACTGGAAGACCTTAAGGATCTCGGCTGGGTCGTCGGGTTTAGCCGACACCCACACTCGAGCCCTAGGCCTGTTAGGCACGTCCCTCCAGTCTACGGCTTCCAATTTGGCCCCAGGGTAGACCTCACCCAGGGCGGAAATGGCCTCCTTATACAAATTGGCGGATTGTATGTCGGCACAAGCGATCACCTTTACGCAGCCCTGATGCCAGCCGGCATCTTGGCAAACGGGCGGTGGTCCACCCTTCTCAATAATAGTGCGCATGAAGGCACCCTGCAGCTCATTCTCCACCCACGGCCATTGGTTCCTTGGGATTTGACCCCCCTCTCTGCCCTTGTCCAGGACACCAAGAAGGACCTTATCCCTCGTCACCTCGGCGTAGGATCTGACTCCTAGCTGCTGGCGAGGCCGCTTGGCTTGCGGTGCGCTAATTTCAGCTGGCTGTCGCTTGGGCTTAGCGGCAGCTGACTCCTTCGCTGGAGCTGGCTTAAAATGGGGCAAAATTGATTTTGCCCACTCCACCAGCTGCGAACCTTCTGGCGATGTTTCTGCGCCAGACAAGTTCCGGGTGAGTATACCCGCAGCGCGTCTCTTATCGCTGTATGATGGCTTGGTTGGTCCAGCCGTGCTAGACCTTTTCGAGGTTGAGGCTCGGTTTAGGGTGGAGTTTGAGCCCGCCGCATTTCTGCTCTGCGGAGCTCTCGCTGGCACCTTATATCCGGGCCTTGCCCCACGACTCGGCTGCCTGACTGGAGCCATGCCACGCGAAGCTGGTGTAGCACTGCCCGCTGGCTTACCGGGTAGCGCAGAAGTTGAGGGAGTGTTAGTCCCATCCGACTTTGGGCGAGTGTCGGCCTCATTGTTGTTGTTTTTGTTAGTATTAAGGTTCATAATTTTGTTCCCACGAGTAATAGGGAAGGGGATCGTCACCCGCGGCAGAGCTCATGTACCGCGGGAAGCCTAATTAAAACAGGGTGGGTCGGCTGTTCCCCCTGAGTCCGCATACTAGAGACCGAGCTTCCCCTCGGCCACGCAACCATCGGCATATGCTGTTCCACCTTGACAATGATTGATGAAAAAGTCTTAAATAAAATTAAAAACACCTTGTCAACTTCAAGGTGTCCTATTTGTAAAAAAAACTCAAAAGGACTTTCACAATTTAGACGACTCAACGAGTGACGAGAACTGCTACGAATATGGAATTTCTCCTTTGCATTGCAGAATAAAGTGTATGGAATTTATTCTGAAGCTTGCCTACACACTTCCTCGGCCAGGAGAAACAGCAACGAATAATACAAATCGTGAGGATATACAGAGTAGAAAAGAAATTATACAAGCTGAGTTCTCTAAGAAGTTGGGATTGAAAGTTGACTGCCCAAAGCATGGATACGGAAATACGAATGACGGAAATACTTTAAGGCGATTTTTTGAAAATTATTAAATGACATCTTTGATAACAGGTGTTAATCATGAGATCATTAAAAGGTTGGCTGTTATCCTAAATGTAATAAACTGCAAGGAAATGATAAATGGTGCAAAATTTGGCAAATACACATCGCAAACAGCTCAACTTTTGACTGATTTGTATCCTCAGAAAAAACTTACCCCCACGGTACATAGGATTTTGGCTCATGGAAAGGACTTAATAGAGTATCAATGCTTACCAATTGAAAAGCTGTCTGAAGAAGCACAGGAATGTAAAAACAAGGACTACGAAAGGTTCAGATACACAAATACGTGCAAAATTTCTCGGGCTCGACAAAATGAAGACCTTTTTAACATGCTGGCAGCCTCATCGGATCCACTTCTTGCATCGCTTAGACATGTGCGATCACGAAAGGATTTGGAAGGAAGCAACTCTAGTTCCGAAATGTTAAGTTTATTAGATACTAGCGGCCCGGTACGTGCTTCGCTACGTATATGTTGAAAAGTTTAAAATAAAAAATAATTTCATGCATGTGGTCATCTTTCTGCTCAATTAATTTATTACAGAATGTCTTTATATACAACGTTCACAGCTTTCTTGTCATTTGACAATACAAAAATGTTTTCTCTTGAGGTTACTCTTGAAAGAGCGACATACAGTTGGCCATGAGAAAAACAGTCAACGCTCAAATCTAAGCCTGCAACGTTGAAGGTTTGACCCTGCGATTTATTAATGGTCATTGCAAAAGATGTCTTAACTGGAAACTGTATACGTTTAAATTGGAAGGGCAAATCCGATGGTATCAGAGGAATTCGAGGAATCAAAACATGAACAAAATTTAGTCAGTTCTATATGTATCACAAACAATACAAATAATAATTTTTTCTGTCAACTCTGTAAAAAGTTGAAATTTGACAGCAAAATCCCGGCGTACTATGATATTTGAAATTTTTATTTTCATTACAAAAAATGAGATAAATGAAGAATCGCTCGACCACTATTAATTGGGTTTTTTAACATTAAAACCTTCCTTTTCAATCACTCTATCTATTAAAAAAAACCGCATCAAAATCCGTTGCGTAGTTTTGAAGATCTGTTCAGTCAAGGGGACAGAAAAATCGACTTTATTTTATACTATGTAGTGATGATGAACATTAATGTTGATGATAATTTTGTTGAAAATCAGTCATCAATTGCAAATATTAAAAATTAACCAAAATTAACAAAATTTGCTCGGAAATATTTCTTGACTTTGACCTTGAATATTTAAGCAACACGGATACCTAGAACTCGACGAACACTCATTTTAAAGCTTGAGAAGTTTTCTATCAAGTGCTTTTTAAATTTTTGAAATAGCTTTATTAGTTTAGAAGTTATGATTTTTGCAATGTAAAATGAGCAAAGGCCCCACTGTGGGCCGTTAGGTATTGCGTCCCAAACGCCTTTGCTCCTCCTACTTCCGGTGCCCGTTACTCTCGCGCTCGGCCGTCCGCAGTTCAGTCATGACGGCCACCGCAAAGACGCTAAATGCATCCCAGTTCGCGCTACTGGCTAAAATGAGCGTAATAAGGTTGCCTACCTCGATGGCACAACCAAAGATGCCTTCCATTTCTACGCGAAGCCCTGTGAAACGACCGGAGTGGAACAGCACATGCTCCGCATCTTCGATGACGCTACTTCTGCAGTAGGCGCAGAAGGAAGCATCCTCGTGACCAAAACGGTGAAGATATGCCCGGAAGCAGCCGTGCCCACTGAGCAGCTGCGTGATGTAGAAGTTCACCTGTCCATATCTTCTGTCCAGCCACTCCGATAGCCTTGGGATCAGGCGCCTCTGCCAGTTGGCCACAGTGCGCGATTTGGCTGAGGTGCGCGCTGCCTTCTTGTGGGCCACTGGATAATCTCTGCCATGAGTCACCTCGTAAACCTCTGCAGAAGTCTCTGGCTAAATCGGCTATGGGGGCAACTCCAGCTAGCACAAGACACGCGACGCGTCGTCTGAAATAGTGCGGAAGCCGCTACACACCCTTATCGCCCCTAGGCGGTGGGTAGCCGTTAGTCCACGGGAGTAGCTGTCGTAGCGGAGGCCAGGTTGCCAAATAGGCGCCGCATACAACATTATCGCCCTAGTCACGCTAGAAATTAGGGCTCTCCTATACTGCTTCGGGCCTCTCGTATTTGGCATAATACGCGATAGTGCGCGATTTGTTATAGCAGCTTTCGAGTTGGCGTACGCCAAGTGCTCCTAAAGGACAGTCTTGTGTTAAGCATCACCTCCAAGATACTTTATCGCTCTCTTCGATTTGATTGGCGTATTTGCCACTGTTATAGTTGCGGTTTCTACTGCTTTTCGGCTGCTTATGAGTACAGCCTCGGTTTTGTGGGGTGCAATCTGGAGGCCAACCGAAGAGAGCGACTGGATGACCAACTCGATCGACTGGTTGCATTTAGCCTCGGCAGCCTTGAGCTCCTTAGCCACCACCACCAACGGCACGTCGTCTGCAAAACCGACTATACGGTCCTCTTCAGGTCGCGTAAGCCGAAAAAAACCTTCGTACATGGTGTTCCAAAGGAGAGGGCCAAGAACCGACCCCTGCGTCACGCCTCCAGATATGTAGAACTCCTCGTTCGACTTGCTGGTATTGTACAGCAGTATCCTGTTTTGAAAATAGCTTCTTTTCAGCTTTAGAAGGTAGTTCGGCACTCCAAACGCTACTAGGGCCTCATCTCCACTTCGCCGTGTGGAACGCGTTTTGTACGTCTAGCGTTGCGATCAGACAGTACTTTTTGGTGCCTCTTTGCCATCTAGTGCCGGTAATCGCTTCTGAAGCTTTCTCCACTATCGCTTTACGGAAGCCGAACTACTAATGCGAAAGCCCAACTACAGCGGATATGGCGCGCTCAAGACGTGTACAGATAATATGCTCCAGAATCTTGCCGACCGTATCAAAAAGGCAAATAGGCCTGTTGGCAGCTGGATCCTTAAGCGGCTTCCCTGGCTTCGGAAGCAGTACCAGGCGCTGAAGTTTCCACCTACAAGGGAAGAAGTTGCAAAGGCAGATGTTGAACATCTCGACAAAGATGTCGGGGCGGATCGCAAGTGCTAGCTTGAGTGCTTTGTTTGGAATCCCGTCGGGCCCGGGCGCCTTTTTAGGCTTCGTCATCGTTGCTGCTTGGCGGATCTCCTCGAAGGTGACTTCTTCAATGACGTCAGGCAAGCTAGACGCTGGGACGGTATCAAGCACATCAGCCATGCTAGGAAATAAGGGCGTCACAATTTCTCTGAGCGCCCCCGAATCGGTAGGCTGGCAGTGGGAAAAGGCGTTGAATCTTTTGACCACAATTTTGTAGGCGTCGCCCCAAGGATCGTTCTCAGCCGTGTCGCAGAGTTCAAGAAACCATCTGCACTTACTAACCTTAATAAGCTTTTGCAGCTGCCTCGTGCATGCGAGAAACTCTGATTGTCGGACTTGGTACATCAGAGAACCGCGTGAGCGCTGGTAGCGGCATCTGGCGTGGTTGCAGACATTTCGAACCCTTTGCTATCTCCTCGTTTCACCAGTAAACTTGAGCATGGTGCCCCTGGTACCTCTTGCTCCTGGTCATACTGACATCGCAAGCGCGGCTTATCAGCATCATGGATTTTTTCATCACAGCCTCGGTGCTGTCTGCGCTATCCGGGATGCCTGCGGATACAAGCTGTGTATCGGCACGGTATTTTTGCCTAGGTTGGGTTGGATGCTGGCGATTATTGCGTCCGATGGTGAACCATATGGCAGCATGGTCATTCCCATTGAAGGAGTCGTCGATGCTCCAGCGGGATAAACCATTCAGCGAACTACTCACGAATGTGATGTCAGCGACGGATCCCATCCCTGCTCTGCTGAAAGTGTGCTGAGTCCCCTGGTTCAGTATGGCAACGTCCATAGAGTGAAGCCCTCAATTAAGGCTCGGCCCCTAGCTTTCGTAGACAAGCAACCCCACGCCTATGCGTTGAAATCACCAGTGTCTGCCCGCTTGGTGGCTGGTTGAGGCCATGCCCTTAGCGGTGCAGATGAAGCACCTCGCCTCGCTCTTGCAGGCCTTTTGACCCATGTCACAGCACTGGGACTTATCCATTGTGTTACGGCAGCTGCTAGTGGTATGTAACATTTCTTATTAGGCACCGGTAGCACCTCGTGCGTGCTTCATGCGGGTGGATGGCGCAGCTGGTCCAACCAACTCGAACTGTACGCAAGGCGGTAATGCTGCTCGCCAGATTCTCCGGTACTGAGAAAAGGGCCACCTGTGCGTTGCCGTATCCAGGTCGAATGCTTTTGAAATTGCAGACATCGACCGGTATATTGGTCTGTGTTGACAGCGCAGCCACTATCTCCTCCTTAATGCCTGTTGTCGCATACAACGGAAGCCGAAACCAAATCCGAGTTACAGTTTCGGTTTCGGTTTCGGTGGGTGGATGATTTTGCGTGGGTTGCGACATACAACTGAAACTGAAACCGAACGGAATACTTATTTTTCTTTTCATTCGCTTATTTTCATTCGCATCGCGTCTTGTCATTTACAATATGATTAATTTTTAAACGGAGCAAAAAAGAATCGCAGCGTTCCTTGCTGCAAATTGTTGTTTCGAAAAAGATTTTTTAATGACGTTCATGTTGTTCGGCAAGAAAGTTAATAAGAGGAAAAGCACACACAAAATATGTAGGGGAAGATTCAAAGAAGGGCCTGTAACATTTTGATAGAACGTCATTTGATTGACGACGATACAAAGTTCCGCGAGTACTTTCGAGTGACCCCGTTTTTGTTGGGGAAATTGTTAGGTGTGTTAAAAGAAGATCTTGAAAATATTCCAACGACTTGGGTACACAAGCCAATAAGCGCCCAACATAAATTGTGCCTTCCATTGCGGTATTTGTCAACCGGCGAAACATTTCGATCCCTATTTTTTTTAATTTTTTGTGCTTCACGCAAAACAAAACTTCTTTTGATTTAATAAACTCCATCAATTTTTTCTCATCCTCCACACTTAATATTAGTTTTTTATTGCAAGACGTTTTTGAAAATTTGAACTGTAGTTTTAAGCATGTAATTACGCATGAAAAACATAAGGAAATGATCAGCGTTGGCTGCGATTCTATAAATCAGCTGATGATGTAAAAATCAGACGCACAGACGCAGGCACTGGCGGGAGGCGCAGCCCCCTGAGGGGGAGATCTCGACAGTGCCGAGCGGCGCACAATTTCTCCCAGTGCTACCACTAGTCTTCACTTCGCGTAGAAACTTCAAGCAGTCCTTCGGTGACCTAAGGTTTCCCTAAGGTGTTTGAACCAATGGGGGTAATATCGCCCCAAGTCGGTCACCAGAGTCCCACGAAGCACAGCCGCGACGGAGGGGGTTGGTAATAGCCGGTTCCGTGGCCTTATGCTTGATGCTGCTTGAAATATCTTACTGGAGAGAAACACCAAATGACGCGCTTAATGATTATGCAGCGAAATTTAGTCGCACTTGCACCCAATGCCCTAGAAGGTATGCAACAGAAAATGTGGACCGCTTGCTTAGTCGATACACAAACGAAGATCAAGTGTCGCCGCCTATTGTTCACTTCGAGCTAGACAGATGGCACTGTTTATTCGGTTTTCACAGCTCTGGATGCTGTGCAAACAGCTGGGACTGTGTTGGTCACCCGAAAGTGAAAAAGAAACACTAAGTTGCACACTACCAGCAAAATTGATTTGTGGTGGTGGAAAATTGAAAGCACACTAGTAGCACTTTAGCAGACCGACACGCAAGACAAGGGACGCTGCCGTCGCCTTTCAATAAGGACTCTGCGAGACCACAACAGTGACCGAAATGCACCTGGGGTCGGCGAACCAACATAGAGGTAAGCCGCGCAGCCTCTCTAAACTGTTTTTTTTTCTCTTCCAGGGCGAGGATAAACACAACAAATTATCACCAAGTTGGAGATATTGCAAAAACGCGCCCGCACTTGAAAATACCACACTGTGTGCGACTGTATGTACATGTGTTTTTTATACCCTTAACCCATAAAATGGGTAAATAAGGGTATAATGGTTTTGTGCAAATGTATGTAACAGACAGAAGGAAGCATCTCCGACCCTATTAAGTATATATATTCTTGATCAGCATCAACAGCCGAGTCGATCTAGCCATGTCCGTCTGTCTGTCCGTCTGTCTGTCCGTCTGTCTGTCTGTCTGTCTGTATGAACGCGCTGATCTCAGGGACTATAACAGCTAGAGAATTCAAACTTGCAACTTAAACTCTTATAAGCCATGCGCAGTACAAGTTTGCTTCAAATTTTCGATAGCACTTTTGGTTTCCGATATATACATGTTATCGTTATCAAAAAATTCGTGAATTTCAAAATTGTGAAAACGAGGTTTGAAACCATTGATAAAATAATGAACATTTGAATTTGATTAAAATCGGTTAAGAAACACCGGAGATATTGCAGTTTAAAATTTGGTCATATTGGTCACTGGGTAAATATACACAAATGACTGTACGCGTTGTTCGTGACCGAACCGCTTAAGGTAGCTCCGAAAGCACCCATGACCAAATAGGAGCAGCGTCAAATAAAAATTGACTTCGCCGTGTTTGCGGTTTTGCTCTCGCTGCTGCTCGATCCATGCGCGCTATGTCACCGGCAGTGTGCCTTTGCAAATCGCCCGACTCGATAGCCAACTCCTCGATCGGAATCATGCCAGCAATAACCAGGGCAGCCTCGTCGGAGATTGTCCTGAACACACAGCATACTCTAATAGCGCAAAGGCGGTTAGTTGCGCCTATGCCGCGGCAATAGCTTTGAACCCCTGCGACTCTCCACCAGATCGGCGCAGCGTACAAAACAGTTGCACGGACTACGTTCATTAATAAGCGGCGACGCTCCTGCTTGGGCCCGCGCGTATCGTCTGCAAAACCAACAATGTGAGCCTTGTCCGGAAGATTTAGCTTTAAGACTTCATCGTACATAATGTTCCACAGTAGTGGCCCAAGAACGGATCTCTGTGGAACTCCTGTAGAAACATTGTGCACATTGATGCCTTCGGTGGTCCGGTAGTGCAGCAACCGTCCGTCAAAATAGCTCCTTACTGTGTCCCGCAGATATGAGGGGACCTGCAGCTCCTCCAGGGCGTTTAGGATGACTTCCCAATTGGCAGAGTTAAGCGCATTTGTAATGTCCAGCGTGACAATAAGGCAATACTCCTTCCCTCCTCCTGCCCATCTGGAGCCTTGAATAGCACTGATTGCTAGCTCGACCACCATACTTAGGGCGTCGATGGTTGACCTCGCTTTGCGAAACCCAAACTGGAATGGGGACAACCCGCCGGCCATGTCTATCGCATTGCTAAGCCTAGCCCCCAGCAGCTTTTCAAAAACAGATAGATTGGTCTGTATGATGAAGGCTCCCCTGGCGGTTTATCTGGCTTCGGCAAAAGCAACAGATTCTGCACTTTCCAGACGAGCGGAAAGGTCCTTTCGTGCAGGCAGGCATTGAATAGTGCGGCAAATTGTTCGGCTTGTAGTGACATAGCCAGCTTCTGCGCTTGGTTTGGAATACCATACGGACCTGGTAATTTGTTCGTCGCGATGCTTTTGGCTGCACCAAGTACCTCCTCCGGTGTGATAGCCGCTGGTACGGTGATATCTTGGTGGTGCGATGACGGTGCGGGCCAGGTCTGCGATCTTCCGTGTGGAAACAGGCACTCCACGATGGCCTGCATCCTGTCTGGTTCCATGGAAGGGAGGTGATGGTGCTTAACCACCGTTTTGTACGCTTTCCCCCAGGGATCCAGCTCAGCAGAGTCGCACAGCTGCAGGAATCATTCACGCCTGCTAGCCTTGATTGCCCTCTTAAGCGTACCTCTCGCCCGTCTGTATTCTTCCCGTCTTGTTGCAAAATGAGGCCTGTTGACTGCGCGTTGACATAGCCTTCTGCTGCTGTCACATGCCGAGAAAATTTTTGCAGCCATTTGAGCTGCATGAGATTCGGCAGAGCCCGATGAGGGGAACTGCGCGATTTCTCTGGAGAATACCGCAGCGCAAATGTGTCCTGGCGGCAGTGATTCGCGTTAGGCGCGCTGTGTACAAAGCTCATGCTGGCCAGCAACTGTGCATATAATGGCGTTGTGGTCGCTGGCTGTATAGATTTCGCTAATCCCCCACTGAGCTTCGTTGAATAAGGAGGGGCTGACAAACGTGAGGTCAATTACTGAGCCAGCACCAGCTCGTGAAAAGGTGTGTCCGTTGCTGCTGTTCAAAAGCGCCAGATTCAGTGCAGCAAGTGTCTTCAATAGCACCCTGCCCCTGGTGTTTGTTGAAACGCTGCCCAACTCCAGTGCCAATGCATTGAAGTCGCCCGCGAGAATAATCCTGATGCGACCCCTGGCGTCGTCAACTAGCTGCTCCAGGATAGCGGAGAAAGCAGTGTGGTAAGCTGGGCGCAAGGTAACAGCTATAGATGCACAAGCTGCCCAGTCTTGCTCTCACAAATCCTTCGAACTGTTGCACATCGGTCAGCTGCTGAGCTGCACCACTCAACGCGGCCTTCTTGCTAGTGTCCGACGCCCAGATGCATGATGGAGCAATCGGCACTCGATGCGGTTCACTCAGTATGCATAAGTCAATGCCATGCTCTTTTGATGTCTGCTCCAGAACCTGAAGAAACTTTAACATTTCGTCCGTCCGACAGCTGCTTTATAGGCAGGACCGTTGAAGCTGCCCGTGGTATGACCCGCGTTACCTGACCCCTGTTTGGAGCACAGCCAGCACGATGGCGGCTTGCTGCAGGACCCAGCCTCGTGACCAGCCTCGCCACACCTATAGCACGTGCCCCTGCGATCATCCTCGCTGGTGCATTTCGCAGCGGTATTCCCAAACGCAAGGCATTTGTTACAGCGCAGTGGCTGCACAATAGGCCGTATACGACAGACCACCCAGCCAACCCGGATTTTAGCCAGTTCAAGTAACTGGGTGGCTAAAGAAGTTGGAAGCACCAACGTTGCCGACAACGAGCCGCTGCGTAGGGCTCGCAGTTAGGCTGGGAGCATCTATGGCTTTGCCGATCGCCTCGATCAATTCCTCCTTCGTAGACAGCTCATCCAAGTCACGGATTTCGACGCGTTGGACGACAACGAGCGTCTTGACCGTCGCTCTGTTCCCTAGGGCTTTCCCCATGGCTGATTGCAGCTCCTCTGAGCTGTGCGCTGGCTTTTTATTGAGGCGAAGTAGCAGATACCCGTTTGCTGCTCGCATGATGTTCTGCACGTCCTCGCAATATTGGCGCAAGGCAGGGTCTGACTTAACCACCCGGAGCATGTCGGCGTAGCTGCAGCCGTCAACACCGGATAATGCAATAGCATCCGCGCGGTTACGCTTGTGTATCAAGTTTCTCGGCTTCACTTTTGTCCATGTCGTTCTTGTTGCGGCCTGCGGAGCAACCTGTGGTGCCATCAAGGGTGCTGCCTGTGATGCTACCTGTGGCGCCTCTAGAGGGGGAACGGAGAAGCCTTGCTTCGGTTTTTTAGGCGGTGTGGCTTGCTCAGCCTTAGATCTGCCTCATGCACCCAGATGATTTTTTTCAAATCGTCGCGCATCAGCGCGTTTATATGGCGTTGACCGTTAAATAGCTCAGAGAAACCCGAAAGAGCCTCTCCCATTTTAATAAGCGAGCACTGCAGCATTTCTGATGGCCTCGGAGTGGTCGGCATAGGCCAGACGACCGGTTGCTGCAAATGCAACGTCGGAGGGTAATGCGACCACCTGGGCAGGGGATCTCGGCAGTGCCGAGCGGCGCACAATTTCATTAGACATCGAAAGGACTCAAGTATACCTCCAAGCAGGCCCACGTTGACCACAGATTTCCCTATGGTACCTCAGTAAAATTGATATTTGTGCATTATATTTTGTTGGTTTATTTTTATACTTTGATACCAAAGGTATCATAGTATATTGGGTTTGTGCAATGTCCGTCATGGTGTCTGTCCGTCCGTCCGTCTGTCTGTATGAACGCAACTTTCTTCGACACCCTTAAAGCTAGAGCCTTGCAACTTTGCTAATATCTTGGTACATGTCTTCGTCAGACAAAGTGTTAAATTTAGGGCTCTACGACCTCAGGGGGCCTGGGAAATCGATAACATGTCGATACACCTCGATGTGCAAATCGATAAAACACAAATATATCCCACATTTTAGCAGCTAGAGTCACCGAATTTTGAGGCAAGATAGCCGATGACATTTGGATGCCACGCCCACCTATTCCGCCCCCAGCCCCCCTCCAATTATAAACAAAAACGCCTGTATCTTCTACAGTTTTAAAGCTATAGCCACCAAAATTGACATGAAGGTAGATGCTGACATCTGACAAAGTTATGCATCAAATCATTGGATGCCACGCCCCCAAACAACGGGACATGCCCTACCGCCCTAAAAAAACCGACAGGCATGTATCTTCGCCAGTTTTTAAGCTAGAGTCACCAAATTTGGTATGAATATTGGTAGTGACATCTGTAACTGGTGTACATACAAATTTTGGATGCCACGCCCACTTATACCGCCCACCGCTATATCACTCTCAGTTTTCGAGCTAGGCTCTTCAAATTTGGTATGAACATTGTTAGCCCTAGAGCACTAACGTTATTTGACAAACGTTATTACTAATGTTCGTCGAATCGACGAAGCCCCACTTTACCAAGGCTTTTGGCTCCCAAAGTGCGCCGTTTGGGGTTGGAACCACATTTTTCAATTTAGAAGGCTTTTAATAAAATAAAAACACAGAATATGTCCTTTCGCTAAAGTCTTTACTTTATTTTTGAGCAACTTGCTCATCAGTGCTTTTTTTTTTGTACCAAGGGGGTAGGAACTTACAAAACTTAGCCTAATTCAAAAAATAAAGAGGTAGTTCTTCAACTATCACAAAAAAAAACTTTAAAGATATTCCAATTTAACGTTTGAAAAAATAAAAGGTTATGAAAATTAACATTTCGAGCATGAAACACAAAGCTCAACTTTGTGCTCCCCACACATATTGTTTTTGCATTTTATGCACACATTATACACATTATAGTCTTCTAAATCGGAGTCTTTATTGGCATTTAAATATTTTTCTATCCATTCGTCCGATAGTCCAGTCTTTTGTGCCATTTTGATTCGCTTAAATATAAATCACATGCAAATAAAAAAGTTAATTTCACACACGCGCAAGAGCTAAAAGTCACACAAACGCTAACCTTCGACGTTTCGACGAAGCATGTTTTAAAATAATACTTACGCATCGCTCGTGCGGCTCTGCTTGTGTTCAGTTTGAAAGCACATTCCAAACTAACATTGTTGTGAACGAGAGTGCAACACAATGCGAAAACACAGAGAAAAACAGGAAAAGGTAAAATGTGTTCGTCGAATCGACGAACGTTAGTGTTCTAGGGTTAGTGACATCCGTAACAGATCTGCATCAATGTTTTGGATGCCACACCCACTTATACCGCCCACCTCTATATCTTTCTTAGTTTTTGGGCTAAAGTCACCAAATTTGGTATGAACATTGGTTGTGACATCCGTAACAGGTGTGCATAAAAATTTTGTATGCCACACCCACTTATACCCACCTCTATATCTTTGTCGACTTTTACGCTAGAGTCTCCAAACTTGGTAGGGGGATAGAAAGTGCCATCCGCCACAGATAAATGTCATGCCTACCCTGTCTGCCTGATTTTTATACCCAAAACCCTCATATATTACTATTTGCACTCAGAATCCTTAACACAGCTATGTAAACTTGTATCAAAGTATATCGCAGTCGGTTGCGTCCGACTGCAACGTTTTTACTTGTTTTTATTTGGTTTATCTAGTACGGTTTTGTAATTATGTT
Source organism: Scaptomyza pallida (assembly GCA_018152965.1). Classification (NCBI taxonomy): domain Eukaryota; kingdom Metazoa; phylum Arthropoda; class Insecta; order Diptera; family Drosophilidae; genus Scaptomyza; species Scaptomyza pallida. Next base: position 1,313,423 of record JAECXP010000196.1, read on the forward strand.
TGTTTTTACAACACTTGGCACCATTGCTGAAATGAACATACATAGTAGTAACTGGGGAAATCCCCTTATTCGATAACTCTTTAGGCGCGTTTACAATGTCAGTGTGAGATTGGAAAATGTTTTGTCTCTGTCTGACACACATATTTTTCACATAAGTTCCATAAAAGATTTTTTAATAAAAAAGTCGACGGCGCAAGACGTTTCGGAAAGTAGTCCGATAGTTCAAAACTCTATTACCGGACGACACTCACCATTGGATTTGATGAATATCTCCAGTGGTGAGACCGACTTTAGTCCAGATCGTCGCAAACAATTGCTCTTGTTATCAAATAGCGACAAATAGTTATGTAGCTATGTAAATATTTTTTCTTTATTTCTATGCTAATTTTTGTGTTCTTTAAATCTGGATTAACAGATTTCTTTTTTTTTTTTGCTTTTAAATCAGTATGAATTATGTATTTTAAGTTTAAATGCTCATTAAAATGCCATATGAACATACAATTTGTATGAAGTTTTATAGGTTTCAACTTTTTTTACACGGTTTTTCGAAGTAAATATAGTTCATTATTTCATCTTACAGGGTTTTTAAATCACATGGAACGTATCCCCATTTTACTATAGGAAACGCCTCTTTTTTTACACGGATTTCTGAGGAACGTATCTACCGTGTAAAAGAGAGTTGGGTGTACTTGTAAATGTGTCTTACGCGTACATTATTTTTGTTTAAGTCAATTATTGCATCGTCTAGTATATTATCTAGTACAATTAGGGTATTCACCAGATTCGTTTCATCGTTTCATGTTTCATACTTGTAACGCTTAGCTCATGAACAGAATTATTTGTTTCATGAAGTTTCATACTTGAAATGTCAGAAATAGTTTGTTTACATTTCTTTTACCTTAGTTTTTGTGACTTTTGCTGTTTAGTCGTTCTGCGTGAATTTATAAATAAGTTTAAATTTGACAGCAAAATCCCTGTTTTCAATTTCAAAAATATGTGTTCACACTTTTTTGCACAAAATTATACCAAATTATACTGAAAAATACTAAGCATCGATAGCAAATACCGATTAATACTCGTGCTCTTCCCATCTCTACTTTCTTGAAACTTGAAACACTTTTTGTATACATAGGCTGAGGTGTTTCAAGCGTTTCAAGAAATTTTGTATGTGAGTTGTTGTTGCACGACGTTTCAAGTTTGAAACATGAAACGATGAAACGAGCTGGTGAATACCCCAAATGTTTGCTATGGTCGGGGAAATGGGGTTGCCCATGGGCATACCAAAAATCTGATGGTAAGTTTTGTTGTTGTATGTCAAGTAGTTATTGTCAATGAGAATGAAGTCAAGTATTTCTTAAATTTAGTCTTTGGTATCGGTGTGTGTTCTGTAATATCTGTCCATCTTCCCATTATGGTTTGTATTGCCGTACTAATAGGTATATTTGTGAACAGAGATACCACGTCAAATGATACGAGTATCTCATCCTTTTCAATTCTTTCACCTGTAAGTTTTTCTTTACGTTGTACGGCGTTCTGTATATTGTATTGTTTGGATGTAATGTTATTTAAGATGTTGCCTATATGTTTTGCCAATTTGTAGCATGGTACGTTAGTCGATGATGCAATTGGTTTTAATGGTGTGTCTTCTTTATGTACTTTAGGTAGTCCGTATAGTCTGGGGGCGTGTCCGCTTGAACAGTATAGAGTCGCCTTTAATTTGTAATCTATGTATTGTTGTTTATATAAGTTACTAGAAAACCCGGCGAACTCCGTTACGCCACTTCGTTTTTTTAAACATTTCTTTTGGGGATTAAAAGATGAAGAATGAAGATGATGATGACAATTTGGATATTGGACCAAAGACCACTGTATGTCGATATTGCAATGCGCTAAAGATTAAAAGAGAAATGGCTGGATTGTGCTGCGCAAGTGAAAAGTCAAACTGGATCCATTACTTACACCACAACACCCACTGAAAGCATTGTTCGATGGAAGTGTTCCCGATTCCAACTATTTTCTTCAACACATCCTTGAATACAATAACTGTATTCGCATGACTTCATTTGGAGCTAATAAAGATAAAACGCATACAAACAATTATCATCTGTGTACACTTGTTGCTGGCTTGCATGTCTTGTGCGGCGGCCGATGTTCGCACGTCGTCCTCTAGGCATTTCAGACTATGGACAAACTGGTGAATTTAACCTCAAATGCACAATCCGCATAGTTTACACAGATCAACTTACCACCTTCAAGACACGATATGACGCTGTCATTCCCAACCTGATTAATAAATTACCGCACATTCCATATCTTCGATCAAGAGTAAAGCACGATTATGTATCTCCACATTCATCTCAATATCGTGATTTCTGGAACTGACACGAATTTGATGTAAAATATCTTCTGACATATTATCCTTGTATTTGTGCCACAGGTTACATGGGTTTGACGGAAATTATGTCGAAATTATGATAGCGAATAATGTGCGTATCTGACTTGGAGATGCAGAAATAATGGCTTCAGCGATTGTCGTATCCCAATGGGTATCGTTTTCTAATAATTTCAATTCTTCACATGCAGCACGATATGTTGAAAATATTACACCATTAACCACCATTCGTAGTGTCTCAAATGACGTTGGCCCACGCACATTTACCAGCAACAACCGCAAATAGAAACATTCATCATTCTTTTGATGAACTGAATACATACGACCAAGAGCATCAGTAGAACGCACATCTGGATACCCAGGCACCGCATCGCCTTGCTTCCGTCTTTGAAAATTCTTCGATGAAGCATTCCAAGTATAATAACGTGGCATCTCCGAGTAAAGCAAAGTTCGTGCAAACAGACAGTTCGACCGTTGTCATCTAGTGATCTACGCCGATACAGCTGATACCCATCGTTGCCAGTGACAGTCTCCGCCGTTAATTTCCGTGGATATCGTTTAGAGCACTTTTCATCGACCATGCAAGGTGATTGGGGATTGATGGCACCACACGGTCCATGAATCATATTAGTAGTAACAACATCATGTAGGTCTGGATCGACTTCATGATCAGGAATCTCGGCACATATGATATCATCTATTTGGTCAGGCTGAATTCTTTCCACTAACCAAATAAGAATGTGTGCGTGAGGCAGGCCTCGCTTTTGCCATTCGATTGAATACATCCATACGTTCTGTGATATCTTGTCTACCACTTGATGTTTGTCCGGGAAGCAGCAATTTATTAATTTCTATCCATTTTTGATTACACGTAAAAGTAATAAAGAGATCTGGCCGACCGTAATGACGAACATATGTCATTGCATCCTGTGCATATTCATGCATATGACGTGGACTACCAATGTACGTCGCCGGCAGAATAGTTAGTCGACCAATATTAGCTGCATTTCGATCAGTACTAACTGCATCACGTAAATGGATGTACTCCTCAGAACGCAGTTTGGCTTGGTACAATACTCACAAACAACATGCAATGCAAACGCTACGATGCAAGTTGTAATCCATTTAACTATGATAGTTCGACCATCATCTTCTTTTGAACGCCGACGATAAACTGGATATCCATCGTTCCCTGTGACTGTTTCAGCAACTAAAGGTCGCGGATATCGTTTTGTGCACTTTCCATCAGCCATGCAAGGTGATAATGGATTTAATGCACCGCACGGTCCATGCACCATCTGTGTCGTCACAATGTTGTGTAGATGGGGATCAGAGACTGGATCAGGAATTTCAGCTAATATGATGTTATCCACTTCATTTAAATGTAATTTGTTCAGCAACCAAATTGGGATATGAGCATGCGGTAGTCCACGCTTCTGCCATTCCACCGAGTACATATAACAACGTGTATCACCAAAAACTCGATACTTAGCAAGCACATCCATCATAACCGTGAGTTTTTGCTGAAATACTCGGGCGATTATGTCATGGCGATCTTGCGGTTTTTGGCCCGGGTCCAACTCACGTTCAATTTCCGCCCACTTCGGATTGCATGTGAACGTAATAAATAAATCCGGAGTTCCATAATTTCGCACGTACGTCATTGCGTCTTGAGCGTATTCATGCATGAATTTCATGAATTCATGCATTTGAATCGAAAGAACGCAAACCTTCGGTCTCGACTTTGACATACATGTCGACAGCGAAATGCTGGAAGAGCCGACGGCACTTTAGAATGACATTCTCCTGATTTGTACGAATCATCAAACGATACGCATAGTAATTCATTGCGCTTAGACTTTTGTTCGTTGATACGCCTGAAAATCCAAAATTTAATTAGATTGTTAATGGAAACCAATAATAGCAATAATTAGTGTGTGAATATTGTACCTGTTATTGGATCTACCATCTTCACCGTGATGTCGTATCCGTCTTGCCATTGCCAATAAATGATTGGATATTGTAACGCATCGTACATATATGTGTCTCGTTAACACGATGCATAATATTGCTTCTTCGCTGAAGGACGATGTCTCGTGAATTAGTTGGATCGCCAACAATAATTGCAGCAACATCATTAACGGTAGGTGCATTGAATCTTCGCACATGTTCACCTGTTGGGGTACGATCCGCTCTTATAACAAATTTGTGCGTATCCGTTGGCATTCGTTCCAATGCTGTTTTAAACATATTGACCACAGCGTTATTAGCATGAAAAAATGCTTGCAACTGTTCAATTAATCGTCTCTTTAACTGTTGTGCTCCCTGTATATTGCACCGCACATTCAGCTGATCCACCATTGACGAAATAAAATATATTTGCAAAAATTGATGCGGTTCATTTAACGTTGGCACCATTGAACCATGCAAATGATATATTTGTCCTTGTATCTGTAATTGCAATGAATTATTTGTTGAAGAATACTGTGTGACTTCTGATCGTATCATGGTGTAGAGTGTGGTGTATGTGTAGTTGGTTTGTGTTGCAATTGATTGTCTTGGTGTTATTCATTGGCGTGAGTAATTGGTTGTATGCGTTTTATATTTTACTTTGCAAGTCGGCATGAATCCGCCTTCTCGAATGATATTAGCTCCAAATGAAGTCATGCGAAAGCAATTATTGTATTCAAGGATGTGTTGAAGAAAATGGTTGGAATCGGGATCAGTTCCATCGAACAATGCTTTCAGTGGGTGCTGTGGTGTAAGTAATGGATCCAGTTTAACTTTTCCAGTTGCGCAACACAATCCAGCCGTTTCTCTTTTAAACTTTAGCGCATTGCAATATCGACATACAGTCGTCATTGGTCCAATATCTAAACGTCATCATCACTGTAGTTCGCAGTGGGATCATATTGGCATGCCAAGCGATTGTATGATACCAATGATCTTCGCGTACTCAATCGAGCATTTTCTCTTATTATATTTTGGCTTTGTTGATACACTTGTTGCTGGCTTGCATGTCTTGTGCGGCGGCCGATGGTCGATCGTCGTCCTCTGGGCATTTAAGACTATGAACAGACTGGAGAATTAAACCTCAAATGCACAATACACATAATTTACACAGATCAACTTACCACCTTAAAGACAAATAGTTGCTGTTGAAATATTATGAAAGTTTGCACAATAAACGTGTTTCCAGTTGAACTGTTAACAAACGAATAACTTTATCGTCAAAACTGAACACATTACAATGAGAAGCTGTCAAACAATGTAACGACATGTAATCCAAAGGTAACATGATAAGGGATTTTCGATAAGGGTGTAAAAAACTTTCCCGGTTTTCCTGCATTCCTGTTGAACATTTTCCTGAAATTTCTTTGCTAAAAACCTCACGGAGCCCAAGACCTTGCCAACAAATGCAAAAGCGTTGAAATCGGTTCTTGCGTTCTGGAGTTAGATCGTCAGAAAAAATTCAGACTTATTTTTATATAAATAGATTAACAATGGTGTTATTCTTCCTTATCAGTTGTTGTGTTGGATCATTTCGTATTGTTTTGTATGTCGATTTATCCTCCAATAGACTCTCCATTTTGACATGATAGTCTTTTTATACATAACTTGAAAACCCGGCGAACTCCGTTACGCCACTTCGTTTTTTTAAACATTTCTTTTGGGGATTAAAAGATGAAGAATGAAGATGATGATGACAATTTGGATATTGGACCAAAGACCACTGTATGTCGATATTGCAATGCGCTAAAGATTAAAAGAGAAATGGCTGGATTGTGCTGCGCAAGTGAAAAGTCAAACTGGATCCATTACTTACACCACAACACCCACTGAAAGCATTGTTCGATGGAAGTGTTCCCGATTCCAACTATTTTCTTCAACACATCCTTGAATACAATAACTGTATTCGCATGACTTCATTTGGAGCTAATAAAGATAAAACGCATACAAACAATTATCATCTGTGTACACTTGTTGCTGGCTTGCATGTCTTGTGCGGCGGCCGATGTTCGCACGTCGTCCTCTAGGCATTTCAGACTATGGACAAACTGGTGAATTTAACCTCAAATGCACAATCCGCATAGTTTATGTGTATCTCCACATTCATCTCAATATCGTGATTTCTGGAACTGACACGAATTTGATGTAAAATATCTTCTGACATATTATCCTTGTATTTGTGCCACAGGTTACATGGGTTTGACGGAAATTATGTCGAAATTATGATAGCGAATAATGTGCGTATCTGACTTGGAGATGCAGAAATAATGGCTTCAGCGATTGTCGTATCCCAATGGGTATCGTTTTCTAATAATTTCAATTCTTCACATGCAGCACGATATGTTGAAAATATTACACCATTAACCACCATTCGTAGTGTCTCAAATGACGTTGGCCCACGCACATTTACCAGCAACAACCGCAAATAGAAACATTCATCATTCTTTTGATGAACTGAATACATACGACCAAGAGCATCAGTAGAACGCACATCTGGATACCCAGGCACCGCATCGCCTTGCTTCCGTCTTTGAAAATTCTTCGATGAAGCATTCCAAGTATAATAACGTGGCATCTCCGAGTAAAGCAAAGTTCGTGCAAACAGATCGCTTTGGCAGATTGCAAAAAAACTGGTCATTGTAGTTGCTGGATGTGTTTCAGCACGTTGCATAACATTCGAAGCCGTGAAATATACTCGTTGACCATTCTCCAGATGCACCGCCAAATGCATAACAGTTGGATGACGTTCGTGAATGGGAAATGAGAGTATACGTCAAATCGCTTCATTACAGTTCACATAACGACCAACTTGATAGCGTGAAATTTCATCGTTGGTGTTCGAGGATTGCAATCCAAAAACCACCATATCACTGCCTTTCGTGACATATTTGCAAATATATTTTATGGACTTAACTGAATTGCAGTATTCAACGTTGCAATGTTGTCGACAACGAAATCCATTCTTTATACTTTCGTTATGACAGTTCGACCGTTGTCATCTAGTGATCTACGCCGATACAGCTGATACCCATCGTTGCCAGTGACAGTCTCCGCCGTTAATTTCCGTGGATATCGTTTAGAGCACTTTTCATCGACCATGCAAGGTGATTGGGGATTGATGGCACCACACGGTCCATGAATCATATTAGTAGTAACAACATCATGTAGGTCTGGATCGACTTCATGATCAGGAATCTCGGCACATATGATATCATCTATTTGGTCAGGCTGAATTCTTTCCACTAACCAAATAAGAATGTGTGCGTGAGGCAGGCCTCGCTTTTGCCATTCGATTGAATACATCCATACGTTCTGTGATATCTTGTCTACCACTTGATGTTTGTCCGGGAAGCAGCAATTTATTAATTTCTATCCATTTTTGATTACACGTAAAAGTAATAAAGAGATCTGGCCGACCGTAATGACGAACATATGTCATTGCATCCTGTGCATATTCATGCATATGACGTGGACTACCAATGTACGTCGCCGGCAGAATAGTTAGTCGACCAATATTAGCTGCATTTCGATCAGTACTAACTGCATCACGTAAATGGATGTACTCCTCAGAACGCAGTTTGGCTTGGTACAATACTCACAAACAACATGCAATGCAAACGCTACGATGCAAGTTGTAATCCATTTAACTATGATAGTTCGACCATCATCTTCTTTTGAACGCCGACGATAAACTGGATATCCATCGTTCCCTGTGACTGTTTCAGCAACTAAAGGTCGCGGATATCGTTTTGTGCACTTTCCATCAGCCATGCAAGGTGATAATGGATTTAATGCACCGCACGGTCCATGCACCATCTGTGTCGTCACAATGTTGTGTAGATGGGGATCAGAGACTGGATCAGGAATTTCAGCTAATATGATGTTATCCACTTCATTTAAATGTAATTTGTTCAGCAACCAAATTGGGATATGAGCATGCGGTAGTCCACGCTTCTGCCATTCCACCGAGTACATATAACAACGTGTATCACCAAAAACTCGATACTTAGCAAGCACATCCATCATAACCGTGAGTTTTTGCTGAAATACTCGGGCGATTATGTCATGGCGATCTTGCGGTTTTTGGCCCGGGTCCAACTCACGTTCAATTTCCGCCCACTTCGGATTGCATGTGAACGTAATAAATAAATCCGGAGTTCCATAATTTCGCACGTACGTCATTGCGTCTTGAGCGTATTCATGCATGAATTTCATGAATTCATGCATTTGAATCGAAAGAACGCAAACCTTCGGTCTCGACTTTGACATACATGTCGACAGCGAAATGCTGGAAGAGCCGACGGCACTTTAGAATGACATTCTCCTGATTTGTACGAATCATCAAACGATACGCATAGTAATTCATTGCGCTTAGACTTTTGTTCGTTGATACGCCTGAAAATCCAAAATTTAATTAGATTGTTAATGGAAACCAATAATAGCAATAATTAGTGTGTGAATATTGTACCTGTTATTGGATCTACCATCTTCAACGTGATGTCGTATCCGTCTTGCCATTGCCAATAAATGATTGGATATTGTAACGCATCGTACAAACGATGTGTCTCGTTAACACGATGCATAATATTGCTTCTTCGCTGAAGGACGATGTCTCGTGAATTAGTTGGATCGCCAACAATAATTGCAGCAACATCATTAACGGTAGGTGCATTGAATCTTCGCACATGTTCACCTGTTGGGGTACGATCCGCTCTTATAACAAATTTGTGCGTATCCGTTGGCATTCGTTCCAATGCTGTTTTAAACATATTGACCACAGCGTTATTAGCATGAAAAAATGCTTGCAACTGTTCAATTAATCCTCTCTTTAACTGTTGTGCTCCCTGTATATTGCACCGCACATTCAGCTGATCCACCATTGACGAAATAAAATATATTTGCAAAAATTGATGCGGTTCATTTAACGTTGGCACCATTGAACCATGCAAATGATATATTTGTCCTTGTATCTGTAATTGCAATGAATTATTTGTTGAAGAATACTGTGTGACTTCTGATCGTATCATGGTGTAGAGTGTGGTGTATGTGTAGTTGGTTTGTGTTGCAATTGATTGTCTTGGTGTTATTCATTGGCGTGAGTAATTGGTTGTATGCGTTTTATATTTTACTTTGCAAGTCGGCATGAATCCGCCTTCTCGAATGATATTAGCTCCAAATGAAGTCATGCGAAAGCAATTATTGTATTCAAGGATGTGTTGAAGAAAATGGTTGGAATCGGGATCAGTTCCATCGAACAATGCTTTCAGTGGGTGCTGTGGTGTAAGTAATGGATCCAGTTTAACTTTTCCAGTTGCGCAACACAATCCAGCCGTTTCTCTTTTAAACTTTAGCGCATTGCAATATCGACATACAGTCGTCATTGGTCCAATATCTAAACGTCATCATCACTGTAGTTCGCAGTGGGATCATATTGGCATGCCAAGCGATTGTATGATACCAATGATCTTCGCGTACTCAATCGAGCATTTTCTCTTATTATATTTTGGCTTTGTTGATACACTTGTTGCTGGCTTGCATGTCTTGTGCGGCGGCCGATGGTCGATCGTCGTCCTCTGGGCATTTAAGACTATGAACAGACTGGAGAATTAAACCTCAAATGCACAATACACATAATTTACACAGATCAACTTACCACCTTAAAGACAAATAGTTGCTGTTGAAATATTATGAAAGTTTGCACAATAAACGTGTTTCCAGTTGAACTGTTAACAAACGAATAACTTTATCGTCAAAACTGAACATATTACAATGAGAAGCTGTCAAACAATGTAACGACATGTAATCCAAAGGTAACATGATTAGGGATTTTTGTTAAGGGTGTAAAAAACTTTCCCGGTTTTCCTGCATTCCTGTTGAACATTTTCCTGAAATTTCTTTGCTAAAAACCTCACGGAGCCCAAGACCTTGCCAACAAATGCAAAAGCGTTGAAATCGGTTCTTGCGTTCTGGAGTTAGATCGTCAGAAAAAATTCAGACTTATTTTTATATAAATAGACTACAGTCTTGTTCCCTTTGTCCGCCTGTGTTATAACTATTTCCTTTATGATATTATCCGTGTGCTTTGCTATTGTTAGGATTATTTTTTCTTTTTGGTCTGGTCTTCTGGTGTGCTTGAAATTGTTTATAGCGCCTGTTAACTTTCCCCTCGCTGCATCCTTCATTTTGTCATCCTTGATCATTTGTATCCCTTGCTCTAAGTCTGCAATAACATAAATCGGTGATACGTTTTCCTTTGTTACCGGTAATGTAAATTTCGGTCAAAGTAATAGTAGCCATTGGCTTTCTCTAGGAAAATACACGTCCGTTTGGTTTATGGACCATTCCTCATTTAATTTAATGTTTAATTTTTTTTGTACTTGTATTTTTGCTTTTTCCAGTTTGTTGTTTTTCCAGGTCCTGTTTTTTGAGTGTGTCTTTTAGTATGTGAAAGCTATGCGTCTGTGTTTTGTTAATAATATGTATGTTGCGGAGTGTTTCTTTTATCTCAAGTTTTACAATTTTTAAAGGAAACGTCTTTTCTAGTTTAAGTAGTTCAGTTTTCGTGTCGTGTAGTTTGAAATTGTGTTGTAGGGCAGTCGTTTTCTCTGTAGATGTATTGGTATTATACTATAGTCTTTGCACTTCAGTAAGTATTTTAATCGTCCGAGTTGTTTGGCTAAGTTTTTCTGGCATTTAAAATAATTCTTAATAGAACAAACTGTGTTGTTTCCATAAGTTTCTTGTATCTGTTGCATGTATCCCATCGTGGTTGTGGGTTGGTGTTGTATTGAAATCCGGTCATTCCTCCGGTTATGATTTTTGTGTGTTGATTTTGGGCCCATCTTGATGTTTATTTTTAAGCTGGTTTTGGATTAAAAGGCCGTTTTGGTTCTTGATAGTTTTTTTGTTTATTTTTCCATCAATATTCTCCTACACGTTTCGGCTTTATTATTTTGCATTCTTCAGGGAGCCTGCATATGTTTCTGTCTCCTTAAAAAAATTTGATAATTCGTAAAACGTACACGTTAATTCGTAATATTTTTCGCAACGCAAAGAATACTAAACCTCTTATAAGTCGTAATGTAGTTTCGTAACCTTTTATAATTCGTAATGCAATGTGAAATTTTTGGCAGTTAAGACACCGTTAGGAAAAAACATGAAGCAATCCCAAATTACAAACAAGTAACGTTGCAGTCGGACTCAACCGAGTGCGATATACTTTGATACCAGTTTATATAACTGTGTTATGGATTCTGTGTGCAAGTAGTAATATATGGAGGTTTTTAATATAAATATGAGGCAGGGGTATGCGTGACATCCAAATTTGTGATGCACATCTGTGGTGGATGGAACCTTCTATACACCTTCCAAGTTTGGAGACTCTAGCGCAAACACTAAGAAAGATATAGAGGTGGGCGGTAAAGGTGGGCGTGGATTCTAAAACTTTAATGCAGATCCGATACGAATGTCACTAACAATATGCCCACCAAATTTGGTGACTCTAGCTTAAAAACTGGCGAAGTTACATGCATTTCGGGTTTTTTAGAGCGATGAAGCATGGCCCGTTGTTTGGGGGCGTGGCATCCAAAATTATGCATATCTGTGTCAGATGTCAGAATCTAATTTCCTACCAAATTTTGTGGCTATAGCTTCAAAACTGTAGAAGATACAGCCAATTCTGTTTATAATTTGATTGTGGCTGGGGGCGGAAAAGGAGGCCTTGGCATTAAAACATTTGATGCAGTTTTTTAGAGAATGCCATCGGCTATCTTGCCCCCAAATTTGGTGACTATATCTTCTCAAATGTGGGATATATAAGTGCTTTATCGATTTGCACATCGAGGTGTATCGACTTGTTATCGATTTCCCAGGCCCCCTAAGGTCGTAGAGACCTAAACTTAACACTTTGTCCGACGAAGAAATGTACCAAGATATTTGCAAAGTTGCAAAGCTCTATCTTTTAGGGTGTCGAATAAAGTTGCGTTCATACGGACGGACGGACAGACGGACAGACACCATGACGGACATTGCACAAACCCAATATACTATGATACCTTTGGTATCAAAGTATAATTACTTTAAAACTTGAAGTTTTGTTATTTTACTTTTATGTTTTTAATTAATTGGCTTAATTTAACTGATTTTCAAACAAAACAGGCTTAACAAATTAACTGATGTTTGTACTTTGATACCAAAGGTATCATAGTATTTTGGGTTTGTGCAATGTCCGTCATGGTGTTTGTCCGTCTGTATGAACGCAACTTTTTTTCGACACCCTTAAAGCTAGAGCCTTGCAAGTTTGCAAATATCTTGGTACATGACTTCGTCAGACAAATCGATAACAAGTCGATACACCTCGATGTGCAAATCCATAAAACACTTGTATATCCCACATTTGAGCAGATATAGTCACCAAATTTGGGGGCAAGATAGCCCTTGGCATTCCATAAAAAACTGCATCAAAATTTTGGATGCCACGCCCACTTATACCGCCCACAGTTATATCTTTCTCAGTTTATGCGCTAGAGTCTTTATACTTGTTAGGGGGTTACAGGGTGCCATTCGCCACAGATACGCATCACAAATTTGGATGTCACGCCTACTCCTTCTGCCTGATATGAATACCCAAAACCCCCATATGTTTTGTTAACTGGTATCAAAGTATATCGCAGTCGGTTGCGTCCGACTGCAACGTTTTTACTTGTTTTCTATTGACTCATCGAATCCTCTTATTTCGAGCATTTTTTTAAAAAGAGATCGCGTCAAAATAAAACGAAAACTTTACCAAAAGCAGTCGTGGAGCTTGTCAATTGCGATGCAAGCAACAACGATTCTCCAAGCCATCAAAGAAATGGGATGATTAAAAAAATTATAATTTATATACCCTTTGAAGAGTACAGAAAACCATATTTTTATAGTATAGTCAACCAAGGTGATCGTTTTAAATGAAAGGATATAGAGCCGGTACTCCAAAGAATTGTTCAAAAATTGTTATAAAGACTGAGAGAGAGAAAATGAGATGTTGGTTCTCCCTTTTCTTTACCCACCCGACCGTGACAATCACTGCAAGTTATTTTTTACGACGTCCGTTTAGAGCCCAGACAGAATCAAATCAAGTTTACTCTAAATTCATTATAAAGTTCTTCATATTATTATTCAACAAAAATCCAAAAATAAAAAAATAAACTAAGTTTAATTCTTAACATATTTAAGATATTTAGCTCTTAACATACAAGTTAAGCCAATGCGCGACTACGCGTCGCAACATTGACTTGGTTAACACATATTCTAAGTTAAGCCAATGTGCGACTACGCGTCGCAACATTAACTTTGTTAACACATGTTCTACATAGTTAAGTTTTAGTTGGTTACCTCAACATATAAAAAGCTTTGGATTAAAACGTTATAAATTTTATTGGTAATTTGTAAGTGTTTTGATAACTGTCGTTCATCAGCGAAGAATTAGTTCTGCCTCAACCATCCGGCTTTGGGTCTCAGCAAGCCTCGGTTGCCGTCGCTGCCAGCGCCAGAATAGCTTGCGCTGCAAGTTTGTTGTCACACGCTCCCAAATTGCATGCGTTGCAATTTAGGCCCTCACGTTGGTGCGCACGTTGCTATCGTTGTGTAACGGCGGACACCCTGGGAACGCTGACTTGCAACCGGATACTGCGTCAGCGTGTGGGGCGTTCACCTCATTACCAGAATGTGGTGAACATTGGGGGGGGTTAACTCTTCCCCCTTTTAAGATCTGCGTCCCGCAGATTAGTGGCCCTTCGGTGGCGTCGTACCGGTGGGTTGTGCCTCCGAGTTGTTGACGCTATGATGAATCGGGATCCCTTTGGTAGAAGTTATCTTCCTCCATACTATCCATAGGATCGTGATTAGAATGGTAGCCAGAGCTATTTCTATTAAGATCGAAAATACAAAATTATTAGAAATGTTTGATAATGTTTCCAAGTTTTAAGGCTAAAATCATGGACATATTCTAAGGACAGCTTATATCCCGCAGCAGTGACTTTCGTCAGTACAGCTGACATAGCCATGAGATGGGTTGATGAGAAACTGCTGTAAGATTTATTCCTAACGTTGATGGTCTCGTTATCGTACTGCACCAGGAATGACCCAGATAGTTGGTAATTTCCTGAGTCGGTGGTAATTGTTCCATTGAAGTTTGTCAGGAATAGGGTACCGTCATCTATCAATTCGACTATTTCCTGATTGTTCCTCAAGTATTTGCAGGTTGCTCGAGCTCCTTTCAGCAGCCGAGGAATGCACTCGTCTTCCTCCAGTTTCTTCAAATCTCGTTCTCGGCACACGGTCGTATTTCCAATCGATAGGCATTTCCCCAAAACTGCATAGGTTTCTTGGGGGTCCATCGCTAACTTGTTAAACTCCAGATCCACCTGCTTGCCGGCGAGAATCGTTGGGTAGAGGAGCATGAGTCTGTATCTCTTGTCTATCACTTTGGGCATTGACAAGATATACAAGAGAGAACTTCCGTTCTTCATTACGGATGGTTCCGAAAATTCGATAGCTTCTACCACTTTTTGATATGGCAAGCTCTCGGTCTCAGACAGGAGGGTCTCTATCTCTGCGTGGTCCAAAAGATTAGTGTTTACTACTCCAGACTTCGCCAGTTGGCAAGCCCTCGCGATTTCGTCAACCTGATTGACCAGAATCATCGCTTTGTGGAGTAGCATCGTTGCCATATGCGCATCCCCGTCGATGGTGTTAACTCTTTGCATCAGGTCGTTGAGTTTTTGAATCGACGCTCGTTTGCTATCAAACAATCTGGTATTAATCCTTATTTGTTGGTTGCTATTTTTCGTCACGTGTTCCTGTGACTGAAGAATGGAATTCCAGTCCGAGGCGTCCGGTGATCCGGCCACCCATTTCCAAGCAGAGCCAATCCAATCGATGGAGCGCGACCTACGCCGTGTTATCGTGGTCATCTTTGTGATTCCTTCAGCAGCTCTCTCCAGCTAATGGCCTACCAATGCTCCGATTTTTCGATCCGTGATGAGCAAAGCCTCCTCGGTGGTGTTGTCTACGACCTGTTGTAACTGTTGTAGGTCGATTATGTGGGCGAGTTTAAATCCTCCGTTGACTCGCCATACCACGCCTTGTTGAAGAGGGACGACTGGCGTATCATATCTAAATATGTGGAGAAAGCTCGCTGTGTGGACTAACGCCAATCTTAGAGTGAAATTGTTGTTTAGTTAATTCTAATTGAATGTGCTTAAATTGTAGTTTCTTTTTTTGTGTTAGATTTTTTGTTTTTGTGTGTTTTTTTGTGAGGTTTTTTTTGTATTGTTTTTTGTTAGTGTTAATTAATGATAAGTATGGTTTCGTGAAACGTTTTCGGTTAAAAATAAAATTCTAATTTTTCTGATGAAGAGGAGAAAAACCGTTTTAACAATTTTTCAGTTTTTGAGGTGAGATTTGTGGTAAGTTTCCCTGACTTCGTTTTGATAGTCACTCTTCCTTTTCTCTCTACCTCTTCCGGTTTGAATCTTTGTTTATCCTTACTTTTAATTTGTTTATTAGAAACGTAAACTGTGTCCCCCTGATTGTAAGTTATGGGTTTGGCCCTAATTGCGTTGAACCTAGCTGTGGACATATTTTGCCTATGTTGGAGTAGGCCCCTTATATCCTCTTGTGTTTGTTCTTTAAAGTTCGTAAGTCCCTGATAATTTATCCTGGAAGTTCGATCGAAAAAAACATCCACCGGCTTGGGTTGAGTAACAACAGGGTTGTTCTTCTCTCGATCGCTTTCTAACACTGTCACCTTATCCCCGACCTTCTTCATATCTTCCTTCAAACTAGTCATTTGACCAAGTAAGGCGGAAACACTCGCATTGAGCTTAGTGAAAGTTTCTTTCATTTCTTCCATTGTAGCAATAATTATTTTAATCGACAAAGAGTTTTAATTATTATTTTTTTTTTTATTTAAAAATTGATAAAAATTTCCAAAAGATTTCTTTCCTCTTTTTTTCTTTATTTCTTTATATTTATTTTTTTTTTTTTTTATATTTTCTTTTATTTTTTTTTTTCAAAAAATTTATTATTATTTATTGGGTTGAAAACGTTTCACTCACCCGTAGATTGTATGTTCTGCTTTTGGTTTCTTTCGTTTTTGTTGTTTGGTGTATGCTCAGGTGTAGTCGAATCACTCACAGTATGTAGAATCTATTTGCGATAAAAAATCGTATCAGTAATGGTTTTTTTTTTTTTATATATAAACTTAAACTAATTCGAATGCAAGTGACGTGTTCAATTTGTGTATGCGTGCTTTGATCTTAACTCTACTTATTTTCTTTCTTTTTCATTTTTGTTAAAATATTTTGATAAGATTCCTTTTGAACTGACTTCGGCTTTAGGTGCGGTGGATCGTATTATTCCTTTTTAGCATCTCGCCTACTAGGGTACGATTTTACACACAACTCACTAGGCGGCTCATTCAGTGTTGGTCACACCGAGCGTATCTAGCAAGCTACCCCGGCCACTTTTTTATGTAATATTCTGTTTTGATTATGTGTTGGGCCGCTCGCAAACAAGTTGCCGCAGCGGTTGTCGATTTTATTATTTTATTCACAACTTTCTATTTCGCTCGTGAATTCAATACCATTCGGTAAATCACCGCAGCGGATTTGTTGTTTCAACTTTTTAGGAAAACGTTTTTGACGCTCGTGGATTAATTTTTATCACTTTTTTTATAAAAATTACCACCGCAGCGGACTCGTTTCATTTTTACGTTATAGCGAATCTTTTGCGCTCGTGGATTTTACTTTATCACACTACAGATAAACGTCACCACCGCAGCGTGTAATCGCTCATATTTTGTTCGGAATTCTTTGGTTTCACATTTTTGTATTCTTGCATTTGCACTACACATTTTACACGAGTTCACTTATTTGCATTCTTGATTTCTTTATCACATTTAACTTATTAACTAAGAGACCCCACCTAATATTAGGTCAGTCCCTGCTCGGGCGCCAGTTAAGCCAATGCGCGACTACGCGTCGCAACATTGACTTGGTTAACACATATTCTAAGTTAAGCCAATGTGCGACTACGCGTCGCAACATTAACTTTGTTAACACATGTTCTACATAGTTAAGTTTTAGTTGGTTACCTCAACATATAAAAAGCTCTGGATTAAAACGTTATAAATTTTATTGGTAATTTGTAAGTGTTTTGATAACTGTCGTTCATCAGCGAAGAATTAGTTCTGCCTCAACCATCCGGCTTTGGGTCTCAGCAAGCCTCGGTTGCCGTCGCTGCCAGCGCCAGAATAGCTTGCGCTGCAAGTTTGTTGTCACACGCTCCCAAATTGCATGCGTTGCAATTTAGGCCCTCACGTTGGTGCGCACGTTGCTATCGTTGTGTAACAGCGGACACCCTGGGAACGCTGACTTGCAACCGGATACTGCGTCAGCGTGTGGGGCGTTCACTTCATTACCAGAATGTGGTGAACATTGGGGGGGGTTAACTTACATATTGTAGTAGTGTGGTTGCGCATTTCAAATTAGGTTTAATACAAATGTAAACGATTGCCCAAAGTTTTGGCGAAGCCATAGCAAAAAATCGACTTTTAATATATGTATATTTATATAAACATGGATTGTTATAACTATGTTACCACACTCCTATAATTTTTAATTGCTTGTTGAAACTAACTTATTACTATTGTCTTTCCTTTTTTTTTTTTTATACCCTTTAACCCATAAAATAGGTAAAAGGGGGTATAATGGTTTTGTGCAAATATATGTAACACACAGAAGGAAGCATCTCCGACCCCACAAAGTATATATATTCTTGATCAGCATCAGCAGCCGAGTCGATCTAGCCATACCCGTCTATCCGTCCGTCCGTCCGTCTGTTTCTGAAAGAATACTCGCCGACTGCGATATACTTTGATACCAGTTTACATATCTGTTTTAAGGATTCTGTGTGCAAATAGTAATATATGGGGGTTTTGGGTATAAATATCAGGCAGATGGCGTAGGCGTGACAACCATGGTTGTGGCGGATGGCACTTTCTATACCCCTACCGGGTTTGGAGTTACTAGCGCAAAAACTGAGAAAGATATAGAGGTGGGCGGTATAAGTGGGCGTGGCACCCATTTTAATGCAGATCTGTTACGGTTGTTACTAACAATATGTCCACCAAATTTGGTGACCCTAGCGCAAAAACTGGCAAAGATACATGCACTCCGGTTTTTCTTAGGGCGGTGGTGCATGGCCTGTTTTTTTGGGGCGTGGCAACCAAAGTTTTGATGCATAACTTTGTCAGATGTCAGCATCTACCTTTATGCCAATCTTGGTGGCTATAGCTTCAAAACTGTAGGAGATCCAGGCATTTTTGCTAGTATTTGGAGGAGGATGCAGTTTTTTGGGAAATGTCATCGGCTATCTTGCCTCAAAATTTGGTGAATCTTGCTACTAAAATGTGGGATATATATGTGTTTTATCGATCTGCACATCAAGGTGTATCGACTTGTTATCGATTTCCCAGGCCCCCTGAGGTCGTAGAGGCCTAAATTTAACACATTGTCTGACGAACGCATGTACCAAGATAATTGCAAAGTTGCAAGGCTCTAGCTTTAAGGGTGTCGAAAAAAGTTGCGTTCATACAGACAGACGGACAGACGGACGGACGGACAGACACCATGATGGACATTGCACAAACCCAATATACTATGATCACTTTTTTTGTCTTAAAATCTTAAGTCATCAGCAAAACATAGGCGCACGGATAAGAAGAAAAATTGAAGTTTAACGCAGTACTACTGATTCTTCATTGATTTTTGTGCGCTACACTTCACTAAAATAACTACTTCGTATAAGGTGGCTTTTTTTTCGACTTCGGTCCAGTAATTTAAAACTTATTCTCCTCCCTTCGTGTTGTCTTGGCACCGACGCACGTATATGCCGCAATGCGCATCGGGCTTGTGAAGCGTAAATCCAGGTTATATTGGTCAATCCAACACCAGAGCAAAGAATTTGGGTGCGTAGTTTTTGGCTGACCGGTTGGCCACCTACATTGCACACACAATTGGAAACAATCCGATCTATATAATTATGCTCAGCCCTTCACTCAATCCAATAGGGGATAGCCGCTTACGCTTTGTAAAACGATTTTGGTTAGGTTGAACACACCACATGCACTTTATGTTACCTTCAATCACTTGCGCGAAACTATTCTGGCTGATTTGTCATCAGATGATCCACTTGTTTTGCTCTATTTGCTTATATGCATTTTTCCCCACATATAAATATAAATGAGTTTGGGCTGTACCACCGACAAAATATATAATAGACGCGTCAAAGTGCTCATACTCACGTGAACAAAAACTATTGGAAGCCTGGCGCCACGTCTCTCTCGGGTGTTGAGAGAGGCCAGCCGAACGCAATGCGCCGCTCAATTGGCAGGCGTAGCGTGGCGCTAGGAAATTACAAGGCATTGTTGTGCTGGCTTTCGCTGCGAGCACAACAAAAAACCCACCCCTTTTATGTATGCGCTGCTATGCCAGCGATCCTACGTATACACACATACATATATATGTATATACATATGCACGCTTTTGCCAGTGCGTCTGTTTGTGATCTGCTTCAAGTGGACCTAGCCGAAAATAAGCAAAAACAACACAAGAGCGTTTGCATACATACATGCATACATATATTTGTATGTATGTGTATACGTCAGCATTTGTTTTCACATTCTCGGACTCAGGCTTCGAAGCGATTTTTGATATTTTACTTTTTTACTCTTCCTAACTTTTTTTCTATGACACTTGTAAGTAACTTTGTCAACGCAGCTACCGTATATATGTTAAAGAATGAACATAAATTCAAAAAGAGTATTTACGAGTGCATTGTGTCAAGATCTAAGAATGCTTGTGTGCGTTCACGTAGATAGAGAAAGGGTTGACATGCGTTTGTCTATATGTGGTAATGAACTGCGAATACCCTTTTGTAAGTATGCATGCATCGTTTTTTTGAAATTACAAAACGATGCTGCATACTGCAAAAAGGGTATTCGCAGTTCATTACCACATATAGACAAACGCATGTCAACCCTTTCTCTACCTACGTGAACGCACACAAGCATTCTTAGATCTTGACACAATGCACTCGTAAATACTCTTTTCGAATTTATGTTCATTCTTTAACATATATACGGTAGCTGCGTTGACAAAGTTACTTACAAGTGTCATAGAAAAAAAAAGTTAGGAAGAGTAGAAAAAGTAAAATATCAAAAATCGCTTCGAAGCCTGAGTCCGAGAATGTGAAAAATGCTGACGTATACACATACATACAAATATATGTATGCATGTATGTATGCAAACGCTCTTGTGTTGTTTTTGCTTATTTTCGGCTAGGTCCACTTGAAGCAGATCACAAACAGACGCACTGGCAAAAGCGTGCATATGTATATACATATATATGTATGTGTGTATACGTAGGATCGCTGGCATAGCAGCGCATACATAAAGGGGGTGGGTTTTTTGTTGTGCTCACAGCGAAAGCCAGCACAACAATGCCTTGTAATTTCCTAGCGCCACGCTACGCCTGCAAATTGAGCGGCGCATTGCGTTCGGCTGGCCTCTCTCAACACCCGAGAGAGACGTGGCGCCAGGCTTCCGATAGTTTTTGTTCACGTGAGTATGAGCACTTTGATGCGTCTATTATATATTTTGTCGGTGGCTGTACTTTATTTAAGTTTTTCCACACGTGTCTCACTTTAAAAAATTTGCGCAATGGGTCTGCTTAGTTTTGATCATCCAATTGAATTGATCGCACACGACTTTACTTAGAATGCCCTAACCTCGAATCTGATTTCGAATAACGGGGCTTAGAATGAGTGTAAGTGGGAGCTGTGAAATTCGATCGGAAAACGAGAGCGAGAGTAACTACTATCTAAGAGAGTTGAGAATTGTGTAATATTGGTGGAGTATGTTAACTGCGGATATGTCAAAGACCATTTAACATAAAGATTGGAAATAAGCGCTGGCAATGGTTAACAGAAATGTTTATCACCCAAAATGGGCACCTTGCAGAGGAAACGATGACTCGCAATTTTATGGGCAGCTGTGAGCACTGAAACACATGCGGCCTAGTGTTGGGTAAACATTGCTCACTTTGGTGAACATGTTCACTTGTTCTTTTTTTGAAAGTGAGTTAACTCACTCACTTTGCTCACTTGCTCACTACTCACTGTTCAGTTGCTCACTACTCACTTGCTCACTGCTCACTACTCACTGTTCAGTTGCTCACTACCCACTGCTCAGTTGCTCACTACTCACTGTTCAGTTGCTCATTACTCAGTTGCTCAACTGTTCAGTTGGTCACTGTTAAATGTGAACGACGACCTTTTTTTTTTAGGTCGTTGCTCACTTGAGGTGAAATTACTAACTTAAAATAATAACAACCTTTTTTTTTATACTTTGATACCAAAGGTATCATAGTATATTGGGTTTGTGCAATGTCCGTCATGGTGTCCGTCCGTCTGTCCGTCTGTCTGTATGAACGCAACTTTTTTCGACACCCTTAAAGCTAGAGCCTTGCAACTTTGCAAATATCTTGGTACATGTCTTCGTCAGACAAAGTGTTAAATGTAGGGCTCTACGACCTCAGGGGGCCCGAGAAATCGATAACAAGTCGATACACCTCGATGTGCAAATCGATAAAACACATATATATCCCACATTTTAGTAGCTAGAGTCACCAAATTTGATGGCAAGATAGCTGGTAACATTCCCCAAAAAACTGCATCAAAAGTTTGGATGCCACGCCCACCTATTCCGCCCCCAGCCCCCCTCCAATTATAAACAAAAATGCCTGTATCTTCTACAGTTTTTAAGCTATAGCCACCAAAATTGACATGAAGGTAGATACTGACATCTGACAAAGTTATGCATCAAAACATTGGATGCCACGCCCCCAAACAACGGGACATGCCCCACCGCCCTAAAAAAAAACCGGAAGGCATGTATCTTCGCCAGTTTTTAAGCTAGAGTCACCAAATTTGGTATGAACATTGGTAGTGACATCCGTAGCAGGTGTACATCAATGTTTTGGATGCCACGCCCACTTATTCCGCCCACCGCTATATCTCTCTCAGTTTTAAAGCTAGGCTCTTCAAACTTGGTATGAACATTGTTAGTGGCATCCGTAACAGATCTGCATCAATGTTTTGGATGCCACGCCCACTTATACCGCCCACCTCTATGTCTTTGTCAGTTTTTGAGCTAGAGTCTCCAATTTAATACCCAAAACCCTCATATATTACTATTAGCACTCAATATCCTTAACACAGCTATGTGAACTGGTATCAAAGTATATCGCAGTCGGTTACGTCCGACTGCAACGTTTTTACTTGTTTTTTTTTTTTAGCTCATTGCTCAGTTGCTCACTGTTCATTGTATACTCCCACTTAAATAATAACTATTTTGTCATATATTTTTTTTTTTAAAGAAAATAAGGGACTTCAGTTTATTTCCTTATATTACAAAATAAAATAATATTTTAAATTCAGCATTCAATGCTCATAAAACTAAAAATATAAGGAATAAAATGAAAACTAATTGATTTAAATTATTTCTGCCCTAAATGTTCCGGATCAAAGATATGTTGCCAGGCAATTCGTCTGAGCTGAAACAAATATCAGTTAGTTTTTTGTAAAATAAAATATGCTGTCTTACGACTTACCATTCAGGACATTTTACATATTATTATGCAAAAACGTCAGATTGTTCACCTGCGTTGGCTTTAAAAGTGTTCGCCTTTTGGTTATTGTCTCTGCCGCACCGGAAAATATTCTTTCGCATGGCACTGATGTGGCCAATAAACATAGGCGTTTCATCATATACGAGTATAGGTGTGGATATTGCCCCTTTCTTTGCTCCCACCATTTTAAAGCGTCTTCCTTCCGATTTAAATACTCTTCGGAGAGGTATTTGTCCATTTCTCGAATAGATGCCGCTGTGTTCTTTGACGGCTTGCTCACTTGTTGAAAGGTTACGTCGTATTCCTTCCAGATATCGTCTTCTGTTGTTTGTATTACAATTACTTCTTCAACGGATGCTGGCGTGTCATTGGCGTGGCGATGGATGTTTTTTTTAATATTAGAAACCGCGGTTTTAAAAGCGTCCGGGTTTCTAAAAACTCGCCCTTTAAATCGGGGATCCAACAACGTGCTTTCAGCGAACAATGGATTTGACTCCAAGTCCTTGAAGCGGTGCTCCATCTCTTTCAGAAGGACAGTTCCCACTGCAGCGGCTGAATCGCTTAGCCCAAAACTAAGACAGCTGATCTTTTTTTGCAGAATTCCTGCCAACACTTTCACTTTTGATAGAGTTACATTTTTTTCTGCCAAAAGTTCGGTTGTGACCTGCAAAAACGGTTGAAGAATGGGTTGTACTTCCTCAATAGCATCAAAGTCCTGATTGGTCAACGGCAGATCGGGTCGCAGAAGCGAAACCACCAGCATCACCGCCTCCTTCAATGTTATTAATCTCTCAAACATTTTAAAAGTTGAGTTCCATCGAGTTGGTACATCCTGAACCAGCTTAACATCCGGGAGTCTTAGTTGAGCTTGGGTGTCCTTAAGCTTTTTATACGCCGTTGTACTTTGGTGAAAAAATTTAACAATTGCACTGAATTTGATGCGAATGGTGTTTATTTTCTCTAACCCTTTCTGGACAATAAGGTTTAAAGTATGTGCGAAGCACGGTATGTGACGCCAGTTGCCTATTTTTATTGCACCAACAATGTTGAATGCATTGTCGGAGGCAATAGCAGCCACTTTATTTTCAATGCTCCATTGAATAACTACCTTCCGCAATCTTTCTGCTAAATTTTGGGATGTGTGGCTCTCCTCAACCTGCTCGCACGACAGCATAAATGATTTTAATGTTGTCGTCTGCTTTGCAATAAAATGGGCAGTCACCGCCATATAGCTTTCGTGTGCCAGCGATGTCCAACAGTCCGTTGTCAGACAAACCGCCGTCGCATCAACCATGTCCTCTTTTATATTTGCCCTCTGCTCTTCGCAAATTTGCATCAAAACATTCGAAACTGTTTTGCGTGTAGGAAGCTTATATCCGGGGCAGTGAGAGACATCCTCAATCAACTGCTCAAACTCCGGCTCTTCTACCATCCGAATCGCATGATGCCCTTTTGCAATCATTTTGACAACCTGCCAATCAATCTTCTGACTCCTGCCAGCACTAATCGGCCTTTGGAAAAACGCCGTCATGCGTTGCTGTCCATTTGCTTCATTAGTATTTGCAGTCTCATCGTCTTGCCGGACGACCGGATCCATTGCGGCTGGGTGTTTACTGGAAAGGTGCCTCCCCAAGTTGCTCTGCGACTTGCTGCTCAGGACATTCCGACAATATTTACATTTTGCCTCTTTATTTCCTATGTCTGTAAAATGTGTCCAAATGGCCCTTTGGAGTCGAGACATATTTTTTTTTGTTTTTTAAATACGTAATTCACAATTCAAACAACCGGGACTTTAGACGCTTTGAAAATTTCACGGAAAATACACAGTAAATTTTTCACTAAACCGTTCGATGCAATAGTTTGCTGTTAACTAAATCAGCCTATGTCAAAATTGCTTTCAAGAAAACGAATTTTGGGCTCTTTCTTGGCAAGCCTTTGACCTTTTTTCATTGACATACTTTCCCATTAATGGGTCTTGGTTAAAAACCCCCACAAGTAGGTCAGTATACCCACGTGTGCAGATTACGAGGTGGAAGTGCTGGTGTAAGTGTTATTTTTTGGCCTATAACAGGTACTATTTAAGGTTTACCGAAAAACCAAAGGAAGCGCTAATTTTCCATTCATACGTATTGTGGCTAACACAGGTACTAAGAGGTTATGTAACCCTCCGCCCGACACCAGGGCGTGGGCAGATTTTTCATTTGATTTGAGCTTTCAGGTACCCTTCTAAAATTTCATTGGCTATCGATCTTAAAATAAAAAAACCCTCTTCCCTTAAGAAAAGGAAGAATAGGTGTCGGAAGAAAGGGTTTAAAATTTGGCGTCGGACAGATGGTTAAGGCGGCCAAGTTTTTATTCATTATAAACCTTAATAAATTTACAAAAAAACCAAACCAGCGACAGCTCGTTACCAAAACAACTCTTTTGCCTTATTGAGAAACAGAATTGCACGTGTGTACTTTTGCCCACTTCGCACGTTTCTTGCCGCTTGATCTGCCTATAGTTTAGGATATGTAAAAGCTAATAGTGGTGTTCATAAAATGTAGTATCATTGCACAAGTGTATCGATACAACACTGCTATCGTGAACACCCAATTGTGCACAATTGTGTTGCAAGCTTGCTATCTCTAATTCTATTATTGTAAGTGTAGTTTGAGGGAGTGATTGGAAGAAAATAAATAGAAAATGCCTTTAAAAGCATAGCCTACTTACTGTTTTCAGTTTTGCTCAATGACAGCTAATTGATTTGATTTAGCACCTAAAGCACTTAATTATACCAAAAAATACCAAAATATCGTCTGTGTTCTTGGCGACTTTTGCAACACTTTTCAAGTTTTTACTGTCATTTCTATGCAATACTTGCCACGATTTTTATAGTCAAGGGTTGGGGTCTAGCACAAAGTGCAAACTACACTCAGTACAAATTGTTGTTGGAGATGCTTACACTTTTCCTCTTTTGCTATGATACTACACTTTGTGAACACCCTAAATGTTTTTTAACTTTTAGAGTTTCTGAGATAGACATTTTCATACTAGGCTGTTTCGAAGTAGCTGTTGATGCTGAACAAGAATATATATACTTTATGGGATCGGAGATGCTTCTTTCTGTCTGTTAAATACATTTGCACAAAACCATTATACCCTTTTTACCCATTTTATGGGTTCAGGGTATAAAAACGGCTGAAATGGCTTAAAATCACAGATACATCTGTTTGATCTTCAGTGAATTATGTTTTATTTAAAAAAAATAACAAATTTATTGCCAAATTTAAAATAACATATAATATTAATCAAAATAATATATTTATCCACAAAAGAAGAAGAGTGAACAACTGAACAGTGAGCAACTGAACAAGAGCAACTGAACAAGAGCAACTGAACAGTGAACAACTGAACAAGAGTAGCTGAACATGTTCACTCGCTCAGTTTAGTGAAGAACTAATTTTTGTTCACTCACTCATGAGCAGTGTTGCCAATTCCGCTTTTTTCCCGTCAAATCTGGCTTTTTTTGAAGTCCGATTGCGGGAAAATTTTCCAAACAGCGGGCAGCGGGAATTCTGGCTTTTTTAAAAAATAATTTGCTTTTTTTCCGCTTTTTTCTACTAAGCAATTTATAATTTTTCAGCGATTATTCGTATGTTCATCGTAGTTGAATAAAAACGAAATAGTTCATTAGATAAATTTTCGATAAACGAAGAGTGGAACTAACTGAACTAGAATAAGGAATTTAGTTACATATTTCAAAAAGCTAAATTGAACTTATTGCGAACAATTCGATAGTACTCCAGTTCCCTTTCCTCATTTTTTACATTTTGAATGTCCTTAACCCATGAAATGGGTAAATAAGGGTATGATAGTTTTGTGCAAATGTATGTAACAGACAGAAGGAAGCATCTCCAACCCTATAAAGTAAGTATGTTCTTGATCAGCATCAACAGCCAGATACAGCCATGTTCGTCTGTCCATCTGTCTGTCTGTATGAACGCACCGACCTTAGAGACTATAAAAGCTAGAGACTTCAAACAGTTTGAATCTGGTTATTTTGGTCACTGGAAGAATACGCACAAATGAGTGTGCACGTTACGTATCGGGTAAAGGGTATGTCCTAGTCGGGATTTCTCGACTAGAGCCTTCTTACTTGTTAAATTTATCATATGTGTGTAGAATTGAAAGTGACAATGCGTAATGAATACAAAGAAGAATGCCGGGATGTGTGACTAAGAAGCAAGGAATTCAGCCCCTGGCTGCGCAAAGACATGGTTAATACAACAAGACTAATTGCAGTTATTGCAAATGCAGTATAACTGCTTAGCTAATTGAAGAAATGCTACCATGACTATGAGTTGCCAAAAAAATATTTAAAAAATGACTGCCACCCTGCAAGCAAATGACAAAGTTAATAATTATCACGAATTATAAGAAATAAATTTTTTTTTTTAAATTAAAGCTCTTGAAACTAAGCAAAAAAGTATCTGATTTTTTTTCAAAATTTCTTTGCTGTTTTTGTTGGATCTTCCCACTAAAAACCGCTTTTTTTATTCAACAAAAGTTGGCAACACTGCTCATGAGCAACCCAACACTAATGCGGCCGGTGTTGAGTGTGCTTTTGATTTTGCGTTTTCTTGGACACTCTGTGCTGTTTGCTTTTTTTCTGGTGCATAAAGGAGTTAATTTCTTGAGTGTCCGTCCGTATGAACGAAACTTTTTTCGACACCTTTAAAGCTAGACCTCAGGAGGCCTGGGAAATCGATAACAAGTCAATACACCTCGATGTGCAAATCGATAAAACACATATATATCCCACATTTTAGCAGCTAGAGTCACCAAATTTTGGAGCCGATGGCATTCCCCAAAAACTGCATCAAATGTTTAAATGCCACGCCCACCTCGTCTGCCCCCAGCTTCCCTCCAATTATTGACAAAAATGTCTGTATCTTCTACAGCTTTAAAGCTATAGCCACCCAAATTGACATGAAGGTAGATGCTGACATCTGACAAAGTTGTGCATCAAAACTTTGGATGCCACGCCCACAAAAAAAGGGACATGCCCCATCGCCCTAAAAAAATCCGGGAAGTATGTATCTTCACCAGATTTTAAGCTAGAGTCACCAAATTTAGTAGGTAGGCGGATGTCCGCCCACGCCACATTTGTCAACAAAAGAGGAAACTGTCTACCAGTCAGCCTTAACCAAGTGGTGATACCCCACAGCGACAATGTGAAATACCTAGGGCTCACCCTCGAACGTCGGCTCACCAGGCGCCCCCACATTCTGGCAAAGAAAGCGCAAATTGGACACAAACTTCGACAAATTTACTGGCTAACTGGAAAACACTCCAAGCTGAAATTGAGAAACAAGTTACTCCTATACAAGGCCATAGTTAAGCCAGTATGGACTTATGGCATACAGCTCTGAGGCACCGCCTGTAACACAAACATTGCAGTTATTCAGAGAATTCAAAACAGGGCGATGCGCAATATAACCGGAGCGCATTTTCTCACAACTAACAAGGAGCTACACAGGACGCTAAAGATGCCTTGGGTGGCGGAAGAAATTCAGAGATTTAGCATAAAATACACGGCGAAGCTACAAAACCATAACAATTCACTTGCTATGAACCTGCTCAATAGCCAAAGAGTAAGGCAACTCAAAAGACACCATCCACTGGACCTACCCTTTAGAGATCCAGGCGAAGACCTTCCAAAACACACTGTATTCTTTTTTTTTTTTTTTTTTTTTATTTCTACATTTAGGATCAAAAATACATAAATTTTTATAACAACATGTTATTCGTAAGGTTAGAACATCACCAAGCCTGAATTTACCAGGCGTTATCTTCTGTGGACTTGTTTGGATGCAGGGCTACTGTAAAAGACTCCTGAACGTCCTGCGCTTCAGCCGTCTTATAACACTCCTTCCCGCAAGTTCACCGACCAGCCGGTTACTATGTCGCAGCAAACGTGCGTTATATTTCACGGAATATGCTCCGACCAGGTTTTCTATGGTGTCCAGTCTGAGGTCATTGTGCAAGGTTGAATTCCTCACATACCAGTCCGCTCCAGTCATTCGACGCAAGGCCGAATTCTGGAGGGTCTGGATGCGTCGTCGGTTTGTCCGACAAGCAATGCCCCAAATCTGGACACCATATCTCCATGTCGGAGCAATCAATGAGTTATATACCGCCCGTTTGCAGCGCAGTGGAAGCGTGCTTTTGGCGCTCAGGAGCCAGTTGGCTTTTGCCAGTTGGTACCGGCAGGATTTTATTAGACCGTCAATATGGGCCCGAAAGCAGAGTCTTTTATCGAGGGTAATACCCAAGTATTTTGCTTCTTTCCCTGGTTCAAGTGGGCTTCCATGGGGGTGAAGTTGACAGCCTGGCTCTTCGAGGCGTTGAGCTTGACTTTCCATCTGCGAGCCCAGCTCTCAAGCAGGTGGATATATTCCTGAATTCCGTCAGCCGCTTCGTATTCGCAATGGGCGGAATAAAATACTGCCACGTCGTCTGCAAATGTGGCAATAAGGAATTTTCCCGGTGCAGCGAGCTCTTCTAGGTTGTCGGGAGTGGGGATGTCCGCCGTAAAAAGGTTGTACAGGAAGGGGGCCAGCACACTACCTTGGGGAACGCCTGCCCTCATTAGTCTCGCTGATGAAAATTCTGACCTTACTCTCACTTGAAAAACGCGATCCGCCAGGTAAGATTGCATCAGACAATAGTAGGGAGCAGGAAGCTTTGTTTTTATTTTCTGGAGCAAACCTTTAATCCAGACGCGATCAAAGGCCTGCTTGACGTCTACGAAAATGCCGTAGCAATACTCCTTGTCGTCATACGCCTTAAGGATATGGTTGACCACCCTGTGAACCTGTTCAGTAGCACCGTGCCCTGCTCTGAACCCAAATTGATGATCGGGGAAGATAGTGACACGATCCATAAGCCTGACAAGGCGAGCAGCAATCAAGCGTTCCCATACCTTCGATAGAGAAGGCAGGAGACTGATCGGCCGATATGATTCAGGGTCATCCTCCGGCTTTCCCGGTTTATGGATCATTTGAATCCTCGCTTACTTCCACTGAGCAGGGAAGTGCTGCGTTCTCATTATTGCGTTGAAAATCAACGTTATAAAAAGGAGCGCTCGTATTGGCAAAACCCTCAGGGTGGCGTTGCATATTCCATCGTGTCCAGGGGCCTTGGATCTTGGTAGGGCTTTAACTGCGTCAATGACCTCCTCCACTCTAATAGGGTTGATGGGCAAAGACATCTGCAAAGGAGTCTCTAGTGCTCGGGTGGTCTATCCTCTCTATCTCTGATGATTGGGATCTCCCAAGCGACCACCTTGGCTTAATAATTACATTAGAAAGCAGGGCTAAAGTGGCTTGTGGTGTTCCTAGGCTTATTAACGCACGCACAAACATCGATGAGTTCCACAGACTTCTAGACTCAAGTATACACCTCAACACCGAGATCAACTCTGGGCTGGATGTAGAAGATTCCATCAACCTTCTTAATACCAAGATCCGGTTGGCTGCTGCAGAATCCACCCCGCCCCCAGTAAACAGGCGACAGGATAATAATGGAAACAGACTCCCACCAAACATTTTAAGCTTTCTTAGGAGTAAGAGGCAAAACAGACAGAGATTTCTTATAACTCACCATCCACTAGACAAGGCGGAATGGCGAAGATCGGAGAGGGAGCTAAAAGAGGCACTGCGAAGTCTGAAAAGTGAATCTTTCACCAGGAGGCTTGAATGTCTGGACTACACCAAGGATTCAGGATACACTCTTTGGCGAGCAACAAGATACCTTAAGAGACAACCTTGGAGGACTGTACCTTTTCGTGGCCCAGGAAATGTTTACTGCCGTACTGATGCTGAGCAAGCGGAAAGTTTCGCAGACCACCTTGAAGAACGTTTCACACTGTATTCTGAGGTCTAAATTTAAGTTTGTCAAAAATGAAATATTTCCATATGTCAAGGCACACCAGATAATTTAATAATTGATCCTGTAGGGACCGATTTTAAATAGGTTAGGTTAGGTTGGACCGGCTGACACACCCCGAAAGAAGTGTCCCACATAGACCACTGAGGGTCCTTAGTGATGCCGGCGGGTCGATATGTTGGGACTATCTAAGCATGCGGCAATCATGCCTTTGTAGTTTCATCATGTATATGTGTTTGTCCACCTTTGTGCTGCCGAATCCCATGCCTGTGTTTCCATGTATGAGTGTAGCATTCGCAAGGAGATCGGAATTTCTGCCATGTGGCTGTTGAGTCCCGTGGCTCCTTGTTTAGCCAGAGAGTCGGCTTTTTCATTGCCTTCGAAACCCTGATGGCTGGGAATTCAGTAGATGCGCACGTTTTTAAGCGTGTTGAGTGTATCTAGTGCTTCCCTGCTCGCCAGGACATCTCGGGATCTTCTGAAGTGCGGCTGTAATGCTATTATTGCAGACTGACTGTCCACGAATATATTTACCTTGTTAAGTGCTGTATTCGTTTGTTGGACTGATTTCACCGCTTTCCTTATTACGAATATCTCCGCCTGGAATATACTGCAGTGGTTTGTAGGACAGGCCCATGGGTGGTTCGGCGCAGTACACAGCTGCGCCAACCCCCTCATTCATTTTTGACCCGTTTGTATATATGTTGATTGCTGTCTGCTCTGCTCCTGAGCGCCAATCATCTATTTCTAGGAGCGTAGGCGTGAAGTTGAAATGGTTTTTTGGGATCATGTAGTCTGTTTCAACCCGAGTCCCTATTCCAATTGTACTATGCCCGTAGTTATGTATTGTCATGTTGCCTATCGTGCAAAGACGTTGAGCAGTCTTTTTTGCTACTAGGCGTGCCTGTATGTCCACTGGGTTGACATTCAATATGGCTTGTAGTGTTTTCGTAGGAGTGGTCCTCAGCGCCCCTGTGATGCACATGAGTGCATGTCGCTGGGTTTTTTCCAATCGTTTTAGGTACGTAGATTTCTCTGTGGCTTTCCAACATACCAGTATTCCGTACAGTAGTATGGGGTGCGCAATTGAGATTAGAATTCAATGTGTTAGTCTTGGCGAGAGTCCACAAGTGCTACCCAACATCTTTTGCGATGCGTAGAGTGCATTGGTGGCTTTCTTCATCCTTTCTTCTACATTGAGCTTCCAGCTCAGCTTGCTGTCCAAAACTATTCCCTGATATTTGATACTCTCCTTTGGTATCAGCGGCTTATCGTTTATTTTTGGGGGTGTCCAGCGTGGTACCTTGTATCTCTTGGTAAAGAGAATGAGGTCCGTCTTGTCTGCGTTGATACTTACACCGGCTTCCGTTGCCCATGCTAGTATCTCTTTTAGTGTGTTTTCCATGACATGGCTGATTGTCGATGGACATTTGCCCGTAATAATTATGCTTATGTCCTCCGCATAGGCAGTTATCTTTGGTGCTTTCCGTTTAAATTTCTTTAGGAGGTCGTTTACCACCAAGTTCCACAGTAGGGGAGATAGCACTCCTCCTTGGGGAGTGCCGCATTTTGGTTCCCTGATAGTGGTTGTGGTTCCCCATTCCGCTAGTATTTTCCTGTTGCTCAGTAGATTATGAACCCAGGATTGTACTGCTGCTGTTGGGTCCACAGCTCTGAGGCTGTGCATAATTGATTCCGTCGACACGTTATTAAATGCGCCTGAGATGTCTAGAAATGCGCCAAGAGCGTATTCTTTGTGGTGAAGTGCCTTCTCTATGGTTTCTACAAGGCAGTGTAGCGCTGTTTCTACCGATTTACCCTTTGTGTACGCGTGTTGATTGCGTTCTAGAGACATCTCTGTATTCTCTCTGATATGGAGGTCTATCAGCTTCTCTAGTCGTTTTAGAAGGAATGAGGTCAGGCTAATGGGTCTGTAGTCTTTAGGCAGCACGTGGCTGCATTTCCCCGCTTTCGGAAGAAATATCACCCGCGCTGTCCTCCAGGCCACCGGCATATAGCTATGATTTAGACATCCCCTAAATATTTCTTTTAGCCATGGAGTGATCGTATGTTTGACCCTCAGCAGCATGGCTGTGATATTCCGTCTGGACCCGGCGATTTGTAGCTCTCAAAAGGAGTCTATTGCCCACAGTATCCTTTGTTATGATATTTTCGGGAATTTCCAGTCTAGTGGTTGGAGATATCATTTGTGCGTTTGTGTGAACTTCTGTGCAGTTTTTTCTGTCCATCGGCCGTCTTCAGTTTTTAATTGGATTTGTACTGTCTGTTGGCGAGCAAGCAGCTTTGTTAACCTTGCAGTGTCAGCTGTGTTTTCTATGCCTGAATAGACGTCATGCCATGCGTGCCTTTTAGCTACAGTTGACGCTATTTTAGGTGGTCGGGAAATGTTTCTTTCAACCTCGTTCTCAAACTGCTCCCAGTCTGTGTTGGTTCTTCCCCCTCGTTCGCAATCTTAAGATTAGTTTGTATGATAAAATCAAGCAGTGACTCACCTCTATCGTTGATATCTCTGCTTCCCCATACAGTATGGTGTGAGTTGGCATCTGCTCCGATGGTGAGGGACTGCTTCTTCGGTTCGGTCTCCACCACCAGTCGACTTAGCTCTTGAGGGGGTGAGTCTGTGTCATGTGCCATGTAGCATGATGCCATCAGGATAGGCTCATCCTTGCCACCTTCTAACGTTACCACCGTGAGGTCGTCAGTACTGTAATTTGACAGTAAGTAAGCATAGATCCCCTTTCTTACTAGGATCGCGGTCCTTGCTCTACTCACTGTTGTTGGATAGAATGCGTTGTAATTCGGGTGTCTAAGCCCAGAAACCTTGTTTCCCGAAGCTATCCAAGGTTCCTGGATAAGTGCGACGTCGACGGGCCCTGTCTCCATGTAAGTTTATGTAAGTTGACTTAGATGATCCTCAGCTCCATTAGTGGCTGTGGTGTCCTCCACGGATGCGACTTCCACTATGGTAATGTCTGCATCCTCGTCGTCCTCAATCTCCAGGCTCTTGGTGGCGTGAGTGACCTCCGCTAGTTCCCTCTTCATTTCACCAGTCGCCAGCGTGTTATCATCCGTGTCGTCTGGATGGCGTTTTTTGAGACGTAGGTACACACTCCCTACGCCCCACGCCATCTTCCCGTGTCTAGCGTA
This sequence comes from Scaptomyza pallida, assembly GCA_018152965.1. Classification (NCBI taxonomy): domain Eukaryota; kingdom Metazoa; phylum Arthropoda; class Insecta; order Diptera; family Drosophilidae; genus Scaptomyza; species Scaptomyza pallida. Next base: position 1,347,657 of record JAECXP010000196.1, read on the forward strand.
TAGCAGATCTTCGGCCTCCTTATTGATCTGAATGACCATTTGCTGGCCCTTGTTATCGGGCTTCGCAATATGGATCACTTTCCAATCAATAGTTGGAACGTCCGGATTCTGCTACCATGGCAGGCACGACGCCGGTGACCCACTTCAGAGTTTAGTCATCCATGCAACTCAGGATCTTGACACCTAAGAGCCAGCCCGCTCCATCAAAAGAGATGGGAAGCGACTCCGGTTCGCCCATCCGCGCATCGAACAGCAGCGCCTCCACCTTCTTCCACTGTTCGGACTTCATTTTGCCATTTGGGTCGCTCCGATCGATGAGCGCGACGACTAGATGACGCCTCGCTACAACGCTGGCCGTCGGTTCTGCCCGCGACACTGGCTTTTTGCAGGGCCGCTTACCAGCTGATACTTCTGCTTTTGCGGTTTTAGCGGAGCGCTGGCGTTTGACGGCCAGTTGCTCCTCCACCTTGTTGGCAAAACCGGCGTTCTCGGGCGCCATGTTCCCCCTTTTCTCGAAGTGAGACCTACCCTCTTCGATCCTTTCGTCGGCCCATTTCTTGCTGCGGATCTCATCTTGCGTGAGTTCTCGCTTGCAGTCTGCGAGTCGCGACCGGATCTTAAGAGCTGCCTTATACTGGGCTATGGCCCTCATGCCCTCCTTTGACCTCTTGAGCCCGACCCTACTAGGGGTACTGGTACTATTTGGGCCAGAAGGGCATGGGTCCTCCACCTCCGACGTGAGAGACCCTCCATGTGTGTCGCCATTCGAGTCTCCAAGGACAGCGGTATCGCGCAACATTTTGGGCTTGTTAATGTTAATGTTAGTATTGGCAGTAGCTTTGCAACCGTCTTAGCCTGCTCCAACCAGTATGGAGGGGTTGCTGGCGACACGCAGAGAGGATTTCTCCCCCCCGTGCCCGCCGGTGGTAGCACCCAGCAAGGCAAATGGCACCACTTACCCCTCGTTTGTTTCGAGGTAGTATGATGCCCATTGCCCAGCCGGCACCCTCGTGGAGGGTTCAGTTGAGGTTTTTCGCCAGCCAGATTTTAAATAAAAAGAGAGAATAAAAAAATATACATATTTCTGCTACTGCGCTATTCCCTTTAATTGCGCATTTGCTAAACAACGTACCGCAATGCATGCCGTCTAGCCGTCGAATACTTTATGCGACGCTCTGACATCTTCACTTGTCTACAAAATGTTAGCGCCCTGACACACGCATGTACACTGACCTACAAAGTTCATGTACTAGCGCTCCGACACTTACATATGTACATGAATATTAACAAGGTTAGACACATGCATTGTACTTAACGCACTAGCAGGTAGAAGCTAGGCTATATGTAAGTGCAACAGACATGTTTGTTAATTTTAAATAGCCACGCTGAACCTTACCTACTCAGCGATATATTAAGAAAAGATTAAGAGCAACGCTGAGCCTCACACACTCAGATAATAAATAAAATATATGTAAAATTAGGCATGAGCCAAGCCATAAGTACCCGAGCTCAAGTGGAAATAAAGACAGTACAAAATCAAACTTATAACTGTGATATACTCAACAGGTATCTCTTAGTCGGGTTTTTGGCTTTGCGCAATGTTCGTCATGGTGTGTGTCCGTCCGTATGAACGTTATTTTGTTCGACACTCTTAAAGCTATAGCCTTGCAGCTTTGCAAATATCTTGGTACATGCCTTTGTCAGACAAAGTGTTAAATTTAGGGCTTTACGACCTCAGGGGGCTTGGGAAATCGATAAAACTCATATATATATATCCCTCATTTTAGCAGCTAGAGTCACCAAATTTGAGAGCAATATGCTTGTGACGTTCCTCAAAAGGCTTTTTTATTTTATTTTATTTTTTTTAAATGAAATAATGAAATTTATTAAAAGAAGATAAGTGTGCTGCTACCTTACAAGGCAACTTAAACTAATCAGAAGTTAAACTAAAAACAATAACAAAGTAATTTATGAGAGAACATAACAAAGAGTTAAATAACTTATGAGTGGCGGTGATACTGGGAGATCGTAAAATTTTGGGGAATATTTATGTCAAGACCCGGTTCAGGAGGTCTTGAGGGTGATGGCGTTTGAGTCTCCTCTTTACTCTTCTACTGTGACAGGCCGTATTAAGGCGTCTAGCTAAACAGTTTGGATGAGCTCCTAGCCTCTCCGTGTACCTCAAAAAGCTGCATCTAAAGTTTCGATGCCACGCCCACTTCTTCCGCTCCCAGCTCCCACCCAAATATAAACAAATATAGTTTTGAAGCTATAGCCACCAAATAGGATGGTAGATGCTGACATTTGACACAGATATGCATTAAAATAACCCAAAGGTGGGCATATTGTAAGTGACATCCGTAACAGATCTGCATCAAAGCTTTGGATACCACTCCCACTTATACCGGCCACCTCTATACCTTTCTCAGTTTTTTCGGTAGAGTCACCAAATTTGGTGGGAACATTGTCGGTTGCGTCTGGCTGCAACGTTTTTACTTGTTAAAGATAGCCTTTTGATTAAAACTCTATTGCTCTATTAAATATTTAAATTTACTTATATGTAATATACCTAAAGTTTGAAATGTAAGCTTAGTAATATTCAAACTTTCTATACGCAGATTTGACGAATCCAGTTCAGATAAGGAGATTCTAGATTTGTTACTCGAGAAGAAGCGATACGATAAGCGGCTTCTACCTCCTGTTAATGGTAAGAAAATTCTGATTTTCTTTTAAATTCTTCCGTAGCTCACTAATAAGTAAAAAGAAGGTAAGATGCCTTGAAAAGACTTCGTTTTTTAACCCTTAACCCATAAAATAGGTAAATAAGAGTACAATGGTGTTGTGCAAATGTATGTAACAGAATAAGGGAAGCTTTCCAATCCTATAAAGTTTATATATTCTCAATCAATATCAACAGTCGATATTGTCGATCTAGCATGTCTCACATGTCTGTCCGTCTGTATGAACGCGCCGATCTTAAAGACAATAAGAGCTTGAGACTTCAAACTTGAAACTTAAGTTCTCCCATACCATGAGAAAAGCAAGTTTTTCAAATTATCGATAACACTTCTCGATATACACATGTGATCGATAAAAAAAATTTAATTTCAAAATTAAAAAAAAAAAGTTTTAAAACTGTAGATAAAATAATGAACATTAAAAAATTTGATGAAAATCGGTTAAGAAACACCTATCGCAGTTTGAAGTTGACTAACGCCTTCTTACTTGTTTATGGTTAATCGTATTAAAGTTCGTTTTATTTGTATGGAAGCTATTATCGTTTGTATTTATTTGGTGACGACTGTATTTTCGACTGCTCTTGCTACTAAATATTTCAAGTGTTTGTGCTGTGCATGAAAAGAGTCCCTGATGAAGGTCGAAGTTGCCGACCAAGCCAAACCAAGCGAACAACAAACATCAGTAAATGAAACTGATGTGGAAATGCTTCCTGGGACGTCCAAAGCAAAACATGTTCACGAGCAAGTTGAAATGTTTTCTCATCGGAGCCCAAGCCCAATGGACACATTGGTAGACATCTTGAACAAAAGAGCACAGAAGGTAAGGCAGTACATCAAAAAAGTAAATGCCTGCCTAGAAATCAGCAATCAAGAAGATATAACTGATCTTCAAAACAAACTTAACTTCCTTTGGAATAAGGCACAGTCAACGATTACCGAAGTAGAGGAACGTTACGAAAAGTTTGCATTTAACGTCGACGAAATCAATGATTTAGAGTGCAGTGTAGATATTCTTTTAATGAAACTAAACAGAAGATTAAATGACTTGCACATAACTAAAGATGACGTTACAGAGCTACCCAAAGTAGATCTTCCTCATTTCAATGGAAGTCCCAAAGAGTGGCCAACGTTTTTCGAATTGTTCTCTGAGGTAATTCATAACAGGAAGGATATCAGCGACACAAGGAAGCTGAACTATCTAAAATCATGCCTCAAAGGAGAAGCAAAAATGGTCGTCGGCCATTTATTAATAGGATCAGCAGCCAGCTACAACGCAGCGTGGGAGCTAATATGCAAGCGCTACGAAAATACGCGCAAAATATTTGCTAACTGCGTAAATCAGCTGCTGGACTTGGAACTGCTGAAGAACAATGATGAAGGCAGTATCCGAACATTTTTGGACACAGCGACGGAGTGCATCTACATCATCAAAGAAAAAGGCCAAATTTCAAGTGATGCTGATGTTATGTTTGCACAGATGCTGCTGCGACGATTTTCTCCGGAAGTCCTTCTACTCTACGAGCAGCATGTAAAGAAGGCAAGAGAAATCCAGTCCTTGGAAAATGTGCTAGAGTTTATTGAGCAACTATACAATTCAATAGACTCAGTACAAAAAAGTGTCGTCCATACAATTATAGAAGCAAAGGAAACGAGCTACAGAAAATGCCGTTTTTGCCATCTGGATGGCCACGAAATAACTAGATTCCAGAAGTTTAGAGCAGAGCCAATTATAAAGCGCAAGGAATTTGTGTCTAAAAACTCACTATGCTTCAAATGCTTGGGCACTCACAACATTAAAGATTGCAAAAGGAATTGGAATTGCAATCAATGCTCTAAAGGTCACAACAGTTTACTTCATGAGGAAACATACAAAAATGAAGCCATCAGTAGCAATTGTCTTAAACAAATTAAAGGACAAGATACATTATTGGCAACTGCGCTCATCCGGATAAAAAATAAGTCTGGAAATTATGAGCAGCTAAGAGCTCTGATCGATGGAGGCTCGCAAAAATCGCTAATCTCGTAAGAAGCTGCACATCAACTGAAACTTCGACGAACAAAAAGAAATGTTGAAGTTCAAGGAGTATCACAATCCGTCGAAGTCCTGAAAAACAGCGTTTGCTTAACAATAAAGCCGAGGTTTTCAAGCAAATTCATAACCACAACGCAGGCACTTGTGTTGCCAAAGCTTCAGAGAGCTCTGCCGAGCAAGAAAATCGAAATGAATATCAAAAAGGATTGGATAGGCTGCGAGTTAGCAGATCCACATTTCAACGAACCCAGCCTAATTGATGTCATTGGCGTTGATTTACTTCCCCAAATAATGTTAGGAAATGTAAAGAAAATTAACAAAACTCTGGGTCAAAATACTGAGCTTGGATGGATTGTTTCTGGCAACATAGCGAGATCACCAAGCAACAAGGTAGTCAGCGCAGCAACAACAAACGTAGCTGGAAAGATGGCAGACCCTGAAAACCAACAGCAGACGCAGGGCAAGCCAGCGCCGCCACCAAAGGAACGTATTGCCACCAAAGTTACAGGCACCGTCAAATGGTTCAATGTTAAGAGCGCATACGGCTTTATCAATCGCAAAGACACCAAAGAGGATGTTTTTGTGCACCAGAGTGCCATAACGCGCAACAATCCTAACAAAACGGTGCGCTCGGTAGGCGATGGGGAGCTTGTTGAGTTTGATGTCGTTGTTGGTAAGAAGGGCAACGAAGTGGCCAATGTGACAGGACTGTCCGGCAAGCCAGTACGCGGTAGTCAATATGCCGCTGAAAAGCGTCGCAACTTCCGATATTGGATGAAGAAGAACGGCCGCATGCAAAAGGGCGATGAGGGTAATGATATGGTATCACCCCAGCAGCAGCAGCAACATAAGCAGAAGCTATATGGACAGCAGATGCAGTCAGATCCACGCCAGCCACGTCAGAAGTATCGTCGCATACCCGGTGGTGGCGGCCCTGGTGGTCCACGCGGTAGTACCCCACGTAGTCCAGGCGGTCCACCCGGTGGTCCTGGACATCGTCGCTACAACAACTACAATCCACGTCGTCAGAATCGCAAACCAAATGGCCCTGGCGGTGGTATGGATCAACCACAACAAAATGGCGCTCAAGAGCTGCAAAATACAACAACAGGAAGCACCGCATAGAGAAAAACGAATAAACAATTCAGTTTTAACAACATCAAAACATCAAGCAGCATCAAAAAACAAAAGCAACAGACGCAAATGCAACAAGTAATATAAAACAACACTACATGGTGGAAACCAATTGATAAGAAAGGCATCAAATGGCACTTTATTCCGCCGGCAAGCCCCCACATGGGAGGAATTTAGGAAGCTAAAGTGAAGTCGGTGAAGCATCATCTAAAGCGGGTCATCGGCGAAAACAGCTTTACATTCGAGGATTTTACAACACTGCTTTGCCAAATTAAAGCTGTGTTGAACTCACGCCCCCTAATCACCTTAAATAGTGACACGGATGGGGACGACATTTTGACACCAGGTCATTTTATTGTGGGAAAACCACTCATTGGAGCTCCAGAACACTTTGATGACAATCGGCAACTTGAGTCTTTAAACAGATGGAGACACATGCAGCGCATTAGAGGAAAGTTCTGGAGGAAATGGATAGATGAAACTAAGCGTCACAGCAACAGCGAACAAAATGGCACATTTCGCTAGGATTAATAATAATTACTCTAGTTTTATATTCCTGTATAAAAGAAAAAACTAAAGGCAGCAATTACGTGCCGTCACATTTTCTGGCCCCGGCAGAATGTTCAGGCATGAACATTAAATATTAAAATACGTAAACAAGGCTGCACATATGTGCTTAGGTACAAACATAAAATCCTAACATAAAGTACATATTTTTTTTTTTTTTTTTTTATGTCTTTTTTTAAAAAAAAAAAAATAAATAAAAAGGACATATGACATGAGTATTGATAAGGTTACACACATGCATTGTACTTTACGCACTAGCAGCTAGACTATCTGTAAGTGCAACGCACATGTTTGTAATCTTTAAATAGCCACGCTGAACCTTACACACTCAGCGATAGGATAAGAATAATTTAAGACCAACGCTGAGCCTTACAACCTCAGCAATAGATAAGTTAGATTTAAGGGATGAATTTATACATGAGTTAAGGTATAAAAACCCTGGCTCAAGAAAAATAAAGACAGTACTAAACAACAACTCGACTACTCATTTACAATATGTGTTTAATTGTTTGTTGATACATTTAAATTATTTTAATGAAAAGTCAAGCTGACGCTGTAAAGCCTTTAAATCCCATACGTACATATACAATACATACAATATTTGCTTTTGTTTCTTTTCGTGCAGTAACATAAAATATCTTAATACTGATCTTTTCAAATTACACGTAAATAGCTAAACTTTGATTTACAGATACAGTCGTGTCTGGTTATAGTGAACTTATTTTAGCAAGGGCTGTTCACTAATCACAGGTTGTTTTCACTCTTTCGAGATTTTGTGTATGGAAATGCTAGAACTAAAATCAATTAAATAAGGTAAACAAATTGAAGTACGTTTGTATCTTTTTTTTGAAAGAAATCGTTAATGGATGTTTTTGAACTGCTTTTTCACGTAGACTGCGCATTTTAGGTTCACTCTGATTCATTTTGGGTGTTAACTATTTCGAGGTAGTCACTATTTAAGGTGTTCACTTAGCCAGACACGACTGTAGTTGCGCTTACTGAAACCTGGTTAAAGCCATATACATAGATGTGAATATTCTGTGTTTCCGAGTAATTATAACTTTTACAGTTGCGGTCGCAACGCCCGTAGGGAAGGTGGTGTTCTTATAACGGTTCTTTCCTGCATTTCTTCTTTCATAACAAATTCATAGTTTCGATAGACGTTCCTATATTCCTCCCCATTGTGATATTAACACTAACTTATCCCACCTGAGTGCTATGCAACAGTCTTAATTGTAAGGTACGAATCATATTATTGTGATTAGGGATTTTAAGCAGACAAAGATGGGTTGAACTGTATATCTTTCGCACAATAAACAACCACTTCTGATGTAAGTGATTCCTCGGATGTTGTTTGGACTTGTACTGGATACGGCTCGAAGGACCAAATGTAAATGAGTATTAGAGATGTTGTTTAGTAATGTCTTTATTTCTCCTTAGCCAGGGTTTTTATACCCTGACTCATGCATAAAATCATCTCTTAAGTTTATCTTATCTATTGCTGAGTTTGTAAGTCTCAGCGTTGGTCTTAAATTATTATTATCCTATCGCTGCGTGTGTAAGGTTCAGCGTGGCTATTTAAAGATTACAAACATGTGCGTTGCACTTACAGATAGCCTAGCTGCTAGTGCGTAAAGTACAATGCATGTGTGTAACCTTATCAATACTCATGTCATATGTACTTTATGTTAGGATTTTATGTTTGTACCTGAGCACATATGTGCAGCCTTGTTTATGTTTGTTTATATATTATTTTCATGCCTGAACATCTGATGATTTTATTAGTGGTATCCCGGAGATTGGCCTATCGCTATTATAATAAGCGATATTGTAAGATCCGGTGTGTGTTTAATAACAATCGAAGCTCAATAACTTGGGTTTTTGGAATTTTATTTGAATAATCAGAGGCGCTTAGTCTAATACAAAAGTGGAGTAAATTTGATCGATATAGCCATGTCTGCCTCTCCGTCTGAATTGATAACAAAATAACTTTAATGTCAAAATTGTAAAAATGGGTAAAATAATGAACACTGGAGATATCGCAGTTTGAAGTTTAGTTATTTTCTATGTGCGTCCATACACACAAATGACTGTACGCGTTAGTTAACGGGTTAAGGGCAGAGCGGGAAATCAAACGAAACGTTTAACGTTCGCGAAAGCTAAGATACTATTCGTATGTTTTTTATCGGTTACTATAGTCAGGGAAAATGAAACCACTAACTTTATATTGCCGAAAATCGCAAACGAAACGATTGGAATATTGTTGTCCCGACAGCTGCACTGCCTTGTAACTTTTCGGAACGAAATGCGGAATGATCAGCTTTTAGTTCTACTTCAGCTGCTGAAAACGAAGTTGGATTATGAGGGCTAGCTCTTTTTTTTTAACTATTTCATTATTATTTCTTATAATGCTAGCACTCTTAAGCCTGCATTTAATTAAAAATTTTATTTTAAATTTAATTTGTTAAAATAAAATCAAGTAAAACCGTTGCAGTCGGACGCTACCGACTGCGATATACTTTGATACCAGTTTAAATAACTGTGTTAAGGATGGTGTGTGCAAATAGTAATATATAGGGGTTTTGGGTATCAATATCATGCAGAAGGGGTAGGCGTAACATCCAAATTTGTTATGCATATCTGTGGCGTATGGCAACTTCTATCCTGGTTGTGTAAGCAGAGAAAAATTAAAATATAAATCATAAAATATTATACCAATCAAAGAATATATATAAACTATTATTGTGTTTTCATTTAAATAGAAGTATTAGCGAGGCAACCAATAGTTTATTACTATAGGTTATGCGCCCAGGCTACATTCTATTTAAGTTTTAAAAGAGCATAATATTTTTCTTTGTATATCGCGACATCATCAATACATACACATACACACACACGCAAACACCCAGCAAGCATTTTGAATCACAAGCGAGTCTTTTTCGAGTCGCCATCTGATTGAAAGTAAACATTATGAGCTCTTTTTCTGATCAAAAAAGATACTCTCTTCGGGAGAAAACGATTCCCGAACGCGACTCTTTTTGAGGGGTCGCCTGTGACCGCAGTTTCGACTCATTTTCGATTCGCATTTCGAATCTAAAGCGAGTCTTTTTCAAGTCGTATTTTTTGACAGCTCGTTAAAAAAAAATTTTTTTTTTATTTTTCATCAAGATTAACATTTTTATTTTATTTTAAGTTTAGTTATAATATTTCTTACAATTGTGTGTAACAGTACCCCTTAAGTATTACAATTGTGTTAACGTAAATGTTAGCAGTTAATGTTAGCAGTTTATGTTAATGAATGCATGCAAATTTGTACTTACCTTTTTTTTACCCCAACGAGGGTTTGAACCGGGGACTTTCGGTTTAAGCGGCGTCTTAGACAGCACGACCATCAGGCGTCATTGACTAGCATGTTATAATTGCCCATAATATCTATTTATAATGCAAAGCATATTTCAATCACCAGCATGTTCATTTCTTGACTTCCGTACATTTCGTGCATGGAATCAAGCTGTTCAAAGTAATCGTGCATGACAAAGTAAGCATTTCTCAATTTTTGATTGCTTCAAATTTTGCGCGATTCATCATATTTAATGCATACATGCGAGTCGTTTTCGAGTCGCGCTTTAATCGCAAAAACGATTAATCGTTTTTAAAGCATGAAAATGACTCGAATTAGACTCGAAACGGGGTTTCTAATCAAAACAATCTTCCAATTGCTTGCTGGGCATATATTTATACCCAGCAAACCATAAGAGCTCTAAATGAGCTCATATATGACTCTTTTGTCTGAGCGCTCACACTCATAATGAGCTCATAAAACAATCATAAACCCTCAGAAAACACTCTTATTTTATTTGGACGTAGACGTACTAACGAACAGTACCATCAAGTGGCCCAACGATACCAAGCACCGGCTTGTTAACGCGCGGACCCAAGCAAAAATGCTACCATCTCCCGCCCCACCGACCGAGAGGCACACCGCATAACGTGCGGTTACGTAGATCGCGAACATGTAGACAAATGACATAAGACTAGCTTTTTAAGAGAACCAATAGAAGTGGCACCATTTAATAAGTGAGATAAATCATTAATTAACTATAGTTTGAACATAAAATACGGAAAGGATTATGAATAGAATAGTTAGAGTGACAGGTTTGAAGAGCAATTGGTAGGAAATTCCTAGTCCGTCTGATCGGAACTGCAAAACTAATCTGGCTGATTAATTCCGAAGAATCAATTTCACCGTTTATTAGTTTATGTAAAAAGATTACACCTAGCATTGTTCTCCGATCAGCAAGAGAAGGAAGATTTATTAGTAAAAGTCTACTGTGGTAGGAAGGTAAGTTAATGTTAGTATCCCAATTAAGTCCCCTAAGGGCAAAGAGCAGAAATTGTTTTTGTACTGATTCTATTCTATCCTGGTGAATCCTGTAGTTGGGATACCAAATACAAGATCCATATTCAAGAATAGAACGTACCAAAGAAAACAATACCAAAGTCAAAAAAAGGAAAACAAAATAAGAAACAAGTAAGAGGCTCTAGTCGAGAAATCCCGACTAGGACATACCCTTAACCCGATACTTAACGCTTACAGTTACTTATGTCTATTAAATCAGTAACCAATATGACCAAACTTCAAACTGCAATATCTCCGGTGTTTCCTAACCGATTTTGACCAAATTTTTTTAAATGTTCATTATTTTATCAATAGTTTTAAACCTCATTTTCACATTTTTGAAATTGAAGATTTTTTTGTTATCGATATCATGTGTATTTCGGAAACCAGAAGTGTTATCGAAAATTCAAAATAAACGTGATCTTCTCATGGTATAGGAGAGCTTAAGTTTCAAATTTGAAGTCTCTAGCTCTTATAGTCTCTGAAATCGGCGCGTTCATACGGACGGACAGACAGACGGACAGACAGACATGGCTAGATCGACTCGGCTGTTGATGCTGATCAAGAATATATATACTTTATGGGGTCGGAGATGTTTCCTTCTGTCTGTTACATACATTTGCACAAAACCATTATACCCTTATTTACCCATTTTATGGGTTAAGGGTATAAAAAATTGGCTTACCTAGCAAATACTCCAATAAAGGAAATAAAACCTGTTAAGTCATGTTAGGCACGTTAAAAAATGAAAATCAGTGGATATTTGACGAAGCTATGTGAGTAAAAGTGACCGTATATGAAAAAAAAAAGGTTTTTTGAACGTTGTTCAAAATTTCGAAGTGATCCAAAAAATTCTAGTACGCCACAAAATTCTATTTAACTATACCTAAAACATACGCTATGTCCCGTTCCAGAAGTTTTGTTTTAATTTTTTTTTGTCACAGTGTGTAATATGACCAAACTTTAAGCTGCGATATCTTCTGTGTTTCTTTACTGATTTTTATCAATTTATTTTAATGTTCATTACACCCAACTCTTTTTTTTACACGGTAGATACGTTCCTCAGAAATCCGTGTAAAAAAACCGTGTAAAAAAAGAGGCGTTTCCTTTAGTAAAACGGGGGATACGTTCCATGTGATTTGAAAACCGTGTAAGATGAAATAAAGAACTATAATTACTTCGAAAAACCGTGTAAAAAAAGTATGTTCATATGGCATTTTAATGAGCATTTAAACTTAAAATACATAATTCATATTGGAATCTGATAATCCAGAATTAAAGAACAGAAAAATTAGAATGGAAATAAAGAAAAAATATTTACATAGCTACATAATTATTCGTCGCTACTTGATAACAAGAGCAATTGTTTGCGACGATCTGGACTAAAGGCGGTATCACCACTGGAGATATTCATCAAATCCAATGGTGAGTGTCTTCCGGTAATAGAGTTTTGAACTGTCGGACTACTTTCCGAAAGGTCTTGCGCCGTCGACTTTTTATATTAAGAAATCTTTTATAGAACTTATGTGAAAAATATGTGTGTCAGACAGAGACAAAACATTTTCCAATCTCACGCTGACATTGTAAACGCGCCTTAAGAAATTTCGAACAAGGGGATTTCCCCAGTTACTACTATGTATGTTCATTTCAGCAATGGTGCCAAGTGTTGTAAAAACAAACAAATTTACAAAACCGTACTAGATAAAAAAAAAAAAAAAAATTTGAAAAAAAATTTTCAACCGTGTAAAAAAAAAACCGTGTAAAAAAAGAGTTGGGTGTATTTCATCCATAGTTCTGTCTGTCTGTCTGTCCGTCTGTATGAACGCTACTTTTTTCAACACCCTTAAAGGTAGAGCTTTGCAACTTTGCAAATATCTTGGTACATTCCTTCGTCAGACAAAGTGTTAAATTTGGCTCTACGACCTCAGGGGCCTGGGAAATCGATACCAAATCGATACCTCGATGTGCGATTCGATGAAACACATATATATTTATATCACATTTGAGCAGCTAGAGTCACCAAATTTGTGAGCAAGATAGCCGATGACATTCCTCAAAAACTGCATCGAAAGTTTGGACGCCCACCTCTTCCGCCTCAGACCCCCTTCAGTTATAATCGAAAACTACTGTATTTAACACAGTTTTAAAGCTATGCTCACAAAATTTGATGGGAAGGTAGATGCTCAAGTCTTACAAAGATATGCATCAAAACTTTGGATGCCAAGCCCCCACTGATACCGCCCACCTTCTAAAATCCAAAAACTCTATATCTTTTTCAGTTTTTGGGCTAGAGTCACCAAATTTAGTAGAAACATTCTTAGTGACATCCGTAACCGATCTACATCAAAGTTTTATATGCCACGCCCACCTTTTCCACCCACCTCGTAAAATCTGAAATTTTCTTTCCCAGTTTTTGCGCTAGAGTCACCAAACTTGGAATCGTTGTTAGTGACATCCGTAATAAATGTGCAGTATTAGATGCCACGCCCACTTATACCGCCCACCTTAATATCTTTCTCAGTTTTTGCGCTAGAGTCTCCAAACTTGATAGGGAGATAGAAGGTGCCATCCGCCACAGATATGCATCACAAATTTGAATGTCACGACTACCTCTTCTGCCTGCCTTTTTATACCCAAAACCCCCATACGTTACAAATCCATACAAACTTACATATGTGCTTTGCTTGCTTGTTCGAAATTGTATATCAATAATGTTTGTGTGGTACGACGTAACGTCTGAGTTAGATAAGCAGCAAGTAAGCAAATCTACCACTATACAAAGATGTTCAAGATTAATTATTTTCGCGCAAAAAGCACGATATAAAAAACAAATACAAATTGAATATACATACATATGTACATATCTATACAACTTTTTTGCATTAAATGTACATACATATGTATGCAGATTACATTTTCTTAAGTTTGCAAGTATAAACATATATTTGCACATGCCTCTTTTGTTATATATATGTATGTACAAAAGAATGTTAAGTGTACGTACATACATGTGTATGTATGTACATATGTGCATTTGCAACACCAACCAAAGTTACAAATGACAGCTCGAAAATTATATCAAAACAACAATGGCAATAGGTATTTGTGTTTGTGTGTTAAGTTTTGTTTGATAATTAGCAAGTATGTAGATAAAACCACCCCCGTAACATATTCTGGTGTGCAAAACTTTTCTAGGCGCACCAAGTTACATATGTTTTAATTGATTTGTTTTAAATCAATCAAACCAACAAAAAGAATCAACAACACTTACAACAACTACAAACGCTACTTGGGTCGTAAATCATTTGTCAAAGGCACAAAGAAGAAAAGAGAATAACGGAGACACATACACAGCGCATGTGTTTTGTTTTTGTAAACTCGCTGGCGATCGCTTGTACCGACGGCAGACGTGGAATGGGTCATGTGTTTTGTTTTTGTTAACTCGGTCGGCGTTCAAACTCACAGCTTGTGCGACAATGAGGCGACAATGGGAGGTACTCGAAGGAGTGGTCCAAATTTAAAATCCTTTCTTAGTGCTCACTTTCAAGCTGATTGGAATATTTGGTGAAAATTTCAGCATGCTAGCTCTTTTCGTTTAGGCTGTGGGCCTCTCAACAATCAGTCAGTCAGTCAGTCAGTCAGTCAGGACAAACTATTATATATATATAGATGTATGCGGATTACATTATCTAAAGTTTCTTTGTTAGTGCGTTTGTTTTTGCACTGTATATACATATATTTGCACTTGCATTTTTTGTTATATATATGTATGTACAAAAGAATGTTTAATGTACGTACATACATTTGTATGTATATACATATGTGCATTTGCAGCACCAACTTAAGTTACAAATGTCAGTTTGAAAATTATATAAAAAAAACAATGGCAATATGTATTTGTGTGTTAAGTTTTGTTTGATAATTAGCAAGTATGTAGGTAAAACCACTCGCGTAACATATTCTGGTGTACAAAACCAAGTTATGTTGTAATTGATTTGTTTTAAATCAATGATACCAACAAAAAGAAGCATTGCGAGCCCAACAACAACACTTACAGCAACAACAAACGCTACTGGGGTCGTAAATCAATTGTCAAAGGCACAAAGAAGAAACGAGAATAACGGAGACATATACACAGCGCATGTGTTTTGTTTTTATAAACTCGCTGGCAATCGCTTGTACAGTCGGCAGAAGTGAAATGGGTCATGTGTTTTGTTTTTGTAAATTCGGCCGCAATAGCTTGTGCGCAGACGGCAGTAGGGGAATGGGTCATGTATTTTGTTTTTGTGCACTCGGCGGCGTTGAAACTAACAGCTTGTGCGACAATGAGGCGCCAGAGTGGTGGAATGAGGTAAAGTGATTAATGCAATAAAAAGATTTGATTGAGAGGTACTCGAAGGAGTGGTCCAAATTAAAAATCATTTCTTAGTGCTCACTTTCACCGAGAATGGAATATTTTGTGAAAATTTCAGCCTTCTAGCTCTTATCGTTTAGGCTGTGGGCCTCTCAACAATCAGTCAGTCAGTCAGTCAGATCATTTTTTTTTATATATATAGATTACATTTCTTAAGATCCTATTTGTTAGTGTGTTTGTTTTTGCACTGTCTACATTTGGTGAACATGTTTATTGCTTTCATTTAGCTTGCTACAGATGCAAAATGTATGCGTGCATTAACCAATATTTGCACTTGCATTTTTGTTAATATGTATGTACTAAATAATAACAAATGCACGTAAATACATGTGTATGTATGTACATTTGTGCATTTGCAACACCAAGCAAAGTTACAAATGTCAGCTCGAAAATTATATCAAAACAACAATGGCAATAGGTATTTGTGTGTTAAGTTTTGTTTTAATTGATTTGTTTTAAATCAATGATACCAACAAAAAGAAGCATTGCGAGCCCAACAACAACACTTACTAACAACAACAACAAATGCTACTTGATTCGAAAAACAATTGTCAAAGGCACAAAGAAGAAAAGAGAATAACGAAGACACATGTACAGACGGCAGAAGTGGAATGGGTCATGTGTTTTGTTTTTTGTATATTCGGCCGCAATAGCTTGTGCGCAGACGGCAGTAGGGGAATGGGTCATGTATTTTGTTTTTGTGCACTCGGCGGCGTTGAAACTAACAGCTAGTGCGACAATGAGGCGCCAGAGTGGTGGAATGAGGTAATAATCACTTTATATATATGCAATAAAAAGATTTGATTGAGAGGTACTCGAAGGAGTGGTCCAAATTAAAAATCATTTCTTAGTGCTCACTTTCACCGAGAATGGAATATTTTGTGAAAATTTCAGCCTTCTAGCTCTTATCGTTTAGGCTGTGGGCCTCTCAACAATCAGTCAGTCAGTCAGTCAGTCAGGACAAACTATTATATATATATAGATGTATGCGGATTACATTATCTAAAGTTTCTTTGTTAGTGCGTTTGTTTTTGCACTGATAATTGCTGCTTCTAGCTCTTTTCGTGTAGGCTGTGGGTCTCTCAACAATCAGGACAAACTCTTTTATACATATAGATGTACAAAGCAATGAAAAATGCACGTAAATACATGTGTGTGTGTATGTACATATGTGCATTTGCAACACCAAGCAAAGTTACAAATGTCAGCTCGAAAATTATATCAAAACAACAATCTCAATAGGTATTTGTGTGTTAAGTTTTGTTTGATAATTAGCAAGTATGTAGATAAAACCACCCCCGTAACATATTCTGGTGTGCAAATCTCTTCTAGGCGCAACAGGCAACATCTGCGGAATAATGGCTGTTGAGCTATTGAGCTTTTTCAATAGCTATCGAGTTTCCACAAAATTTAATAAATATAAATGCGACGAAACTTGCATTAATATAAATTTGATTTATTTGCCTTCGTGGCCTAACTTAAGTCTATTAGAAATATTAATTGTTAATTGCAGTCTCCGAATTGAGCTGTGCAATGAAATATACAAAAACTAATTGGCAGGTGTCGAAAACCGTGCCGCGACTTGAATTCTCGAGTGATCGAACAGAACTAATTAGCAACCGAATTGAAGCAGCTGCCTTGCCCTTAGTTAATTCCAAGGGCAAGCAATAGAAAAATGCAAGGTAAAGAACTACGATGAGCGTAACAACAGTTATGTGAGTAAAGTTAATTTGCTCTTATGCTGAGCAGAGCACAACTTATAAAAGAGATTAAACTTTAAGAGATGAAGCTGCTTTGTTGTTGTTTGGTGTAAGTAGCTGCGTAACCAAACATTCTCCCCCTGTTGAAAGATACGGGCGCACACAATTTGCGCACAGCTCTCTTAATGGTTCCAGTTGACGTCTTGAGAACAGCTACTTTGGAAACGCCGCACAGTGGGGCCTCTGCCGGAAAAGCGTTGCATAAATCATTTTTTTCATGAACGCGTTTGGCAAAAGTAAAACATGTAATCGACAGAGATACTTCAAAAATAATAGATCCAAAATATTTTTGAAATCGGTTAAAAATTATGGCTGCTAGAGCTTATCAAAGTTGAGAAATATTTCGTGAGTACGAATAAATGACAATTTTTACGAAAATTCGCCAGTTTCAAAGTGAATATTGGGCGATATAAACAACCGATCTTCGATCTATTTTTTTTTTATATGAAAAGTATGTTCAATGTTAGTATTTTGTATTATAAAGTTTGAATATAACTGAAATACTTATTTAACTAGAAACGTTTAAAAAATACACTAAATTTTCCTTATTTTTGAACTTTCGTGGAATAGAACTCACAGGGATAAGACGGAATAAGTGTGGGATCCCTTGCATGTGATAGATGAAATATATACCTTTCATATGTTTTTGGTCGCAATCTGCGAAAATCTGCGCAAAATCGAGATAAATCCAAAAAAACTAGGTTTACCTCGCGTTAAAAGCACGCGGCAGGTATAAGGAAGAAGAAGAGCGCATGCAAATTTGGCTGTAGCGGGTGTGTTGTTTATTTATAACATTGCTATATGTTGTATTATAAGTACTACCTGACTATATGTACCCCCCTTTAATAAATGTTGACTTTATAATTACCGGCTTGAAAAGGGTGTGAAAGGCAGGTAAATATAGTTTTAGTTGATGGAAAATTGTGGAAATATAGGTAATTTTTTTGAGAATTTTCCCGTTTACCTATTTTGAATGAAAATCAATACCTCATTTTTTTGGGTTTTTTTTTCCAAAAACATTGGAAAAGGGTTATACCAATTTTGCCTTTTTACCTAGCTAACCCAAAATATATGGTATATAGTGCAAAAAATTGCACTTGATTGCGACAGTTGTTTTTTAAATTCATAAGAGAAAACACTACAAGCCATTTCCCGGTTGAATAGTATTTTTTAATATAATTCACTAACTTTTTATTTTAAGCGCAATAATGAATTTAAAAAATTCTACGATTTTTGAACTTTTTCGTGCCTCAGAAAATAAAAACGATAAAGAGATGGGCGTACTCGAAAACGCTAGTTCGGAGCTTAAAGCAAAAATTAAATCCATTCACGCTAACTTGAAGCAAAAATGGAACTTGGTCCATAGACATTTGACTTCTTTCAAAAAAAGAATGAAA
This sequence comes from Scaptomyza pallida, assembly GCA_018152965.1. NCBI lineage: Eukaryota > Metazoa > Arthropoda > Insecta > Diptera > Drosophilidae > Scaptomyza > Scaptomyza pallida. Next base: position 1,366,098 of record JAECXP010000196.1, read on the forward strand.
ATCGGTTTGAGCAATATACAACATTCGGCTATTCAGAAGATACGATGAAAATATGTTTATGGCTTCTGTTGTTCCCTTACGCCTGAGGAGTTAAACTTCTGAACACTGGAAAAATCTTCGACCATCATCGATTCATTATTGTCGCCCTATTTTCTTTAAATATGCGAAGGAGTCCTCTGAGTTGATTAAATCAACTGTAAGGGACATACAGAATCAAATTAGCCAACTGAAACCTACTGTTTTTCAAACCAAAAGTGGAAAAACAATCACGATTAACTTTCAATTTTTCCTGACAATGATTGATGGAAAAGTCTTAAATGAAATTACAAACACCTCCTCAACTTCAAGGTGTCCTATTTGTAACTCAAAAGGACTTTCACAATTTAGACGACTTAACGAGTGACGAGAACTGCTACGAATATGGAATTTCTCCTTTGCATTGCAGAATATAGTGTATGGAATTTATTCTGAAGCTTGCCTACACACTTCCTCGGCCAGGAGAAACAGCAACGAATAATACAAATCGTGAGGATATACAGAGTAGTAAAGAAATTATACAAGCTGAGTTCTCTAAGAAGTTGGGATTGAAAGTTGACTGCCCAAAGCATGGATACGGAAATACGAATGACGGAAATACTTTAAGGCGATTTTTTGAAAATGATAAAATGACATCTTTGATAACAGGTGTTAATCATGAGATCATTAAAAGGTTGGCTGTTATCCTAAATGTTATAAGCTGCAAGGAAATGATAAATGGTGCAAAATTTGGCGAATACACATCGCAAACAGCTCAACTTTTGACTGATTTGTATCCTCAGAAAAAACTTACTCCCACGGTACATAGGATTTTGGCTCATGGAAAGGACTTAATAGAGTATCAATGCTTACCAATTGGAGAGCTTTCTGAAGAAGCACAGGAATGTAAAAACAAGGACTACGAAAGGTTCAGATACACAAATACGTGTAAAATTTCTCGGGCTCGACAAAATGAAGACATTTTTAACATGCTGGCAGCCTTATCGGATCCACTTCTTGCATCGCTTAGTCATGTGCGATCACGAAAGGATTTGGAAGGATGCAACTATAGTTCCGAAATGTTAAGTTTATTAGATATGAACATTAATGTTGATGATCATTTTGTTGAAAATCAGTCATCAATAGCAAATATTCAAAATTAACCTCAAAAAATCGGCAAAAATACCAATTTAAATGTAATGTATTTTAGCTTGAAAATCGAATTAAAACAACTAAAAATGTTAAATAGTTATTGAAATCATTAAAAATTTTCAGTTATAATTAAAAAAAAAGTTTTATTTGAATTTTATAGACAAAATATGCTCAAAAATATTTCTTGACTTTGACCTTGAATATTTAAGCAGCACGGATACCTAGAACTCTCAACGAACACTCATTTTAAAGCTTGAGAAGTTTTCTATCAAATGCTTTTTAAAGTTATTGTTTAAAAACAAGCTCGACCACACGAGCCAGTAGCCATTTAAGGGGTGGCAGGATTTCATCCTTTACAAGGACGACATCATTAACAAGCACGCCCGGCTGAGATGTTCTCCATATGGACCGATGCTGAAGAAGCGTAAAGTATTCATTACGCCAACGACTCCAGAAAATTTGCTGATAGTACGCTGTACGCTGCCAGCGATCTAGGCGGCTAAAGTTCAGCGTGGTGACATCAGACTCCGGTAAAGCGCAAGTGGCGCAGTGCCAAGGAAGTGTGCGGGCGTTAACACATCCAAACTCCACAATAGTTTACTCCAGTAACAGCGAAAGGATACACGATCCAGAGGAAGATCCGCTATGATAGTCTTAGCCAATACAGGTTTAGCTCGAAAGCACATGATGCATTTGCTTGTTACGCTGGAGACAGTTTTACGACCACCAATAAGCCAATAGTGGAGCCGAATATGAGCAAGCAGAGACCGAGGTCCAGCATGCAGCTGACGCCTATGAAAGTGCATGTTGATGGCACGTGTGACAGGATGATGACTCGGAAGTATGATCGGATGTTGAGCATCGAAATCAAGGCTCGAGTGCTTTAGACGGCCACCAACACGAAGAAGTCCAGAATCATCCATGAATGGGGTAAGCGAGGCGATAGAGCTGGATGATTTGATCGTTCTTCCGTCTTGAAGAGCCCTATAATCATCACTCAGATTCGCCTTCTGGATGCTCCGCAAGAGTAATTGAGTGCCCTTGTGTATCCAATCTACTGTGAGACTGGGATGCCTGATGCGATTCCTAAATTTATATATGTAACCGAAGACACGACGCAGGTTATGAAAGGAGTTTGCAAACTTGCCTCCTATGCTGACATCAGAGCATTTAGAAATACCAACTAGCACCTTTTGTCGCAGCTCAGAAGGCGTCCGGGCCCTTAAACACGATGCAGGCCAGTCGCACTCTCCTCTGGTTAAAAAATCGGGACCATTAGACCACAACGATGATTCTATAAGTTCGCTTGGAAGAGCTCCTCTAGAAAGAATATCTGCCGGGTTGCATGCCGTCGGTACGTAGCGCCATTCCATTTCTGTCGTTAGCTCTTGTATTAAAGATATGCGATTAGCTGTGAACGTTTGGAAGCGCGAAGGCTCATCACGTATCCAGGATAAAACAACTGCCGAATCCGACCAACAATAGTATCTGCAATTAAACAAATTCATTTGAGCTACTTCGCGAATGAGTTGAGATAGGAGTGCAGCTGCAGATAGTTCCAGCTTTGGTACTGTCAGAGTTCGCAAGGGTGCCACTCGAGACTTAGAGCACAACAAACGAGCTATGCGCCGTTATGGATACGACGTAAATGCATCCACCGTAAGCGTCAATGCTTGCATCACTAAACCCATGAACTTCGATGATGCCTTTTGGAACGATGACAAGTCGAGATAGTTTTATTTGCTCTGTATTGCAAATATCGGTACACAAGCTATTCCAAGAAGGATGCAAAGATGCATTAAGACTTTTATCCCAATCCAATCGCTCTCTCCAAATGCGCTGCTAAAAGATCTTGGCCTGGGCTACCACGGATCCGATAAGTCCAAGTGGGTCATAAAAACGAGCAATGGTAGACAGCACAGACCGTTTGCTCGGTTTTCCAGGCGCTTTCATAGGAGAAAAATTGAACAGAAGGCAGTCAGAAGCTGGATCCCATGCAAGTCCGAAAGTCTTCGTTACATCTGTGCCATCGTCAAACTTTAAAAAAGTTTCCTTTTCCTCATCAGGAATATGTTGAAGCACGTTAAGATTATTGGAGCACCACTTCCTAAACTTAAATTTTCCCTTTCGAAGCAGACTGACTGTTTGCTCCATAATGTCCAATACTTCCTCAGCAGAGTCACCTCCAGTAATAAGATCATCTACATAAAAATCGCTCAAGACCACTTTAGATCCAACAGGAAACGATCTTCTTTCATCAATAGCCAATTGCTGCATGGAACGAACAGCCAGAAAAGAAGCCGGCTTCGTGCCATAGGTGACAGTATCCAGCTTGAAAACTTGAATTTCCTGATAAGGAGAATCACGCCACAGGATGCATTGCAAATAGGAATCGGGTTCAGCAATCCTAACGCACCTATACATTTTGCAAATGTCGCCAGTCAGGGCTATTGGGAACGTCCTAAACTGCAACAGTGTACTGAACAGCTTGCGTTGAATAGTTGGGCCTGCCATGAGGATTTCATTCAGTGAATAACCAGACGAAGACACGGCTGAACCATAAAAAACAACTCGAAGCTTAGTTGTTGAGCTGTCTTCCTTAAGAGCACAATGATGAGGAAGATAATACTTGCAGCGACTTAGCATGTGCGACTCCACAAGAGACATGTGATTCAAATCCACATACTCCTTGATAAATTCTGAATATTGAGATTTTAACCCAGGATGACGCTCTAATTTGCGTTCCAGGTTACAAAACCGACGGTTTGCTTGCTGATACGAATCCCCAATCAGATCCACAGCATGCTTGACTGGAAGGCGAACCGAATATTCGCCAGTGTCCAAACGAGCAAAAGTTAGTTTAAAATGCGCTTCACAATCAAGTTCCTCCTTGGTAGATTCGTTTACTAAACGAGAACAAGATTCTACCTCCCAAAACCGACGAACGATTTCGTCAAGCTTGTGATCAGGGCTGGAATTTGCCATAGGAAGGAGTGACCGTCAATGAGGCAGGGCTCGACGCAGACGTTCCTCCTGTCACTATCCAGCCCAGTTGAGATTTTTGCAAAATAGGCAAGCCAGGGTCGATTTTGATTTGCCCAACACACAACAATTCAAAAAACAGGCCAGCTCCAATTAACAGTTCGATTTGTTGCGGCTTAAAGAACTCTGGATCATCTTTGACATCGTCGATCCAGAAATGCCAAGAACTGCTCACAGGTCGGAATAGTATCCATCGGTGCTGTCTCCTCCCAACTGGTCTTCGTTGCCTTGTCCACTTTCTGCAGCAAACTGTGCACAATAATAAAGCCCGCAATCTGCTCAACGGTGCCCAGGCTTTGTAGAGCACGGATGTTGGCGTTGACCGTATCCGAAAGGGTTCGAAGTTGTACAGCTGACGATGACTCGATGCAATCCAAACCCAAAATCTCAGCGACATGTGCCTGGAAAATAAGACGTTTGTTATTAAACCGTTTTTTAAGTAGCTCTAATGCAACTGGATAGTTGGCGCTGCTAATTTCCAACGAAGAAACACTATCTAAAGCTGGTCTTTTCAGGCACGATCGCAAATGTTGAAACTTCTCCACATCAGACAGTCCTGAATCCGCATCAATGATTGACGAGAACATAGCTATGAAATCTGCAAACTTTGTATATCCTCCTCTAAATTCTGGAAGTTTGATCTCAGGCAATCGAATCCGGCTTTGAGACAATGTGTGATTGTCAACAGATGCATCTTGCCTCATAGTAGAGCACAAAGGTGACGATAGCTTTCGTTTGTTCATTTCGCGACGCAAGCTAGTTTTAACTAATATTGAAAGTTGATCAAAAGATTCACGTAACTCACTCCCGATTTCATCATAATCCAGCTCCTCCAAAGTGTTATGCATATTGGTAAATGCTTGCTGAGCATTTTCCAGCGCCCTTAGCCGAACAGCCAACTCTTTTTCGCTGAGATGCACAATTTGCTCTGGAGCGATTGCTTTTGCCATCCGTTTTACTTGCTCGTCAATAGCTTTGACCTTGGCTTTGTAAAACGGTGCACCAAGAGATTGAGCTGCGCAGTGCTTTGCTATTGTAACTATTCCTTTATTTATATCAGCACTTTGATCACAGTTTAGAAGTTACTGACTGCAATACACTTTTGGTATACAGTTGTGGGTGCACTGGCTGTGAAGCACTTGTACGGTGTATGTTAATGTTCAGTAAATGTCAAACACTGTCACTTTATTGCCTCCACTAACGCTTCAATACATCACAGTTTTAAGTGTACTGGAGTTCAAACGACGTAATGCCAATGGCAATGCAGCTGTTCAAACGTAATTTAAATTGCACCGAATTCGCAATATCAATTTGAGGGTAAACGCTTTTGTCACAAACGAATGAAAAACGAAACGGGAGAGGCAATTACAATGCTGAGACGGCTGCTGCAACGGTTCTAGCAAAAGCGACGAGAGAATCGACAGCGCACGCGCGAATGCAGGTCAAACACCTGCAGCGAAAGCGAACACAAAACGAATCGAACAGCGAAAACGAGGTAGAGCGCTGCCGCGCGCTTTATTAACTCTTAAATTTAAATAAATTTTATTTATTTAAACAAAACAGAGTGTATCACGTCGGGGTCACCAAATGTTGAGCTATTGAGCTTTTTCAATAGCTATCGAGTTTCCACAAAATTTAATAAATATAAATGCGACGAAACTTGCATAAATAAAAAAAAATTTGATTTATTTGCCTTCGTGGCCAAACTTAAGTCTATAAGAAATGTTAATTGTTAATTGCAGGCTCCGAATTGAGCTGTGCAATGAAATATACAAAAACTAATTGGCAGCTGTCGAAAACCGTGCCGCGACTTGAATTCTCGAGTGATCGAACAGAACTAATTAGCTGCCGAATTGAAGCAGCTGCCTTGCCCTTAGTTTATTCCATGGGCAAGCAATAGAAAAATGCAAGGTAAAGAACTACGATGAGCGTAACAACAGTTATGTGAGTAAAGTTAATTTGCTCTTATGCTGAGCAGAGCACAACTTATAAAAGAGATTAAACTTTAAGAGCTGAAGCTGCTTTGTTGTTGTTTGGTGTAAGTAGCTGCGTAACCAAACAATGGCTGTGTATTGAAAATGTCAGATGAAATGTAAGTTAAGTTTTTCTTAGTTGCAGACCTTAAGTAATTGTTGTACTGTTTTATATTTAGATTTTTAGAGTCATTTCGAATTACCAAAATTTCTTTTTTGGAAATTCTGTCTAAAATACGTTCACAGATGAAAAAATCGTCCATTGTCAAAACAATACAACTGGGAATTGTGTTACGCTATCTTGCCACTGGCTCATACTAGTACACCCTTGCAAAGGATAACCATATAAATGTCGGTAGAAGTACATTTGGCAAAATGCTGCACAGTATTATTCCGATATTGGAGAAAACACTATGCCCAACTGAAATTAAAATGGCATTGCCTCAAGAACAACTGATTCAATCTCGAGAATATTTCTTTGAAAAATACCAGCTTCCTGGCGTTGTTGCGTGTGTGGATGGAACGCTCATTCGAATTAAAAAACCCTTAAATAATGAATCTGTGTTCTTAAATAGAAAAGGCTATTTCAGTATGAACGCAATGGTGGTAAGATACAAATTATTTATTTGAAATTCATCTTGTAATTCAATTTTTCTTCTTAGGTCTGCAATCACAAAATGGAAATATTGGCTATTGATGCAACCCATCCAGGTTCCTGCCATGATTCATTTATTTGGATGAATAGCACCGCTAGGGAGTATTTTTCTACATTAAATGGACATTTTGTATTGGCAGACTCTGGATATGTGTTGGAAACATTTTTATTAACACCGTACCGAACTGCAGAATCTATATCCATGGAGCATAATTTCAATAAAAAACATTGTGCTGCTCGAAACATCGTGGAGCGAACTATTGGTATTCTTAAAAGTAGGTTTCGGTGCCTTCTACGACATTTTAATTACGAGCCAAAATTCGCGTGCAGCATTATAAATGTTTGCTGCGCCTTGCACAATATTTGCCGCAGAGTAAATTCACCAGCTCCGGAGAATATTGATTGGGCTGATCCTCTGGACATTGAAAATGTATTTGAATACGAAGACAATGTACCATCCAACAGTGTCAGAGATGAGATAGCACGTAGTCTTTCTCAATAATTATATGTATTAATAAAAAAATGTAATAAAGAATACATACAATAAATAAACAAATTGCATTTTATTTAAATAAAAAGCCACAGTCTTACAAACTTTTTCCATTATTTGCTCAGAGAATTTAGCATCAATTTAATTACGTCTAGTTTATCCTTTTCTATTTCCTGCATTTGTTGAAAATGGTGGACTTGCTGCTCTTTCATTTCTTTTAGGGTGTCAGCCACGCCTTTTAAACATTTGGACTGTTCGGCACAAATGTTATCCAGATCCAAAGGGACTGATTGACGAGCACGTTTTTGTTGTGGCTCATCGTCCACCAAGTTTGCTGGATTGACATTGTCGTCCGGAAGCAGCACCTCTGCCAGCAATGACTCGCTCAGATCCCTCGGAGGTTCAGGATTCTTTTGTTGCCAGCCAAACGTTTCTCCTCCTACTCCATCAACCATTTCAAAAAGACCGCATAGCCTCGCGATTTCCTCTTCAATCGGTAAAATTACCACTTGAGAGAAAGGTCCTCCTCCTGTGCTTTTTATTTCTTTCTTATTTTTGGCCAACTTCTTGCGAACCACAATTTTCCAATCCGACCAAACCTTAATAAATATATTTATGTTAATCAGATTTACAATGTACATTTGCATTACTTGCCTTCTTCCACCCAGATACATCTTTAACTGGAGGTCCAGCAGCACTTAAATTGTTTGCCAATTGTGACCACTTGGCTTCAACAACTACCCGGTCTCCTTTGGTGTAACCCTTGGCCATTTCCGGGTTATCTTTCATAAATAAGATCAAGATCTCGTCTTGAGACGCTGTTTTATGTTTACCCCTACAAATTTCCCAATGTATTAAAAAGTCTATCCTTCTATTTAAAAATACTTACATTTGTTCTTAACGGCGTACTTAACGATTTATTTTTGCCAGCTGACAGGGCTCCGTTCACCAAATTTTTTTTTTCATCGAGTATCGAAAACTATACCTCAACTAGTAAGTGACCCGCTTGCTTCGCTGCGCCGATATTTTTTACAACATTTTAGCTTTTAGATATTACAAAATAAATACAGTCGTGGCTGGATATAGTGAACTAATTTTTGCAGGGCCTGTTTCATATACCCAGGTTGTTAACTCGTTCGAGACACACATTTCCCTTTCTTAGTGCTCACTTTCAACGTGAATGGAATATTGAGTGAAAATTTCAGCCTTCTAGCTGTTTTCGTTTAAACTGTGGGTCTCTCAACAATCAGGATAAATTCTTTTAAATAAAGTTTTCTCTTTCGCGATGCTAGCAAGTTCACGCACCTGAATATCTAAAGGTTACTGCATTGGCTACATTGGTTTGCAAATAATGAAATGTGTGGCAAACTTTTAGGAAGTAAGATATGCACGCTCCATAACATAAGTGTATGGGAGGTGTCCCAAGGCGTTGTCGGATCAGGTCCAAATTTTACATCCATGATTTTTTTACACGCCTCCATGTCCTGACCAAGTTTTGTAATAATTAATTAATTTTAAAGCATAGCTCTAGTACAAAAGTTGAGAAAAAAATTACTTAAGTGTTCAGGAGGTACTCGAAGGAGTGGTCCAAATTAAAAATCATTTCTTAGTGCTTACTTTCAATGGAATATTATGTGAAAATTTCAGCCTTCTAGCTCTTATCGTTTAGGCTGTGGGCCTCTCAACAATCAGTCAGTCAGTCAGGACAAACTTTTTTATATATATAGATGTAGGTACTTAATAATGAAAAATGCACGTACATACATGTGTATGTATGTACATATGTGCATTTGCAACACCAACTCAAGTTACAAATGTCAGTTTGAAAATTATATCAAAACAACAATGGCAATAGGTATTTGTGTGTTAAGTTTTGTTTGATAATTAGCAAGTATGTAGGTAAAACCAATCGCGTAACATATTCTGGTGTACAAAAACAAATTATGTTTTAATTGATTTGTTTTAAATCAATGATACCAACAAAAAGAAGCAACAACAACACTTACTAACAACAACAACAACAAATGCTACTTGATTCGAAAAACAATTGTCAAAGGCACAAAGAAGAAAAGAGAATAATGGAGAGACATCTACAGACGGCAGAAGTGGAATGGGTGATTTGTTTTGTTTATGTGTATAATCGGCCGCAATAGCTTGTGCGCAGACGGCGGTAGTGGAGTGGGTCATTTTTTTTTTTTTTTTTGAAACCTCGGCGGCGTTGAAACTCACAGCTTGTGCGACAATGAGGCGCCAGAGTGGTGGAATGAGGTAAAGTTATTAATGCAATAAATTGATTTGTTCAAAACTTAATCCAAATTAAAAATCCTTTCTTAGTGCTCACTTTCAAGCTGCATGGAATATTATGTGAAAATTTCAGCCTTCTAGCTGTTTTCGTTTAAACTGTGGGTCTCTCAACAATCAGGATAAATTCTTTTAAATAAAGTTTTCTCTTTCGCGATGCTAGCAAGTTCACGCACCTGAATATCTAAAGGTTACTGCATTGGCTACATTGGTTCGCAAATAATAAAATGTGTGGCATACTTTTAGGAAGTAGGATATGCACGCTCCATAACATAAGTGTATGGGAGGTGTCCCAAGGCGTTGTCGGATCAGGTCCAAATTTTACATCCATGATTTTTTTACACGCCTCCATGTCCTGACCAAGTTTTGTAATAATTAATTAATTTTAAAGCATAGCTCTAGTACAAAAGTTGAGAAAAAAATTACTTAAGTGTTCAGGAGGTACTCGAAGGAGTGGTCCAAATTAAAAATCATTTCTTAGTGCTTACTTTCAATGGAATATTATGTGAAAATTTCAGCCTTCTAGCTCTTATCGTTTAGGCTGTGGGCCTCTCAACAATCAGTCAGTCAGTCAGGACAAACTTTTTATATATATAGATGTAGGTACTTAATAATGAAAAATGCACGTACATACATGTGTATGTATGTACATATGTGCATTTGCAACACCAACTCAAGTTACAAATGTCAGTTTGAAAATTATATCAAAACAACAATGGCAATAGGTATTTGTGTGTTAAGTTTTGTTTGATAATTAGCAAGTATGTAGGTAAAACCAATCGCGTAACATATTCTGGTGTACAAAAACAAATTATGTTTTAATTGATTTGTTTTAAATCAATGATACCAACAAAAAGAAGCAACAACAACACTTACTAACAACAACAACAACAAATGCTACTTGATTCGAAAAACAATTGTCAAAGGCACAAAGAAGAAAAGAGAATAATGGAGAGACATCTACAGACGGCAGAAGTGGAATGGGTGATTTGTTTTGTTTATGTGTATAATCGGCCGCAATAGCTTGTGCGCAGACGGCGGTAGTGGAGTGGGTCATTTCTTTTTTTTTTTTTGAAACCTCGGCGGCGTTGAAACTCACAGCTTGTGCGACAATGAGGCGCCAGAGTGGTGGAATGAGGTAAAGTTATTAATGCAATAAATTGATTTGTTCAAAACTTAATCCAAATTAAAAATCCTTTCTTAGTGCTCACTTTCAAGCTGCATGGAATATTATGTGAAAATTTCAGCCTTCTAGCTGTTTTCGTTTAAACTGTGGGTCTCTCAACAATCAGGATAAATTCTTTTAAATAAAGTTTTCTCTTTCGCGATGCTAGCAAGTTCACGCACCTGAATATCTAAAGGTTACTGCATTGGCTACATTGGTTCGCAAATAATAAAATGTGTGGCATACTTTTAGGAAGTAGGATATGCACGCTCCATAACATAAGTGTATGGGAGGTGTCCCAAGGCGTTGTCGGATCAGGTCCAAATTTTACATCCATGATTTTTTTACACGCCTCCATGTCCTGACCAAGTTTTGTAATAATTAATTAATTTTAAAGCATAGCTCTAGTACAAAAGTTGAGAAAAAAATTACTTAAGTGTTCAGGAGGTACTCGAAGGAGTGGTCCAAATTAAAAATCATTTCTTAGTGCTTACTTTCAATGGAATATTATGTGAAAATTTCAGCCTTCTAGCTCTTATCGTTTAGGCTGTGGGCCTCTCAACAATCAGTCAGTCAGTCAGGACAAACTTTTTTATATATATAGATGTAGGTACTTAATAATGAAAAATGCATGTACATACATGTGTATGTATGTACATATGTGCATTTGCAACACCAACTCAAGTTACAAATGTCAGTTTGAAAATTATATCAAAACAACAATGGCAATAGGTATTTGTGTGTTAAGTTTTGTTTGATAATTAGCAAGTATGTAGGTAAAACCAATCGCGTAACATATTCTGGTGTACAAAAACAAATTATGTTTTAATTGATTTGTTTTAAATCAATGATACCAACAAAAAGAAGCAACAACAACACTTACTAACAACAACAACAACAAATGCTATTTGATTCGAAAAACAATTGTCAAAGGCACAAAGAAGAAAAGAGAATAATGGAGAGACATCTACAGACGGCAGAAGTGGAATGGGTGATTTGTTTTGTTTATGTGTATAATCGGCCGCAATAGCTTGTGCGCAGACGGCGGTAGTGGAGTGGGTCATTTTTTTTTTTTTTTTGAAACCTCGGCGGCGTTGAAACTCACAGCTTGTGCGACAATGAGGCGCCAGAGTGGTGGAATGAGGTAAAGTTATTAATGCAATAAATTGATTTGTTCAAAACTTAATCCAAATTAAAAATCCTTTCTTAGTGCTCACTTTCAAGCTGCATGGAATATTATGTGAAAATTTCAGCCTTCTAGCTGTTTTCGTTTAAACTGTGGGTCTCTCAACAATCAGGATAAATTCTTTTAAATAAAGTTTTCTCTTTCGCGATGCTAGCAAGTTCACGCACCTGAATATCTAAAGGTTACTGCATTGGCTACATTGGTTCGCAAATAATAAAATGTGTGGCATACTTTTAGGAAGTAGGATATGCACGCTCCATAACATAAGTGTATGGGAGGTGTCCCAAGGCGTTGTCGGATCAGGTCCAAATTTTACATCCATGATTTTTTTACACGCCTCCATGTCCTGACCAAGTTTTGTAATAATTAATTAATTTTAAAGCATAGCTCTAGTACAAAAGTTGAGAAAAAAATTACTTAAGTGTTCAGGAGGTACTCGAAGGAGTGGTCCAAATTAAAAATCATTTCTTAGTGCTTACTTTCAATGGAATATTATGTGAAAATTTCAGCCTTCTAGCTCTTATCGTTTAGGCTGTGGGCCTCTCAACAATCAGTCAGTCAGTCAGGACAAACTTTTTTATATGTATAGATATATCACACTACAACCCCAATATTATTTCTGTTTAAATAGTTCATCAGAAAATATTTATATTACAATGTTTTTAATCATTATTTAATAATATTAATAAGTGTTTCATTGAATTTCACATGTATGTAGTATTCGATATGTTGGTAGCCCTAGCCAACTTGCACATATCGAATACTTATCGATAATTCTGAGTTCGCAATTTGTTGTTGCTTGGCTCCATTTGCCAGCAATGCAATTTTATGTGTGCTCAGAAATAATTGTATTAAAATTATAAATGAATCATAAATTTAATTTCTAATTTAAAAAATATGAGCTTAAAAGATAATCAAATAGGGGAAAAAATTTGTTTTTGGCCGTATAAATTATTATTTGTTTGATATTTGTAATTAACTTTTGAATTCGCATGTTCGTTCACTGCCGGTTTGAAATCGCAAAATTCTTACGTTTTGCGAAAACCGGAGCACAAGATTTGCGTTTTAGCGTCAAATCGCAAAACTTTGCGTTTTGCGATAACCGGAGCACGGCGTGTATGTATGTATGTATGTATGTATGTACATATGTACATACATACAATACATATGTATTGAAAGAAAATGATCGCAAACATTTTTTTCGTGTATTTGGAAAATATTTTGTATTTTTTTTTTTTTTGAAATTTGATATATTATAAATTAAATTTTATATTATATATGTATTATATTTTGATTCTTTCTTAGTATTTTTAATTTTCTTAACTTCTTCACAAATTGCCAAAGTTAATACAGGCCAATAAATGGAAAAAACAATTGCCACTAATACAACTAAATATTATGGGTATGCATACACGCACACACACATGTAAATGCAGGACACAGAAAAAAAGAAATATACAAAAGTTCAAGAAATTTCAAAAAAAAAATTACTGGTGGGCTTTAACCCCGATTCCATTCATTAGAATTTGTCATTAACAGCAAGTCGGGAATGTAGGCGATTACACTACACAACAGACTAGTTTCAGCATATTTCTTTAACAGGGTCTGGTACGTTTGAATGGATTTTTATTTTTACACATGCTTGACAGCTGTAATAGTGTATTTCCTTTATCCAGTTATTCTCAGTTATTACCATTTTGAGTAACTGAGGTTCATTTTGCGTGTATTTTCCCATAAGGAATTTACTGCAGTAAACCTTCAGTCAATGATAACTGGGAATAACTGGTAATCGGCTATCGTTATTTTTCGATGAACATCGCTGAAATATCGCTGTTAATGGATAACATTACGTTAACATAGCTAAAACAGGTGATTGAAATGTGCAAAGGTTAGCGCAATATTTAAATTTGTATATTGTTCCTGAATTACAAGCAACAAAGATTGCAGGTCATGCATGTTTGCCAATAAAATTCGACAAAAAGGCTTTTAAAAGTTCAAAAGTTAAGTTTTAGATTATTATTCTTATTTTAAATCATCAAACTCAGATCAAAACAACTTTCAGTAACTGCATAATGGAAATAGGATTGGCAAATGTCCGATAAATTTTACCATAACTGGATAAAGGAAATACACTATAATACTCAAAATGGCTCTGCTTAGACCAATATCGATTAAGAATTTGTTAATATCGCTTCTGTTTAGGCTCTGTAATGTTAACATTTACATTTTCCCCTTGGAAGCCTTTTTTCCCAGTTGGTAGGAAACGGATCAACTGGGAAAAAAGGCTACCAACGGGAAAAAATTAAACATGAAACTAGATTCAAATTAAAAAAAGCAGCATATTCGAGTTCCAATTGCATACATGCATTTTGCTTGCAATGGAATCGGGGTATTACTTGCTAATTATCAAACTCAAACAAAAGGTAATACCCCGATTCCATTAATCAGAATTTGTCATTAACAGCAAGTCGGGAATGTAGGTGATTCCACTACACAACCAACTGGTTTCAGCATATTTTTTTAACAGTGTCTGGTACGTTTGGATGGATTTTTATTTTTACACATGCTTGTCAGCTGTAATACTCAAAATGGCACTGCTAAAACCAATATCGATTAACAATTTGTTGATATCGCTTCTGTTAAAATGCTCTGTAACGTTAACATTAACATTTTTCCAGTTGGTTGCCTTTTTTCCCCGTTGGTAGAAAACCGACCAACTGGAAAAAAGACTACCAACGGGGAAAATTTAAACATGATTCCCATTCTGGAAACTAAATTCAAACTCAATATATGCAGCATTCCCGAGTTCCAATTGCATACATGCATTTTGCTTGCAGTGGAATCGGGGTATAACACACAAATGCCATTTGCCATTTTTGTTTTGATATAATTTTCGAGCTGACATTACTTTAGTTGGTGTTGCAAATGCACATATGTAGATGTATATGTACATACAACACAAGTATACATTCACATGTACACTGGTCGGCATATGTATTTTGACAATATTTAAAGTTACATCTACGCATTATTTATACTTACTTTGGTATCAATGGATAGGCCATTTAAATTCCGTTTTGATGATCCAATCCTCTTCTTAACCCATTAAGTACCCGTTGAAAGATTTCAATTCTTCCAAAGGTCTATTTTCAAAACTTTTTTTCCATGGCTTAAACAAAAAATGTTATGATGCAAAAAGTTGCTTCAAACAATTCTAATAGTGACTGAAAAACAAGTAAGAAGGCTCTAGTCGAGAAATCCCGACTAGGACATACCCTAACCTCATACGTAACGCGTACAGTCATTTGTGTGTATTTACCCAGTGACCAATATGACCAAACTTCAAACTGCAATATCACCGGTGTTTCTGAACCAATTTTGATCAAATTTTTTTAAATGTTCATTATTTTATCTGTAGTTTCAAACCTCATTTTCACAATTTTGAAACTCAAGAATTTTTTGTTATCGATCACATGTGTATATCGGAAACCAGAAGTGTTATCGAAATTTTAAAGCAAACTTGATCTGCTTATAGTATAGGAGAGTTTAAGTTTCAAGTTTGAAGTCTCTAGCTCTTATAGTCTCTGAGATCGGCGCGTTCATACAGACGGACAGACAGACAGACAGACAGACAGACGGACAGACGGACATGGCTAGATCGACTCGGCTGTTGATGCTGATCAAGAATATATATACTTTATGCGGTCGGAGATGTTTCCTTCTGTCTGTTACATACATTTGCACAAAACCATTATACCCTTATATACCCATTTTATGGGTTAAGGGTATAAAAATTGTTCAAAAATCTCTTCGCACGTATTTTTTATGATTTTTTGAAAATGGCTTAAATGACCATTTTCATGAAAAAAGAGTAAAAATATAAAAAATTTAATAATAAATATAATGACGCATCTGATTCTCTACCTCAATGGTGGCGTGGAAAAAGGAATATTAAATAATTTGCTATTATTACCTAACTTATTTATTTTATATCTATTGCTAAAATTATGTAAAAACTATCGGCGCAGCGAAGCAAGCGGAGCAAGCTTACATACATAAAATTCATTGAAACAAATTAATTGCATTTTTGAACCCATAAAATGGGTTAATAAGGGTATAATGGTTTTGTGCAATTGTATGTAATAAACAGAAGGAAGTATCTCCGACCCCATTAAGTATGTATATTTATTCGTTATCAGCATCAACAGCCGAGTCGATGTAGCCATGTCTGTCTGTCCGTCTGTCTGTCCGTCTGTCTGTCCGTCTGTCTGTCCGTCTGTCTGTCCGTCTGTCTGGTCTGTCTGCACCTCCTAATCGAACTATTTCGTCAAGACCGTATTTTTTGTCATTACTAGATTATTCAAAAATGACTTAAATTTTGCCTTTTAAATCTATAAAATTATTTTTTAAGTTCACTTTTTTTAAAGCATTTTTGTAAAAATAATGCATTTAATTTTACAGATGAAGACTTTTGCTGTGGCTTAAAATCGCCTGACATGGCGTCAAATCAAAATGCCAGGAGACCACATAATCGCGGTTGGTGAAATGTCATGAGCAAATCACAACAGCTAGTATAAGCATATATGGCTGAGCACTTTAAAAAAAATGTTGTACACATAATAGCATCACTTATATAATTATTATACTTTAATACAAAAGGTATCATAGTATATTGGGTTTGTGCAATGTCCGTCATGGTGTCTGTACGTCTGTCTGTCCGTCCGTCCGTATATACACAACTTTTTTCGACACCCTTCACGCTAGAGCCTTGTAACTTTGCAAATATCTCGGTTCATGCCTTCGTCAGACAAAGTGTTTAATTAAGGGCTCTACGACCTCAGGGTGGCTGGGAAATCAATAACAAGTCGATACACCTCGATGTGCAAATCGATAAAACACATATATATCCCACATTTTTGGAAACCAAGTCACCAAAATTAATGGCCAGATAGCTGGTGACATTCATCAAAAAACTGCATCAAAAGTTTGGACGCCACGCCCACCTCTTCCGCCCCCAGCCCCCTCCAATTATAGACAAAAATGCCTGTATCTTCCACAGTTTTGAAGCTATAGCCACCAAAATTGGCATAAAGTTAGATGCTGATATCTGACACAGATATGCATTAAAACGTTGCCACGCCCCAAACAACGGACCATGCCCCACCGCCCTAATAAAGACCGGAATGCATGTAGTATCATAACCCGTTTTTGGGCTAGAGTCACCAAATTTGGTGGGCATATTGTTAGTGACATCCGTAAAAGATCTGCCTCAAAGTTTTGGAAGCCACGCCCACCTATATATCTTTCTCAGTTTTTGCGGTAGAGTCTCCATATTTGGTAGGGAGATACAGGGTGCCATCCGCCACAGATATGCACCACAAATTTGAATGTCACGCCTAGCCCCTTTCTGCCTGATATTTATACCCAAAACCCCCATTTGCTCACAGAATCCTTAACAAAGCTATGTTAACTGGTATCAAAGTATATCGCAGTCGGTTGCGTCCGAGTGCAACGTTTTTACTTGCTACTTGTTTTTAGTATATTTTTGTCAAAGTTTCAATAAATGTATAACCCATGAGTTCCACGAGTTTAGTTTAATATCTCTCGTAATGCACCTAATAAATTATTTAGTTTTATATATAATCGAAATAATACATTTAAATTTTTTATAGGAACGCTGACTGTCAACGTAAACGTGTTGCTTTTAAGCTTAGCATCACCTGATGAGAGCAGTTTGGTAAGTAGTGTTTCATAACCGTTTTGATACTCTGTAACCGGAGTAAAAATTATTATTTTTTGATACCAAAGGTTTCATAGTATATTGGGTTTGTGCAATGTCCTTCATGGTGTCTGCCCGTCCGTCCGTCTGTATAAACACAATTTTTTTCGACACCCTTTAAGCTAGAGCCTTGTAACCTTGCAAATATCTTGGTACATGCCATCGTCAGACAAAGTGTTAAATTAAGGGCTCTACAACCTCAGGGCGCCTGGGAAATGGATATCAAGTCGATATACCTCGATGTAAAAATCGATTAAACAATAGCTGGTGACATTCCTTACAAACTGCAACAAAAGTTTGGATGCCTCGCCCACCTCTTTCGCCCACAGTCCCCCCTCTAATGTTAAACAAAAAAGCCTGTATATTCTACAGTCTTAAAGCTATAGCCACCCAATTTGTTAGGAAGGTAGATGCTGTCATCTGACGCAGATATGCATACCATGCCCCCAAACAATGGGATATACCCTAAAAAAAAACGAGTAAAAACGTTGCAGTCGGAGGCAACCGACTGCGATATACTTTGATACCAGTTTACATAGCTTTGTTAAGGATTCTGTGAGCAAATGGTAATATATGGGTGTTTTGGGTATAAATATAAGGCGAGGGGGTGGGCGTGATATCCAAATTCGTGATGCATATCTGTGGCGGATGGCACCATGTATCTCCCTACCAAGTATGGAGACTCTACCGCAAAAACTGAGAAAGATATAGAGTTGGGCGGTAAAGGTGGGCGTGGCTTCCAAAACTTTGAGGCAGATCTTTTACGGATGTCACTAACAATATGCCCACCAAATTTGGTGACTCTAGCCCAAAAACGGGTTATGATACTACATGCATTCTGGTCTTTATCTACCATCCTACCAAATTTGGTGGCTATAGCTTCAAAACTGTAGAAGATACAGGCATTTTTGTTTATAATTTAAGGGCGGCTGGGGGCGGAATAGGTTGCTTTGGCATCAATTAAATGCAGTTTTTGGAGAATGCCATTGGCTACCTTGCCCCAAAATTTGGTGACTCTAGCTGCTCAAATGTGGGATATATAATTGTTTTATCGATTTGCAAATCGAGGTGTATCGACTTGTTATCGATTTCCCAGGCCCCCTGAGGTCGTAGAGGCCTAAATTTAACACTTTGTCTGACGAAAGCATGTAACAAGATAATTGCAAAGTTGCAATGCTCTAGCATTAAAGGTGTCAAAAAAAGTTGCGTTCATACAGACAGACGGACGGATGGACGGACAGACACCATGATGGACATTGCACAAACCCAATATACTATAATACTTTGGTATCAAAGAATAAAAAAACGGATTGCATATATCTTTATCAGGCTTTAAGTTAGAGTCACCAAATTTAGTAGGAAGACGGAAGTCGCAGTTCCCCAAAGCTCTGCATTAAATGAAGGCAATTGGATAACACACCCACTTATACCGCCCACTTTCCAAAATCTGAAAATTCTATATCTCTTTCAGTTTTTGGGCTAGAGTCACCAAATTTGGTGGGAGCATTGTTAGTGACATCCATAACAGATGTGCATGTCATGTGTCCATGACCACTTATACGGCTCACCTCTATATCTTTCTCAGTTTTTGCACTAGAGTCTCCAAACTTGGTAGGTTGATATAAGGTGCCTTCCGCCATAGATATGCATCACAAATTTGGATGTCACGCCCACCCCTTCTGCCTGATATTTATACCCAAAGCCCCCATATATTACCATTTGCTCACAGAATCCTATGTAAACTGGTATCAAAGTATATCGCAGTCGGTTGCGTCCGACTGCAACGTTTTTACTTTTTATACTTTGATACCAAAGGTATCATTATACTTTGATACCAAAGGTATCATCATACTTTGATATCAAAGGTATCATAGTATATTGGGTTTGTGCAATGTCCGTCATGGTGTCTGTCAGTCCGTCCGTCCGTCCGTATGAACACAACTTTTTTCGACACCATTAAGGCTAGAGCTTTGCAACTTTGCAAATATCTTGTTACATGCTTTCGTCAAAGTGTTAAATTTATGGCTGTACAACTCCAGAGAGCCTAGGAAATCGATAACAAGTCGATACACCTCGACTTGCAAATCGATAAAACAATTATATATCCCACACTTGAGCAGCTAGAGTTATCAAGTTTGGGGCAAGGTAGCCGATGGCATTCTCCAAAAACTGCATTAAATTGATGCCAAAACTACCTGTTCCGCCTCCAGCCGCCCTCAAATTATAAACAAAAATGCCTGTATCTTCTACAGTTTTGAAGCTATAGCCAGACACAGATATGCATCAAAATTTTTGATGCCCTGCCCCCAAACAAAGGGCCATGCTCCACAGCTATAAAAAAACTGAAATGCGTGTAACTTAGCCAGATTAGACGCTAGAGTCACTAAATTCGGTGGGCATTTCGTTAGTGACATCCGTAACAGATTTGCATCAATGTTTTGGAAGCCACGCCCACTTATACCGCCCACTATTATATATCTTTCTTAGTTTTTGCGGTAGAGTCTCCATACTTGGTAGGGAGATACAGGGTGCCATCCGCCACAGATATGCACCACAAATTTGAATGTCACGCCTACCCCCCTTCTGCCTGATATTTTTAAAACAAAACACCTACACATTACTATTTGCACACAGAATCCTTTACAAAGTTATGTAAACTGGTATCAAAGTATATCGCAGTCGGTTGAGTCCGACTGCAACATTTTACTTGTTATACTTTGATACCAAAGGTTTCATAGTATATTCGGTTTGTGCAATGTTCGTCATGGTGTCTGTCCGTCCGTCTGTATAAACGCATTTTTTTTGACATCCTTTAAGCTTGAGCCTTGAAACTTCGAAAATATCTTTGTACATGTCTTCGTCAGACAAAGAGTTAAATTTAGGGCTCTACAACCTCAGGGAGCCTAGGAAATCGATAACAAGTCGATACACCTCGATTTGCAAATCGATAAAACAATTATATATCCCACATTTGAGCAGCTAGAGTCACTAAATTTTGGGGCAAGGTAGCCGATGGCATTCTCCAAAAAACTGCATTAAATTGATGCCAAACCTACCTGTTCCGCCCCCAGCCGCCCTCAAATTATAAACAAAAATGCCTGTATCTTCTACAGTTTTGAAGCTATAGCCACCAAAATTGATGGCAAAATAGCTGGTGACATTTCTCAAAAAACTTTTTTCGGGTCATTCTACTAGCTTATGACATAAGCCATACATAGGTCTTCCAAATTTCGATCTATATCTTTCCCTTTGCATGCCGACCATTTAAAATCCCATATTATACTGGAGTATTATATTTGAGCATTTCGTAGTCGGTTACATCCAGCTGCAATTCTATCATTTATTATTATTTTTTATACTTTGATAGCAAAGGTATCATATTGTAGAATGCCGTGTATATATATATATGTCTTTATTCGCGTGTGCTTGCTTTGTATGCAGAATACCAACTAAACTGTACCTAGCCCGCTTAATGTTACAGTAGCTTGTTATGTTGCTCTTAACAGCTAGGATCGATACCCTACTTAATCATCTTACTCGATAGGATCGCTTAAACAGATGGGTTAAGGGCAGTCGCCCTACTAAAACTCGGACAATCCTGACAACTTGATCTCCTGATCTCAAACAATTACAATATTTTAATCTCTTATGTCTTATTTCTTATCCATTAGTTAAATTAGTTCAGTAAGCTTATAATTATGAAATAACTTATTATAAGTTTACAAGATAATATCTTACAATAATGCTTAGTTTTGTTTTTTTTTTTTTTGTTTTTTGACAAATTATATTTATCACTCATTTTCATTTATAACTTTCATTACTTATTTCTCTTTACCCAATGTCTTATGTTTTGGATACTCCACACACCCTGATACGGATTGCGCCCAATCTGAAAACCTTCCACATCCTTAATTAAAAATCTATCGTTTCTTAAAACTTTATCAATGACATAGGGCCCGTTGTTCCTTGGTATTAACTTTTTGGATACCCCAACCGTACTATCAAAAATTCTTTACCATAATAAAATCACCTACTTTATATTCACTTGGTTTCTTCTTACTCTTATCATAATATTTTTCATTACAACGCTGTGCTCTTTTCTGATTCTCTTCAGCTTCCTTTCTAATCTCTTCCAAGTTTTTTTTTACTTGGTCTATCCTCCTCTTCTAATCGTTCCCTTAATTCATCCTCAATTTCTCCCTTCTGCTCTACTCCAAAGAACATTATACTCGGACAATGCTTAATGCTCCGATTAATAGTATTGTTTATTGCATATTCAACTCTCTGTATCGTAGAACTACCTCTATCAGATATTATGCGTTTGGGTCTGCTCTAAATAGTCCTCTAGTGATTTTATTACCTCTTTAGTTGATGTTGATTTTGTTGTATACAACCTGACAAACTTTGTAAACCCATCCACAATCACTAAAATATGTTTATTTTAAGAAATCCTTCTTGTTTTCCTGATTTAGGCGAAAAAGTCACACATTTAAAACAATTTTCGGTATGATTGGTACATTTTTCCTTCATGTTAGTAAACCAATAACTCTTTGTTATCGTATTCATCATTTTATCCGCCCTTTATGCCCAAGCTTTTATTTATGCATTACGTTTTCTTCCATATCCTCCGGCACATAAAATAACAATCTATTAGCTCCCGCTTTCCTATACTCAACACCATAATTCTCTAATAATTTCTTGATATTTATTACCTTTGGATCTTTCGCTTGACATATAACTAAATTATCTTCGAAACTATTTGTTTCTATTACCATAATATTTGTGCTCCGACTTAAAGCATCCACATGCTTCATTTTATTTCCTGCTCTATGATCTAATTCATATTCATAATCTTGCAATTCCAATGCCCACCGAGCAATTCAAGGGTTTAATTCAACGCTTATGAATTACAATCCGTAATAATTTTTCGCTCTTTAACAAATCGTAAAGTGGCTTTGCAATAACTGAAAAATCTTTTACAAATCTTCTAAAATATGAGCATAGTGTAGTATGCACACATATCGAGAGTACACTGTATCCAGTGCCCATAATATAAGCTACATAAATAATACCAAAACCACGGCACTTAGCCGTAGCATAAACAAATGACACAAACATACATACATTGTGCCTTTTCAAGTGCCTTGCGCGTGCATTGAAATGTGATCGCACAAGAACAATTAAAGCCGCGTCAGCATGTTCCCATGCATTGACCGCTTTTGAATATATGTGCATACCACGCTCTGTCCAGCAGCGACGTCTTCGCCGCTTATATATATTCGTTTTAATTATCTATATATATAAAATAGTTTGTCCTGATTGGCCCACAGCCTAAACGATAAGAGCTAGAAGGCTGAAATTTTCACAAAATATTCCATTCTCGGTGAAAGTGAGCACTAAGAAAGGATTTTTAATTTGGACCACTCCTTCGAGTACCTCCCAAACAAATCAATTTATTGCATTAATCACTTTACCTCATTCCACCACTCTAGCGTCTCATTGTCGCACAAGCTGTGAGTTTCAACGCCGCCGAGTGTACAAAAACAAAACACATGACCCATTCCACCACTGCCGTCTGCGCACAAGCTATTGCGGCCGATTATACTCAAAAACAAAACAAATCACCCATTCCACTTCTGCCGTCTGTACATGTGTCTCCATTCTCTTTTCTTCTTTGTGCCTTTGACAATTGTTTTTCGAATCAAGTAGCATTTGTTGTTGTTGTTAGTAAGAGTTGTTGTTGGGCTCGCAATGCTTCTTTTTGTTGGTATCATTGATTTAAAACAAATCAATTAAAACACAACTTGGTTTTGTACACCAGAATATTTTACGCGAGAGGTTTTACCTACATACTTGCTAATTATCAAACAAAACTTAACACACAAATACCTAATGCCATTGTTGTTCTGATATAATTTTCAAACTGACATTTGTAACTTTAGTTGGTGTTTTTTTCTTTTTTATTTCATTATAATAAATTAACCTACTTAACCGAAACAAAATTGATAACACCATATACATTGCCTGCCTCTGCGGGACGGCCGCGAAGCATTGCTTCGCAGAAACGTTGGCAGTGTCTATGGAGAATTCTACTTTAAGCGTTCCAAACGCCTTAGCTCCGTCATGGTGGAAGCTGCGAAACCACAGACCGCATTCCATACCACCTCCCTCTCTAGCATAAGATTCACCAGGTTGCCTGACGACAGCTGCTGACCAATTAGGCTCTCCACAATCTGACGTTCCTGTGCAAATCGTCCACAATGGAAGAAAACATGGCGTACATCCTCCTCCGAGCCATCTCCGCACCAACTACAATCCGAGCTGGAGTCGTGCTTAAATCGCTTTAAGTAGCTCCTAAAGCAACCATGGCCCTTCAGAAGTTGGGTAAGGTGGAAATTGACAGACCCATGCTTCCTCTCAAGCCATCTGCGCACATCGAAAATCAACAAATGCATCCAGCGCCCTTTTGTGGAAGTGTCCCAAAGCTGCTGCCATGCCACGAGGCTTCGCTCACGGGCTACAGCTCTAGCCGCTCGCCTCTCAGTTGGAATCGCGTCCAAAGCCGCTGCTGCTTCTACAGCTAAGCTGCGGATAGGTATCATCCCCGCAATCAGCAGCGCTGCGTCCGAGTAGACAGTGCGGAAGGCGCTGCAAACACGTAATGCGGAGAGACGATATGTAGCCTCTAAGCCCCTCATGTAGCTGGACACCGAGGTTGCGCCTATCCAGATTGGAGCGGCATACAGCATAATCGATTTAATTACGCTCATGAGTAGCAGCCTAGTTTGCTGTTTTGGACCCCGCGTGTTAGGCATCATCCTCGCTAGGACACGCCCGGATTCCGCAGCCTTCCGATGCACAAAGGCAAGATGTTCGCCGAAGCATAAGCGCCGGTCAATGACAACACCAAGGTAGCGGATGTTGTCTTTGGACCTCAATGAGACTCCTCCCACAGTGATGTCGACGTATTCCACCTTTTTGCGACTGCTGATGAGCACTGCCTCTGTCTTATGGGCGGCCAATTGAAGACCTACAGACGACAGCCACCGTGTCACTGCGTCTAGGCACCAGTCATAGAGCTCAGTGACTCGCCGTAGATCCTTGGCCACGAGCACCAGGGCGACATCGTCAGCATACCCGACAGCGCTGCCTCCGTCAGGTAGTTGGAGTTGAAGTATGCCGTCATACATAATGTTCCATAAGAGCGGACCCAGGACAGATCCCTGAGGAACACCTGCAGAAACAGCATACTCCTTCTCCCCCTCCTCAGTATGAAAGTGTAGCCTACGGTTTTCAAAGTAGCTCCTTACGCTCGCCACTAGGTAGTCCGGCACTCGAAATTTCCCTAAGGCTTCCAAAATGTGGTTCCAGTTAGCTGTGTTGAAGGCATTCTTAACGTCGATTGTTACAACAAGACAGTATTTCTTGCTGCCATAGCGCCAACGGGAGCCAGAGATCGCGTCTGACGCTATGCTGACCACCGACCGGATAGCATCAGTAGTTGATCTCGCCTTTCTGAAACTGAATTGGAATGGAGACAGTCCTCCACCGTTCTGCACAGCGTCATCCAGTCTTGCTGCAATTATCGCCTCGAAGACCTTGCCACTATTGTTTATGAGACAGATAGGCCTGCACGCTGAGGAGTCATCCGGAGGCTTATCTGGCTTAGGCAGAAGCACGAGTTTTTGCACATTCCACCTGTCTGGAAAGATGCCTTCACGCAGACAACTCGAAAACATTTCGGCAAACAGTTCCGGGCGAAGCATGATAGCTAGACGCAAGCACCGATTAGGGACACCGTCGGGACCAGGAGCTTTGTTGGCCGAAAGCTTACTTGCCGCCATCTGCATTTCTTCCGCTGAAACTGGCAAAAATCCGTCAAGCATGGGAACCGTTCCGACTGGCGTTAACTGTTCGACGCTCTGAGGAAACAGCGTCTCCACTATTTCCCTCAAGCGGACTAGATCCATAGGCGCCCTTCCATTGCCTGGGCTAATACGCTTGCAGACCATCCTGTAGGCACTACCCCAAGGATCCCTGTCAGCCGAATCGCATAGCTTGAGAAAGCACTCTCTTTTGCTGGCTCTGATGGCATTCCTCAACACCTTTCTTGCGGCCTTAAACTCCAGCTGCAACGAGCGTGTAGCATCCGACCCTCGATTGGCAGCGCGCTGGAAACGCCTTCTCGCCCTCAGGCAGGATCGCCTAGCGTCAGCAATGTCCACATTCCACCAAAACGTGCTGGTGTGGTGGCGTCTATAGGCCTTCTTCCGTGACATGCTTGCAACACACGCGGCTTCCAGTTGCTGTGCCATCTGCTCCACCATGCTGAGCGCAGCTCCTCCTGCTTCCATCTGTGAAATGGCGTCTGTGAAGCTCCTCGTATTAAGAGTCTCAACCCGGTATGCAACATCTGTTTTGAGCCTCGCTGGCTCACGCAGCCTTACTCCTACAGAAAACACTATGGCTAAGTGGTCGCTCCCAGTGTAGCAGTCGCTTATGCTCCAGTGAGCCGAGCGGGCGAGCGCACTACTAACGTAGGTTAGGTCGATAATCGAACCTGCGCGTCCATTATTAAAAGTGGCTACTGACCCAGTGTTGAGAAGCACCAAGTCAAGATGCGCAAGTGCTTCCACAAGAATGGAACCCCTGACGTTCGTAGACCTGCTGCCCCAGTCGATGGACCATGCGTTAAAGTCACCTGCAGTTATTACGTTGCTGCGACCCCTTGCGTCGTCCGCAATACGCATGAGCACCACTTCGAAGTCGCCTATCGTTAGACTTGGCGGTAGATAGCAGCTGTAGAGCCAGAGGTCTCCTAGCTTTACGCGCACAAAACAGTCGGCGGCTAGTATATGCGTGAAGGGCAACTGCAGGTCACTACAACTCCATACAGCGGCTTTGCCGGTGTTGTCTGAAGCCCAGAACCTGGCACAAGAGGATGCACGGTGGTGAGGTTCGCTTAGGACAGCTACATCTACTTTTTCCTCCAAGATCGTTTGCTCCAGAAGCGACTGCGCAGCCATGCAATGATTAAGGTTAAGCTGTAGAAACCTTAACATTTTGCTCGTTGTACTGCTATTTTATACGCCGGGCAGGTAAAACTACCTGTAGAGTGATCCGCGCTACCTGATGCCTGCTTAGAGCACAACAAGCCCTTTGGTGGCTTACTGCATGTTCCCGCATTGTGTCCAGCCTCGCCACATCTGTAGCACGTACCCCTACGGTCGTCGTTGCTAGTGCATTTCACTGCAATGTGCCCAAACGCCAGGCATTTGTAACACCGCAGTGGCTGCACAATGGGCCGTATGTGGCCTACAGACCAGCCAACGCGGATTTTACCCAGATTCAGTAACCGGCTGGCTAAAGCTATTGGAAGCACCAACGTGGCCGATGCTGTGCCACTACGGAGCTCACGAATTGAGCGGACTGCTTCGACCGTAAGACTCGGGGCGTCTATGGCCTTCTGTATTGCTTCGATTAGCTCCTCCTTTGTAGAACAAGCGTCTAATTGTCCAGCCTCGCCACATCTGTAGCACGTACCCCTACGGTCGTCGTTGCTAGTGCATTTCACTGCAATGTGCCCAAACGCCAGGCATTTGTAACACCGCAGTGGCTGCACAATGGGCCGTATGTGGCCTACAGACCAGCCAACGCGGATTTTACCCAGATTCAGTAACCGGCTGGCTAAAGCTATTGGAAGCACCAACGTGGCCGATGCTGTGCCACTACGGAGCTCACGAATTGAGCGGACTGCTTCGACCGTAAGACTCGGGGCGTCTATGGCCTTCTGTATTGCTTCGATTAGCTCCTCCTTTGTAGAACAAGCGTCTAAGTCGCGGATTTCGGCTCGTTGGACGTCAACGAGCGTTTTGACCTTCGCCCTGTCACCCAGAGCTTTTGCCATGGCTGATTGAACTTCCTCCGAGCTGTGCGAAGGCTTCTTGTTTAGGCGCAGCAGCAGATCGCCATTGGCTGCTCGCCTGATCCCCTGAACATCCTCGCAGTATTGGTGAAAGGATGCGTCGGTTTTTACTGCGCGAAGCATGTCTGCATAGCTGCAGCCGTCAACCCCAGAGATAGCGATTGCGTTCGCACGATTTCGCCTGTGTTGATTCCGCCTTGGCATCACCTTCGACCAGGTCGATTGTGGTGCCGTCTGTGGTGCTGCGTTAGGTGTTGCTTTTGGTGGCGCATTTGGGGCCACTTTAGGTGCCGTTATTGGTGCCACTGAAGCAACACCCGGTGCCGCCTGGGGGGCTTTAGAGGGGCCTTGCCTAGTTTTTTTAGGCGGAGTGTTGCGCTGATCAGGCAACTCCCTTTGCCGCTTCGGCGTTGGTTTGGTACCTTCGCTTAGAACAACGCCAGGGCAGTGAGCTATAATCTCCATGCCACTGCAGCGAAGACATTCGGATATTGTTGGTGTCGTCTGGGTGACGCCGACTGCTCCAATGGGCTTACTAAGCATTAGAGCTGCCTCATGCAGCTTGACAATCTTTAACAATTCGTCGCGCATCAATGTGTTGATGTGGCGTTTGTCACTGAAATGCTCAGGCAATCCTGAGAGAGCCTTGCCCATCTCTTCCAGCGCTCCTTGCAGTGTGTCTTTCGGCTTCGCTGCTTTCGCAAACGGCCAGGCAACTGGTCTCGGCAATTGCGATGCCGGTGGGGTTTGCTGCGTGGGTACTTCAGCTTCATCTACCGGAAGTTGAGCGCCCATCCGGAGGGGGGATCTCGGCAATGCCGAGCGTCGCACAATTGCGTCCATCTTTCCTGTAGCAGACTCAAGTAGAGCTCAAGCAGTCCCACGTTGACAACAAGTTTCCCTATGGTGTGAAACCGCTGAAGGTTATACCGCCCCGAATCGGTCACCAGAGCCATACGGAGCGCCGCCGCGACGGAGGGGGTTGGTAGTAGCCGGTTCCGTGGCCTTTTGCTAATTCTTGCTTAAAGCTCCTACTTGGATGCCAATGAAGAGACCCGCCTTATTTTATGCTACGGTTGGCAGAAGCCCTTTTGGGTATGCAACAGAAATTCTTTTGCCCTAGACTTGCACCTTTCGCAGCAGAGCCACCCACCAAGCCCTCGAGCGCCACCTGTTGCCACCAAGGAGAACCCGGAGAACGCTGTGTGCTCAGCATACCTGTTAAGTTGCCATTAGAATCAACGAGTATATAATACTAACAGAGATGTAAAAAGAACTGGCAAAAAAATTTTACTCGCCCATGAACAAATCTGACGAAAGGTCGTAGGTAGAGAAAAGACAGAACAGCTGCTTTTGTTTATACTTCTGTGCTGGCCGCCGCATTTGTTGTTTTGATTTTTTGCTGCTTACGTTTTGGTATACTTATTTGGCTGCATGTGAACACAAAACGTATCGCAGGTCAGGCACGTCTTTGTGTATATGCATAAATGTGTACCCAAAGGCTGGCTGTTGTAGCTGATATGTATGTATAAGCTGCACAACTAGAAATACCCATTGTCCCAATATGAAATTAATGGCATGGACATTTTTGCAGTATGCCATTCAAATAAAAGGGTTATAAATATATCATTTTGAATACGAAAAAAGTTTGTTTTATTGTTAGTTATATATTTATATTTAGCCACTAATAATTAAATATATATAAGCAACTAATTCCAAAACTATAAGAAAACGTATTTAAAGGGAATCATGCTGGGGTATTTCATTTTCAGGTGTGTTATTGTACAAAGTTACTATATAGTCTGTACCACCCAATTACCACCGGGTAGCTAAAGGCCACTGAAAAGAGTAAATATCAATAAACTCGCCAAAGCGAAGCCAGCACAAAATGAAACGCATCACACGCATACTAATACTTATGCATTTTTTACTGTCCCTGTCTTACAAAAGGCGGAAAGCAAAGAGTAAGTGAAACAAAACAGCCGCATACATAAAATAACCAAACTCAAGTTCTGCGACAGCACAACTATAATAGGCAAAGCTAACAAGACGCAGCAACTGCGCTTGTTCAAATACCCTTTCTGGCAATATTAAGTGGAAATCAATATAACCACTTGCATATAATTTAATCATAACAAATAACTTATTTTGACTACTTTAATGCAAATCCCTTACTCTAGGATTAGTTAACAAACTCATAATAAAATGTCTTTATTATTCATACATGCCCTACCTAATTAACAAAAAACTTTTAGACTTTAGTGCTAAATTATATTCTTGTATCTTATGATTACCCATTTATTTACGCAAAGTTCATAAAAATTCTATTCTAAAGTGATCGCCGTTGATTCTTTGTCACCAGCTGATTTTCAAGAAGGCGGCACATCATTTGAAAAGGCAGACGCCGCCAAGTTAACTCGCTATGTTCCCCTGTTAGAGATGTTCTTTTTCTGTTAAAGTTGCTGTCTCTGGTTACCCCTCTGTTAGTATTATATACTCTTTGATTAGAATTAGCACTGCTCAGTTAGCACTGTTACGAATAGGCGGCCAGCCCTGGGATGCTGCGCGATCAGCTGACCGTGCGGTACACATACACATGTATTTACGTGCATTTGTTATTATTTAGTACATATATGTATATTAAGAAAAATGCAAGTGCAAATATTGGTTAATGCACGCATACATTGTTGCATCTGTAGTAAGCTAAATGAAAGCAATAAACATGTTCACCAAATGTAGACAGTGCAAAAACAAACACACTAACAAATAGGATCTTAGGAAATGTAATCTATTTATATAACAAAGTTTATCCTGATTGTTGAAAGGCCCACAGCCTAAACGATAAGAGCTAGAAGGCTGAAATTTTCACAAAATATTCCATTCAGCTTGAAAGTGAGCACTAAGAAAGGATTTTTAATTTGGACCACTCCTTCCAGTACCTCCCAAACAAATCAATTTATTGCATTAATCACTTTACCTCATTCCACCACTTTGGCGTCTCATTGTCGCACAAGCTGTGAGTTTCAACGCCGCCGAGTGTACAAAAACAAAACACATGACCCATTCCACTACTGCCGTCTGCGCACAAGCTATTGCGGCCGAATTTACAAAAACAAAACAAATCACCCATTCCACTTCTGCCGTCTGTACATGTGTCTCCGTTATTCTCTTTTCTTCTTTGTGCCTTTGACAATTGTTTTTCGAATCAAGTAGCATTTGTTGTTGTTGTTAGTAAGTGTTGTTGTTGGGCTTGCAATGCTTCTTTTTGTTGGTATCATTGATTTAAAACAAATCAATTAAAGCACAACTTGGTTTTGTACACCAGAATATGTAACGCAAGTGGTTTTACCTACATACTTGCTAATTATCAAACAAAACTTAACACACAAATACCTATTGCCATTGTTGTTTTGATATAATTTTCGAGCTGACATTTGTAACTTTGGTTGGAGTTGCAAATGCACGCATGTACATATGTACATACATACACATGTATTTCCGTACACTTAACATACATATATATAACTGTAAAGAAGCTTTCTAGGGCTGGGGTAGATACTCAGTCATATCCAGGGCCTTTTACAACAAAATTTATAAAATGCCGAGTCTCGAGAGATGTTTCGGGGCAACTGCAGACCCACCAAAGCGCACAGAGAAGCCCTCGGAATGCGTTTTGATGGTCGCTACGGGTGGCCGGCGGCACCGACCAACCTCAACACGTGCAGAGAAACGCTCGGAACACGTGTTGGGGCCAGGCGGCACGCTACCGAATAGCCCCAACATGTGCAGAGAAACGCTCGGAACACATGTTTGGGCCGTACGGCACGCCGTCTACGCAAGAACCATAAGAAACGACAACACTGCTAACATGGCGAGGGAGCATCCGTAGGCCCACCAAAACGCACAGAGAAACACTCGGAATGAGTCTTGGTGAACACTACCGATGGCCGGTGGCACCGACTAGCTTCAACACGTGCAGAGAAACGCTCGGAACACGTGTTGGGGCTAGCCGGCACGCTACCGAATAGCCTCAACATGTGCAGAGAAATTCTCTGAACACATGTTGGGGCCATTCGGCACGCCGTGGCTACGCTGAGAAAACCCATAAGAAATTCGAACGACTTTACAAATTGGCCAGGAGATACCCGTAGACCCATCAAAGCGCACAGAGAAACCCTCGGAATGCGTCTTGGTGGTCGCTACGGGTGGCCGGTGATACCGACTAGCCCCAACACGTGCAGAGAAACGCTCAGAACACGTGTTGGGGCTAGGCGGCACGCCGTGGCTGCCCTCTCGACTATAACATACACTTGCTTGCACTTAATAATTTCACATAATTTATTTACTACCTGTACCTGCCTAACCACACCGCACTTAAAACTCCCGCCCGCCCATGTATAATCCAGAGTCAGAGGCCAGCATACCCGCTGTCCATTGTTCTCCAATAATCCTTTCTGTTGTTGTTGTTGGCTCCTTGTGTTTGTGCGTCGTCGTTGGTCTCCTTTGTGTACCTTCAGTTGTCCAAATCGACGCCGCGTGTTGTTCGCTTTTATTGCCTTACTTTGGCACGCGTACGCCCGCACTCTTTAACTATTCCGCAACGACTGTCGAGCCACGCATTTTCAATGCGTGCTGTACCCTCATGCAGTCGCGATCGCTGCTTAATGCGCTGCTGCGCCCTCTGCCCTTTGAGCTGCTGACGACGCTCTCGTTTTAATTTGTTGCTGCTGCGCCTAATTTTGCATCGATTGCGTGTCGTCTTCGCTGCTGCTTTGCCCTCGGCAAGTCTTCTCGGCTGCTAAGTCGGTTGTTAGCGTGCTGCGTCGGTGACTTCGTTTGTCGCGTGCCGTCTGCTGCTGCGTTCTCTGTCGGTCTTCTCGGCTGCTAAGTCAGCGCGGTGCGTCGGTGGCTTCGTTTGTCGCGTGCCGTCTGCTGCTGCGTTCTCTGCCGCTACCGCTGTTTTCTATGCCTGTGTCGTGTGCCGTCTGCTGCTGTGTTCTCTGCCGCTACCGCTGTTTTCTTTGCCTGTCCAGTCGGGGCCTCTGTTTCTCTCCTCTGATAGTGATGCCCGTATCACCTGTCGTTGCCGGTTTAAGGCGAAGCGAAATGTGTGAGGCCCTAATGTTTTTAAATTTCGCACGCCCAGTCGTGCCTCGGGGTCCAGAAGATATTGGCAAATATACTGGACGACCCTTATCGGAAGTTGACGGTTGTCCTCTTTGGTACGCCACTCCTCGGGGGCCGTGGTCCACTCCTCCTGCTCTTCCTGCACCTTACTGACGGTTGGATGCTCTGCCAATATTTCCATAAGGAAGTCGGCGGTCTCTCCATCCAGGGGGGGGCTCGTGTTTGAACCGGCGTCATCCTCTTGTGTGGGTGGAGGCGGCAGAACATCGGCGGTACCTGGGTTTTCCTGGTCCAATGGGTCTGGTGTCGGCTCACTGATGTCCGACCAGTTGCTGGATCGCAACACGTTTTGCGCATCCACAAACCACGACCCGTACGCTGGTGGGGGGCTAGCTGGGTATGGTGGTGGGTAGCCCATGAGACCATAACGCACGGCTAGCCGGTACTCCCCTCGTGGGCGTATGGGCGTGCTGCGATCGTCCTCCTCCGAATTTGGGCTGGAGTAGGACGTAACTGATGCCTCAGTGCACACGGGAGGACGTAAGGGTGAGCTGTGGTCATCCTCCTCCATTTGGGCGTTAAGCGTGGCCACATCCCAATTCAACGGGGCCCTGACGCCGTTTGTATTGAACCGGCCGTCGGGTGTCACCTCGGAGCTGGAACTAATCGAGATCACCTCCATGTCGTCGGGCTCGCACTGGTCGTTGATCCAGCCACTGACCGCCTGCATGCGTACTTCTATAGGGACTGGCTCCGGGTGCCATGGCTCTGCAACTGGTTGTCCCGCGACGACTGGCCCCAGGGACGTCCCAGGAGTACATCTTGTGCCCCCAAGGGCCGTGCGTCCGGCTCGTCTTGCGTTTAATTCGTGCTAGAGTAAAGTAGAAATATGTTCGATGTACCTTATTTAAATACTCTACCCCAAATGACTTAGCCCTGCGGTGTGATGGATGCTAACTCTGATCGTTAAGTTGGGTTTTCCCCATTTTGGGGCGGGGACGTTATACTGGCTCGCCAGTAAAAGTGGCCCCCGTGACTTTGTCGTCGTTGGCTAGTTTTCGCTGCTACTTGGTACTGCTGGCTCTTCGTCCTCTGCTGCGTTGAACTCTTTGAGGTCGGCTAGGCTTGCCGTTTTCCGTTGTCGTCCGGTAAGACTTTGGACCCGTACTATGTTCGGTGAGAGGAACTTGATGACTTTGTAAGGTCCCTCGAACTTTGGTGCCAGCTTTGCGTTGAACCCTTCTGCGGCCTTGGAAAGATGGTGTTGTCGCAGCCATACCTTCATATCTAGTGCTGGTTTCCATTCCCGCCTCCGAAGATTGTAACCTTTGCTTTGCTCCTGTGATGCCCGTTGGATATTCTGTTGCACGACCTGGAAGATACCTTTAAGTCTTGCTGCCTTTGCTTCCGGTGCCTCGGTATCTTTGCCCAATCCTGGGGTGACTTCCTCGTAGAGGGCTCCTGGTAGCCTTGGTTCCCTGCCCTGTACCAAGTATGCCGGGCTAAATCCTGTGGTGTCGGAAGTACTAATGTTGATTGCCAAGCTTAGTTCCGGCAGAAGTTCGTCCCAGATGCTCTGGTCTCCATCGATGTACTGGGCTATCATGGTTTTTATTGTCCTGTTGGCCCTCTCTGTTGGGTTCTGTTGCGGTGTGTACGGAGCTGTGTGTTCCAGTTCCATCCCTGCCGTCTTGCAGAAGCTTCTGAACGATCGACTTGTGAATTGGGTACCGTTGTCGCACACAAACTTCCGTGGTACGCCAAATCGGCACAGTATCCTTTTCTGAAACGATCTTTTCAAGTGGGCGGTGGTAGCCTTCCGTAAGGGCACTAGCTCTACCCATTTTGAGAAGAGGTCGAAGAAGACGAGGAGGCTGGTGTTTCCGTGCTTGGACCGCGGGAGCGGACCCATAAAATCAGCGCAGAGGATTTTGAACGGGCCCTGGGCTTGTCGTGTCTGCATATGTCCGGCTGGTTTGGATTGGCTCACCTTAAATTTCTGGCATTAATCGCACTTCCTGATGTACTTCGTCACATCCCGGAAGATTCCAGGCCAATAATATTTTTGTATCACTCTTGTCGCTGTCTTTCGGATTTCCAAGTGCCCTGCTGTTGGATGATCATGGCACTCCTCCAAGACCCGTTGTCGGTGGTCCTTAGCCACGCATAGCTTCCAAGTCACGTGTTCTTCCTCGGGGGGCCGCTTGCCCGTTTGCCGGTAGATCTGCCCGTTTTCGTGTATGTATTCCGTGAACTTCTCTGGCTGCATTTCCATACGCTTGCTCAGCCGTAGCAACCAAGGGCAATTCGAGGCTTCTTCCAGGGTGCACTGCAGGGTCTCCAATGGTTGTCTGGATAGGGCGTCTGCGACCACGTTTTGTCGCCCCCGCCGGTACAGTATGTCGAATTGATACTGTTGTAGCTCCAGCGCCCAGCGCGCAATTCGTCCAGTTTTATTGTCAATCGAATTTAACCACTTCAATGCTAGGTGGTCCGTGATGACTTCGAAGTGGTAACCTTCCAGGTAGCAGCGTAACTGCCTTATGGCCCAGACAATTGCTAATCATTCTTTCTCCGTGGCGGAGTAATTTTCCTCTGCTCTGAGAAGACGTCGGCTTGCGTAGGCAATAACGCGCTCTCCTCCCTGTAGGCTCTGCGTCAGTACGGCTCCGAGTCCGTAGTCACTAGCGTCTGTCTGTAGTGTAAACTTCTGTGTAAAATCAGGGCAGGCTAGGACTGGTGCCTTGGTTAATTTGGCCTTCAAGTCGTCAAACGCTGCTTGTTGCTCGTCGCCCCACAGCCACTTCCTGTTCTTACGCAGCAGGCTCGTCATTGGTTGGACAATGGTGGCGAAGTTAGGGACGAACCGGCGGTACCAAGAGGCCATTCCTAAACAACGTCGTAGCTCTTTGGTATCCGCCGGGGGTGATAATCGTTGTACTGCTGCGATTTTTCCTGGATCCGTCTGTATGCCGGCCTCGCTGATCATGTGTCCTAGGTATATAAGCCTTCGTTGAAAGAAACTGCACTCTTTGCGATTTAACTTTAGGTTCGCTGTCACCAGTCTTCGAAACACTTCGCGCAGGTTCTCCACGTGCTCCTCCAATGTGGCCCCAATGACCACAATGTCATCCAAGTAAGCGAACGCGTGTGGTTCCATTTCCGGGCCGATGACACTGTCCAGAGCGCGTTGGAAAGTCGCTAGGGCAGAGTGCAACCCGAATGGCATAACTTTCCATTGGAACAAGCCTCTCCCCGGGACCGTGAACGCGGTGTTTTGCCGACTTTCCTTGGCCATCGGGATTTGCCAGTATCAGCTTTTAAGATCTAACGTGGAGATGTAGGCCGCGTTACGTAGGCGTTCCAATATGTGGTTGATACTTGGCAGAGGATATGCGTCTGGCACTGACCGTGCATTTAACTGTCGGTAATCCACGCACATCCGTATCTTGCCGGTCTTCTTACCCACCAGCAAAATTGGGGCGCTATGTGGGCTTTTGGAGGGTTCGATCTGCCCACTTTCCAGAAGTTCGTTGACCTGGTCATTTATGATCTTTTGCATTGCCGGATTTTTCGGAAAGTATCTTTGTTTGACCGGTTTGTCATTTTTCATGACGATAGTATGCTGGGCGATGTGTGATACTCCTGTCATGTTCTCAAATCGGGCTAGTTCTTTCTCAAGAAAGTCGTCGATCCAGGTGGGCAATGCGTGTTCCGTCGCGTTTGCTTCCGCTGGAGGCGCCTTGTCTCCTTCCTCTGTCGTGACGACTGCTAGGCTTATCGGAACAGTTCGTTGCGTGCTTTCCTGCTCTTCTAAAATGTCCGGTAATGCCCGTGGTTGTCTCCGAAATGGGTTCGTTCTCCGGGCCTTGTCAGCGTCCGCCGGTGGTTTGAGTGCATAACCTCTGTTGGTTCGATGTTGTTTCGCCTGCGTTTTCGTCTGACTGGCCTGCACGGTTGTTATGAAATCGACTAGTTCCGAATCCGGTGCGTCCTGCGATGTTGATTCACTAGCCGGAGCTGACTCTACGAAGTCGGCTAGCTCAGTGGCATGTCCGTCCTGTGCGTCCTGCGATGTTGTATTGGTCGTCGTTGGTTGGGCTGGAGTCATCAGAGTCGGATACGCTCGTGAAGCGGGTGAAGGCGAGAGTTGTAAAAAAGCTTGGCCACACTGAATTTTTGTGCGAACTCCACATAAAATGTCAATGCCCAAAATTACATCGTCCAGGATCCCTGGCATTGTCGAGCTTTATCTTTTCTACTACTGCCCGGGTTATGTGCTTTGGTGAACCATCTGCGAGGATTATTCGTACCTGGATGTCGCGAATGTTATCCTTGGTACCGACGATCTTTGCTAAACGTTCACTTATAAATGATCGCGTGGCTCCTGTGTCCAGTGTTGCTACTACCGGGGTGTCCTGTATGGTCACCGAAACCGCGATCCTCCCCTCCTTCAAGCGTAACGGGTGATCTAATGACGAGGGCTCCAACTGCTGTTGCGCTCCGCCCTGTCCTCTGCTGGGCGGAGACGCTGACCGTTTCCCGATCGAGCGGCACGGCAGCATCCGATGGTGCGTGTCCCACGCTGGTCACATTAACAGCAGAACAACATTTGAGGATTCCGACAATCTTTAGAGAAATGCCCGATTTCTCCGCTATTTCGGCAAGCCCGCTTTACGTCCACTGCTCCCTCCGTGTCCTGTTTCGTAGTCTTGATCGTTGTCTCGTTCATAGTTGGTACTGCCAAGTCCCAGTTTTCTTGTCCGTGGTCTCCGATGTTATGCGCGTGGCCGAGTGCTTTTGGCGTACTTGCTGGGACCAATGCTGCATATCCCTTCTTGTTCCGGTCCCGAACTGTCTCAAAGCTTGTGACCAGCTGGGTCAACCTGGCCAATGTGTTAAATTCGTGCCGGCGTGTAAATAGTTGGTACTCTGGCAGCAAGTTGTCGTATATGCCATCCAGCTCTTGTTCCGGCGAGTATTGGGCCCGTTGGATCAGTAAACGCTGCTCAATAATGTAGTCACGGAAGGCCTCACCTGGGCGTTGAACACGAGCCTGGATTGTACTTTCTAAGCGTTGAAAGTACTGCGGCGGCAAGAAAAAGTCCAAGAACTCTTTCTTAAACGACTCCCAAGGTTTATCCTGCATGTTGTAGGCGCGGTACCATCCTTCAGCCCGACCGGTCAACAGCCCGAATATGGCTCGTGGTAGTTGGTCGACACTTCCCCGGCAAGTGGTCACACGCCCCTCGAGTTTCTCGATAAAACTCAGTGGGTCCGAGATGCCGTCAAACACGATACCCCAGTTGCGCAGCTTATCCGCCAGCATGGAGCACGAAATTTCCTCTCGACGTCCTCCTGGGTCTGCGGTACTGGTACCCGGCAGTTCGTGGTCCTCCTGCGTAACAGTTTTCATCGCCGGCACCGGTACCTGAAGCTGCTGGTAGCTCCCACGGCTTTCAGGGCATGGAGACACTGACGGCGAGCGAACATCCCGAGGGCTGGCCATATCTCCGTAGCTAGCTTCCAGTTCCACCAGACGGTCTCGTGTTGCCTCCGAGTGTTCGCCCCTGGTGACAAACGCCGAAATCCTGCCCCGCAATTCCTCGACCGTGCCAGTAGTTCCCAACCCTAATTCTTGGGCTAGCTGCTGTAGCTCTTCCTTGCGCCGAAAAGTGATCCACTTTACTCCCATGTCAGGTAATGCTGGTAGTTCTGCTGCGTGTGTTGTTGATACACCGCTGCTACGGGTGCTGCTGGTCCTGCTGTTGGTTCTGTAGCGTGTGCTGTAACGGGTGCTACTGTTGGTCCTGCGAGTCCTGCCGATCCTGCTGTTGGTCCTGTGAGTCCTGCCGATCCTGCTGTTGGTCCTGCGAGTCCTGCTGTTGGTCCTGCGAGTCCTTTTCTTTGCGTGAGGATTCACTTGTCAAGGCTGTGTTTAAATTTGGTTCTTTATTTGAGCACCGTATCACTGACTGTTGTCACTGGTTGACTCTCGTTGCTAAACTGCCATCCCGCTGTCAGTGACCGCCTTATATATGCTGGGCAACCCGCCTCAGCTGCCTGGTCGTGCGGACTTCGGGACCTCTGCCGTCCGATGTCTTCGTCGGCTCTGCTCTGTCGTTGCGTCGGCTGATCCTCGGCTTTGCGGCTGAGCCTCACCGTTGCTAAGTCGCTTCGTTGCTTGGTTCGGCTGGTATTCGGGTACGCTGCTGAGCCGCTCTGTTGCTGAGTCGCTTCGTCGCTTGGTTCGGCTGGTATTCGGCTCTGCTGCTGAGCCGCTCTGTTTCTGAGTCGCTTCGTCGCTTGGTTCGGCTGGTATTCGGCTCTGCTGCTGAGCCGCTCTGTTTCTGAGTAGCTTCGTCGCTTGGTTCGGCTGGTATTCGGCTCTGCTGCTGAGCCGCTCTGCTGCTGAGTCGCTTCGTCGCTTGGTTCGGCTCGTATTCTGCTCTGCTGCTGAGCCGCTCTGCTGCTGAGTCGCTTCGTCGCTTGGTTCGGCTCGTATTCGGCTCTGCTGCTGAGCCGCTCTGTTGCTGAGTAGCTTCGTCGCTTGGTGCGGCTGGTATTCGGCTCTGCTGCTGAGCCACTCTGTTGCTGAGTAGCTTCGTCGCTGCGTTAGCGACTGATGCGTAGTTGCTGCGTTCGGCTTGTTTCTACGATTGTTCCGCTCTCAACAACAACAAAACAAAATTATGTAGGTTTACAAAAAAAAAATGGTTAATGGGAAGCTGAGCCCTACTGTACTCCAGGGAACCAATGTTTGGGGGAAAGTTCTCGAATGCGGTTGGTTAGCAAAAAAAAACAAAATAATCTCGTACCTAGCATGTCTTGTCAAGCGTTTGCCCGCTTGGGCGTGAAACTGTTCCATATGTCGCTGCCCACATGATCCCACGTGTAACTAGCGTGGTCACGTTTTTTCCTTTCCGTGGGGCGGTACGCCGGCTATGTGCTCAAGCACATGAAAAAAAAAAATATAAACAGAACGCGTCTGTTGTTTTTCTCCCCGAGACTGTACTTTCGGACAGGCCGAAAATATGGACTATGTCACCGTTCTGCCTACAACGTGGGGTCTTTTGCCATGGTCATTTACAAAATACAAGAAAAGATCTACATTTATTTATAATTATTGTATTACTTGGTCGCCGGTGACCACACCAAAAAAAAAAATCCCCCCCCGAAACAACATAAATTTCGGAGTCCCTGCTCGGGCGCCATCTGTAAAGAAGCTTTCTAGGGCTGGCGTAGATACTCAGTCATATCCAGGGCCTTTTACAACAAAATTTATAAAATGCCGATTCTCGAGAGATGTTTCGGGGCAACTGCAGACCCACCAAAGCGCACAGAGAAGCCCTCGGAATGCGTTTTGATGGTCGCTACGGGTGGCCGGCGGCACCGACCAACCTCAACACGTGCAGAGAAACGCTCGGAACACGTGTTGGGGCCAGGCGGCACGCTACCGAATAGCCCCAACATGTGCAGAGAAACGCTCGGAACACATGTTTGGGCCGTACGGCACGCCGTCTACGCTAGAACCATAAGAAACGACAACACTGCTAACATGGCGAGGGAGCATCCGTTGGCCCACCAAAACGCACAGAGAAACACTCGGAATGCGTCTTGGTGAACACTACCGATGGCCGGTGGCACCGACTAGCTTCAACACGTGCAGATAAACGCTCGGAACACGTGTTGGGGCTAGCCGGCACTGTGGCGGATGGCACCTTCTATCTCCCTATCAAGTTTGTAGACTCTAGCGCTAAAAATGAGAAAGATATTGAGGTGGGCTATATAAGTGGGCGTGGCATCCAATATTGCACATTTGTTACGGATGTCACTAACAATGTTTCCAAGTTTGGTGACTCTAGCGCAAATACTGGGAAAGATATAGAAATTTCAGATTTTACGAGGTGGGTGGAAAAGGTGGACGTGCCATATAAAACTTTGATGTAGATCGGTTACGGATGTCACTAACAAGGTTTCTACCAAATTTGGTGACTCTAGTCCAAAAACTGAAAAAGATAAAGAGTTTTCAGATTTTAGGAGGTGGGCGTTATACGTGGGGCGTGGCATCCAAAATTGTAATGCATATATTTGTAAGATCTACCTTCCCATCAAATTTCGTGAGTTTTGCTTTAAAACTGTTGGAAATACAGTCATTTTCGATTATAACTGAAAGGGGGGCTGGGGGCGGAAGAGGTTGGCGTGGCATCCAAACTTTCGATGCAGTTTTTGAGGAATGTCACCAGCTATCTTGCTATCAAATTTGATGACTATATGCTAAGTTGTGGGATATATATGTGTTATATCGATTTGCACATCGAGGTGTATCGATTTGTTATCGATTTCCCAGGCCCCTGAGGTCGTAGAGCCAAATTTCACACTTTTTCTGATGAAGGTTTGTACCAAGATATTTGCAAAGTTGCAAAGCTCTAGCTTTAAGGGTGTTGAAAAAAGTTGCGTCCAAACAGACGGGCGGACGGACGGACGGACGGACGGACGGACGGACGGACGGACACCTTGACGGACATTGCATAAGCCCAATATAAT
This sequence comes from Scaptomyza pallida, assembly GCA_018152965.1. Classification (NCBI taxonomy): domain Eukaryota; kingdom Metazoa; phylum Arthropoda; class Insecta; order Diptera; family Drosophilidae; genus Scaptomyza; species Scaptomyza pallida. The sequence continues at coordinate 1,407,455 of JAECXP010000196.1, forward strand.
ATGATACCTTTGGTAGCAAACTAAAATGACGCGTCTGATTCTTAACCTCAATGGTGGCGTGAAAAAGAGAATATTAAATATTTTGTTAATATGTTGTTAGACATTAACTAATTTATTTTATACATATTGCTAAAATTTTGTAAAAACCATTGGCGCAGCTTATATATGTAACAACGACTGCACTGCTGACTTCTCTGCCGAAGCAGCGCGCAGCCTTTAAGCTATGTTAGTACAGAATATAGAATCATTCAATAAATGAACATCAAACACAACGGAGGTCTTTTGATTAATACATGCAACATAATACAATAGTCCTAAAAACCCCTGCACACTCTGTATTTTGTCCGGTACCGGAAAATTTTTCACTGCTTCTAAACCCCTGTCATACGCTCTAATACCTTCATTCGTAATAAAAAATCCTAAATATTTAAAACTCTCCTGCATAAATTCACACTTGTCAAGTCTAAGCTCTAATTTATTCTGAACCAATCTCTTTAACACTTCATCTAATGTTTTAAAATGTTCTTCTATATCCATACTTGCTACCATTATGTCATCCATATACACTATCACTTTATCCTCCCTTATTAAATCGGCAAATATTTTATTGATAAACCTTTGAAACACTGCTGGTGAATTCTTTAATCCCATAGGCATTCTCATAAACTTGAACTGTCCCAGCGGTGTGACAAACGATGTATATTTAAAAGATTCCTCGCTAATTTTCACATGAAAATATCCGTTCTTCAAATCCAGTTTTGAAAACACATTCTTATTAACTAATTTATTTAATAAATCGTCGATCAGCGGTAATGGCTAGTTATCCTTAACTAATACTTTATTTAATTTCCTATAGTCAATACATAACCGCAAGTCTCTCGTTTTCTTTTTCACCAAGACAATTGGTGAAGCATATTCTGAATCACTGTGCCATAATTCCTTCTTCCAAATATGCATCTAACATTTTGTGCAACTTTTCTTTTTCGGTGTAGGACAGTCCCTTGGTGAACAACTAAACGCTTTTGACTTTTCTACACATAATTTCATTTCATACTTTGTTGATGGCTCGACTGGCCTTTCTGCTTCAATATACACTTTCTTGAACATTTTATCAAATCTAAATCTAGTTAGGTGATCCACCTTCTTCCCCAAACTATATTCAATTCCTTCATCAACCACATTAATACTTAACATATCTTTTTCAAAACTTTTATCCAATTCCTCAATTACCTCGCCCTACGTCAAAGTTTTCATCTTCTTGTTGTTTCATACCGCTATCGTTTTCACTTAACACAATATTCAAAACACTCTGCTTTATCCTAAACATATCACTCCTAATACTATTCTCGTTACCTGCACACCATTCATATCACCATGATCTTTACTTAACAAATTACCCATAACACTATTCTCCTTACTATATACACTTGCTCTCATAACTCTGCGTACAGCAGCAAAAAAATAATTTTTTGAGATTAAGCATTAATTGCGATCGATCCAAGCGAGATAATCCAATTATTTTTTTGTTATTTCATTATTTAAACATTTAACTTTATTTATGGAATTATTTCCTTTTAAAAAATATAAAACAAAAGCTTAATTAATGAATTAACAAAAAACATAACGAAAACAAGTAAGAGGCTCTAGTCGAGAAATCGCGACTAGGACATACCCTTAACCCGATACTTAACGCTTACAGTTACTTACATATGTGTATTAAATCAGTGACCAATATGACCAAACTTCAAACTGCAATATCTCCGGTGTTTCTTAACCGATTTTGACCAAATTTTTTTAAATGTTCATTATTTTATCAATCGTTTTAAGCCACATTTTCACAATTTTGAAATTGAAGATTTTTTTGTTATCGATACCATGTGTATATCGGAAACCAAAAGTGCTATCGAAAATTCAAAACAAACTTGATCTTCTCATGGTATAGGAGAGCTTAAGTTTCAAATTTTAAGTCTCTAGCTCTTATAGTCTCTGAGATCGGCGCGTTCATACAGACGGACAGACGGACAGACGGACGGACGGACAGACGGACATGGCTAGATCAACTCGGCTGTTGATGCTGATCAAGAATATATATACTTTATGGGGTCGGAGATGTTTCCTTCTGTCTGTTACATACATTTGCACAAAACCATTATACCCTTATTTACCCATTTTATGGGTTAAGGGTATAAAAATACCTTCCAAAAGTCTGCGTACACACGTAAAATTCTGCGTACAATGTGGGAATATGGCAATATGGCCGGCCAACTCCCAATCTCCAATTTTTTGCGCAGGAAGGGCACTGCCGCCTGCACTTCCGCTCTTTGCGCGTTTGCCGCTTGGCTTCGAATAGTTGCGGTGGCTATCTCGTAAGGCCCCCCACGCCAATTTGCATTCACTTGCTGAAACGTAAATACGCATACATATGAATACATATATATTTTATTTTGTTCAAGGTACTTACCATCTTTTCCCAATTCAGCGCCTATATCCTCCCAGGCGCTTTTAGTGGTCACAATATTAAAATGCATTTTATGGGTTCTATCCCACAAGACCTTACGACACTCAACTGCCCGAATGAGTTCAATTTTGTCCTCATTTTGTGGAAATTTGATAAAGCGACTTTTGCGTCCTGACATTCTCAAGCGTTATTATGTTCGTAATAAAGGGCTCAGCATTTATAACTGTCGTAAGAACAGCTGTCTGTCACTTAACAGTTTCATTGTTCAAAACTACTTAACTATCGTAACTAACAGAACTGCGTACTAACAAATGTTATTCTTGTCTGGTCAGTGTACGAGACCCTTTTTTTAATATGACGTTTTTTCGTTACGGAAGCATTACGGGCATCTGCGTAGAGGCCTTTATTCAGAATCGTACTTTCATTTAACATCACCGTATCCTCACGTAATGAACTGCTCATAAAACTTCCTTTATTTTCGTACAACTGTTGCACATTATCGCTTCCGATCACTTCAGCCTTTCGTACATTTTTAGCTTGCATATCACAGACTTTTCCGTATTTTCTGCGCCAACCACATTTACAAGAGATGTATCAATATCCAAACCACAATCATTCATAAAATCCCTTCCGACTATAACACTTTGACTCATAGACTCTTCAGATACCACGATTTTTTTTTTTTTTTTTATTTTGCTGGTTTTATTTCTTGAATCTTTCCTTATAATAGGGAAACTAACAAAAAGTTTACAAATCTTACAAGTATTACTTAGTTAACTATTTGTTGTTGTACAAATAGTTGGTGGCCGCGTACCTCAACTCATCGCTGGGTCGGAAAGTCATTACGACGAAGACGGGATCGGCTGCTTGAGTTTGTGAGTCCTCTAGCAAGATAGTTTGGGTGCGATGACAGCTTGCCAAGGTAGTTTTTCTTGTAGTCCGCAATTACTTTCTTGATTGGTGGGACGTTTAAGTCGTTTTGAATGTTTTCGTTGCGAACGTACCACGGTGCCCCGGTGATAGTTCTCAGGATCTTTGACTGGGCTCTTTGGACGATGTCGATGTTACTGCTGCACGCATTACCCCATAGCTGGCATCCATAGGTCCAGATTGGTTTAAGAACAGAGTTGTAGAGCAGGACCTTGTAGTCAAGGCTTAGCGGGGAGCGAGCGTTGATAAGCCAGTGGAGGCTATTGGCTTTTAGTTTTAGTTGTGTTCTCTTGGCTTCAATGTGCCTGCGCCATGTAAGCCTTTTGTCCAGGTGTACTCCTAGGTACGTTACTTCGTTTGCTTTCGGGAGTGGGATATTATTTAGCGTAAGTGGTGGACAATCTTTCTTGTTAAGGGTGAACGTTACATGTTTACATTTTTGTTCGTTAACTTTAATTCGCCAGTCGGATAGCCATTTTTCCACGTTAACCAGATGACGAGCGCGTTGCGATGCGGCTTGCAGTGGACATCTAGATCGGCTAAGAATAGCTGTATCGTCAGCAAAGGTTGAAGTTGTAAGTCCCCTGCATGTAGGAATGTCTGCTGTGTAGAGAACGTAGAGTGTTGGCCCAAGTACGCTTCCCTGAGGAACGCCGGCTTCAATACGGTGTTCGCTTGATGTTGCAGTGTTGCATCTTACTGCAAACTTCCTGTCGTAAAGGTACGACTTTAACAGCTTATGTGTGTTTGGTGGAAGCGTTGATTTGATCTTATACATCAGCCCTTCCAACCAGACTCTGTCAAACGCCTGAGCCACATCCAGAAAAATTGCAGTACAGTATTCTCGATTTTCAAACGCGCCTCGAATTTCTGAAGTTATGCGATTGACCTGTTCAATAGTTCCGTGGTTTTGGCGAAAGCCGAAATGGTGCGACGGGATTATGTTGTGAAGGTTCAGAAATTGATTAATCCGAGTCATCAAGCATTTTTCGAACAGTTTTGATAGACATGATAAAGGCTTATAGGTCTATACGACGAGGGTACTGTTTGTCCTTTCCAGCTTTGGTATCATTATGATAATAGACTTTTCCATCTTTCTGGGATGCCCGAGTCGTGTGATCGCATTGAATAACTGGCGATAACACGACGGCCAATAGGAGCTAATAACTCTTTGGTGTTATTAGGTCTAGACCCGGAGATTTTTTGGGGTTTAGTTCCTGATTAATAACTCTTGCGACTTCGTTCGGGCGAAATTCAATGGGCTCATGTTGTAAGTGGGTGTCGTTTAATACAGTCGGTAGAGCGAACGAGTTTGTAGCAGGGTTCGGTTGGAAAACTTTTTGCAGGTGAACAGCAAACGTGTTGGCTCTTTCTTCATCGCTTCGGGCCCAGCCGCCAGCTTGGTTTCTTAGGGGCATCTCTGCTTTTGTCGGTTGGCTGAGAGTTGGGTGAGCTTTCCACAGTGAGTTTTTCGAGCTGGATGTTGATAATTGCTCAATGTATCGGCGCTGGGCATGTTCTTCTTCAAGTGCTAACGCTTTGGTAAGTTTACGTGTAGCGTTTTTTAGCTTTTGCTTAGCTGACGGCGATCTTAGGCATTGCCACTCCCGTCTTAGTCGCCGCTTATCAAGAACGAGCTGTTCAATTTGGTGATTTGTTTTCTTTTGGGTGGGTGCTGCAGTTTTTGCTTTCGGTGTTGACATACGAGCTGCTTCGACGAAGACTGACTCAAGTTTGTTTGCAATAGAATCAATATCAGCTTCCACTTTCAGATGCGGATTAAGTTGGATGTGTGAGCTAACATATTTCTTGTATCTTAGCCAGTTAGTTTTTTGTGATGTCAGCTTACCGGGGCGATTTGCAAACTCTGGGTGTCGTTGAAATTGAATTAGTACAGGCGAGTGGTCAGATGATAACTCCGAAAGACATTCGGCGCTTATCAGCTTGCGCGGAATATTTTTGGAGACTGCAAAATCAATTAAGTCGGGCAGTTTCTTGGGGTCCGTGGGCCAGTATGTTGGTGTGCCAGGAGAGACGTGGCTGAGCCTGTTCTTTGGTTTTATAACTGCGTTGTACAGCTGCTTTCCTCTTGGAGTCACAAGACGAGATCCCCAGTGAGTGTGCTTGGCATTATAGTCCCCTGCTGCTATAAAGTGTTCTCCTAATGAGTTGAAAAATTCCATGAATTGGTCTTCAGATATGGAGTATCGCGGTGGGCAGTAGATGGCAGAAAGTGCAAGTTGGTTACCACTATCCAGATGTATTTTTAAGGATGTGGCCTGTAGATAGTTTTTAGCAAACTCTTTGTGGAAGTGGTGCTTCAGCCGGCTTCTTATCAAAATACCAGTCCCGCCGTGCGCCTTGCCATCGGGATGGTTGGTTCCGTAGAATGAGTATCCGGTTATGGTAAAATTATACTTATTTGTAAGGTGTGTTTCGGAAAGTAGCATAATGTCAATGTGGTTGTCGAGTAGAAATTGAGCTAATTCAAGTTTATGCTGTGAAACGCCATTGGCATTCCACGTTGATATACGTAGTGAGGCCATTGATTATTTCGATTGTAGTGATACAAGCAACTGTATCAAAGTATTTTGATTTTGTAGTAAATTTTGCATAGTTTCTTGCATAAATGACATGAGCTGTGATAAACTCTGCTGCATATTACATATCATTGATTCAAAGTTGCTTAGTGGTGGTTCCTGCGGCTTGTTGTCTCGTTCGTCGTTGAGTTCTATATGTTTTGCTTGAGAGCCTGGATAAAAAGCAGGAGGCATCAGTCCAGATCTTAAGGCGCTAGCATAGGTTGCGTTTTTAATAACAGGTGCGGGGCCAAAAGATGACCTGGCTGCAGACGAAAAGAAGACGTCAGGGTTGGACTTTGATGGAATGTATGATGGCGGTGCGTTTTGAGAGCGTGCTGTGTTTACGCGATGATGGATGCGAGACTTAAGCTCCTTGTAAATTGGGCAGCCTCTGTAGTTAGCTGTGTGGTTGCCTCCGCAGTTGCTGCACTTTTTTTTGGTGGAGTCTTCTTTGCTTGCTGGGCAGCTCGACGAGTCATGAAGATCGCCGCAAACCACACATACAGGGCGCAGCTTGCAGTAAGACCTTGTGTGACCATATTTTTGGCAATTCATGCATTGTACCGGGCCGTTACGTTTGTGTGGCTCTTCAACGGTGATTCTGCGGTGCAATAGGAACTGAAGCTTGTAAATGGGGTGCACCTCATTTTTTTTCATAATCAGAGCCTGAGGCTCAAGCTCAATTTTAAAGAGTGGTTGTGGCTGCCTGGTTTTGTTTCGAATATTTAGAACTGATTTAACGGAGAATCCTTTCTCATGTAGCGCTTGTTTAATTTCATCCGTCGTAACATCAGGCTCGATGCCTTTCAATACAACTTGCAGGCCCTTGCTGCTTTTAAGCTGGTACGTGTAAAAGTTTTTTTGTTTTCTGTTAAGTAGGCCTTCAACTTTCTAAAACTGTCTTCAGTTTTTGTCTGCACTTTAATCTCATGAATACTACCCCTCATTAGGGGGATGATGTGGAAATTGTCATTGCCAACGAGCTTTACAACATTGTTAACAAAAGCGCTAGAGCTTTTTTCACGTATAAATATCGGGGGAGGCTTTTGCTTTTTTTTGTCAACATTATCTTCAGGGGGCAAATCATCAGCGTTATCTGCCAAAATTTCAAATTTATTGGTATTGTGTGGTGCTTCGCCTATATTAGCGCGAGTAATTTTTGGTTTGTTTGTAGCTTGTTGGGGGCTTAATTTACGCTTGATCTGTATGTAGCGATCCATACCTGTCTGTATAGCCGGCTTCTCATTTGCGTTGTCTGCGGATTGTTCTGCTGACGGCGCAGCAGTTGTTGCGTTTACTGAGCGGGCGGTCGGCACAGGTGCAGTTGTTGGTTCAGTGACAGTTACGTCACATGTCAGAAGAGACGGAGAGCATGATCGTACTCTTTCGCATTCTACGTGCAAGAGTTCGTTGTTCGCGTTTGGAGTTATTGACCGCGCGCGGTCAGATTTCGTTGATAGTACGGACGGTGACGGGGAGCACGAATGTTCACAGTCGCCCTGTGAGTGTAAGACTTCCCTTGGTCGCTCGCTCTCCATATCTTGGGAGACCACAGCGATGTACTTGTTGTTCCGTTGTACAGAGAGCCGGCGTTCGTCTTGCTTGCGCTGCGCCTGAGCGCGAATTTGGCTACGTAGGCTCATTTTATTGAGCGGGGTTACGTTTATGGTTTTATATTTCTTTGATTTTATTTGTGAGAGTTTTAACTAAAAATGATTAGATATATGTATATATATGCAAATATATATATTTGTTTTTACAGATGTGTGCATTTTCACTGCACAAAGCGTCTTTCCGCGTTAATTTCAATCTTCTTTTATTTATCAATTCACTGTGTATTTTTGAACTTGCTATTGGGTTGAGGAGAAAACACGTCTTACTCGCTTCGCGGCTGTATTTAAAAAATAATAAAAGATACAACGATTAACTCAAAATTAATTTTTATTGTTTTTTTCAATACATAACAAAAGATTTTCCCATATACTTCAAGTCGGCTCTTATTTGTGCCGTAATAGGATTTAAATACTGGAAACTTCACAATACTTCCAGGAACATATGAATTTTTAATAAATGAAACCGCACAAATAGCTTAGGATTTGTATGAAAAAATATCTTAAGACATCTTACAAACTTATTTGGCTTCTCTCCGCTGTGTTGTGGGCATTGCGCAATATAGTGCCCCATTTCTCCGCACTTATAACAAGATCCAGCCGCGCGTTTTGGTTTCTTGCAATCCTTTGCAATGTGGCCTCTTACATAGCAATTGTAACAGCGCATCTTCTTATCTCCATCTCTGCGTTTAAACGACCCACCAGAATCCTTTTCATCCAGCTCTTTCTCCTTCAAGCTTATATTTGTAAACGCCTTTTATATTTTTCAGGGCTGGAAAATTTTGGACGCCTGTGCCACTATCAAAGTCCATCGCAGTTTCTTATGCCAAAGAAGTTGAGAATTTGCCATCAATTGTTATCGGTTGTTGCACAGCACCATTTGCACGATGATCATCGATGTCAACTGTGTCGCTTGCAGCGCCACCTGCTTCTGAATTGTTTGCGCTGCATTATCGCCGACGCCCTCTACCGGTATACGATCAGAATCTCTTCCACCGCTACCATCTTCGCTATTAGCGTTGCCACCCTCGATAGCACCAGCGTTGCCACTGCCGCCGCAGCTAACGCTGCTAATATGGCTGCTGTACCCGCGCATTTGCTGCATTTGCCACCTCGTTTATGATTTGTTTGCACGCTGCATTTTCAGCCTGCAGCTGCTGAACCAATTGCAACAGTTCAGCCTCTCTTTCATGTCGAATTGGTGCTCTGCACTCCGCATTTCCACTGCCTCTAGCGCCGTCGATCTCCCTCTCTAGCTCCCCACCGCCGCCATTTCCTGCATTGTTGTCTAGCTCCTCGTCCGTGTCCATCTCAGGCGCACATCCACGCCGCTCAGGCGAAACACTGTTCAGCCGCGCAATCAATTCTGCCTTGGTGCCGTCTGTTGCCAATTTTAACAAAGACAGCCATTTTTATACCCTTAACCCATAAAATGGGTAAATAAGGGTATAATGGTTTTGTGCAAATGTATGTAACAGACAGAAGGAAACATCCCGACCCCATAAAGTATATATATTCTTGATCAGCATCAACAGCCGAGTCGATCTAGCCATGTCTGTCTGTCCGTCTGTCTGTCCGTCCGTATGAACGCGCCGATCTCAGAGACTATAAGAGCTAGAGACTTGAAACTTAAAACTAAAGCTCTCCTATACCATGAGAAGATCAAGTTTGCTTTAAATTTTCGATAACATTTCTGGTTTCCGATATACACATGTGATCGAAAACAAAAAAAACTTGAATTTAAAAATTGTGAAAATAAGGTTTGAAACTACAGATAAGATAATGAACATTTAAAAAAATTGATCAAAATCGGTTCAGATACACCGGAGATATCGCAGTTTGAAGTTTGGTCATATTGGTCACTGATTTAATATATGTACATAAGTAACTGTAATGGTTAAGTATCGGGTTAAGGGTATGTCCTAGTCGGGATTTCTCGACTAGAGCCTTTTTGCTTGTTTCAATTGGATTACTTTGAAATTATTTTTATTAATTTCTTCCATCCCACTTCTAAATTGTAGAATGCCGTGTATGTATATATGTCTTTATTCGCGTGTGTTTCCTTTGTATGCAGAATACCAACTAAACTGTACCTAGCCCGCTTAATGTTACAGTAGCTTGTTATGTTAAGTTACATTATCATACAGTGTTGCTCTTAACAGCTAGGATCGATACCCTACTTAAACATCTAACTCGATAGGATTGCTTAAACAGCTGGGTTGAGGGCAGTCGCCCTACTACAATAGTATATTAGGTTTGTGCAATGTCCGTCATGGTGTCTGTCCGTCCGTCCGTCTGTCCGGCTGTCTGTATGAACGCAACTTTTTTCTACACCCTTAAAGCTAGAGCCTTGTAACCTTACAAATATCTTGGTACATGCCTTCGTCAGACAAAGTGTTAAATTTAGGGCTCTACGACCTTAGGGGGCCTGGAAAATCGATAACAAGTCGATACACCCAGTCGAACACAAGTATTTCCCACATTTTAGCAGCTAGAGTCACCAAATTTGATGGCAAGATAGCTGGTGACATTCCCCAAAAAATCAAAAGTTTGGATGCCAAGCCCACCTATTCCGCCCCTAGCCCCTCTCCAATTATAAACAAAAATGCCAGAATCTTCTACAGTTTTAAAGCTATAGCCACCCAAATTGACATGAAGGTAGATGCTGACATCTGACAAAGTTGTGCATCAAAACTTTGGATGCCACGCCCACAAACAACGGAACATGCCCCACCGCCCTAAAAAAACCGAAAGGTTTGTATCTTCGCCATTTTTTAAGCTTGAGTCACCAAATTTGGTGAGAACATTGGTAGTGGCATCCATAACATATGGGCATCAAAATTTTATATGCCACGCCCACTTATACCGCCCACCTGTTTATCTTTCTTAGTTTTTGCGCAAGAGTCACCAAATTTGGTATGATCATTGGTTGTGACATCTGTAGCAGGTGTGCATAAAAGTGTTTGATGCCACGCCCACTTTTACCGCCCACCTATATGTCCTTAACACAGCTATGTGAACTGGTATCAAAGTATATCGCAGTCGGTTGCGTCTTGTTTTTTTTATTTTTTTTATTACAGAAATACGAAGTTGAATTTCTATTAAATCAACAGTGGAGCGATCCACGCCTTCAATATGGAAATAAATCGGACTACGACTTTCTTAATGCTTTGCATCATCATGATAGTATCTGGACGCCCGATACGTACTTTATTATGCATGGCGATTTTAAGGATCCTATTATTCCAATGCACTTTGCATTACGAATTTTTCGCAACGGGACTATAACATACGCAATGAGGTAAGTTTCTTAGAAAAAAACTTATATATACCGTGCAGTGGTTGAAAATACTACTTTCAATTTAACACTGCTATAACATTTAACGAAACAAAGCTAGGAAGCATAAAAATTATTTGTACGCTTTCAGCTCTGCTTATGTTCTAAACTTTGCAAATTATGTGTCGGTTTGGTTCATCTCTAAGTCTTGTGGAACACAAAGCACATCAAATTATAAGAATTTTTCTTTTCGGGAAATCCCGAAATACTTGACTATTGAATACTTGACTTGACACTTACAGTACGTTTTAAACACAGCATCCATGAACTTTGTAATATCATATCACAATGTTGAAAAATATTATTATAAATAGAAAATAAGATTCTAAAACGATAAAATAGGTAAAATAACAAGTATGAAGATATTTAGTTACAAAATTGTTTTGCTTCTTATCGGGACTTCAAAGCTAATTTGTTTGATGAATTTCACAATTGATAAGTTTGTGAAGAGACGTTACTCCTAAAATGTTCATCAGCAAGAAGTATCCAAATCGTGTGGCTCAACTTAAGAGAGCCATTTACGGCTTGAAGCAATTTTTTTTTTTTTATAAAAATATATTTACTAATTCTTTATTGATTATATAGCTTACTGTTATTATTAATAATAACTTATACTATAGTGTAAACAAAAATTCAACAAAATATATACATATGAACATACTTAAACCTAGATACTAGAATGGGTTAGAAGAAAGGGGAAGATTAAAGTATTCTGTGGGACAGGTCGATTGGGTGAACTCTTTTGAGCCTCCTTCTCATCCTTACTCCGGAGATTCGTCTCCATCTTAACAGCCTTCGCGCCAGCTGGTTAGGGTGATGTGCGAGTTTTTCGAGATAAGCAGCAGCTTGGCGGTTTAATACGTCGATATCGGTGTTGCGAATGTACCATGCAGCACCAGAAATCATTCGCAAAATTTGGGATTGGGCAACTCAAATTTTATTCAGGTTCGACTTTGCCGCTATTCCGTATACCTGAATACCATATCTCCAAATGGGTGCCAGAATAACTTTGTACATTAGTGTCTTGTTTTTTAGCGAAAGTTTGTTCTTCGCGTTGAGCAGCCAAGCCATACTTTTCGCCTTAGCCTTGAGGCGGTTGACTGTTTCCGATATGTGGCGCTGGAAGCTTAGTCTTTTATCCAGAGTGACTCCAAGATACTTGTGGGCATCCTTCTGTTCCAAAAGTTGGCCAAGTAAGAAAACTCCGGGAGAGGTTTGGGTCCTGAGGCTGTAAGTGACAGAAACACACTTGTCGGGGTTTATGGCTATGTTCCATCTGCAGGCCCAGTTCTCGAATTTTTTAAGGTAGGTCTGGACTAGATCAGTTGCAGTGTAGACGTATTCGTCTCTAGCCAGAACCGCAGTGTCATCTGCAAATGTGGCGACAAGTATATTGTTAGGCATGTTGTTGGCTGAGGGCATGTCGTGCGTAAACAGACTGTAGAGTGTTGGCCCTAACACGCTTCCCTGAGGTACACCAGCTCTGACCGTCTTTGCCTGTGAGGATATTCCGTCCTGGACAACTTTAAACGATCGCTCATCGAGGAAGCTTCTAACAATCAAATACAGCTGTGGATTGAGAATTTTTTTAAGCTTATGCAGGAGCCCAGCATGCCAAACTCTGTCAAATGCCTGCTGGATGTCCAGGTAAGCTCCAACGACATACTCCTTTTCGTGAAATCCATCCAGTGCAAAGTTAACGACACGGTGCAGTTGCTCGGGCGTGCCATGTCTGAGCCTAAAACCAAACTGGAATTTTGGAATTGCCTTTTTTACTGTCTCGGCTTCAAGAACCCTTCTCAATATGCACCTTTCCAATATTTTGCCAAAAGCTGGCAGGAGGCTTATCGGTCGGTACGAATCGAGATCATCTGCTGGCTTTCCGCTTTTATGTAGCATGATGATGTTCGCCTTCTTCCAGGCGGCTGGGAAGTGTCCGAGTCTTAGAGCGGAGTTGAAGATCAGCACTATGAATAACAAAGCTCTGCGAGGGAGCAGCTTAATAGAGCGATTATCAAACTGGTCCTCGCCCGGAGCCTTGTTATTGGGTTTTTTTGATATTCTCTTCCACTTCGGTAAGGGTGATAGGAGCTACGAGCTTTTAGAGATTCGGCTACTATCTGGACTCTTCTTGGCGATGATGTCTCGAACGGCTGGAATCTATTTTCCAGATTTATCGCGAATGCTTCGACTCTATCCTGAGGGGATCTAGCCCAAGAGCCATCTGGTTTTCGTACAGGAAATTTCGGCGAAACTTGCTTTTTAAACCTCTTAGTAAGCTTCCAGAGCGCAAAGTTGGAACTTTTATCGGGAGAAGCTTTTTCCAGAAAGGCGTCTGTGGCTTCTCTTTTTAGAATGGCTAATACCTTTTTCACCCTGTTAGAGATCCTTCCATAAATTCTACCGATTGCCGGGTCATTGGCTCTGATGAACTCGTGTCTGAGTCGCTTCTTGAGCGTTAGGAGGCCTACTGCTTTCGGAGAGAGGGTGTAGTTGCTACGCCTACAGGGAGTTGCACCAGCTGGGGCCGCAATTTGGGCAGCTCTCTTAGCCTTGTTAATAAATGTTTCGACAGCTTTGTCGACATCTTCAGGGGTGTTTAACTCCGTGTTGAAATTAAAAGCGTTGTTCATCTCGTCTTGGAAGAGTCTAATGTTGGCAGCAGGAGAGACAAGCCTTGTCATAGGAGCAGTTCGCTGGGGCGACATTGAGAGTAAAGCAACCAAGGGCAAGTGATCTGATGAAAGTTCATATTCTTCGCGCACCGAAAGCAGACTACTAGCTATACCCTTGTACATGTAGAAGTCAATGTAGGCGTATCCCTCCTGTTATACGGGTAATAGGTGGGTCTACCAGTGGCTAAAACTTGTGTTGCACTGCTGGTAAGACAGCCATGAAGCGCATTACCTCTAGCATTTGCCGTCATATTGCCCCAGAGACGATGTTTGGCGTTGAAATCGACCCCGACGATACATTTTGTGCCAATCTTATCAAGTAGACTGCCAAACTCAGAGGTACTCCAGGGCAGACCTGGTGGAAGGTACGCAGCAGCCACAGCGATTTCACCTAGATTAATTGATGCGATAACAGTTGCCAACTAAGCGTGATTAGTTATAATAGGTTGTTGGTGATAGTGCACTAATCCCTGCTTGATTAGCACCCATGCACCGCCTCTAGGACGCCCTCTAGGATGATCTGCTCGATAACATGAATAACCTGCCATGCTGAAGAAGGAACCATCGTGTAAGAAAGTTTCTGAGATAAGCATGATGTCGATTTCATGCTTGGTCAGAAACACCTTTAGCTCGTTAGTATTTGGGATGATACTACGAGCGTTCCACTTACCGAGGCGCAGCACGGTAGCCATTATTTGTGCTGCATCCCCGGCTTGGAACTTCTAAGTTCCTTGATCACCTCTAAAAGCTCAGAGATGGTTTTCTGAAGGCCCGCAATGGTCTGCTACATAGAGATTATGGTCTGCGCTAGTGAGCCATCAATCACCATACTGTGGTTGCTTTGGATTTGGCACATGCTGGTCAGTACCCTGAACTTGCTGATGGCTTGTATTACGATGATGAAGTGAGCTATTCCTATTGGGACTTGTGCCCTGCTGACCAATCATTGTCGCATCTGCATACGACAAACCATGTCGCACAATTGAAGCTGGGATTACCTGCTGCTTGTTGGTACGCGTGGGCTGAGAGTAGCCTTTACGCATTACGGGACCAGTGTTGACTCCGGTTTTTCGGCTTTTGAGCCGTTGGACGTGTATTCTGCATCTCTTGTCAGTCGCTTCGTGGTTTCCGTTACAATTGACGCAACGCAGGTCGCCATAAGTCTTTGCCTGGCACAGGCTAGAGTCAGTCCAGTGAGGCATACTGCACCTACCGCATCTGGGCTCCTTGGTGCAATAGTTCTTGGTGTGATCAAAACCATAGCAGCGGTAACATTGACGCATGTCGATATTCTTTCTCGGCATCTCTACCCTAACCCTTTGGTGACCGACTTTATTGATGTTTAGAGCCTCCCGATTATTGTCGGCCTTTTTGAGATTTACAAACCAAACATTCTGGCCTGGAGCTATGGATGGAGCAGTTTCGGAGCGGGACTTCGGGTTGTACATATTCACCACAGTGTGCCCTTGAGAGGTGAATGCAGATTTAATTTGCTCGGTAGGGGTAGATGCAGCCAAGTTGCATACCACCACTCTAAAGGATCTGTCCTCAGGGAGGCAGAAGTGCGTGTATTGGAGATGTGCCTCTGAAAGCTTTTTTGTGATGGCTCTGTGGGCATCAGAGTCACGAGCGTAAATGCGCACATTGCCATTTCGAGCAACCTTAAACTCGTATGAGTCAGCAGCAACCACCAGTTTAAGATGACTCTCCAGGGCTGGTACATCGGTAATGGCCAGTACAGTTATTTGGCTAGGTTTTGGTGGTTTCTTTACCGTTTGCAATTGAGTCTCCGTCTGGAGAATTTCGTCGATTTCGAACTTCGAGATTTGCAACAAACCGGTTTTTTGCAATAAGCATAGATCTTTTATTCGCAGCTTTGGATGCGTCAGGTGACCTTCTTCTTCTTTTTGGCTGGATAGTCTGCCAGGTAACTGTTGCCGGCTGAAACTCCGGTTTGCTAGCCTTTTTAATGAGTTGTGGTAGAGGGCTTATAGTTCCAGATGACTGGTGGGTAGTTGCTCCAGTTATTTGGCTTGTGCTACTGATCACTAATGGCTGGTTGCCAAGTGAATATACTCCGCCAGCTGAACAGGTTGTCACGTAACATACGGCTGAGGTTGATGCTACCGAGAATGTAACTGCCGATGTTGTGGGGACAATAGTGGCTTCTTTCACATACCCAGATGCAACACATGATATGCCTTGTGCGGCAAGGTCTTCCATAAATTTTCTTCTCAATTCGGTAGATGTTTGACCTGTGATTTTCTTCACATTTTGTCAAGCACCCGACTGTGCTTGTTCAGTTCCTCACTAGGCCGAGGGTCAGACAATTGTTTGTTCTTCATTGCCAATTATTTATATTTAATCACTCAAATATTAAAATTGGTAATTTGTGCTTTGGTTTTGTTTGCGCGCACAAACAAAACAAAACAACACAAAAATGAAAAATGTTTGCTTATCAGCAGAGTTTTATTGCCCCTCGTGTGCGGCTGCGCGCAAGCTGAGGGGTAATGTAATGCCCAACGGACAGCGTTCGTAGTTCTTGCACACTACTTTTGTTTTTGTTTATTTCGCGATAGAATGCCGGCACCGTTATAACGCGGTGCGCAGGTGTTCAGTGTGAGCTATTTTTAGCACAAAGCAGCGAAAAATCACAACTTGATTATCTGGAACTTAACGCATTCGCGACACGACCGTTCACAGTGAATGCAGAATTGCGACTGGTTGAAGCACTCCGGCAGAGAATGGAATTCCGTGCTGGATAGAGCGCTGCAAAGTTTTGGATTTGTTCCATGCAGCAGCGAGCCCTGTTTGTATGTAATGTATATCGATAATCGTATTTATCTCGTTGCAGTATACGTAGATGATATTTTACTAGCAAGCAAGAGTAAAGATGACCTTTACGCAATCAAGCAATACATTGGAGAGCAGTTCAAGTCAGTTGACAACGGTAAAGTAAGAAGCTTTCTTGGCTTTGAGGTTGAGCGTCCCGAAGAAACTGGAGATTTGTTTGTGTGTCAAACAAAATACTTTGAAGCATTGCTACACCAGTATGACATGAGAAGTTGCAGGACAGCGGCAACACCACTGGATGCGGGGTATCAATTAACATCTTCGAAAGACTCAAAGCTGGTCGATGCAACGAAATATCAAGCTCTCATTGGTAGTTTGATGTACTTGGCCGTTTGTACTCGGCCTGATATTTTGCATTCCGTTTGCAAACTATCGCAGATGAACAAGCAGCCCACGATCGGAAACGGGAGCAAAGCATATCCTGCGATACTTGGCTGGAACAAAAGATCGAAAGCTGCGGTACATCAAATCCGGTACCCCCATAGTGGGATATACTGATGCAGACTGGGGAGGCAGCGTACCAGATAGAAAGTCGTTCACTGGTTACATGTTCTTTCTGGCTGGTGCGGCATTTTCTTGGGAGTCGCACAAGCAAGCACTGAGGCGGAATACATGGCGCTAGCCGCAGCTGCAAAAGAGGCTGTGTATTTAAGAAGACTCATCAAGGAAATTGGCTGTCTACGGAGATAATTTAAGCGCACAACATTTAGCTAAGAACCACATGTACCACGCAAGAAGCAAGCATATCGACATAAGATATCATTTTATCAGGGAATTAGTAGATAAAAATGATATTGTTTTAAAATATGTAGAGACAGCAAATATGATTGCAGATATTTGCACAAAGAATCTGAGTAAGCACAAACATGTAAAATTGTTAGACATGATGGGCTTGACATAAAACTGTATTAAGAATAGATTTGTGTTGAGAAGAGGTGTTGAAAATAATTGGTATTTTAATTGCAACACAAAGGTATTATTTTAAGTTTAACAATTTGGTAACACTTTTTTAGTTTCGATAACGATCATGTTTGTATCGCTTTGTTAGTCTGTAAGAAAACTCTGAAGAGTGAACATCTTTCTTTTATGTTAAATAAATAATGGAAAATTTAAATATTTGTTGGTCACCTTTCTTGATAACTTACAAAATAAATCGGTCATTGTGACAACAAATTGTGAAAGATTAAATAAAAACAAATGGAAAAAAGTGAATTCTTGATGGCAATAGCTGCTTTTATGATTCTGAGGAGAAGGAGGCCAATTAGCTGAAAAGCATCTTGCCGTGCCGTTCATGTTGGGTCAACCCATATTTAAACAAGTAAGAAGGCTCTAGTCGAGAAATCCCGACTAAGACATACCCTTAACCCCATACGTAACGCGTACTGTCATTAGTGTGTTTTTACCCAGTTCCCAATATGACCAAACTTCAAACTGCGATAGCTCCGGTGTTTCTTGACTGATTTTAATAAACATTTTTTAAATGTTAATTATTTTACTCCTATTTTCATTCCTCATTTTCACAATTTTGAAATTCAAGATTTTTTTGTTATCGATCACATGTGTATATCGAGAACCAGAAGTGCTATCGAAAATTAAAAGCAAACTTGATCTGCTTATGGTATAGGAGAGTTTAAGTTTCAAGTTTGAAGTCTCTAGCTCTTATAGTCTCTGAGATCGGCGCGTTCATACAGACAGACAGATGGACAGACGGACAGACAGACGGACAGACAGACGGACAGACAGACATGGCTAGATCGACTCGGCTGTTGATGCTGATCAAGAATATATATACTTTATGGGGTCGGAGATGTTTCCTTCTGTCTGTTACATACATTTGCACAAAACCATTATACCCTTATTTATCCACTTTATGAGTTAAGGGTATAAATATGCTGAAAAATAAGCTATATCTCCATGTGCAAGAAATCTTAAGAAATTTGTAGGTTTTTACAGTCTTTATACTTTGATGCCAAAGGTTTCATAGCATATTGGGTTTGTGCAATGTCCGTCATGGTGTCTGTCCGTCCGTCCGTATGAACGCCACTTTTCGACACCCTTAAAGCTAGAGCCTTGCAACTTTCCTAATAATATGGTACATGTCTTCTTCAGACAAAGTAGTTAATTTAGGGCTCTACGACATCAGGGGTCTGGGAAATCGATAACATGTCGATACACCTCGGTATGCAAATCGATAAAACACTTATATATCCCACATTATGCTGTCATTTGACACAGATATGCATTAAAACTTTGGCTGCCACGCCTCCGATCAACGGACCATGTTTAATGATATTAGTTGCAGTTTCGATTTGTTTATATTTATCTGGCTGAAAAGACCAAGATATGAAAGCAATTGAATTGCAAACGGATTTAAAAAGAATATAATTGCCTGCGTTTGTATAGGCTAAGACCTCTGCCCAAATTTGGACTGTATTATTAATGTGCTCCCATTTAACAAAATGAATCTTATCATCTTATGAATCTTTGTGATAACATATCATCAATAATTGAGATATTAAAAAACTCAAATACAATATTTATATACGGCAAAGTATCTTAAACGTAAAATGTCCTGAGAACACTAAGCTAGAAAATGCTACATTAACTTTAAAATAAGCCAGCTTTCAGGCTTTAAGCTTTTTGCTAATTTTATAAGCTATTTCATTTTCAAATATGCCAGATTTAGCCTGAAATAAGCTAAAATGGCAACACTGAACCTAACGAACCACTTGATGAAACCAACGACACTGATGGCTTTCTTAACCATGCACGATATATGAGAATCAAATTTTAATTTTTGTTCAACAATAATGCACAAATCCTTCATTTCTAATACGAGATCGAGTGGTGAGCCATCAAACAAGTACTGAGCAGTATGAGGAGTACTTCTACTGAACGACATAGCTTTACATTTAGAAAAATTTAAATTAAGTAGACTGACTGTAGTAAGTTACTGGAATAAGGTTCCTAATAGGATAAACATAATTTTACATCATCAGCAAACATGTACACGTGCGAGTTAAATATTATTATTAAGTTCGACCCAAATCGGTATACCAGTTCTTCATTCATCTCATATTTTATAATGAGTTCAATAAATGGAAACAAATTTTGAAAATAGAAAACAGGGATTTTGCTGTCAAATTTAAAATTTTTTCAGTGTTGAAAGTAAACAATATTTTTTTCAGTTGTCATTTTATTTTGTACGTGCTGCGATAACTATTGTGCGTGTACTTTTCAAAAAAATATTTTTGCGGTGTTTCATATAGTTAAAAAAAAAACGTTAATTTTGAGCTCTTGAAGTTTTTTTTTCTGAGACAAAGAAAAAATGCCAAGAGCCAAGCGAGCAAATATAGGGCGCCGAACGCGTGAAGAAATGAATATGAACGCACGCAAGCAAATGCATCGCAGCGTGAGCGAAATGAACGAAATAGATCGGTTAACACTGTACCTGCACAGAGTCTTGCACGGCGATCACGAGTAGGTACAAATTATCGTGAAGGGAGAGTTCCGTTTCGCCTTCGCGATCAAATGGAATATGCTGGCTTTCAATACGATCCTGACTGCGACTACAGCCTGCATGGTGACATTGGAGCAATGAATATTAATTGTACGCATTGCAATGCAGCGAAGATTCGAGGAGAAACAGCTGGCTGTGCTGCTTCAATGGCAAAGTGAAACTGCCAGCATTGGAACCGCCACCAGAACCATTACATTCCTTGATCACTGGAGAATCGCCTACGTCTAAGCATTCCTTGAAGAATATTCAAGCATACATTTTATGCTTTCAAATGACTTCTTTTGGTGCAACAAAAATCATTAGAGATGAATTTATGCCGACGTTCAAGGCTCAGGGACAAATATACCATCGAGCAGGCTCGCTCTTACCATTTGCCGATACTGACTATAAATTTTTGCAAATTTATTTTACTAGCAATAAATTATTTTGAATACTTTAATAGGTACGTAATACGTAATACATATTACGTAGCGAAGCACGTACTGGGCCGCTAGTGTTATATAAATAGGTTTAGAGACAGAAGAGTTTAGAAGAAGTTTAAAAATTAAAATATTCTGGGGAGTTAACAAAAATTTAATGATCCAACATTTGTTGCAAGGATTGGGAAAAACCCAGAAAAACCCAATCAGATCATAAGATTATTGATTAGTGACTATGACTAGATAAGTAAAGCAGTATGGATCTTTTTAGTATGGGAATTGAGGCCTCAAAGGAAACAAGTGAAAACATCTTATTGTAGTCAGCGCACACTACTCGAAACGGTTCATGCATTAGATAGTTGGTAGAGCAACGATCAAGGTTAATAGGTACGAAGTTACGAGAAGATCTAATAGGGACAGTTAAGTTTATTCGACTTAATAAAATGGATGAGTCGATTTCACCATTGAGCAGATTAGTAACAAATAAAACTCCATGCATAGTTCTACGGTTTAAAAGAGAAGGAAAGTTAATTAATAGAAGTCTACTTGAAAACGAAGGCAAATCAACACCGGGAGCCCAGTTAAAACTTCTAAGTGCAAATAAAAGAAATTTCTTCTGAACAGATTCGATTCTATCCTGATGAATCTTGTATTGCGGAGACCACACACAAGATCCATATTCAAGGATGGGACGCACTAGGGATGTATAAAGTGTTTTAGTAGTGTAGGGATTGTTAAACTCTTTCGACCACCGCTTGATGAAACCAACGACACTGATGGCTTTATTAACCATGCACGTTATATGAGAATCAAATTTTAATTTTGGGTCAAGAATAATGACCAAATTCTTCATTTCTAATACGCAATCGAGTGGTGAGCCATCAAGCAATTACTGAGCAGTATGAGGAGTACTTCTACAGAAAGACATTACTTTACATTTAGAACAATTTAAATTAAGTTGGTTAAAGTTGCACCAATCAGATAGTGCACTAAGATCTGACTGTAGTAAGTTACTGGAATAAGGTTCATTATAGGACAAACATAATTTAACGTCATTAGCAAACACGTACACATGCGAGTTAGATATTACCTCAGGAAGATCATTAATAAAGAGATTAAATAATAAAGGCCCAAGCTGACTACCTTGGGAAACCCCTGATGTTACATAAATAGGTTTACAGACAAGTGATTTAAAGACAACTTTTTGTGTACGACCACACAAGTACTCAGAAAGCCATGAAAGGAAGTTAGTTGGGAGCCCAATAATGTTTAATTTATGAAAAAGTGAATCACTAACAGAATCAAATGCCTTACTAAAATCGGTATAAATGACATCAGTTTGCATTTTGCTCTGAAACCCTTTAATAACAAGCGAGATACAAAAATATATTTTCTAATAGGCACAACTACAAGCGACTTATGAGCTGCAGCTACGCTACCAGGAATAGTTAATCGAACATTTGATACTGAGGGTTCAACAACAGGAACGTGTAACGGGGTAATATTACCACCGGGCAGTATCGGATTATTTGCCGGTGAGTTAAATACCATTAACGGGCCCGCAATTGAATTTGGGCTATTCATACTGGCAGACAGAAGTGGCTTAGGAGGCAGGACAAGTGGGGCAATAGAAGGGCAAGAGCCCGAAGTCTTTTTTGCGCTTTGGAGAGTCGAGCATGTTGCCATTTTTAAATTTTTATTCGAGGTCTTTAAAATTGGCATGAAGATTGTCAAAAGCAAGATGCACAGCTTTAAAACAATTATAAGTCTGCCTCATGTATTTTGAAATCTGCTTCTCAACCACATTGCAGGCATCACAAAACCATTTAAGGCCAAAGTCAGTTCCTAGACCAGAGGTGCCCAAATCAGCATACGGAAGAGCACTCACCAATACTCACACATAAAAACACCAATACCAAGAAGAGAACAATTTTTTTTGTTCAATTTGTGCACTGGAAAAAAAAGTAAACATAGTCTAGATGTTGCGATGTTAAACATTTTGCCGGCAGGTTAAACTGAACACCGATTTTTGCAAGTGCAAACTCGAAGACAAGACACCAACAAAATTACAACGAATTTGGGTAAGCAAAAACAAAATCATTGAAATTGTTGTTGGTTGACTTTCCCTCTGAGGCAGTAATATTAAGTGATTCTATAGATATCGAATTTGTTGCTGTTAAGCTAAATATTAATGGTGTTGGTATTTATATATCCTGTTCTTATATACCACCTTTATCTGACAACTCAGTGTATAATGCTCATTTGTCAGCTTTACTTTCCATTTCTTCTATGCTCTCTGATCGTGATATTTTTGTAGTTCTTGGTGATTTTAATATTGCTGAAGCTACTTGGAATTCAAGCGTGTTGACCCCCATGGTGCAGACTGATTTTCTGGTTGGTTTATTTGAGATATCATTGAGTCAGATCATTGGTATACCAAATTCTCTTGGTAGAATGCTTGATTTGGTTTTTGTTTTGGATCCATCCACTATCTCTGTGTCAAGAACCCTTCCCATATCCACTCCTGAAGACTTATACCACCCGACACTGGAGGTGGTGATCACTTTGCCTACATGTGCTGTAAGCCAGTGTAGTGAACCATTAGGACAGGTACGTCAATTTCGGAAAACCGATTTTGTAAAACTTACCCGGCTCTTGGCACTTGTTGACTGGTCTTCTCTCTATGGTTCCGAGGACTTGGATACGGCTATCAGTATTTTTTATAGCACCTTATACAATTTATTCGACATGTGTGTCCCTTGTGGTAAGCCAAGTAGGAAAAACAAACCTGCGTGGTTTACACGAGAGTTGACAGCCCTTAAAAATCGAAAGTCTAAGCTTTATAAGAGTTTCAGAAAATCTGGCTCTTCTGCTCATTACTCATCCTACTTGATCGCGCGTTCCAGTTTTTCGGTCTTGAATAACTTATGTTATAAAAATTACCTGAGTCGGTGCAGACTACAGTTTCAGCAAGATCCTAAGAGGTTCTTTGACTTCGTTAATTCGAAGCGAAAGTCTTCAACACTTCCATCTAATGTATTATTTGAAAACAAGTCGGCCAACTCAGATCAGGCAATTGCCGATTTGTTTGCAGAATTTTTTCAAACCACTTATAGTTCAATTGATACTTAGGTTGATCTACCTTACCCGTATCGGGTTGATAGCTCCAATTGCATTTTTGAACCGAGAATCACGGAGTGTTCATTACTACGTGATCTACAAGGTATTAAGCCAATATTTTCCCCAGGACCTGACGGCGTACCAAGCTGTGTGCTTAAGTACTGCGCTGACGGTCTTTTAAAGCCTTTGCACAAATTGTTTAGTTTGTCTGTTGAGCAATGTTCATTTCCAAACATCTGGAAAGAATCGTTTATTATTCCGCTCCATAAAAAAGGAGACAAGTCTCACGTCCCAAACTATAGGGGTATCTCCAAATTGTCTGCTATCCCAAAAATGTTTGAGAAATTGATAACTTCTCAATTGCAACATTTTTGTAGATCCTTAATATCACCGTGCCAGCATGGATTCGTGAAACAAAGATCTACCACCACTAACCTGTTAGAATTTACTTCACATATTATTAAGGGTTATCAAAATAAAATGCAAACGGATGTTATCTACACTGATTTCAGTAAGGCGTTTGACTCAGTTAATCACTACCTTTTACTTCATAAACTTCAACTTTTAGGTTTTCCTAGCAATCTCATTCGGTGGATAAGGGAATATTTAATTCATAGAACACAAAGAGTCAGTTTTAGAGGTTCTGTCTCAAAGGTGGTTCATGTCACGTCCGGTGTTCCGCAAGGAAGTCACCTTGGACCGTTATTATTCACACTGTTCATCAATGATCTGCCATCAGTAATTGATCATTCTCGAGTTCTGATGTATGCTGACGATGTAAAATTATGCATGTCAGGTACTACTACGTTGTCTGCTCAAAAATTACAAAAAGACTTAGATAACTTCCAAACTTGGTGTCGTGTTAACTTGTTAAATCTTAATTGCAATAAATGTAAAGCAATGTCCTTTTATAGACGCCTGCCTTTTTTAAATATATATTTTCTTGATGGTAGCCCACTCGATCGCATTGAATGGGTTGATGATTTAGGTATCCTTTTTGACCCAAAACTTAAATTTCACATGCATATCTCTTCAGTAGCAAATCGAGCCTCTAGTACCTTGGGGTTCATTAAGCGCTGGTCGAAAGAATTTGACGATCCCTACATAACAAAATCTCTTTATACTTCTTTGGTACGTCCTATTCTTGAATATGGATCTTGTATTTGGTATCCCAACTACAGGATTCACCAGGATAGAATAGAATCAGTACAAAAACAATTTCTGCTCTTTGCCCTTAGGGGACTTAATTGGGATACTAACATTAACTTACCTTCCTACCACAGTAGACTTTTACTAATAAATCTTCCTTCTCTTGCTGATCGGAGAACAATGCTAGGTGTTATCTTTTTACATAAACTAATAAACGGTGAAATTGATTCTTCGGAATTAATCAGCCAGATTAGTTTTGCAGTTCCGATCAGACGGACTAGGAATTTCCTACCAATTGCTCTTCAAACCTGTCACTCTAACTATACTATTCATAATACTTTCGTATTTTATGTTTAAACTATAATGATTTATCTCACTTATTAAATGGTGCCACTTCTATTGGTTCTCTTAAAGGGCTAGTCTTATGTCATTTGTCTATATGTTCGCGATCTTCGTAACCTCACGTTATGCGGTGTGCCTCTCGGTCGGTGGGGCGGGAGGTGGTTGCATTTTTGCTTGGGTCCGCGCGTTAACAAGCCGGTGCTTGGTATCGTTGGGCCACTTGATGGTACTGTTCGTTAGTACGTCTACGTCCAAATAATAACGGTGCAGTGCATACACAAGTAATTGTTTGCATGTGTTGTGTGTGCCTATACTTGGTGCCGTGCAGGTATACGCTCATAGCTTTCCTATCTCATGAGCAATTACAAAAACAAAGGAGCCCAAAGAGCAATGGGCTGGGCATCGCTGTCCTAGACAGTCTCTGACTTTGGCAGTGAAACCTGCACATTTCATGTGGATCGTGTTATCGCACATCCTACATACGATAGATTAGCGCTGGATCCACCAACAATTTTACAGTTCTTACTGCAGCAGACAAACATTGTTATAATAAGTTTATAAAATAATATATTGGCAAATTAATATGCTTGATCAAAGCAAAGTAGGTGCAAGTATGTAAGCGTAGCGAAGAGTGCAATATAACGGAAATATAACGGAAAGAAAGCGCTTGAGTATAAAAGCACTTGAGTGAAAAGGCGTGAGCGCGTAGGCAAATAAAACCGCTAGTACGGTGTAATAGAGCGGGAGAGAACTAATGCTGGAGAGCAAGAGTACGTTAATAGGTAATTTAAAAACAAGCGAGAGCAAATATACGTATGTATGTATGTGTATGTATTTTCAAGACAAAGCAGCGTCAGCTTGACTGCAACATAAAATAAGTTAAATGTTTAGGAAAAGTAACTTTAAACACATAAATCTGTACAACGTATTTCTGCGATCACTATTTAGTATGATTACCACAATTAAACCAATTAATGCACAGCACAAACACTTGAAAAATAATTTTAATCAAGAGCATTTATGTACATATGTACATATCTATGCAACTTTTTTGCATTATGTATATAAGTAAATTATATTTGCTAAAGCTTCTTTTTATAAGTGTGTTTGATTTTGCACGGTATATACATATATGTACTAGTAAGTGCCCCGCTTGCTTCGCTACGCCGATAGTTTTTACAAAATTTTAGCAATACATATAAAATAAATAAATTAGTTAATGTTTAACAACATATTAGCAAAGTATTAAATATTCTCTTTTTCACGCCACCATTGAGGTTGAGAATCAGACGCGTCTTTATACTTTGATACCAAAGGTATCATATTATATTGGGTTTATGCAGTGGCGCACGCAGGGGGGGGTTTTGGGGGTTCAAACCCCCCCCGAAATGAGCAAAGAGAAAAAGAAAAAAGCAATCATCAAATGTTTAAAATTATCACAGCTCAAAATAGAAATAGTTTATTCGATAAAAAAAATTTTGCGCTGACCCAAAAATTTTTAAACTAAAGAGGTTGCAATTGCAAAGAGCTTTCAAAAGAGCTTTTTCGTCTCAGGCACCCCGTCTCAGAAAGTGTATATACATACATACATATGTATGTGAGGCAGCTCACACAGTCTGCGTGAGCTAAGTTTTTATGAATAGGCTGCACTTCAAAAAAAAAAACAAAGTACAGATACATATGTACAAATGTATAACGCGCTTGGTTCTTGCTGGCCTGGCTTTGTCCAAATTTCAGTTTTGCATTCTCTTATATATACATACTCTTTCTTATTTTTTTTCGATGACACTAGCAAACAATGTTGTCAACGCTATCACCATACAAATGTTCAAGCATGCATATAAATTCTGAAAACAAATTCAGAAAATGAATGACAAGATCTTTTAATGCTTTGCTATTTTTGTTAAGATTTTGTATATTTCTTTTTTTCTGTGGCCTGCATTTACATGTGTGTGTGCGTGCATACACATCATATTTAGTTGTTTAGTGGCAATTGTTTTTTCCATTTATTGGCCTGCCTCAACTTTGGCAATTTATGAGGAAGTTAGGAAAATTAAAAATACTTAGACAAAAATCAAAATATAATACATATATAAATAAAATTTAATTTAAAATACAGTCAAACTTCCATAACTCGAACTTCCCTAACTCGAATTTTCTTTAACTCGAATCTAATCGAGTGGCAGTAGCGTTTAGAACGAAAAATGTATGCAATGTTTCTTCCATAACTCGAACTTCCATAACGCGAATATCTCCATAACTCGAATTCTATGTTTGGCACGTGTCCCCTTAATTCGAATTTTTCGGGGAAGTCCCAGGTTATGAAAAATTATTCACATGTTCTTCGACTCGCTGTTGGCGTAAAGGCGCGTTTACAATGTCAGCGTGAGATTGAAAAATGTTTTGTTCCTGTCTGACACACAAATTTTTCATATAAGGTTGTCTCACTCATTTCCAATTTCAAACCGGTCTCACTTGCATCTTAGCTTGGAGTGGAAAAAAGCTTTTGACATTATCGAACATTACTGTTCAAAGCCAGTTGATCAGAATTCAAATGCCACGGAAGATGATGACGATAGTTCGGAGGAAGAATTGATCCTACAACCATCTACGAATGATGTAGCGGATTCCTTGACGATTTTGAACTCATATTTACAAACAAATAGTAATACAACTGACGGTCATTATGAAGCATTAAACATATTAGAATCCCTTTTCACGGAAACAAACAAGAAAAAATAAGTGTTCAACCACAAATTACTCTGTATTTTACCCCACAGTAACTCTGTAACAAGAGGACTTGATATGTAACTGTAACTACATATACAAATAAAAATATTCATATGCATACAAACATGCATTTCAGTAATTGTATTGTTTTTCGCCAAAATCTAGAGTTTTCATGAGCAATTCCTTAACTCGAAGTCTCCATAAGTCGAATTTTTTTCATGGATAATGGTTTCAAAAAAAAAATTTCAAAAATATAAAATACAAAAAGTTGTCCAAATACACGCATAAAAAATGTTTGGGACCATTTTCTTTCAAACCCCCCCCGAAAATATTTTCTGCGTGCGCCCCTGGGTTTATGCAATGCCCGTCAAGGTGTCTGTCCGTCCGTCCGCCCGTCCGTCCGTTTGAACGCAACTTTTTTCAACACGCTTGAAGCTAGAGCTTTGCAACTTTGCAAATATTTTGGTACATACCTTCGTCAGAAAAAGTGTGAAATTTGGCTCTACGACCTCAGGGGCCTGGGAAATCGATAACAAATCGAAACCTCAAAGTGCAAATCGATGAAACACATATATATATATCTCACATTTTAGCAGCTAGAGTCACCAAATTTGTGGGCAAGATAGCCGATGACATTCCTCAAAAACTGCATCGAAAGTTTGGATGCCACGCCCACCTCTTCCGCCCCCAGCCACGGATGCCACGGCCACCTATTCCGCCCCCAGTCCCGCTCCAATTATAAACAAAAATGCCTGTATCTTCTACAGTTTTCAAGCTATAGGCACCAAAATTGACATGAAGGTGGATGCTGACATTTGACACAGATATGCATGAAAACTTTGAATTCCGCGCTCCCAAACAACGGGACATGCCCCACCGCCCTAAAACCGGAAGGCATGTATCTTCGCCAGTTTTTAAGCTAGATTCACCAAATTCGGTATGAATATTGGTAGTGACATCCGTAACTGGTGTGCATACAAATTTTGGATGCCACGCCAACTTATACCGCCCACCGCTATATCTCTCTCAGTTTTCGACCTAGGCTCTTCAAATTTGGTATGAACATTGTTAGCGACATCCGTAACCGATCTACATCAAAGTTTTATACGCCACGCCCACCTTTTCCACCCAACTCGTAAAATCTGAAATTTCTATATCTTTCCCAGATTTTGCGGTAGAGTCACCAAACTTGGAAACATTGTTAGTGACATCCGTAACAAATGTGCAATATTGGATGCCACGCCCACTTATACCGCCCACCAAAATATCTTTCTCAGTTTTTGCGCTAGACTCTCCAAACTTGATTAAGAGATAGAAGGGACCATCCGCCACAGATATGCATCACAAATTTGAATGTCGCGCCTACCCCTTCTGACCGCCTTTTTATACCCAAAACCCCCATACGTTACAAATACATACAAACTTACATATGTGCTTTGCTTAATTGGTCGAAAATGTATATCAACAATGTTTGTGTGGTACGACGTTACGTCTGAGTTACATAAGCAGCAAGTAAGCAAATCAACCACTATACAAAGATGTTCAAGATTAATTATTTTCGCGCAAATGGCTCGTTATAAAAAACAAATAAGAAATAACAAAAAAACAAAACGTTGAAACTCACAGCTTGTCCTGACCAAGTTTCGTAATAATTAATTAATTTAAAAGCATAGCTCTAGTACAAAAGTTGAGAAAAAAAAGGACTTAGGTGTTCAGGAGGTACTCGAAGGAGTGGTCCAAATTAAAAATCCTTTCTTAGTGCTCACTTTCACCGAGAATGGAATATTTTGTGAAAATTTCAGCCTTCTGGCTCTTATCGTTTCGGCTGTGGGCCTCTCAACAATCAGTCAGTCAGTCAGTCAGTCAGGACAAACTATTTTATATATATAGATAAGCACGCTCCATAACATAAGTGTATGGGAGGTGCCCCAAGGAGTTGTCGGATCGGGTCCAAATTTTGCATCCATAATTTTTTTACACGCCTCCATGTCCTGACCAAGTTTTGTAATAATTGAATAATTTTAAAGCATAGCTCTAGTACAAAAGTTGAGAAAAAAAGGACTTAAGTGTTCAGGAGGTACTCGAAGGAGTGGTCCAAGTTAAAAATCCTTTCTTAGTGCTCACTTTCAACCTGAATGGAATATTATGTGAATTTCAGCCTTCTAGCTCTTATCGTTTAGGCTGTGGGCCTCTCAACAATCAGTCAGTCAGTCAGTCAGTTACGACAAACTATTTTATATATGTATATAGATTTGCACTTGCATTTTTCGTTATTTACATATATGTACAACAATGTAAAATGTACGTACATTCATGTGTACAATGTAAAATGTACGTATGTATATATGTGCATTTGCAACACCCACCAAAATTATATCAAAACAATTGCAATAGGTATTTGTGTTTGTGTGTTACGTTCTGTTCAAGTTTGATAGTTAGCAAGTATGTAGGTAAAACCAAGCCCGTAACATATACTAGTGTGCAAAACTTTTCTAGAAGCACCAAGGTTTTTTGAAATTGGTTAGTTTTAAATCAATGACACCAACAAAAAGTAGCAAAAAGTAGAGCCCAACAACAACATTTACAACAACAACAAACAAATGTATACATTCCCAACACAGTAGTCTGCCGCGCCGGTTTCAGACCAGACATTTCGAGTCTTCTCCAAGGGAGCAGGACAGTAGTTCTAGCTCATCACGAGAGCTGGTTCTCTGGGCTAGGCAATGATACCCGAGGTGCTCTTTTAGCTGACCAAAAAAAGGAGGCAGGATTCTGTTGCGTCAACGAAGAACACCCTACACGGGTCACTTCCACCTGCCGCAGCTGTTCTGACATTGCCATTGTCAGCCCAGAACTCTTCGCCAACGCCTCCTGGCAGTGTTGCCAACTTTTGTTGAGCAAAAAAAGCGGTTTTTAGTGGGAAGATCCAACAAAAACAGCTAAAAAATTTTGAAAAAAAATCTGATATTTTTTTGCATAGTTTCTAACGCATATTAAGTATATAATTTCAGATAGCTAATTTTTAGCTTAAATGCATATTGCAACTACATTTGAAAATAATAAATGTTTTAATTCATGAATTTTTATTGATATAAATCTCTAACAATTGTCTAAGAGATTTTGCCATTCGCTGTACAACATCTGTTCAAGCAAGATGTCATAGCAGAGTTGTCAAGCAGCACGAGTTACTTGGCGGCAAAATATTAAATATTTATTTTGTATAAAAACTACAATAGACAAGGCTTTGCATATTTTTATTTTCTTATTAATGAAATAGCACATAAATGTCTAGCGGTTACCCTTGAAAACAATGAAAACAAATATTAAATACATGGAGTTTTCTAGCACAGCCCTGATAGATTTTTGGGTTCCACTTCATCAGTGTTTTCGTAATTTTTATTAAAAAAATTTAATTACAAAAAAATTGTTGTTTCATTTTAAAACAAAAATATTTAGAAATTATTTTATAAAGAAATGAATAAGAAATGAAAAAAAAAAAAAAACCAAACAAAAAAAAAACCCTACAAATCTTAATACACCAAAGCATATTGCAAACTAAAATTTTCATGCTTCGCAGCGGGGGGCTAGGAATTAATTTTAGACATGGAGTTTCTTCGTGAAATTTTCTTAGAATTCATCGCAGATTCCGAATCTGCTATACGCTTACCACGTTTTTTTAGCTCCAGACAAATTGACCCGCCCTAGTGCGCAGACTACAATAAGATGATTTCCCTTTTTTCCTTTGAGGCCCCCATTCCTTTACTAAAAAGATTGTTCTGCTTTACTTATCTATTCATAGTCACTAATCTTATGAACTGATTGGGTTTTTCTGGGTTTTTCCCAATCCTTGCAACAAATGTTGGATCATTAAATTTTTGTTGAGTTCCCCAGAGTATTTTAATTTCTATGATACCAAAGGTATCATAGTATATTGGGTTTGTGCAATGTCCGTCATGGTGTCTGTCCGTCCGTCTGTCCGTATGAACGCAACTTTTTGCGACACCCTTAAAGCTAGTAAAGCTTTGCAACTTTGCAAATATCTTGGTGCATGCCTTCGTCAGACAAAGTGTTAAATTTAGGGCTCTACGACCTCAGGGTGCCTGGGAAATCGATAACAAGTCGATACACCTCGATGTGCGAATCGATAAAACACAAATATATCCCACATTTTAGCAGCTAGAGTCACCAAATTTGGGGGCAAGATAGCCAATGACATTCCCCAAAAAACTGCATCAAAAGTTTGGATGCCACGCCTACCTGTTCCGCCCCTAACCTTAAAGTTTTATTGACACCAAAATTGACATGAAGGTAGATGCTGACATCCGACCAGTGTTGCCAACTTTTGTTGAATAAAAAAAGCGGTTTTTAGTGGGAAGATCCAACAAAAACAGCTAAGAAATTTTGAAAAAAATCAGATATTTTTTTGCTTAGTTTCAAGAGCTTTAATTTAAAAAAAAAATTTATTTCTTATAATTCGTGATAATTATTAACTTTGTCATTTGCTTGCAGGGTGGCAGTCATTTTTTAAATATTTTTTTGGCAACTCATAGTCATGGTAGCATTTCTTCAATTAGCTAAGCAGTTATACTGCATTTGCAATAACTGCAATTAGTCTTGTTGTATTAACCATGTCTTTGCGCAGCCAGGGGCTGAATTCCTTGCTTCTTAGTCACACATCCCGGCATTCTTCTTTGTATTCATTACGCATTGTCACTTTCAATTCTACACACATATGATAAATTTAACAAGTAAGAAGGCTCTAGTCGAGAAATCCCGACTAGGACATACCCTTTACCCAATACGTAACGTGCACACTCATTTGTGCGTATTCTTCCAGTGACCAAAATAACCAGATTCAAACTGTTTGAAGTCTCTAGCTTTTATAGTCTCTAAGGTCGGTGCGTTCATACAGACAGACAGATGAACAGACAAATATGGCTGTATCTGGCTGTTGATGCTGATCAAGAACATACTTACTTTATAGGGTTGGAGATGCTTCCTTCTGTCTGTTACATACATTTGCACAAAACTATCATACCCTTATTTACCCATTTCATGGGTTAAGGACATTCAAAATGTAAAAAATGAGGAAAGGGAACTGGAGTACTATCGAATTGTTCGCAATAAGTTCAATTTAGCTTTTTGAAATATGTAACTAAATTCCTTATTCTAGTTCAGTTAGTTCCACTCTTCGTTCATCGAAAATTTATCTAATGAACTATTTCGTTTTTATTCAACTACGATGAACATACGAATAATCGCTGAAAAATTATAAATTGCTTAGTAGAAAAAAGCGGAAAAAAAGCAAATTATTTTTAAAAAAAGCCAGAATTCCCGCTGCCCGCTGTTTGGAAAATTTCCCCGCAATCGGACTTCAAAGAAAGCAAGATTTGACGGGAAAAAAGCGGAATTGGCAACACTGGTGTTCACTCGAGACCTTTTCGGTCGTAAAAACTCGGCAAATGGTCTTTTGCGCATGTATGTATGCATGTGAGTTGCGCGTGTGGATAGCTAGGCGTGGATGGGAAAAACAGATTTTGCGACCTCTGCTATTTATACATACGCATATGCACACAAATGAGCGCCATATCACCTTCTACCTTCCTCTTTAATGCTTTGCCTGTGACGAAATTCTAAGGCAACAACATAAGGCAAACGCAACAACAAAAATAAAAAACTTTTTTTGCTGACTTTCTGTTCTGTTCGGTTCTGTTCGCTTCGCGCGGTCAGTAAAAGACCGACTCGTGTGTTGCGCTCAACCCGAAACCAAAGAGCGAAAACACGAAAGAAACGAAAAAGAGGGTTGCTGGTCAGACACTGAGCGATGCCGTTTCATTTTTTTCGGTCTTTGTTGTGAACAGACCGCGCAGAAAATTTTGGTTGAGCAGATTTTGCGACCTCTGGTTTTTATATATAAATACTAGTAAGGGACCCGCTTGCTTCGCTGCGCCGATGGTGTATATAAATTAAAGTTTTAGTAGTTTATATTAATTTTAGAAATAGTATAGATAGATATAAAATAAATAAATAAGAAAATATATAACAACATATATTATAGCAAAATATTTAATATTCTCTTTTCCACGCCACCATTGAGGTAGAGAATCAGACGCGTCATTTTTTATTGTGGTTTCCCCAGTAGGCCTTATCCACATGTTTAATTTATTTAGAGCTTATTAACATTTGTTAAGAGCTTCTTGATAAACAACATTTGCTGTTTTTCCGTCAGGTGCTAATACAACTAAACTCTTTGGTGAACTGACTCTTGAGCAAGCTACATAAAATTGGCCATGAGAGAAACAATCGTTTCTTAAGTCTAGTCCGGCTAATTTAAGAGTTTGTCCCTGTGATTTATTTATTGTTAGTGCAAAGCAAACTTTTAAGGGAAATTGCAATCTTTTAAATTGAAATGGCAATTCAGCATCAGAAGGTATTAATGGAATTCTGGGTATTAGAACCTTTTCCCCTATACCATTGCCAGTAAAGATCATTGCTTCGACAACATTTTTATGAAGATTCATAACTTGCAATCTTGTACCA
This sequence comes from Scaptomyza pallida, assembly GCA_018152965.1. Taxonomy (NCBI): domain Eukaryota; kingdom Metazoa; phylum Arthropoda; class Insecta; order Diptera; family Drosophilidae; genus Scaptomyza; species Scaptomyza pallida. Next base: position 1,441,720 of record JAECXP010000196.1, read on the forward strand.
TTGTACTTGTACCACAGTTTTGGCGGCTTCAAGTTGCGAATCAACATTACAGGTGAACCAATCTTTAAAGTTAACTTATGTTGAGGCAAGCCAGACGGATTAAATGAATTAAGAAATTCGACGGGGTAATGAACTGCATCTTCGACTTCAATCACAGAATCAATAGAGTTATATGTCATTTCTGTACTTTGAAATGATTTTAATAAAAACTCGTTTATTTCTAATGCATTGTCATTTCTGGCGGTCAAAATAGCACGTTCTGATAACCATTCAAGTGGTTTTACCATGATATTTTTAATATCTGGAAATATTTTTGAAGTAAGTTCTTCAATACTTTTAACAACATGACATAAAGTTGATGGTAAAATTATTTTGCCATCATAGGTTGGAAGTAATCCATTTCCTATTTTAAGAAGCATTTCTGCAAATTCACCAGCTATAGTATCACCATTTAAGTGCACTCGCATATTTTTCGATAATGCCATTTTATGTATTTTGGGCCACAAAATTGAAGACTTTAAGCACGCATTTATTTTATCAGCTCTTGTTCCTCTGGGGATCACAGGAAGAGTTTGTCGAAAATCACCAGCTAAGAGAACAGTTATGCCACCCATTAGGTATTCACTATCTCGAATGTCTTTCAAAGATCGATCCACAGCTTCAAAAGCACCTTTATGGGCCATAGTACACTCATCCCAAACAATTAACTTGCATTCTTTGAGCACAGCAGCAATATTACTTTGCTTTGAAATAGAGCAATGTGGTGTTTCTAAATTAATCAAATTAAATGGAATCTTAAATGTAAAATGCGCTGTGCAACCACCATTTAGTAAAGTGGCAGCGATACCGGAAGAAGCATCGGCCAATGCAATTTTATTACCTTGCCGTACCTTTGCCAATAATAAATTTAAAAGAAACGTTTTACCTGTTCCACCAGGTGCATCTAAGAAATATATTTCTCCTTTTTGTGCTTCAACGCTATGTAGTATCTTTTCGTATACTTGTTTTTGCTCGGCAGTAAGAAGTAGCTCATTTTGAACAACAAAATTATCTCTATTTTCATAATTTGTTTCTCTGTAATAATCAATATTTTGTAAAATTACACCGGATCTGATTGGTTGTGGAAGTCCATGATTTGTCAAGTTTTGGCCACCAACAGACAGTACAATATCTTCAATGTAAATAAGACATTTATTAAAAACATCATTTTCTTCATTCTGATCAATACTTCTGTCATGTATAAAATTAAAGGCTCTTAAAATATCTTCTGAGAAACTTTCTTTATGAGTGTTCCAAAGTCTTAGGCATCCGATATTTGACAAAATACTAACATTATTGCAAAAAGTTCTCGCAACTTTGTTGGATTTTGACATGTTACGGCATCGGCTATTGTTGAATCCCAGTGCCTATCATCTTCTAGTAATCCTAGAGCTTTACACGCCAATTGAAATGATGCGTATGTTATACCATTAACGGTTTTTAAACTTACAAATGAAGTTGGGCCTCTTACAAAATGTAGTAAAAGTCTTAAGTAAAAACATTCTGTATTATTTGGATGAATAGTGTAAACTCTTCCCAAAGCGGAATCTCTTTTAACTCCAGGAAAACTTGGGACATCGTGCCCACGTTTTCGTCTTTGAAATTCTTTATTGTTCCATGTAAAATACGATGGAACTTCACAATACAGAAGTGTTCTTGCAAACTCATCACGTGTGCATATCTCAAATAAGGCTAGCAAAGTGGTTTTAACTGGAGTGCTTAATCTGTCAGTTAATTGTTGTGGATTATTGGGGTTAAAATATATCCGTTGACCATTTTCTAAATGAACAGCTAAGTGTATAATAGCCGGAAAACGTTCATGTATGGAAAATGCAAGGATTCTCCATACCGCTTCTGAGCTACTTATATACCGGCCACTTTCATACATATGAATTTCATTACGTTTGTCTTCAAGAGTAAATGATGCTTGATCACTACCTTTGTTAACATATTTTCAAATGTATTTAATAGACTTTACAGAACTACAATACTCAACATTTATGTGAGCTTCAAATGTTCTCAAAAGTACACAATTGTAAGGAACAACCCAACGATTATCTATGCAATTACCATTTATATTAATTGCATTACCACCATCTTCTAACGCTCTTCTACGATATAGAGGGTAACTATCTTTTCCAGTCATAGTTTCTTTGAGAAACTGTCGAGGAAAATTTTTGGTACATTTTCCATTTGTCATGCATGGCGATTTAGAATTAAATGCACCGCAAGGACCATGAATCATATTTGACTTTACAATGTTAAATAACAAAGGATCCTCATCTGCGTTTGGTATTTTGGCACAGATAATATTATCGATTTTATCTGGTCTTATTTTATTTTCTAACCAAAGTAGAATATGTATATGAGGTAAACCCCGCTTTTGCCATTCCACAGAGTACATAAAACATTGCACGCTTCCAAACAAAGAACCTTTAGTCAAAAGTGACATTAAAACTTTAACTTTCAAATGAAAAACTCGAGCTATAATATCGTGACGATCATGAGGTTTTTGACCCGGGAATAGAGCACTTTTTATCTCATTCCATTGTGGATTGCATGTAAATGTTATGAAAAGATCTGGTCGCCCATAATGGCGAACATATGTCATAGCATCTTGAGTTTTTTCATGCATATATCGTGCAGAGCTTGTAAAAGAGGATGGTAAAATTACCATCTGACCAAGTTGAGCTGCGTCAACATCTTGTTGGCCTATTGCATCATGTAGATGTATATAGCTATCTGCTCTGAGTTTCGCTTGATTGTAGCGAATATAATTTAATCTTTCTGTTTCAATTTTAGCATACATATCAACCAAAAATTGACTAAAAAGGGAACGACAATAAATTAAATGATTTATTTTAATTGACGAATCATTATTTTGTAACTATAAAAGCTTGACGCAGATATCGTTTTTTTTGGATCCTCCTTATTTAATAATGGATTCCATTGTGGTATATCTACTGAATAGCCATCTTCGCCATACGGAAATAGCAAAGGGTACTGTAAGGCATCGTATGATCGATGCACCTCACTTATACGATGCAATTTATTATTATGGCTTTCAATAACAATATCGCGCTTTTCAAATTGCTGACCAACAATAACTAAAGCTACTTCGCTTGATCGAGGTGCATTATAGAGCCCTTTGTGAGCACCAGCGGGTGTTCGATCAGCGTGTATAACTAATTTATAGTCTTTCCTACTTGTTGGTATTTTATTGAGAGCCATTTTTAGATCTTTTACATAACGATTATGTTGATGAAACATAAATTGAAGATCCTTTACTATGCTTATATCAACATTTGAAATATTTTTGCAGCGTAATTGAACTTCCTTTTCATCTTCACCGACAAAATAAATTTGAAGAAACTGCATTTCTTCATTTGGACACTACCAATTAAGTGATACACTTGTCCTTGGACTTTGAAGGTTGACCAACCTTCATTTATTATTTTTGAACTTCCAAAAGAAGTCATTTGAAAGCAGCTGTTATACTTTCTTATACGGTCAATAAAATGATTATGCTTGGGATGTCCATCAATTATTAAGCTTTTAAGTGGATCAGGCAAACTTCCATTTCGTGAAAGTTTAACTTTTCCTGCCTTGCAACAGATACCCATGGGCTCATTTTTCCATTTTAAAGCATTACAGTCTTTGCATATCAAATTCATACTACCAAGATTAATAATTTTATCAGACTTGTAAGCTATGTCAAAATCATAGTTAAAACCAGACATGGCCTTAACACTCCATGCACGCAATTATCAGCCTGATGTCTTCTCACTGCATCTCTATGAGCATCAGGATTATCAGACTGATATCTTTTTGATGCTTCTATGTGCTTATCCCTATTTTGATCAAAATATTTTTCATCTGAATGTTTTCGTGCATTTTTTTTTTTGTTTTGTCGGTGAACCGACGCCGTCTTTTAACAGGATTTTTAACATTATCGGTTGAACATTCACTTGATGTGTCAAAATCTTGAGTTAATACTTCCTCTAAAGGAATATAAACATCAAAATGTCCATTCATTAATGGACCGGTAAAACGCAATCTTTTTACAGGATGCATATTATTGCCAAATGCTTGTAATAAATTTCCATCTTGAAAAACTTGAAAACTTACAGCATAAATTTCTGCTGCTGCTTGAAGCTCACATGCAGTACCATATGTACATGAGTTTGACATAGCGCACTCATATTGTTCAGAAGCGCTATAACACTATCCATTTAAATTCATGCTAAAGCATGCAAAAGATTCCCAGTTGGTAACCACATGGGTTACAATATGTTGTCGTATGGTGGCATGGAAGCCTTCCCTACCAAATAAAAGGTGGGAAATAGATCTAAAAAGACAGGCTCCATCACCAATTATGCTAACAACTGAATGCAGCACCAAAACACCATTTATATCTAAAGTTTCAACAGGCATATTTAATTAAGCTCAAAGTCAATTGACTACACTGAAAAACGATTGTTGCAACGTAACAGTGTCTATACGCAAGTATAGAATTCAATGAAATTGAGAATACCAACTTATATTATTTCAATAGAATATTTAGACCGCTTAGTTGTATTTGAATTTTAAATGCACTAAAGCAGCGTCTATATGACTATTAGGTAATTATGCAGTTTGGTTACTTTTCCGAAAAGTGGGGGAATTTTTTTTTTTTTTCATGAAGCTGTTGATTGCATCATAGTAAGTAATATTCCATGGGGGGAGGCTGAAATTTTCCATTTCATAAATTTTGCAAATCCATTCGTTTATGTATGCATAGGTGTGTGTGCGTGCGTGAAAAAAATGTGCCCAATAGTGTGATCTGCTCCGGAACATAGCCAATAGTGCCAATAGCAGTGGCGTGAGCCACTGCTTTAACGGCGTTTGAAAGTTTTTACGGCATTTTAAACAAAATTTGTGAAATTTGTAAAATCTGTAAAACGACAAAAAAAATTTTTTTTTAATCGGCCCTTATCAGGGCCACCAAAATTTTCAACGTTCTTCACTTTTGTTCACAGTGTGTGTGTGTGTGTGTGTGTTCACCCCCTTCCCTAGCGCAACATCAAAATATCGAAAACTATTTATGAGAATTTCAAAACCCCATAACTCATGGAGTTTATGGGAAATTTCAGCCTCCCCCCATGGAATATCATTAGCGGCAACCAATCGAAGGTGCCTATAAAAAAAAAAAAAAATTCCCCCACTTTTCGGAAAAGTAACCAAACTGCATAATTACCGACTATTAAATGAAATAATAAGCCAAATAGAAGACAACTATATATAATGTTGCTTCAATTATTAATTCTAAAATTAACTTATTCTTTTTGTGTTTTAAAAACAACAAAAGAAATTTAAATACGTTGTTCGTTATTCGTTCGTTCAAAGGTTTTTTTACTTGCCTTAACTGATGCTGTTGCCGCTGCTGCTGCTGTGGCTGCTGCTGCTGCTGCTGTCGTTGGAGCTGATGCTGACGCTGCAGTGGCTGTACCAATGGCTGCTGCTGAAACAGCTGTTGCTGCTCCGGCTGAAAATGCAGCAGCTGTGGCTGAAATTGCTGCTGCTGCAGTGGCTGGAACTGCTGCTGCTGCAGTGGCTGGAACTGCTGCTGTGGCTGTGGCTGGAACTGCTGCTGTAGCTGGAACTGCTGCTGCTGCTGTTGCGCCGGCAAATAATATTGCTGAGGTGCCAATGGTGCCCAATATCCGCTCATGTTCGGTTTTAAATTATAAATGAAATAAGCCAATACGAAAATGGCACACTGAAGTAAAAATTTGAGAATTCTCTGAGAGCTGAAAGAGTTACAGTTATTTCTGTAAATTGATCTTTCTTAAGCCAGTCGCATTGCTCTCAGTCATTTTTATACCCTTAACCCATAAAATGGGTAAATAAGGGTATAATGGTTTTGTCCAAATGTATGTATCAGACAGAAGGAAGCATCTCCGACCCCATAAAGTATATATATTCTTGATCAGCATTAACAGCTGAGTCGATCTTGCCATGTCTGTCTGACCGTCTGTCCGTCTGTCTGTCTGTATGAACGCGTAGATCTCAGAGACTATAAGAATTTGAGACTTACAAAAAAATCTTTAATTTCAAAATTGTGAAAATGGGGCTTGAATCTACGAATAAAATAATAAACATTTAAAAAAAATTGATCTAAATCGGTTCAAAAACATCGGAGATATCTCAGTATGAAGTTTGGTTATATTGGTCACTGAGTAAATACACATAAATAACTGTAAGCGTTAAGTATCGGGTTAAGGGTATGTCCTAGTCGGGATTTCTCGGCTGGAGCCTTCTTACTTGTTTGTTGTTGCAATTGCTTTCAATCATAGGAAACCAATTTCGTATGTGCATAAGCCGAAAGCGATAGACAAAAACAGCAAGAACAAATTTTTTGCATTTACTGATATTTTTATACCCTGATCCCATGAACTGGGTAAAAAAGGGTATATTTGTTTTGTGCAAAAGTATGTAACAGAGAGAAGGAAGCATCTCCGATCCAATAAAGTGCATATATACTTAAAAAGCATCAACAACCTCGTCGGTATAGCCATGTTCGTCTGCCTGTCCGTCCGTCCGTCTAACCTATGTATGCACGCGTCGATTTCAAAAACTATAAGAGCTAAAGACTTCATATTAAGAACATAGCTTCTTCTAAGCCATAGGCAGATCAAGTTTATTTCAAACTATCGATAACTATTCTGAGCGGAGATGTAGTCGATAACGAAAGAAAAGGGAATTTTGAAAATATGAAAATTTAAACTATGACTGACTTAATAAATTCTGTGAAAATTTGGTCGAAAAGGGCAAAATTTTTCTATATCTATATCCAAAGATAATTAATATTAAAGTTTAGTCAAGAAAAACTGCACTTCTGCAAGTCAATAAAATTCAAGGTATCTTTTAGTCGGGATTACACAACTAAAGCCTTCTTACTTGCTTTCCGACTCCCTCATTCTCGTGTTATGGTGACAGTCGCCATAGGAACACCTGCATCATGAATAAATACATTCTTAGAATAGAGCGAATCTACGCATGTCTGCGTCATACGTGTGAGTCGCGCTCTTGGTCCCAAAACCAAAGAGGCGGCTTAAAACTTGAACACGCGCGCGCATCGCTCTTCATGCTCGATGCTGGATAACAAATTATTTTCAAATCTCGCTCTGATCATGCGCCTTTGTTGTTACAGATTTCGGCTAATTAGGGTTATTAAACTCATGCAAAGCGCGCGCATAAAAAAGAGAGTGAACGCAAAATATTTAATATCTAACGCCGGTTATAAAAGAGACGCGCGCGCTCTGTTAAGTCTTAAACGCTCTTTGGGTTTGGAATCAAGAGCGTTATTCACACGTACGACGCAGGCAAGCATGATGCAAATGCATACAAACTTATTTGTTTTGCTTTGCTTGTTCAAAATTGTATATCAATAATGTTTATGTGTTACGTTTTGTCTAGTTTAGATAAGCAGCAAGTTAAAAAATCTACCACAATACAAAGATGTTCAAGACTAATTATTTACGCACAAAGTGCTCGATATAAAAAAAAACAAATACAAATTACATGAATATACATATGTACATATCTATGCAAGGTTTATGCATTATTACGTATATATGTAGATGTAAAATACATTTCTTAATTTTCTACACTAACAGTGTGTTTGATTTGCACGGTATTTGCACTTAATTTTTTTTAAATATATGTATTAACAAAACAATGTAAAATATAGGTACACACATGTGAATGTTTGTATGTATGAATGTACATATGTGCATTTGCAACACCAACTAAAGTTACAAATGTCAGTTTGAAAATTATATCAAAACAACAATGGCAATAGGTATTTGTGTGTTAAGTTTTGTTTGATAATTAGCAAGTATGTAGGTAAAAGCAATCGCGTAACATATTCTGGTGTACAAAACCAAATTATGTTTTAATTGATTTGTTTTAAATCAATGATACCAACAAAAAGAAGCAACAACAACACTTACAGCAACAAAAAACGCTGCTGGGGTCGTAAATCAATTGTCATGGGCACAAAGAAGAAAAGAAAAAAACTCATTTGTTTTGATTTTGTCAACTCGTATATATGTATACTAGTAAGGGACCCGCTTGCTTCGCTGCGCCGATGGTGTATATAAATTTAAGTTTTAGTAGTTTATATTAATTTTAGAAATAGTATAGATAGATATAAAATAAATAAATAAGAAAATATATAACAACATATATTATAGCAAAATATTTAATATTCTCTTTTCCACGCCACCATTGAGGTAGAGAATCAGACGCGTCATTTTTTATTGTGGTTTCCCCAGTAGGCCTTATCCACATGTTTAATTTATTTAGAGCTTATTAACATTTGTTAAGAGCTTCTTGATAAACAACATTTGCTGTTTTTCCGTCAGGTGCTAATACAACTAAACTCTTTGGTGAACTGACTCTTGAGCAAGCTACATAAAATTGGCCATGAGAGAAACAATCGTTTCTTAAGTCTAGTCCGGCTAATTTAAGAGTTTGTCCCTGTGATTTATTTATTGTTAGTGCAAAGCAAACTTTTAAGGGAAATTGCAATCTTTTAAATTGAAATGGCAATTCAGCATCAGAAGGTATTAATGGAATTCTGGGTATTAGAACCTTTTCCCCTATACCATTGCCAGTAAAGATCATTGCTTCGACAACATTTTTATGAAGATTCATAACTTGCAATCTTGTACCATTGTACTTGTACCACAGTTTTGGCGGCTTCAAGTTGCGAATCAACATTACAGGTGAACCAATCTTTAAAGTTAACTTATGTTGAGGCAAGCCAGACGGATTAAATGAATTAAGAAATTCGACGGGGTAATGAACTGCATCTTCGACTTCAATCACAGAATCAATAGAGTTATATGTCATTTCTGTACTTTGAAATGATTTTAATAAAAACTCGTTTATTTCTAATGCATTGTCGTTTCTGGCGGTCAAAATAGCACGTTCTGATAACCATTCAAGTGGTTTTACCATGATATTTTTAATATCTGGAAATATTTTTGAAGTAAGTTCTTCAATACTTTTAACAACATGACATAAAGTTGATGGTAAAATTATTTTGCCATCATAGGTTGGAAGTAATCCATTTCCTATTTTAAGAAGCATTTCTGCAAATTCACCAGCTATAGTATCACCATTTAAGTGCACTCGCATATTTTTCGATAATGCCATTTTATGTATTTTGGGCCACAAAATTGAAGACTTTAAGCACGCATTTATTTTATCAGCTCTTGTTCCTCTGGGGATCACAGGAAGAGTTTGTCGAAAATCACCAGCTAAGAGAACAGTTATGCCACCCATTAGGTATTCACTATCTCGAATGTCTTTCAAAGATCGATCCACAGCTTCAAAAGCACCTTTATGGGCCATAGTACACTCATCCCAAACAATTAACTTGCATTCTTTGAGCACAGCAGCAATATTACTTTGCTTTGAAATAGAGCAATGTGGTGTTTCTAAATTAATCAAATTAAATGGAATCTTAAATGTAGAATGCGCTGTGCAACCACCATTTAGTAAAGTGGCAGCGATACCGGAAGAAGCATCGGCCAATGCAATTTTATTACCTTGCCGTACCTTTGCCAATAATAAATTTAAAAGAAACGTTTTACCTGTTCCACCAGGTGCATCTAAGAAATATATTTCTCCTTTTTGTGCTTCAACGCTATGTAGTATCTTTTCGTATACTTGTTTTTGCTCGGCAGTAAGAAGTAGCTCATTTTGAACAACAAAATTATCTCTATTTTCATAATTTGTTTCTCTGTAATAATCAATATTTTGTAAAATTACACCGGATCTGATTGGTTGTGGAAGTCCATGATTTGTCAAGTTTTGGCCACCAACAGACAGTACAATATCTTCAATGTAAATAAGACATTTATTAAAAACATCATTTTCTTCATTCTGATCAATACTTCTGTCATGTATAAAATTAAAGGCTCTTAAAATATCTTCTGAGAAACTTTCTTTATGAGTGTTCCAAAGTCTTAGGGCATCCGATATTTGACAAAATACTAACATTATTGCAAAAAGTTCTCGCAACTTTGTTGGATTTTGACATGTTACGGCATCGGCTATTGTTGAATCCCAGTGCCTATCATCTTCTAGTAATCCTAGAGCTTTACACGCCAATTGAAATGATGCGTATGTTATACCATTAACGGTTTTTAAACTTACAAATGAAGTTGGGCCTCTTACAAAATGTAGTAAAAGTCTTAAGTAAAAACATTCTGTATTATTTGGATGAATAATCAACTTATTATTTTTGTGTTTTAAAAACAACAAAAGAAATAAAGAACTTAATATGAAGCTGAGTATTTAATTAATAAATTCTTAAAAATAAGTTAAAAATTGGCTTCACTGTACAACGATTGTAACAACGTTACAGTGTCTATACGCAAGTATAGAATTCAATAAAATTGAGTATACCAACTTATATTATTTCAATAGAATATTTAGACCGCTTAGTTGTATTTGAATTTTAAATGCACTAAAGCAGCGTCTATATGACTATTAAATGAAATAATAAGCCAAATAGAAGACCACTATATATAATGTTGCTTCAATTAGTAATTTTAAAATCAACTTATTATTTTTGTGTTTTAAAACAACAAAGAAATAAACAACTTAATATGAGCTAAGTATTTAATAAATAAATTCTTAAAATAAGTTAAAATTGGCTTCTTTACAACGATTGTAACAACGTTACAGTGTCTATACGCAAGTATAGAATTCAATAAAATTGAGTATACCAACTTATATTATTTCAATAGAATATTTAGACCGCTTAGTTGTATTTGAATTTTAAATGCACTAAAGCAGCGTCTATATGACTATTAAATGAAATAATAAGCCAAATAGAAGACAACTATATATAATGTTGCTTCAATTATTAATTCTAAAATTAACTTATTCTTTTTGTGTTTTAAAAACAACAAAAGAAATTTAAATACGTTGTTCGTTATTCGTTCGTTCAAAGGTTTTTTTACTTGCCTTAACTGATGCTGTTGCCGCTGCTGCTGCTGTGGCTGCTGCTGCTGCTGCTGTCGTTGGAGCTGATGCTGACGCTGCAGTGGCTGTACCAATGGCTGCTGCTGAAACAGCTGTTGCTGCTCCGGCTGAAAATGCAGCAGCTGTGGCTGAAATTGCTGCTGCTGCAGTGGCTGGAACTGCTGCTGCTGCAGTGGCTGGAACTGCTGCTGTGGCTGTGTCTGGAACTGCTGCTGTGGCTGTGGCTGGAACTGCTGCTGTAGCTGGAACTGCTGCTGCTGCTGTTGCGCCGGCAAATAATATTGCTGAGGTGCCAATGGTGCCCAATATCCGCTCATGTTCGGTTTTAAATTATAAATGAAATAAGCCAATACGAAAATGGCACACTGAAGTAAAAATTTGAGAATTCTCTGAGAGCTGAAAGAGTTACAGTTATTTCTGTAAATTGATCTCTCTTAAGCCAGTCGCATTGCTCTCAGTCATTTTTATACCCTTAACCCATAAAATGGGTAAATAAGGGTATAATGGTTTTGTCCAAATGTATGTATCAGACAGAAGGAAGCATCTCCGACCCAATAAAGTATATATATTCTTGATCAGCATTAACAGCTGAGTCGATCTTGCCATGTCTGTCTGACCGTCTGTCCGTCTGTCGGTCTGTCCGTCTGTCTGTCTGTATGAACGCGTAGATCTCAGAGACTATAAGAATTTGAGACTTACAAAAAAATCTTTAATTTCAAAATTGTGAAAATGGGGCTTGAATCTACGAATAAAATAAAAAACATTTAAAAAAATTGATCTAAATCGGTTCAAAAACATCGGAGATATCTCAGTATGAAGTTTGGTTATATTGGTCACTGAGTTAATACACATAAATAACTGTAAGCGTTAAGTATCGGGTTAAGGGTATGTCCTAGTCGGGATTTCTCGGCTGGAGCCTTCTTACTTGTTTGTTGTTGCAATTGCTTTCAATCATAGGAAACCAATTTCGTATGTGCATAAGCCGAAAGCGATAGACAAAAACAGCAAGAACAAATTTTTTGCATTTACTGATATTTTTATACCCTGATCCCATGAACTGGGTAAAAAAGGGTATATTTGTTTTGTGCAAAAGTATGTAACAGAGAGAAGGAAGCATCTCCGATCCAATAAAGTGCTTATATACTTAAAAAGCATCAACAACCTCGTCGGTATAGCCATGTTCGTCTGCCTGTCCGTCCGTCCGTCTAACCTATGTATGCACGCGTCGATTTCAAAAACTATAAGAGCTAAAGACTTCATATTAAGAACATAGCTTCTTCTAAGCCATAGGCAGATCAAGTTTATTTCAAACTATCGATAACTATTCTGAGCGGATATACAGATGTAGTCGATAACGAAAGAAAAGGGAATTTTGAAAATATTGAAAATTTAAACTATGACTGACTTAATAAATTCTGTGAAAATTTGGTCGAAAAGGGCAAAATTTTTCTATATCTATATCCAAAGATAATTAATATTAAAGTTTAGTCAAGAAAAACTGCACTTCTGCAAGTCAATAAAATTCAAGGTATCTTTTAGTCGGGATTACACAACTAAAGCCTTCTTACTTGCTTTCCGACTCCCTCATTCTCGTGTTATGGTGACAGTCGGCATAGGAACACCTGCATCATGAATAAATACATTCTTAGAATAGAGCGAATCTACGCATGTCTGCGTCATACGTGTGAGTCGCGCTCTTGGTCCCAAAACCAAAGAGTGTAATAATTATGTATAATTATTATAACTCAAGTTTATTTGCTTCAATTATTAGGTTACATTATAATTGCGTGCGGCTCTACATCAGAGGTGGGCAAGCTCACATACTATCAAAGTTTTTACACGCATTAGTATGCGTAATTTGCATTGAAGCAGCGGATGCTTATAGTGTACGTGTAATTTTGTGCTGCTTGCCGCGGCAGAGGGCCTATGCACGTGTGTATACGAATTTCGACTTGTGCCCACCTCTGCTCTACATTCATTATTCAGCGTCCGCCACGTCATCACTTAGTCATCGATAGTTACATGTTCATTCTATGTATCGATATTTCACAGAGGTGTTTCTTAATTATCGTAACACAACACTACATTATTACATGCTTTCTTTCTTTTTTTTTTTTTTTTTTTAAATTTAACATTCTTTTAAATTATAAAGATTTAACAAAATTATAACATTTTCATTTTAGTTTTAGATATTTAAATCAACTAATTTAATTATTTTACAATATAACTCATTTTAACAAAATTAGTCCCATCCATACCTTTTTGGTGGATTTATAATTCTACCACTTCGAGTTTGTTTCATATTAGGCTGGGATGTATTTTCACTAGAGTCTGAATCAGAACCTCCACTAGTGGCTGTTTCATATATCTCTGTTAATGAGCTATCAGATGTGTTATCTATCACTGACAAGCTTTCATCTGCAGCGTTATGAATTGTTTCATTTAGCTGCCCATTAAATGGAACTATTTCTATTTCTTTCATATCATATAAATTAATGTTATTATAATTACTTTTAATATTTTCTTCAAACATAAGATCACTTGCCTTAAAATCTTCATTTTTTGTTTTTGCAATAAATCTACGGTTACGTCTATAGCAATTGCTAAAACTATCACGAACTATGTAAGACCTATCATTTACAATTCCAACAACTGTTCCGTAATGCCATTCCTTGCCATTTTTCTTAAAAATAATGAGGTCACCTACAACAAGTTTTGACAGTGGCTTAGCATGTCTATCATAGTAGTATTTTTGTTTGGATTTTTTATTTTCTAATTTATGCTGTATCTCAGACTCTTGAATGTTGCTTCGACACAATGATTGACCCATAACTGGTAATTTTGTTTTGACCTGGCGACCAAAAAATAGTTCTGCAGGGGTAAGTTTCATACTTGCTACAGGAGTTGTATTGTATTCCAACAATCTGTATTGAAATAAATCTACCTTTTGTGCTTCATAACATCTTTTAAGTATGTTTTTTGTAATTGCTACACCCTTTTCAGCTAAGCCATTACTTTGTGCATATCTTGGACTTGAAAATTTCATTTTTACGTTTGCATTTTCTGCGAACTTCTTGAACTCAAATGAAGAAAACGGACTATTATCACTTTTAATTATTGTTGGATATCCTACGCGATTAAATATACCCCGCAATTTGGAGATAATATGACTTGACAATTTATTATTAAGTTGTTCGCATATAACAAATCCGGAGTATGCATCAATTAAAGAAATGTAATTAACTCCAGCATATTCAAATATGTCTATAGCAACTATTTGAAATGGGTATTCTGGTGCTTTTTCTTGTACCAATGGTTCTTTAACATTGTTTCTTGTAAATTTCTCGCAGATTTGGCAGTTTGCGATCATTTCCTTGATTTGCTCACACATCTCTGGCCAAAAATAATTCATACGAGCTCTTGAAAGAGTTTTTTCTATTCCCAGGTGTGGTGCATGCAGCATCTTGCAAATGTTATAGGTTAACTCTTTTGGAATTATCAAGCGATGCTCACGGAATAGTAACCCTCTTTCACAATGAAGTTCATGTTTATACTTGTAAAGTGCACGACCCACCTCATCAAGTTGATGATAACTTGGCCACTTATTTTCTTCAACAAATTTACGTATCTTCATAAGACTATCGTCTTTATTTAACAACATGTGATAGTATTGAAAATTGTCTTCTGTTATACATACAGATTCCACTACATGATGTATTACCATTGTCAATTGCTCATTTTCACAAATGTCTGTCACTTGGGCACGGGACAGACAATCAGCAACTTGCATTTGCTTTCCAGGAACGTACACTATTTCCAATTTAGCGTACTTTAACAAAAATAAAAACATTCGTTGTAACCTTGCAGAGACATCATCTATATCTTTCAGGATGAGTATTTCAAGTGGTTTGTGATCACTCTGCACAGTGAACTCCCTTCCATAGAGATAATAGTGAAAACGTTCACATGCAAAAACAATTGCCAATAGTTCCTTTTCAATTTGAGCCCATTTTTGTTCATTTTTTCCAAGTGTGCGTGAAGCATACGCCACTGGTTTACCTCCTTGCATTAAAACGCACCCTAGACCATCTTTAGATGCGTCTGTTTGAACAACGACTGGGAGCTTAGGGTCATAAATTGAAAGAACAGGCTCAGAATTGATAACTTTAAGAATTGTTTCTAATTCCTTTTCATGATTTTCTGTCCAATTAAATTCAACATCGTTACGAGTTAAATTTCGTAATTGGGCCGTTTGCTGTGACAAGTTCTGAATATATTTACCTAGGTACTTTAATAAGCCCAATAGTCGCATAACATCATGTTTGTTTTTTGGTGTTTTGAGGTTCTTTATCGCGTCTCGATATTTGCCTTCTGGTTTAATCTTTCCTTCTGAGATAACGTTTCCCATGAACACTACTTTTGTTTGTCTGTACTGAATTTTTTTTGGATTAAATCTTATGTTGTTCTCTTGGGCTCGCTCAAGCACCGTCATTAATATTTTATCGTGTCCTCAAAATTTTCTGCAGCGATTCCAATATCATCAAAATATACCATGACTCCAGGTATGTCTCCAAAGATCTTAACCATTTTTTGTTGAAAAATTTCTGGGGCACTATTGATGCCGAATGGTACCCGGTTGAACTTAAACCTACCAAAAGGGGTCATAAACGTGGTTAAATCAGAGCTATCACTATCTAGCTTAAGTTGCCAGAACCCACTTTTAAGATCGAGTATAGTAAATATCTTTTTATTTGCTAATTTTGACGTGAAATCGTCAATTGTAGGAATTAGGAAATGCTCCCTTCGAATACATTTGTTAAGTGGCTTTGGGTCTAAACACAACCGTATAGATCCATCTGGCTTGTCAGCTATTTGCAAATTATTTACCCAATCTGTTGGGTAACTTACAGATGAAATGATTTTATCTTTAACCATTTTTTCAATTTCTAATTTAAGTTTTTCCATTAAAGACATTGGTATTCTCTTACGATAATGCAGTTTTGGGACAGAGTTTTCTTTGAGTATGATTTTAACAGTTCCCGGAATTTTACCCACTCCAGTAAAAAGACTCTTGTAATTTTCTAAAAAACTTTCCTTCTGAATAGGCAACAACTTTATAGACCTTATATCAGTACGTGTAACTAAACCAAATTGAATACAGGTTTCCAATCCCAGTAATGGTTCACATTTGTCCTCAACAACAAGAAACTTAGCTTCATTCTTAATTTTTTCTTTATCTACACATTGTAGACGTACTGTTCCAAAAACCCTAATTTTATTGTTACTATAATCAAAAATTGATCATCTTTCTTATTTATCCAAATTTTTAACTTCTTAACCACAGACAGAGGAATACAATTCACATCTGCACCTGTATCAATCTTAAAACTTACAGTTTGATTTCCAATAACATATACCTTGTTCCAGCTAGGCTTCCTTATTGCGTTTATTCTTGACGATAACGAAGTTTGACTATAAACGCTTGAATTGACTCCTTTACCATAGCCTCTCCAATAGACTGATTGACACTTGTCCTCCTGAGTGTTGTTGTTATGATTCCTGTTGTCACTTTCTCCATTGTTTCGTTGCCCCTCATTTTTGTTTAGCTTTCCTTGTTTGCACCATCTACTAAAATGTCCCACACGACCACAGGATCTGCAAGTAACACCAATTGCCTTACAGTTGCGTAGATGTGCTGATGTGAATGGAGCGCCACAGTTGTAGCACTTGCGATCCGTAGCTCCAGTCATTCCTGGTTTCCTTTGTGATACTTGATCAACAGCATGCATTGCTGTCGCTGATACGTTTTTTTCCAAATATTGTTTGTTCATACTTGCTGCCTCAAATGTTTTGCACTTTTCAATAACAGCTCCAAGTGACTCATTATGAGTGTCTAATAGTTTAAGCTGCAGCTTTTTATCATGAACTCCTATTATTATTCGATCACGTAGCAAACGATCTTCGTACAATTTGCCACAGCTACATTTGAACTCACAAAAATGCATTTGTTTTCGCAACTCAGTTTCAAATTCTGCAAATTGTTGATTCTCCGATTGACTTATTGTATTAAATTTAAACGATTCCATTGTAATATTACGTCGAGGTAGGCAATATTCGTCAAATGCTTTTAAAATCTCATTTAACGTACGTTCTTGATTATTTGTAGTTGCTGCTTGCTGAGCTTCCTGTTGTTGTTGATTAGCTTGTGCTGAGATGCCCACAAGTCCCTCTGTTGTGCCATCATTTGGATACAATGTATTGTAAATTTCCAGAGCCTGTTGTCCACTTAACCAAAGATATGTTGCTATCTTCTTTGATTCCGGTTGCTCGTTAATCCCGTTTGCTACCATATACATAAGAAACGTACGCTTCCACGCTGGCCATTGTTTTGGCAAGTCACCACAATCGAGCGGCACCGGCAGTCTGTCTATCGTACACATTTTCCAAAATTATGCGTAATTTCCAGCAATTTCCAATGGACCTGCTTTTCTCAGGTCTAATTTCCTTTTATTGATATAATGTAGATCATAAAGATCACTGATGGCTTTGTTTTTTCCAGATTACGGTACGCAGCTACTTAAATGCATGTGTACATACATACATACATATAAGTGCAATTGTGCTGATATGTTATTAGCACGTCGATTTTCACTGCAATGTTTGTAGTAAACTTATACTGTTAACTTTATAGTTCTTCCATTTTCTGACACCATGTAATAATTATGTATAATTATTATAACTCAAGTTTATTTGCTTCAATTATTAGGTTACATTATAATTGCGTGAAGCTCTACATTCATTATTCAGCGTCCGCCACGTCATCACTTAGTCATCGATAGTTACATGTTCATTCTATGTATCGATATTTCACAGAGGTGTTTCTTAATTATCGTAACACAACACTACATTATTACAAAGAGGCGGCTTAAAACTTGAACACGCGCGCGCATCGCTCTTCATGCTCGATGCTGGATAACAAATTATTTTCAAATCTCGCTCTGATCATGCGCCTTTGTTGTTACAGATTTCGGCTAATTAGGGTTATTAAACTCATGCAAAGCGCGCGCATAAAAAAGAGAGTGAACGCAAAATATTTAATATCTAACGCCGGTTATAAAAGAGACGCGCGCGCTCTGTTAAGTCTTAAACGCTCTTTGGGTTTGGAATCAAGAGCGTTATTCACACGTACGACGCAGGCAAGCATGATGCAAATGCATACAAACTTATTTGTTTTGCTTTGCTTGTTCAAAATTGTATATCAATAATGTTTATGTGTTACGTTTTGTCTAGTTTAGATAAGCAGCAAGTTAAAAAATCTACCACAATACAAAGATGTTCAAGACTAATTATTTACGCACAAAGTGCTCGATATAAAAAAAACAAATACAAATTACATGAATATACATATGTACATATCTATGCAAGGTTTATGCATTATTACGTACATATATATGTAGATGTAAAATACATTTCTTAATTTTCTACACTAACAGTGTGTTTGATTTGCACGGTATTTGCACTTAATTTTTTTTAAATATATGTATTAACAAAACAATGTAAAATATAGGTACACACATGTGAATGTTTGTATGTATGAATGTACATATGTGCATTTGCAACACCAACTAAAGTTACAAATGTCTGTTTGAAAATTATATCAAAACAACAATGGAAATAGGTATTTGTGTGTTAAGTTTTGTTTGATAATTAGCAAGTATGTAGGTAAAACCAATCGCGTAACATATTCTGGTGTACAAAACCAAATTATGTTTTAATTGATTTGTTTTAAATCAATGATACCAACAAAAAGAAGCAACAACAACACTTACAACAACAACAAACGCTGCTGGGGTCGTAAATCAATTGTCATGGGCACAAAGAAGAAAAGAAAAAAACTCATTTGTTTTGATTTTGTCAACTCGTATATATGTATACTAGTAAGGCCCTCGCTTGCTTCGCTGCGCCAATAATTTTTACAAAATAAATTAGTTAATGTTTAACAACATATCAGCAAAATATTTAATATTCTCTTTTTCACGCCACCATTGAGGTTAAGAATCAGACGCGTCATTTTACTTTGATACCAAAGGTATCATATTAAATTGGGCTTATGCAATGTCCGTCAAGGTGTCTGTCCGTCCGTCCGTCCGCCCGTCCGTTTGGACGCAACTTTTTTCAACACCCTTAAAGCTAGAGCTTTGCAACTTTGCAAACATCTTGGTACATACCTTCGTCAGACAAAGTGTTAAGAGTTAGAGCCACTACGACCTCAGGGGGCCTGATAAATCGATAAAAATCTATACACCTCGATGTGAAAATCGATAACATCTTAGCATATAGTCACCAAATTTGATAGCAAAATAGCTGGTGACATTCCTCAAAAACTGCATCGAAAGTTTGGATGCCACGCCCACCTCTTCCGCCCCCAGCCCCCCTTTCAGTTATAATCGAAAATGACTGTATTTCCCACAGTTTTAAAGCAATACTCACGATATTTGATGGGAAGGTAGATCTTACAAAGATATGCATTAAAATTTTGGATGCCACGCCCCACGTATACCGCCCACCTCCTAAAATCTGAAAACTCTTTATCTTTTTCAGTTTTTGGACTAGAGTCACCAAATTTGGTAGAAACATTGTTAGTGACATCCGTAACAAATGTGCAATATTGGATGCCACGCTCACTTATACCGCCCACCTCAATATCTTTCTCAATTTATCGCTAGAGTCTCCAAACTTGATAGGGAGATAGAAGGTGCCATCCGCCACAGATGTGCATCACAAATTTGAATGTCACGCCTACCTCTTCTGCCTGCCTTTTTATACCCAAAACTCCCATACTTTACAAACTTACATATGTGCTTTGCTTGCTTGTTCGAAATTGTATATCAATAATGTTTGTGTGTTACGTTTTGTCTGAGTTAGATAAGCAGGAAGTAAGCAAATCTACCACTATACAAAGATGTTCAAGATTAATTATTATCGCGCAAAGGGCTTGATATAAAAAAAAATACCAATTGAATGTATGTACATATGTACATATCTATACAACTTTTTTGTATTAAATATACATACATATGTATGCAGATTACATTTTCAACACCAACCAAATTTCAACTCGAAAATTATATCAAAACAACAATGGCAATAGGTATTTGTGTGTTAAGTTTTGTTTAATAATTAGCAAGTATGTAGGTAAAACCACTCGCGTAACATATTCTGGTGTACAAAACCAAGTTATATTTTAATTGTTTTGTTTTAAATCTATGACACGAACAAAAAGAAGCATTGCGATTCCAACAACAACACTTACTTACAACAACAACAAATGCTACATGATTCGAAAATCAATTGTCAAAGGCACAAAGAAGAAAAGAGAATGACGGAGACACATCTACAGACGGCAGAAGTGGAATGGGTGATTTGTTTTGTTTATGTGTATAATCGGCCGCAATAGCTTGTGCGCAGACGGCGGTAGTGGAGTGGGTCATTTTTTTTTTTTTGAAACCTCGGCGGCGTTGAAACTCACAGCTTGTGCGACAATGAGGCGCCAGAGTGGTGGAATGAGGTAAAGTTATTAATGCAATAAATTGATTTGTTCAAAACTTAATCCAAATTAAAAATCCTTTCTTAGTGCTCACTTTCAAGCTGCATGGAATATTATGTGAAAATTTCAGCCTTCTAGCTGTTTTCGTTTAAACTGTGGGTCTCTCAACAATCAGGATAAATTCTTTTAAATAAAGTTTTCTCTTTCGCGATGCTAGCAAGTTCACGCACCTGAATATCTAAAGGTTATTGCATTGGCTACATTGGTTCGCAAATAATAAAATGTGTGGCATACTTTTAGGAAGTAGGATATGCACGCTCCATAACATAAGTGTATGGGAGGTGCCCCAAGGAGTTGTCGGATCGGGTCCAAATTTTGCATCCATAATTTTTTTACACGCCTCCATGTCCTGACCAAGTTTCGTAATAATTGATTTATTTTAAAGCATAGCTGTAGTACAAAAGTTGAGAAAAAAAGGACTTAAGTGTTCAGGAGGTACTCGAAGGAGTGGTCCAAATTAAAAATCCTTTCTTAGTGCTCACTTTCACCAAGAATGGAATATTTTGTGAAAATTTCAGCCTTCTAGCTCTTATCGTTTAGGCTGTGGGCCTCTCAACAATCAGTCAGTCAGTCAGGACAAACTATTTTATATATATAGATTGTCATACAAAATATATAGGGGTCTGGCCAGACACCAGGTGTCTGAGCAAAGGCGTCTTTTTATACCCTTAACCCATTAAATGGGTAAGGGTATAATGGTTTTGTGCAAATGTATGTAAAAGACAGAAGGAAGCATCTCCGACTCTATAAAGTATATATATTCTTGATCAGCATCAACAGCCGAGTCGATCTAGCCATGTCCGTCTGTATGAACGCGCCGATCTCAGAGACTATAAGAGCTAGAGACTTCAAACTTAAAACTTAGGAAGAGAGCTACACCATGAGCAGATCAAGTTTGCTTTAGGGGTTAAGGGTATAAAAACGTTGCAGTCGGACGCAACCGACTGCGATACACTTTGATACCAGTATTAATAGCTGTGCTAAGGATTCTGTGTGCAAATAGTTATATGGGGGATCTATGTATAAATATCAGGCAAAAGGGGTAGGCGTGACATCGAAATTTGTGATGCATATCTGTGGCGGATGGCACCCCCAACCAAGTTTGGAGACTCTAGTGCAAAAACAGAAGTATATAGAGGTGGGCGGTATATGTGGCCGTGGCAATCCTTTTACGGATGCCACAAACAATATGCAAAGCGAATTTGGTGACTCTAGCTTAAAAACTGGCGAAGATACATGCATTCCATTTTTTTAGGGTGGTGGGGCATGGCCCTTTGTTTAGGGGCGTGGCATGCAAAGATTTGATGCATATCTGTGTCAGATGTCAGCATCTACCTTTTCGTGGCTATAGCTAAAATGTGGAAGAAATAATTGTGTTTCATCGATTTGCACATCGAGTTGTATCGATTTTTTTTATTGATTTTCCAGGCCCTCTGAGGTCGTGGAGCCCTAAATTTAACACTTTGTCTGACGAAGGCATGTACCAAGATATTTGCAAAGTTGCAAGACTCTAGCTTTAAGGGTGTCGGAAAAAGTTGCGTTCATACAGACTGACGGACGGACGGACACCATGAAGGACATAGCACAAACCTTTAGTATCAAAGTATAAAAAAAATTTAAGTATATTAAATGAACGTACTAAAATAACCCTGGTGTCGGACGGAGGGTTAAAGCTATAGTCATCCAGTTTAATAGGAAGGTAGATGGTGACATTCGCCACAGATCGCACTTTTAACGAGAATACATATATTTAATTTTTAAGCTAGAGTCATAAACTTTAATAGAGAGGTCGAAGGCAGTATCCCCCAGAATTATGCAATAATATTTGGTACGAAGATAGCTAGTGACTTCCGTCACAGATCTGTATTCTAGATGACCTCAAACTACTACGAAAGATTGCAACAAAGTTTAGGATGCCACACATGTTTATAAATCGAAAAAATGATTTATTTTTACAGGTAAAAAAGATGAAACCTGCCAAGGACCTCTTTAAATCTAACATTTTCATCCCTTTCTCAGTTTTTGTGCCAGACCCAAAAAGTTTAGTAGGAAAATAGTTTGGTGTTTTGATTTAAAATATTACATTGCATGTTACAAAATCTAAGATAAATATTATAAAAACAAGTAAGAAGGCTCGAGTCGAGAGATCCCGACTAGGACATACCCTTAACTCCGTATGTAACCCGTACAATCTTTTGTGTGTATTTACCCAGTGACCAATATGACAAAATTTCAAACTGCGATATCTCCGGTGTTTCTGAACCGATTTTAATAAAATTTTTTCAAATGTTTATTATTTTACAAATAATTTAAAAGCTTGCGTTCACAATTTTGAAATTCAAGAATTTTTTGGTATCGATCCCATGTGTATATCGGAACTAGAAGTGCTTTCGAAAATTTGAAGCAAACTTGATCTGCTTATGGTATAGGAGAGTTTAAGTTTCAAGTTTGAAGTCGCTAGCTCTTATAGTCTCTGAGATCGGCGCGTTCATACAGATGGACAGACGGACAGACAGACAGACAGACCGATAGACAGACATGGCTAGATCGACTCGGCTGTTGACGCTGATCAAGAATATATATACTTTATAGGGTCGAAGATGCTTCCTTCTGTGTGTTACATACATTTGCACAAAACCATTGTACCCTTATTTACCTATTTTATTGGTTAAGGGTATAAAAACCGTCGTTGAATTATAATAGTGAAGTTTGACTGCCACCAGTTCTTTTACTTCTGCAGGGGGGCGATCAGAGCACCAATCGCTATATAAAAACAGAAAAAGGTTCTAGTCAAGAAATCCCCACTAGGACATATCCATAGCAACTGCCAAGTCGAAATAGCCATGTCTGACTGTCCGTCCGTCTGTACGTAAAAACGCCTGGATCTCAGATACTATAAGAACTAAAGACTACAACTTGGAACTTTAACTCGCCTTAATTCCAGGCAGTTCAAGTTTGTTTCAAACTATTGATTTCTTTTCTGATAAAGTCGATAAAAGTTTAGTAATAGAGGCGCCAAATTCCCGTTAGCCACTTTGGATTTGCTTCTTCAGCGCCACCTCTACTTCGGGTGCATAGAGAAGAATGCATGTGTAGTGTGTCGCTAAAAATGTGCTACAAGCTCTAGAATACATCAGTCAAAAACCCTTTCTGTGTGTGGGCGCTTTTATGCCAGTTATCTGGTAGGCTGAAGACTTATGTATGTGTACGTCTGTGTGCAGTTCAAATTGATCGGCGGTTTTAAATTGAGTGGCGCTCTGCGTTCGGCATTCTTTTCTTAGCACCTGAAGTAAAGTTGACTATAAACAAGTAAAAACGTTGCAGTCGGACGTAACCGACTGCGATATACTCTGATACCAGTTTACATAGCTGTGTTAAGGATTCTGTGTGCAAAAAGTAATATATGGCGGTTTTGGGTATATATATATATATCAGGGGTTGGCGTGACATCCAAATTTGTGATGCATATCTATGGCGGATGGCACCTTCTATCCCCCTACCAAGTTTGGAGACTCTAGCTTAAAAACTGACAAAGATTTAAAGGTGGGCGGTATAAGTGGGCGTGGCATCCAAAACTGATGCAGATCTGTTACGGTTGTCACTAACAATATGCCCATCCAATTTGGTGACTCTAGCTTAAAAACTGGCGAAAATACATGCATTCCCGTTTTTATGGGGGCGGTGGGGCATGGACCGTTGTTTGGGGGCGTGGCATCCAAAGATTTGATGCATATCTGTGTCAGATGATAGCATCTAAATTTATGCTAAATTTTCTAGCTTTAGCTTCAAAACTGTCGGAGATACATGCATTTTTGTTTACAATTGGAGGGGGGCTGGGGGCGGAAGAGGTGGGCGTGGCATCCAAATTTTTGATGCAGTTTAATGGGGAATGCCACCTTCTACCTTGTCCCCAAATTTGTGACTCTAGCTGCTAAAATGTGGGATACATATGTATGTGTTTTATCGATTTGCACATCGAGGTGTATCGACTTGTTATCGTTTTACCAGGCACCCTGAGGCCGTAGGGCCCTAAATTTAACATGTATCAAGATATTTGCAAAGTTTTAAGACTCTAGTTTTAAGGGTGTCGAAAAAAGATACAGACGGACGGACAGACACCATAACGGAAATTGCACAAACCCAATATACTATGATACCTTTGGTATCAAAGTATAGAAACCAACAAGAAAGAAGGCTCTCCCGGCTAGGACATACCCTTAACCCCATACGTATCGTGTACAGTCACTTGTGTGCATTTACCCAGTGACCAATATGACCAAAATGACAAAATTTCAAACTGCGATATCTTCGGTGCTCCTTAACCGATTCTAATCAAAATTTTCGTTATCGATCACAAATGTATATCGGAAACCAGAAGTGCTTTCGATAATTCGAAACAAACTTGATCTGTTTATGGTATAGGAGAGCTTAAGTTTAAAATTTGAAGTCTCTTGCTCTTATAGTCTATGAGATCGGCGCGTTAGTACTGACAGACAGACATGGCTTGATCGACTCGGCTGTTGATGCTGATCAAGAATATATATATTTTATAGGGTCGGAGACGCTTCCTTCTGTCTGTTACATACATATGCACAAAACCATTATACCCTTACCAATTTTATGGGTTAAGGGTATAAAAAGCAAAGAGGCTCTAGGAAATTTTGTACATTGGCGCCTTCTTTGGATAAGTACTCAATGGTTTTGGTCTCCAAAACTAAATGGTTCGCTTGAGACGTGTTTTCTATGGGAGAAATAGTTTATATTTGCGATATATTTAAATTGTTTTATTGATTTTTTACGTTGTAGGCGTCACTTGATACTGTCGTGTCAGGGAAGTCTTCACATTTTCCCATTTGATGATCCAAAATGCTCGTTCTCAATGGAAAGTAGTAAGTACAATAAAAATAAAAATATATGATTAAAAGTCGACGCGTAAAAAGCTTAAGTATATTCAAATTAAATTTATTTTCAATGCAAGTGTGTTCAATATCTTAAATAGCGTGTATGACGTACAGGTATTTTGGCAAACCGAATGATTGCTTTGTTTGCTTCTTTCTTTCTTTGGTATTTTGTTATCATTGAAATTTAAATTATAGCTGTCCTCTTTAGTACTTATGGAATCTTTAATCTCAATGTATTTTATAATAATAAAAGAAAAACAAGTAAAAAAACGTTGCAGTCGAACGCAACCAACTGCGATTTACTTTAATACCAGTTTATATAGCTGTGTTTATAATTCTGTGTGCAAATATTATTATTATATATGGGGGTTTTGGGTATAAATATCAGGCAGAAGGGGCTAGCGTGACATCGATTGTTGTATCAATTTTTTATTGATTTTCCAGGCCCTCTGAGGTCGTGGAGCCCTAAATTTAACACTTTGTCTGACGAAGGCATGTACCAAGATATTTGCAAAGTTACAAGACTCTAGCTTTAAGGGTGTCGAAAAAAGTTGCGTTCATACAGACAGACAGAAGAACAGACACCATGACGGACATTGCACAAACGTAATATACTATGCAAAAACGTTGCAGTCGGACGATATCGACTGGTATATACTCTAATACAGTGATGGGCACGCACACATACCGTCACACTTTTCACACGCATACAAGCACAATTTGCGTGCGCGTCAGCGAAAAAACGAAGTCAACTAAAAGTACAATGTCAAGTCTAATACATGCTTCGGCCGACCACCGACGACGACCGATCATTCGTGTTCTATAAATAGCTTTCAATGTTTATAGCGTACGTGTGATTTTGTGCAGTCGGCCGCGGCAGAGGCCCAATGCACACGCGCTGCCTAATGTGCATTGGAAAGTCGCGACGCGCCCATCACTGCTCTAATACCAGTTTTCAAATCTGTGTTAAGAGTTTTACGTGCAAACAGTTATAAAGGGGAATTTTGGGTATAAAAAGGCAGGCAAAAGGATTGTGATTAAGATGTGTGTCGTAAGGAAACTTGAATTTCCCTACCAAGTTCGGTGACTATATCCAGCCATGCCCAGCCCATTGCTCTTTGGGCTCGCTTTGTTTTTGTAATTTCTCCGGAGATAGCAAAGCTATGAGCGTATACATGCACGGCACCAAGTATAGGCACACACAACACATGCAAACAATTACTTGTGTATGCACTGCACCGTTATAATTCCCTTCTTTGTATTGGTCTGTGGACGTGCAAGCAAACTGACCAACAACAGTTTCAATGATTTTGTTTTTGCTTACCCAAATTCGTTGTAATTTTGTTGGTGTCTTGTCTTCGAGTTTGCACTTGCAAAAATCGGTATTGAGTTTAACCTGCCGGCAAAATGTTTAACATCACAACATGTAGACTATGTTTACTTTTTTTTCCAGTGCACAAATTGAACTACAAACAGTGTTGCCAACTCTGAGTCGTCAGTTATAGCTAAGTGGACTCTTAAAAATAGCCAAAAATGGCTAAATTTTACCAAAAAATAGCGAAAAAATAGCGGTGGCTAAATCAATTAAAAATAATATGATTTTTAAAGATATTATGGTTATTAAACGTATTTATTCAATAAGTGTCGCTAAAATATCATCTACATCAACTTCTTGTTCATTGTATACTAAGTTGGTGCCAATCATACTCAACCAATTCTCAGGTACTGCGTAATTGAAACAACATTTTTCTGCTTGACGTAATGCGTATCTGGAATTAATATTGATTATAAGTTTAAATTATAAATTAATAGATTGATCTATAAATACCTTATGTCCAAAATGGAATTTAAGGTATGAATTTCCATTTTATTGCGGTGCTTTGTTTTTACAACATTGACCTGGCTAAAGACTCTCTCTACTTCGGCATTCGACCAAGGAAGGGAAAGCAGCATTATTGCAAAGGAAGCGAGGTCATGGAATGGATTTTGCCCTCCAGAATCTTTGTACGTAAACACTTCCGCCCAAAATTTCTCATTGTGGTCAATATTTGACCACTTTATGTGGTGTATTGTTGCATATTGATTTAAAATGCGTTCAATTTGCTCTGGAAGCATCTTTTTTTGGGTGCAATACTTTGTTTACGTTAAATGCACTCATTTTCTCCAAAACATCAAAATTATCTGGCAATCTTAAAAATATATAATCATGTTAAATCATAACAATTATTAAAATGTGATCTTCACTTTGTACATACCTTTCACTTAACTGTTTTATTAATGCAATAACAAAATCCGTGCATGTGGTGCACAAATTGTTTAAATGGTCCACTGGACTAATAGCACAATGTTGTGCCACAAAGAGGCATAGAGCCGCTTCATTCTGCGATAAAGCAGTGGGTTTTCTGGTAAAGTCAATAGTTGCGTTTTGCTTTAAAGACGCAACTCTCTCCTTATGTTTTTTAGTTTCCACATGTGACTTTAAATCCCACAGTTTCGCATTTATTGTGGATTTGCAATAAGTGCAAAATACTTTTGTTGTATCGCTCCCGTCCTTTCTAATGAATGTTTTAAAGCGAGGGTCCTCCATCCATGCATCACGAACTTTTTGCTTATATTCCTTAGGCATTTGGGCGCGTTCTTAAGTTTCTTTTGTTGAAACAAAGTTATTTACAAGCTAGGGATGGTAGTATGTACGTACTTGTATATCGATTAGGAATCAATGTGTGAAACGGGCTGCTGGTATTTTTATATGGTATTTCTTATTGTATTTACTTATAAAAGGCAACGAGTATATAATACTAACAGAGATGTAAAAAGAACTGGCAAAAAATTTTACTCGCCCATGAACAAATCTGACGAAAGGTCGTAGGTAGAGAAAAGACAGAACAGCTGCTTTTGTTTATACTTCTGTGCTGGCCGCCGCATTTGTTGTTTTGATTTTTTGCTGCTTACGTTTTGGTATACTTATTTGGCTGCATGTGAACACAAAACGTATCGCAGGTCAGGCACGTCTTTGTGTATATGCATAAATGTGTACCCAAAGGCTGGCTGTTGTAGCTGATATGTATGTATAAGCTGCACAACTAGAAATACCCATTGTCCCAATATGAAATTAATGGCATGGACATTTTTGCAGTTTGCCATTCAAATAAAAGGGTTATAAATATATCATTTTGAATACGAAAAAAGTTTATTTTATTGTTAGTTATATATTAATATTTAGCCACTAATAATTAAATATATATAACCAACTAATTCCAAAACTATAAGAAAACGTATTTGAAGGGAGTCAAGCTAGGGTATTTCATTTTCAGGTGTGTAATTGTACAAAGTTACTATATAGTCTGTACCACCCAATTACCACAGGTTAGCTTAAGGCAACTGAAAAGAATAAATATCAAAAATCTCGGCAAACGAAGCCAACACAAAATGAAACGCATCACACGCATACTAATACATATGCATTTTTTACTGTCCCTGTCTTACAAAAGGCGGACAGAAAAGAGCAAGTGAAACAAAACAGCCGCATACATAAAATGACCAAGCTCAAGTTCTGCGACAGCACAACTACAATAGGCAAAGCTAACAAGACGCAGCAGCTGCGTTATGTCCAAATACCCTTTCTGGCAATATTAAGTGGAAATCAATATAACCACTTGCATATAATTTAATCATAACAAATAACTTATTTTGACTACTTTAATGCAAATCCCTTACTCTAGGATTAGTTAACAAACTCATAATAAAATGTGTTTGTGCGCATATATGTAACTTAAGAACAAATTGCAACACAGTTAGCATTTTACTTAAATAGGTCAAATCATACACAATTACACAATAAACTGTAAGCAATACCAAATTATTGCTGAACACACAGAATTTCGCTGACTGCAAACGACACAATATGTGTCGCAATAGTAACGGTCAGCCAACCCGGTAGTTGCGAAATACACATTAACCTAATTTTAATTGACAACACACACCTCTAAGCTAAGCAATTTTTACCTATAAATATTGTAACTTTTACCTTAATAAAATCAGTGTATTCTTACAACTTAAAGAAGCATTTATTATTTCTCCGTAGTCCACCTGGTTACAAGTGCCAGTTGCGACAACATTTAAGCAGTCAGTTTGTACTGGATGCTAACATTACACACACACACCTTTTACAGGTACAAAATGTCTTTATTATTCATACATGCCCTACCTAATTAACAAAAAACTTTTAGACTTTAGTGCTAAATTATATTCTTGTATCTTATGATTACCCATTTATTTACGCAAAGTTCATAAAAATTCTAAGCTACCCTCCCATGTAGTTAAGCAGCCAGTCGATTGAAGCAAAAGTGTAAAATTGCCAAACTCAAGCAAAGTTAAGAGTTTGAACAACACAAGAAGAAACGAACAGCAACATATTATTGCTGTCGCTTTCTTCGCACACGCTGCCATCAAAACAAAGTGAAAAAGTGATCGCCGTTGATTCTTTGTCACCAGCTGATTTTCAAGAAGGCGGCACATCATTTGAAAAGGCAGACGCCGCCAACTTAACTCGCTATGTTCCCCTGTTAGAGATGTTATTTTTCTGTTAAAGTTGCTGTCTCTGGTTACCCCTCTGTTAGTATTATATACTCTTTGATAAAAGGTAACAGCGCAGGGCTGCTAGTATTTTTTGTTAGGGATTACAGTCACTATAATCGATTATTAAACGTAAATATTGTACGAAAGGTTTTATAACTAAACACCTTTTAATAGTTTATTTTCATTTTAAAAATAGCCAAAAACTAGCTAAGTTATTTATAAGAATAGCTAAAAATGTTGTCTCTAGCTAAATTGATTGGTTTCCAGTTTTTGATCATGCAAAATAGCCAGATCTGTCTAGAAAATAGCTAAGTTGGCAACACTGACTACAAACAAGTAAAAACGTTGCAGTCGGACGCAACCGACTGCGATATACATTGATACCAGTTTACATAGCTGTGTTAAGAATTCTGAGTGCAAATAGTAATAACATATGTATATGAGGGTTTTTGGTATACAAATCAGGCAGAAAGGGTAGGCATGACATTTATCTATGCCGGATGGCATTTTCTATACCCCTACCAAGTTTGGAGACTCTAGCGCAAAAACCGACAAAGATATAGAGGTGGGCGGTATAAGTGGGCGTGGCATTGTTTAAGCCTGAAAGTAGGCACTGGCATCTGCAACTCACCATCCAAGCAGTAGTTCTTTTCTTTGCTCTCATTAGCAAATAACATTCTGTGTAATTGGTAATGATGTTAACAACCTGCTGCACCAGCGCAACAGGCTGTTACATTTAGTTATAATTCTACAATAAAAGAATAAACACCTGCATACATCAACTCGCGCGTTTCTCTTTAAATACGAAAACTCTCTCGTTTGCTACAAGTTAAAGTCGCTCGTGTGTGTTTGGTTTAAAAATCAAAAGGATTCCGCCCCCCCACATTTTCATGGTCCTTCGAGCCGGATTTCTGGATTAATTAAATCATCCCTCGCCCCAGCAAGCTACGGTGGAATACACACAAAAACATCTCCACACACATCTTTATACACATACACAAAACAGATAAGTAATATAATTTGCATTATTTATATTATTTTGTCCGTGTGCATTTAATTTATTAAATATTAAAAGCAGTTTTAATATTTCCAATAAATTTATTATTTGCACATTTTCCGACTTTGTCTGTTCTCAATTCCGTTTTTTGGCGCCACTTACATATGTACATGGTGCCAACTCCAACAAAATTGCTTTTAACAAATGCATTTATGTAAGTCCATATTTATATGTAAAAACAAAAAGAAACTAACAAGTGTTCCGTCTCCTTATCCACCACCACTTGTGTCTCCAAAATATAACAACATTAAATTATTTAAAAAAAAAGAACAATCATAACACATAATATACATACATATATAAAACGTTTACCTTGGCGCAGCCAGAAGGTCAAGTAGCCATATCCGTCATATAAGTCAACGGTGAAAATCCGCATTACATACATACATATATAAGTCAACGGTGACAATCCGCATTACATACATACATACATAAGTCAACAGTGACAATCCGCAATACATACATACATATACAAGTCAACGCTGAAAATCCGCACTACATACATATATAAGTCAACGTTTAACTCCAGCTAGACGTGCCGACTTAACCCTCGACTGGTGCCACTTCACATTGACTTCAGTGTGCCGGTCCGATTTAAGCCTCGACTGGTGACTCTCCACATTAACTCCAGCGTGCCGTGCTGATTTAACCCTACACTGGTGACACTCCACACAGAGACATATACACTGTTAAAAAACCCCAAGTGGGGTATATGCGTTTTTAAAGTTAACTTGCAAAATTTTCAAGAACTTGTGGAAAGTGAGGAATCCGTCTGTGTAATACTTTGTATGACAAAAGTGGGGCATATCCGATAAAAAAAATTCAATATACACGTTTTTCCAGTACAAGACAAACACAGAGACACGGCAAATCAACGTATACCCTGCAATTTTTTATGCAAGTGGGGTATATACAATACATATATACAGATTTTTTTAAAAATTTGTTTGACACTTCAGCCGCGTCTTGCCACGCGAGAGACACGGCAAATCAACGTATACCCTGCAATTTTTATGCAAGTGGGGTATATACAATACATGTATAGAGATATTTTTGAATTTTTGTTTAAGTTGCAATATAAATTTATCGGCATATCCGACCGATCATATCGCATAATACGTTTTAAATTTTCTTTTGTATTTTTGTTGTCAAAAAATAAAAAAAATTATTACACTTCCGTTGTCCAATTTTGTTTGTGATTTATTTGGTCTTCGTGTGGTCGTTTCTGGCTCCATAGAGAGCCTATTATGTCAGAGGACCCAAAGCAACAAGCAAAGCGTCGTCGTTCACTTTCAACCTACCGCCGTACGCCAGTGTCAAGCGCTCGCAGCTCCTCGGCGCCAAACGTCAAGAACAAAGCCGGTGAGACGACCGACTCAAAGCCGTCCGCCGTTTCGTCACGAATTCAAGCTAACACTCAGCCAAAACCAAAAGTAGCGAGCTTAGCAGTCCCGACTTTGGTTACTCCGCAGGGCAGCGTCCGCATCACCAGACAAGAATCAAAGAAAATCATAGCTCAATCCAAAATGGCGTCCAAAGAATTTATTGCTGTGTCGGACAGGCTAGGCCAATTTGAAGCTAGGTTTGCAAATTCAGCTGGTGCATCACTGCTGCTTACACTACAGGTGCGCCGGGATCAGATCCGATCCTTAAGGAAAAAGGTAGAGTTTGCGTTTGAACAAGGTTCCCAGTCCATTACGCAAGACGACGGCTCCATTGACGAGCTTCTGAGTATGCAAGCAAAATACGAGCATTCCTACTCTGTTTATGAGCGATGCGTCGCTCAATTAATTAAAAGTATTGACGGAGCGTCAGCGCAAAGTAAGCAACTACAATCCTCTCTTCCGCAAGTCTCGAGAGGTTGTAGTCTTCCCCCAATAGAGACAGAAATCTTCAATGGAGACTATCTGCACTGGCCAACTTTCCGGAACTGTTTTACTGCGATATATATAAAAAAAACTCCAGACTTACTCCAGTTGAGAAACTGTTCACCTCAAAGCCAAGACAAGCGGCGAGGCAAAAAGTATTGTTTCGAAATCTCCACTAACGAATGACAGTTTCCACTCCGCGTGGCAAAATCTTTCTGAAAGGTTCGAAAATAAGCGGTTGCTAATTAACAGCCAGCTTAAAATCCTGTTTTATTTACCGTCAGTTTCCCAAGAATCTGGTACTGCGCTAAAAGAGCTCCAAAGCACGATCCAGGGGTGTCTCACAGCCTTCGAGCTAGCTAAAGTTAGCATCAAAAACTGTGATTGCTTGCTGGTATTCCTATGCTTATCCAGGCTACCGAAACTTACCTTATTCTTGTGGGAACAGTCTCTTCACAATAAGTCTGATATTCCGACATGGCTCGAATTTAACACGTATCTCACGGAACGCAATCGCACACTGGAAGCGATAGAAGATGTGAGACCTATGAGCGGCCCAAGTCCGTCCGAACGCAAAGATCTTAACAAGAAAAAGATCAACTGTTTTACTATCCGATCTGGCGACTCAGATCTTGAAGTGGCGTTTTTTTCGTTACGGCTTCAACGCCGATATTACCAAAATGTATCGGCAGATTCTGGTAAAGCCCAAACATACGCCATTTCAAAGGATCCTCTATCGTAACAAGGATGAAGAGCTCTGTGACTATGAGCTGGTAACAGTCAGGTTTGGTGTGAATTGCGCTCCATTTCTGGCAGTTCGCTTGTTACAGCAGCTCGTTGGCACAGTTTCCGCTTGCTTGTGACATCATTTCCAACTACATGTTAGTAGACGATGTCCTTGCAGGAGCTCACTCCAGGCAATGTGCGATTTCCAGCATCAAGGAGCTGCAAGAAGCAATGCGTTCAGCTGGTTTTCCGCTTCGCAAGTGGACGTCACACGACAAGGTGCTCCTCCGGGACATTCCCAGAGATCACCTTATGAGAGAGAATTAATTAGAATTCGAAGAGGCCAGCGTGGCTAAAGCCCTGGGGATCCGATGGCAAGCCAACTCTGATGAGTTTTTCTTTGCGCCCTCCAAGATTCCTACAAAGAAATCGATTTTAAAACGTTAAGTGCTTTCGGAAATAACTAAGCTCTTCGATCCAGCGGGATGGCTGGCACCTGCCATCGTTCGCGCGAAGATTTTTATGCAGGAAATCTGACTTCACGAGCTTGGCTGGGACGGTCCGCTGCCGTCCGAGCTGGTTCAGCGTTGGGAAGATTTCCTCTCCGGTCATCCTCATCTGGGAGATATCCGAGTACCACGGTGAGTCTCTTTTCAGCCAGAGGCGAACATTCAAATCCATGGGTTCTGCGACGCCTCCCAAAAAGCTTACGGCGCAGCTCTGTATGTTCGTGTGGAGATAGGCCGACAGGTGTCAGTCCACCTCCTGACATCCAAGACCAGAATGGCCCAAGTGAAGACAGTTTCGCTACCGCCACTTGATCTGTGTGAAGCTGTTCTTCTCGCGGAACTGTCTGCAGCTTTCATCCCTCAGATGCCCATAGGAAATTGTGAGCAATTTTTGTGGACGGATTCCACCATTGTTTTGGCCTGGCTTCGCAGATCTCCCTGCTCCTGGACCACGTTCGTCACCAACCGCGTTTCCAAGATCGGCCAAGTTTCTGACTGTGAAGCTTGGTCACATGTGCGGTCTAAAGACAATCCAGCAGACTTGGCTAGTCGCGAAGTCTTGCCACAGGCGTTGAAGGACAGCTATCTTTGGTGGTGCGGACCCGATTGATTAGGTCTTCCCCAGGAGCAATGGCCGGTTTTAGTCTGGAGACTGACCTAGAACAGCGACCAGTTAAGGTCCACATTAAGGAAGTGTGCCCCCCGGATCCACTGGAGCGTTTCTCCGATTTCGGCAGAGCTTTAAGAGTCATCGATCATACTTCCGTATTCATGCTCGTTCAGTCGCCTCCTCGTTAAATTTACACATGGCATCTCATTGCATGGTGGAAATCAGCTAATGATGCGCCTTATCCGCTCTAAGTACTGGATTCCTAAGCTGAAGACGCTCATTACCTCCATAGCCAATTCCTGTCGAGTCTGCGGGTAGCTTACCTGCAGATAGGTCGACCTTTTCACGTCCTTTTACACATACGGGCACCGACTTTGCTGGTCCGTTCGATATAAACAACTACACGGGTCGTGCCTGCCTTATTACCGAAGGCTATGTGTGTGTCTTTGTGTGTTTTAGCACAAACGCAATCCACCTTGAAGCCACGTCCGACTTGACTACGGACAAATTCCTTGCAGCGTTTGCCCGTTTCGTGGCCCGTCCAGAGTCTACTCAGACAATGGAAAGACGTTTGTTGGAGCCTCAAGAGTAATTACTCGCGAAATCTTGGAGGCTACAAAGACGCGCGTCAAGACAGCGTACCACTTTCTCTCGTGGCACTTCAACCCACCAGGTGCACCCCACATGGGTGGCCTGTGGGACGCCGGTGTCAAAAGTTTCAAGACACTATTCTATAAGTCGACCTCCACTTTCAAAGATTGAGGCCTGCCTTAACTCCAGTCCAATCTCTCCTCTATCCGAAGACGTAACCGATCTGCTGGCTCTCACTCCAGGACACTTCCTAGTAGGAAGCCCACTTCTTTCCAGGGCGGAACCTGAGATAGAAGGAAGTGCAGCATCAATCTAGAACAGATAGTAACGGCTCAAGGCTCTTAGCCAGCACTTCTGATTCCGCTGGAAGGAAGAGTACTTGAAGGAGCTACACAAGAGGACTAAGTGGCAACTACCCGAGAGGAACTTACGACAGGGTGACACGGTAGTTGTCAAGGAGGACAATCTTCCGTCCAACGAGTGGCGCTTGGGACGCGTCAAAGATGCTCACTCGGGGCAGGATGATCAGGTTCGAGTAGTCGACGTACTCACGGCCCGCGGGATCATCAAGAGCCCCGTAACAAAACTAATCCTCCTTCCTTTTCAATCCAAGCTCAACCAAAATCCAAATACTTTGTCAAAAGCGTGACTAACCGGTTCTCTTAACACACGTAGCTTCTCTAATCTTTGTTTTTTATATCTTCCCAGAGTTTCGCTACAAAAGAACATGGCACCCACCAAGGCTCAGACGCAGAGGCAAAGGCTGCTATGCGCCTAGACGCTGAGAAGCGGCTCCGGGCAGTACTCATCAGGAAGTACAGTTTGGGCAGTACTTCCTGATGAGTACTGCCCAAACTGTCTGGCAAGCCAGCATTCGGGGCGATCCTGTCGGAGTGGCGACAAATGTCGCTTCTGCGGTGGTGAACACCACACACTGCTCCATCTGGCCTATCTCCAGCCGGTCAACGAGTCCCGGCACCCAGGGCGCCGTCACCCGATCCCGAAGTAGTCACCATCTTGGCTACGGTGATTGTGCTTGTCGCTGTAGGCGAGAAGACATTTACAATGCAAGCACTAGTCGACCCATGTAGCCCGACCAGCCGTATTGACGCCTCATTGGCAAAGGCATTGGGCCTTTCCGCCACCAGGCTCGATGCGGGTGAAAGTTTGAGTGTTCGCATTAAATCCAAAACCGGACTGTTCGAGACGGAGGTTCGCCTGCGGGTTGAGGATGACCACCACTTCCGCATCCCAAGGACGGATAATCAGGAGCGTTTTCGCTCTCTCTTCCAAAACATCGTCCTGGCGGATGAGCAATGGCTTAGGTCATCAATTGTCAGCCTGGTGCTTGGCTCCGACATCTACGGCTATCTTATCCAGCCAGGCGTGCTTCCAACAGACCACGGCCTATTGGCCCAAAACACTTCGTTTGGGTGGGTCCTTTTTGGAGTCTGCAGCCCATAAGGTCCGCTCCCCCTCCATTCATTTTTTTGCAATTATATTGCAAGGGGGGCGGAATGTTTAAGCCTGAAAGTAGGCACTGACATCTGCAACTCCCCATCCAAGCAGTAGTTCTTTTCTTTGCTCTCATTAGCAATTAACATTCTGTGTAATTGGTAATGATGTTAACAACCTGCTGCACGAGCGCAACAGGCTGTTACATTTAGTTATAATTCTACAATAAAAGAATAAACACCTGCATACATCAACCCGCGCGTTTTTCTTTAAATACGAAAACTCTCTCGTTTGCGACAAGTAAAAGTCGCTCGTGTGTGTTTGGTTTAAAAATCAAAAGGATTCCGCTCTCCCACGTTTTCAGGCATAACAAAATTTTATGCACACCTGTTACGGATGTCACAACCAATGTCCATACCAAATTTGAAGACCCTAGCTCGAAAACTGAGATAGATATAGCGGTAGGCGGTATAAGTAGGCGCGGCATCCAAAATTTGTATCCACACCTGTTACGGATGTCACTACTAATGTTCATACCAAATTTGGTGACACTAGCTTAAAAACTTGCGAAGATACATGCCTTCCGGTTTTTTTAGGGCGGTGGGGCATTTAGCGTTGTTTGGGGGCGTGGCATCCAATGTTTTGATGCATAACTTTGTCGGATGTCAGCATCTACCTTCATGTCAATTTTGGTGGCAATAACTTGAAAACTGTATACAGGCATTTTTGTATATATTTGGAGGGGGGCTGGGCGCGGAAGAGATGAGCGTGGCATCCAAACTTTCGATGCAGTTTTTGAGAAATGTCATCGGCTATCTAGCCCCCAAATTTGGTGACTCTAGCCGTTAAAGCTAGAGCCTTCCAACTTTGCAAACGCAACTTTTTTCGACACCGCACACTGGGCCCAATTGCCGATTTTTTGGCATAAAGTCGAAAATTTCATGGAAACAAAACTCATTTTTGATAATACACCTTCAAACTACATAGTCTATATACAAAGAATCAAATAAAATTTTCGATTGTTTGGCAACCCTGCAATTGTTATCGACTATCGAAGTCAGCTGTTGAGTTAAGTGATTGTTGCGAAAAAATTGCCGTCATATTTTGATTAACTTTGTGGACTTGTACGTCGTATAACTTTGCACAATAAATTATTGCAAACTATGGATATTGAAGCCCAGGGTATGTAGAATGTATAAATATAAGCATTTTGTGATAGTGTTTAATATGTGTGTATTAATGTGTGTTGTTTTGTGTTGTCCATATACAGAGAAAACTTAACCAAAGTGTTTGTCTTCTATAGAGTATAACTTTTTTTTTGGAATTAACCGGAATCAATTGTAATGTATGTTAAAATAAACATCAATATATATATTACATTAGGTTAGGTTAGGTTAGAGCGGTAGTGAGAGGAAAAGACCCCCCACTCACGTAGGCCAGAGTTGGCCCGTTGTGGTGCCGCGTTTGGACTGCGTCCAAAACCGTCTACCCAGACGCAGAGTGTGTAACACCGCTTTTGAGGGCGTGGTCCCAGCCCGAGGCTCTTATAAAAGACAGGATATTTTTCGGGCTTATATACGCTAGTTGGGAGAGGTCCGTTAAGAAAAAGGAGCCGAGGTGGCGATTTCTGGTCTTGCAGAGTGCCGGACAGTCGCAGAAAAGGTGGGAAACCGTTTCCTCCTCCTCCTCGTCTCGACAGCTTCTGCAGAAATCATTGAAAGGGGCTAGAAGTCTCGCTGCGTGAGTCCCTACTAGCCAATGTCCCGTAATTGCCCTTATTACAGCAGCACAGCCTAATCTGTTTAAGTTGATTAGGCCAGAAGAACGCTTTCTACAGCGCGTTGGCCAGGTTTGCCTAGCAATCCTAGCCGTTGCATTATTGAGTTGCCACCTTTTATTAGCTTCAAGTTCAAAATGTGAAAGAACTCTTAGCTTGCAGCTGGCCATGGGAATACCCATGCCCTCCTTGTCTGTGAGGAGAGGCAAAGTAGTTCCATGCCTTGCCAGCTCGTCCGCCTTACAATTGCCCTCGATGCCCTCATGTCCGGGCACCCAAATTAGGTAAAGCTCGAACTGCTCAGCGATCTCTTGAAGAGATTTGCGGCAGTTTGTGACGGATATCGAGTTTGATGATATCGAATGTAGGGCTTTGATAGCCGCCTGGCTATCAGAGAAGATGCATATGTTTTCTGCTGAGCACTCTTTTTCAGCGAGGCATAGAAGTTCCTCCTGTATTGCAGTGATTTCGGCTTGGAAGACACTGCAATGATCAGGGAGGCTAAAAGATTTACTAATGGATAGCTCTTCGCAAAAGACGCCTTCCCCAACTCGGTCGTCTAGCTTAGAGCCATCCGTGAAGATTCTGATAGAGTTTGTCGGCCCTGGAGTGCCTAAGCACCAGTTTTCCCTTAGGGGGATAATTACTTTAAAAGTAGTTCTACGGAATTCCTGAGGACAGCAGTAGTCCGTGTTTGAGGGGATAAGTTGGTTTCCCACAAGGATATTGGAGTGACCGTAGGTCTAAAAAGTAAAAAGTAGGTGCTAAAAGCAAGTTCCACTCCGTTTAGTGTTGGAGGTTTGATTGGAGGAATCTTATATTTCCTAGTGAATAGGACTAAATCAGTCCAGGTGGACAGGGTTCGAAGTGCAGTGGTAATACAATCGCACAGTGTTTGGGGGTATTTTCCCGAGAAAGCAAAAGCGACATCGTCTGCATAGGCGATCACCTTGCCGCCCCTACCCTCCATGGAGCGCAGCAGACTGTTGACTGCCACATTCCATAGGAGAGGGGAGAGGACACCTCCTTGTGGGGTGCCTCTACTTACAAACCTGGAGATGGTCGAGGACCCCAAAGTGGATCTGACGATTCTTCGTTTGAGAAGTTGATCAATCAGATCCACGATGCGATGCTCGACCCCCAAATTCAATAGCGCCTCGGTGATCGCCTCTGGTACAACGTTATTAAACGCGCCCTCTATGTCTAGGAAGGCTATGAGACAGTACTCTCTTTGGTAGAGAGCCTTTTCAACTGTAGAGACAACAGCGTGAAGAGCTGTCTCGGTTGATTTACCTTTCTGGTAAGCATGTTGTGCTTGAGAGAAATGATCTGTCTTGATCGAGTTCCTGATGTGGAAGCCCAAAACTCTTTCTAGCGTTTTAAGTAGAAAGGATGTCAGGCTAATGGGGCGGAAATCCTTCGGGGTCGTATGTGAGGCTTTACCCGCTTTTGGAATGAAGACGACTTTGGATTCCAGCCATGTCTTGGGAATCAGGCCTGTCGCTAGGATATCTTTAAAGATTTTATGAAGCCAGTTAACGGCAGTTGCCCCTGCTTGCTGCAATTGGGCTGGAATGATGCCGTCAGGTCCTGGTGATTTGAAGGGCGAGAAACTTTGTATAGCCCATGTGATGATGTCTTTGGAGAGAAAATCGGTTGCTAAGTGCCCTTGAAATTCTCTGGCTAAGACAAGTGGTGACTCGACTGAGCAACCGGGAAGTGGGTTTCCATAAAAAGTTCTAGAGACTCCGAACTGGTCGTTGTCCACGAGTCGTCTGGTTTCTTAAGGAACCCAACGGTTGTCTGAGTACTGGAGAAAACCTTGCGGCATCAGTAGTGTTTTCAATTGAGGAGCAGAAGTTTTTCCACGAAAGGCGTTTAGCCTGTCTAAGTGTCTTTTTAAAAGTTGCAAGGCTGGCTTTGTAGAGATCCCAAGATTGGTCGTCTCCACTTTGCTTTGCATAATTGAAGAGCTTACGTGATGTCTTACGAAGCTCACCTATTTCCGGGGACCACCATGGTGGTTTTGTTTTCCCTCTTGGTTTACTCAGGGACATGACATGTTGAGGGCGGACATGCATGCCTCCGTGAGTTTCTGAGTGAGCATCTCTGTATGCTCAGGGGATGATCCATATACCTATGGTCAGAGAACGAATGTTCATCAAGCACCCTCCATCTAATGAGTCTTTGATGGAGGGACGCCGTTGCAAGCGTCATGTCTAAGACTTCTTGCCTATTTCTAGTAATAAAGGTAGGGTCATTACCTATATTGCAGATGTTGAGGTTGGTGGACAGGATATAGTTAAATAGTGACTCACCCCGTTCGTTTATGTCAGTGCTGCCCCACTGATGGTGATGAGCGTTGGCATCGCATCTTATGATGAGCTCCATGTGGGTCGCCTCGCAGTCGGCGATCAGGTCACGCAGGAGCGTGTGTGGTAGGGGGCCTTGTTGGTCGTGTGCCATATAGCTAGAGCTTATCTTGACACAGCCCGACTTCAGCTCCAGGCAGGCAGCAGTGTTGTCGCCATTGCTGTAGTTAGAGAGCAGAAAAATATCTAGGTGTTTTTTTTGCCATAATACAGGTGCCAACTTTACCTTCGTTGCGGGCTACAAGTAGCTTGTAGTCCTTCGGCCCCAATCCAGAAACCCTGCCACCGCAGACCCAAGGTTCCTGAATGAGGACTATGTCTGCTCCGCATTGGCCTATACGAAGCAGAAGAGCGGCTGCAGCCGCCTTACAGTGGTGGAGGTTTATCTGTAGAAGTCGTAGTGACATCTTCAGACTTGATCTCCACCACCGTACGCTCCGCTTCTTCTTCAGTGTCAGTGTCGGAGAGGCAGATCAAGTTGGCTAACTTGTTGTTGTCTGGTAGCCTGCAAGGATGTCTCCCTCTTTTTTAATTGAAAATGACTCACCGCCCGTGGCTTGCGCTGGGGTGCCATTTGCAGCAGCGCTAGTTGTGGCAGCCTCTTCTCTGTCTGGCGCTTCATCGTCAGACGAAGATTTGCCGGCCGCGTCCGACCGGTACACCCTTATTACTACGGGTTTGAAACCGTTGTGGGCTCCACCGCAGGATTTGGCCAGTTTCTGCGCCGACTCATCATTGATGATCAGGACCACTTGTCTTGTGGTACCTTCGGACGCCTCCACCTTGGCTACCCTCCAATCGCTGGTGGGCAAGTCAGGGTTGCATAACTGGAAAAGCTTGAGAATCCTTTCGGGATCCTCAGGCTTTGCAGAGATCCAAGCCCTGGCGCGGGGGCGACTGGGAATGTCATTTCAATCGACCGCCTCTAATATCGCGCCAGGGTAGATCTCCCCCAGCATGGCGACGGCTTGCTTATATATGGCGGCAGACGCCATATCCTCACAAGCTATCGCTTTTATACAACCCTGATGCCATCC
This sequence comes from Scaptomyza pallida, assembly GCA_018152965.1. Classification (NCBI taxonomy): domain Eukaryota; kingdom Metazoa; phylum Arthropoda; class Insecta; order Diptera; family Drosophilidae; genus Scaptomyza; species Scaptomyza pallida. Next base: position 1,483,890 of record JAECXP010000196.1, read on the forward strand.
GGCGTCAGAGCAGCGTGGTGGTGGTCCTCCGGACTTAATCATCAAGTCAAGTAGCTTCTCTTGAATCCCACCTATGCCGCGGGATCTGGCACTCACTTTGGCCCCTGTCAAGGACCCCAATGAGTACCTTCTCCCTGGCGGCTTCGGCGAAGGACCGGGTGAGTGGTTGTGGGCGAGGGGGAGGCCGGATCCGCTTGGCTTGCGGGGCCGTCTCTTCAGCTGAGCGTTGCCGTTTCGGTTTGGCTTTTCCGGAAACGGGCGCTACAGCCGGCTTAAAGTTGGGGAGGACGGTCTTTGCCCACTCCACAAGCTGGGCGCCGTCTGGGGATGCTGGTTGGGCCGTGAGGTTTTGCTGAAGAATATCAGCAGCCCGTTGCCGATCCTTAAAGGTTAGCTTGCCAGTTGGAACGGTGGCTGACCCTGAGGCAGTCGCCACAGTCGCGGACCCGGGAACCGGTGCCGCAACCTTAGGTTGCGGTCGCCGCGCTCCAGGAGCCGTTACCGGTCGACGCCCAGGGTAGAGGGACGACTGTCTTTGTCGCCTCCAGCTTGCCCCCTTAGCAACATTTCGCGTGCCTGCTGGCGTACCAGGCTTAGAAGTGGAGGTGCTCGCACCTGAAGTGGCCGTTGCTACTTTCTTGTCGTCTGCTGGCTTACCAGACGTATTTAAGGTGTTGCCACCCGAAGAGGGATTGTCTTCTCCCACCGAGGTTTTGAGTGCCTCGGACACTGATTTTACGTTATTGGTTTTAGATAGGTTCATATTTTGGTCCCACGAGTAGACGGGAAGGACGGTCACCCGCGACATAGCCCGTGTATCGCGGGAAGCCTGATTGAAACTGGAGGTCGGCAGGTATCCAGAGTTCGCAAAGTCGAGACCGAGCAACCCCTCGGCCGCGAGTCCCTCGGCACAATGCTGTTCCACCTTGGACTGGGGTAATTTTATAGAGTGTTCTTCTCTCGCCCGACTACAATTCGTCAGCACCCTTGGCAGAGACATGACCGTACCAAGGGCCTGCTTCCAGCCGCCCTCACGAGGAGAGTATAGTCGCACTACCAATTGTAAGCTCCAAGGACGGCACGCACTGCGAGGGTGGTAACATACATATTGTCGGTATATATGTGCCTATCCGAAGTTACATTATGTTATTAATGTTTTTTGCGGCCATTTGCGGCCCTTGCGGTAATCTAAACTTGTAGGTAAGCTTGAGTTCTCTCATGCAACGCTGCTCGAGATATGGATAAATAACGACAGAGATTGTAACGCCATTAAAAGTTGGGTTTTTGAGCAACTAAGCGACTGCAAGCTCAGCAATGAAAAAAATAATGAAATAAACATAAAAATCAGCTGCGTTAAAAAATATGTAAAGACGAAGCTGAAAAAATTTAGCCGTAATATCCGAACATTTAAGAAGAGACATTCTAATTGGCTATCATTAAGTATGACAATTTGTTTGGAAAGACAGGAGGAGACACACAGCGTTAAAGAAATGGGTCGTCCCAAGCTGCCATATAATGAGGCTGGACAACGCTTAAAAAGAAAGTTGGCTTCCGACTTAGCGGGCAATAATGGAAATAGCACCAGTCTTTTTATGCATGCAGCCGCGGTCTCCGCCAAAAGAACAAACGAATGTGATACTGCATATGTCCTAAAGAAAGCAATGCTTACTTCAAATGGACCAACTGAGGTTAAAAAAAACTTTTTGCATCTGAACCCATACCTCTGTCTCCTAGTGAAGCACTAGAGTTTATGCTGGAAAATTCTTTGAGCAAAGCAAAGCCTGTTAAACCATACTGCTAGCCGGATTGATTTTCAGAGCGCCAAGTTGATTGTTAACTACGGATTCGAGGGCACAACGGGTCAGAACATGTATAAGCAGAGATTTGAAGTAAACGAGCCGGATTCCCTAGACCAGTCTCTGTTTGTGACAACAATCATTCCCATTAAACTAATAGATGATTTAAAGACGGTTCTTTGGCTAAATCGAACACCGCAGTCAGTCAGATATTGTAGGCCACTTAAAATGGAATTTGTCAGGGAGAGCAATGAACACATACTAAAGGAAAAAGAAAATTTAGACATACAAATACGAAATATGTTACGATATATGTGCCCAACTTCGAACGGAAAACAGATTAACATATCTTTTGATCATTATATGACGTTAATAAATGGCAAGGTTTTAAATATTTTGACTGGCACAAAATCTTGTCAATTATGCCCGATCTGTGGAGCTGGACCTAAACAATTTATGGCAACCACCGATACTTCCGCTCGGATATTTACACCAAACCAGGGAACACTTCAGTACGGGATTAGCCCTTTACATGCCTGGATACGGATATTTGAATTGTTACTTAAGATTGCTTACAGAATGGAATTAAAACAAGTAAAAACGTTGCAGTCGGACGCAACCGACTGCGATATACTTTGATACCAGTTTACATAGCTGTTTTAAGGATTCCTAGTGCAAATAGTAATATATGAGGGCTTTGGGTATAAAAATCAGGCAGAAGGGGTAGGCATGACATTTATCTGTGGCGGATGGCACTTTCTATCCTCCTACCAAGTTTGAAGACTCTAGCGCAAAAACCGACAAAGATATAGAGGTGGGCGGTATAAGTGGGCGTGGCATAAACAATTTTATGCACACCTATTTCGGATGTTTCAACCAATGTTCATTCCAAATTTGGTGACTCTAGCCCAAAAACTAAGAAAGATATAGAGGTGGGCGGTATAAGTGGGCGTGGCATCCAAAACATTGATGCAGAACTGTTACGGATGTCACTACCAATGTTCATACCAAATTTGGTGACTCTAGCTTAAAAACTGACAAAGATACATGCCTTCCGGTTTTTTTTATGGCGGTGGGGCATGTCCCGTTGTTTGGGGGCGTGGCATCCTATGTTTTGATGCATAACTTTGTCAGATGTCATCATCTACCTTCATGTCAATTTTGGTGGCAATAGCTTCAAAACAGTAGGAGATACAGCCATTTTTGTTTATAATTGAAGGGGGCCGGGGGCGGAAGAGATGGGCTTGGCATCTAAACTTTTGATGCAGTTTTTTGAGGAATGTCATCAGCTATCTTTCCATCAAATTTGGTGACTCTAGCCTTAAAACTGGCGAAGATACGGTCATTCCGGTTTTTTTTTTAGGGCGGTGGGGCGTGGCCCCTCGTTTGGGGGCGTGGCATCCAAAGTTTTGATGCATATCTGTGTCAGATGTTAGCATCTACCTTTATGCTAATTTGGATGGCTATAGCTTGAAAACTGTAGAAGATACAGGCATTTTTGTTTATAATTTGAGGGGGGCTGGGGGCGGAACAGGTGGGCGTGGCATCCAAACTTTTGATGCAATTTTTTGAAGAATGTCACTAGCTATCTTGCTATCAAATTTGGTGACTCTATCTACTAAAATGTGGGATATATATGTGTTTTATCGATTTGCACTTCGAGGTGTATCGACTTGTTATCGATTTCCCAGGCCCCCTGAGGTCGTAGAGCCCTAGATTTAACACTTTGTCTGACGAAGACATGTACCAAGATATTTGCAAAGTTGCAAGGCTCTAGCTTTAAGGGTGTCGAAAAAAGTTGCGTTCATACGGACAGACGGACAGACGGACAGACACCATGACGGACATTGCACAAACCCAATATACTATGATACCTTTGGTATCAAAGTATAAAAATGGCAAGTAAGGGATAAAATGGAAAAAATTCAAATGATGGAAAAAAAAAACTTATACAAAAGAGAATGTATCAGGAAATGGGATTACATGTGGATAAACCAAAGCATAATGAAAATGGGAACACAAACGATGGTAATACGGCAAGGAAAGCGTTTTCAAATATAAAATTATTAGCATTCATTTTAGAATTGGAAATAGATTTACTTGAGAGCCTCCGGATTATATTAACAGCAATTTCTTGTGAATTTCCAATTAATGCTCCTAAATTCCAAAAACTCTGCGAAAAAACGTTAATGTATTTATGACCAATTACCCGTAGTACCCAATGTCCCCAACATTGCATAAAATACTGGTTCATGGATCTCAAATAATAACATTATCGGTTGTTCCGGTAGGTTGTCTTGGCGAAAATGCATCGGAAGCGCGAAATAAGCTGTATAAACAGGATAGGAGATCACACGCTCGCCATATACGCGTGCGAACAATTTGATTGACGTGTTTCACAGATCAATTGACTCCTAAGATCCACTTCTTTCGAGTATTGCATTACAAAAAAGGACAGCTCAATTAAAAAAATCATTGTTGCCAAGTGAAGTCATTTCACTTTTGGAAATACCTCGAATCGCTCCTGTTTTAAGGAATGATTCACTAAACAGTGATTCCGAGTCTGATCCTGAATATAATGCTGACAGTTCTTACACTTTTAAGTTAGAGGTAGAAAATAATTAATTGGTTTTTTTTTTTTTCGTTAAGAACTATTTTTAATATTTAGTTTCAATTCGTAATGTGCTTTTGAAAAAGCTGAAGCTTCAAGCCTTAATAAATATGTTCACTTATTAAAAAAATGTTACCATTTATTTTTACTAATGTATAACCGGAAAATCGAATAATCAACATTACGGTACGTATACGCAATGCATTCTTATATGGGCGGTAAGAGTAGGCGTGTCCAGAATCATCCAAATTTTTTTCTAGGTGTTATGCATTCTATAACTATCATATATACCAAGTTGCAGCTCTGCAGCATGAATATTAGACTTTATGCCAAAAAATCGGCAATTAGGCCCAGTGTGCACCGTTAAAGCTAAAGCCTTGCAACTTTGCAAATATCTTGGTACATTTCTTCGTCAGACAAAGTGTTAAATTTAGTGCTCTACGACCTCAGGGGGCCTGGGAAATCGATAACAAGTCGATACACCTCGATGTGCGAATTGATAAAACACAAATATATCCCACATTTGAGCAGCTGGAGTCACCAACTTTGGGGGCAACATAGCCGATGACATTTCCCAAAAAACTGTATCAAAAGTTTGAATGCCACGCTCACCTATTCCGCCTCCAGCCCCCCTCCAATTAAAAAAAAATACCTGTATCTTCTACAGTTTCGAAGCTATAGCCACCAAAATTAGTATGTTGGTAGATGCTGACATCTGATACAGATATGCATCAAAACTTTGGATGCCACGCCCCCAAACAACGGGACATGCCCCACCGCCATAAAAAAAACCGGAAGGCATGTATCTTCGCCAGTTTTTCCGTTAGAGTCACCAAATTTGGTATGAACATTGTTAGTGACATCCGTAACAGATCTGCATGCCACGCCGACTTATAGCTACCACCTCTATATCTTTCTTAGTTTTTGGGCAAGAGTCATCAAATTTGGTATGAGCATTGGTTGTGACATCCGTAACAGGTGTGTATAAATAAATTTTTTATGCCACGCCCACTTATACCGCCCACCTCTATATCTTTGGCGGTTTTTGCGATAGAGTCTCCAAACTTGGTAGGGGGATAGAAAGTGCCATTCGCCACAGATGCAAATTTTTTTTTCATATGGAATTCATTTTTCATATGTGCTTTCAACTATTAACCTAAACACTTACCAAGATTCATGGTTGGATATGCACTCAATTTTAATTTTGTATATCGAATGCATTTCGCGCTAAAATGCCGCGAGCAAATTCTTGAACTTGGCTTTATAGCTGACGGATCTAATTGCAAATTTTGGCACCTAATATCTACATCGATTTCGGGAAAACGAAAAAACATTATGTTTTCGGTGCTTTTTTCAGCACATCCACTTATCACGCACTTTAAATTACTCGTTTTATATTCCATATTAATAAATATTAAACACAGACCGGTTAAAAGCAAATCACACTTCTTATTCTAAATGGCACTTGCCGTGGTAGAATGGGATAATATCAAAGAAAAGGCGCAAGCAAAAAGAAAACCGCAAGCCGTTATCAAAACAAACAAAGAATAAGTCAACGCATGTTGTTGTTTTTGTTTTATTTTTGATTTTTGGCAAATGATAATAGCTACGCATGCATATACATATACATACTTTTACAGCGCCCTCTCTTTTCTATTGATGTGACGGGTATGTTGGCTTGTGCGAATTCATGCAACAAGCAGAAGGAAGTATTTCCGAACAAAACTATATATATGAAATAGTGTGTCCTGACTGACTGACTGATTGTTGAGAGACCCACAGCCTAAACGATAAGAGCTAGAAGGCTGAAATTTTCACATAATATCCCATTCAGGTTGAAAGTGAGCACTAAGAAAGGATTTTTAATTTGGACCACTCCTTCGAGTACCTCCCATACAAATCAATTCTTTGCATTAATCACTTTACCTCATTCCACCACTCTGGCGCCTCATTGTCGCACAAGCGGTGAGTTTGAACGTGACCGAGTTTACAAAAACAAAACACATGACCCATTTCACTACTGCCGTCTGCGCACAAGCTATCGCGGCCGAGTTTACAAAAACAAAACACATGACCCATTCCACTTCTGCCGTCTGTACAAGTGATCGCCAGCGAGTTTACAAAAACAAAACACATGCGCTGTGTATGTGTCTCCGTTATTCTCTTTTCTTCTTTGTGCCTTTGACAATTGATTTACGACCCAAGTAGCGTTTGTTGTTGTTGTTGGGCTCGCAATGCTTGTTTTTGTTGGTATCATTATTTTTTAAACAAATCAATTCAAACATAACTTGGTGCGCCTAGAAGAGTTTTGCACACCAGATTATGTTACGGGGTTGGTTTTATCTACATACTTGCTAATTATCGAATTCAAACAAAACTTAACACACAAACACAAATACCTATTGCCATTGTTGTTTGGATATAATTTTGGAGCTGACATTTGTAACTTTGGTTGCTGTTGCAAATGCACATATGTACATTGTAACGGACACCTGCAAAGTCATTTCAGCTCGCACACTCTGTCTACTATTGTTCCGACCTTGCTCAGGGAAAAGTGGCGTGGGTCTTGTGCTGCCTAAACTAACGGTGCTACAGAAAAAGTGTAGACAGAGATGACAACAAAGGAATAGGAAATCAGATATAGTTTTTAAATGGAAATAGCAAGCATATTTATTTATTTATTTATTTATTGTCAACTAATATCAGTCGACATAAAAATTAAAATTAAATCAAATTAAAAAGTAGAGCTTAAGCTACAAAAATGTTTAAGATTAATGAACAAAAAAGCAAACTGAAATGAAATGAAAAAGTTTAAAAATTAAAATATTCTGGGGAGTTAACAAAAATTTAATGATCCAACATTTGTTGCAAGGATTGGGAAAAACCTAGAAAAACCCAATCAGATCATAAGATTATTGATTAGTGACTATGACTAGATAAGTAAAGCAGTATGGATCTTTTTAGTATGGGAATGGAGACCTCAAAGGAAACAAGTGAAAACATCTTATTGTAGTCTGCGCACACTACTCGAAACGGTTCATGCATTAGATAGTTGGTAGAGCAACGATCAAGGTTAATAGGTACAAAGTTACGAGAAGATCTAATAGGGACAGTTAAATTTATTCGACTTAATAAAGTGGGTGAGTCGATTTCACCATTGAGCAGATTAGTAACAAATAAAACTCCATGCATAGTTCTACGGTTTAAAAGAGAAGGAAAGTTAATTAATAGAAGTCTACTTGAATACGAAGGCAAATCAACACCAGGAACCTAGTTAAAACTTCTAAGTGCAAAGAAAAGAAATTTCTTCTGAACAGATTCGATTTTATCCTGATGAATCTTGTATTGCGAAGACCACACACAAGATCCATATTCAAGGATGGGACGCACTAGGGATGTATAAAGTGTTTTAGTAGTGTAGGGATCGTTAAACTCTTTAGACCACCGCTTGATGAAACCAACGACACTGATGGCTTTATTAACCATGCACGATATATGAGAATAAACTTTAATTTTGGGTCAAGAATAATACCCAAATCCTTAATTTCTAATGCGCGATCGAGTGGTGAGCCATCAAGCAAGTACTGAGCAGTATGAGGAGTACTTCTACAGAAAGACATTACTTTACATTTAGAACAATTTAAATTAAGTTGGTTAAAGTTGCACCAATCAGATAGTGCACTAAGATCAGACTGTAGTAAGTTACTGAGAGAAGGTTCATTATAAGATAAACATAATTTAACGTCATCCGCAAACACGTACACGTGCGAGTTAGATATTACTGCAGGAAGATCATTAATAAAGAGATTAAATAATAAAGGCCTAAGGTGACTACCTTGGGGGACACCTGATGATACATAAATTGGTTTAGAGACAGATGATTTAAAGACAACTTTTTGTGTACGGCCACACAAGTACTCGGAAAGCCATGAAAGGAGGTTAGTTGGGAGCCCAATAATGTTTAATTTATGAAGCAAAAGTTGATGACTAACAGACTCAAATGCCTTACTAAAATCGGTATAAATGACATCAGTTTGCATTTTGCTTTGAAATTCTTAATAACAAGCGATGTAAATTCTAGAAGGTTGGTGGTAGTAGATCTACGCTTTACGAAACCATGTTGATAAGGCGACATAATTGCACTACATGAGTGTTGCAATTGAGAGCAAATAAGTTTTTCGAAGACTTTCGGAATGGCAGACAATTTCTAAATCCCTCTATAATTTTTAACATTGGACTTTGAAGAATTTTTATGAAGTGAAATAATAAAAGATTGCTTCCACATATCAGGGAATACTGAAGATTCAACAGACAATTTGAATAATTTTAGTAAAGGTTTGCACAATGTATCAGCACAATATCTAAGTACACAACCGGGCACTCCATCAGGACCAGGCGAGAAGCCAGGTTTGATCAGGTTTAGGTCACTTAGCAGCGAACACTCAGTTAAGACCGGGGCAAATATGCAATTTGATGTTTGAATTTGGAAGGGATAAGTATTACTAGAACTATGAGAACTCAAAGAATATACTGATTGAAAATATTCAGCAAATAGATCGGCCACAGCCTGATCCGTACTTGCTTTCGTATTATCAAGAAAAACTGAGGATGGCAGGCAGGAGGATTTACGTTTAGAATTAATAAATTTATAAAACTGTTTAGGATCTTGAGAGAAATTCATTCTACATTTATTAAGATAGTTATTATAGCAGGATGAGTTAACAGAGAGAAAATTAGACTTTGCTTTAATATAAGTTGATAAGTCAATAGTATTTACCGATTTTCTGAATTTTTTTATAAGATCTTGTCTTCGCATTTTTCAGTTTTGATTATTCCCTTGTAAACCAAGGTGGTTTGTTATCACTTGAGGAGTGACAGAGGGGAACACATCTGTCCAAATGTGAATTCAAGGTCCCATAAAATATGGCAATGGCAGTTTCTAAATCACTACAGGAATAAAGCTGAGACCAATTAGTTGCATTCAAAAGTTGATTTAATTTAGTGAAGTTAGTCTTACGGAAACAACGTGATTTTGCAGAAATATAAGTATTTGAGTTAGGGTTTAGTATTTCGAGGTAAAGTTCTAAAGTGGGATGGTAGGAGTCTTCCGGCTGCACTAAGGGGGGTACTCTGTTTACGTTACAACAATCAACATCAGAAACAAATACTAAGTCTAACATTCTACCACTACAATTAAGTATATCGCTTACTTGCGATAGCCCCAACTCCAGGATACCATCTATAAAACAAGTAAAAACGTTGCAGTCGGACGCAACCGACTGCGATATACTTTGATACCAGTTTACATAGCTGTTTTAAGGATTCCTAGTGCAAATAGTAATATATATGGGCTTTGGGTATAAAAATCAGGCAGAAGGGGTAGGCATGACATATATCTGTGGCGGATGGCACTTTCTATACTCATACCAAGTTTGGAGACTCAGCGAAAAACCGACAAAGATATAGAGGTGGGCGGTATGGGGTGGCATAAACAATTTTATGCACACCTGTTTCGGATGTTACAACCAATGTTCATTCCAAATTTGGTGACTCTAGCCCAAAAACTAAGAAAGATATAGAGGTGGGCGGTATAAGTGGGCGTGGCATCCAAAACATTGATGCAGATCTGTTACGGATGTCACTAACAATGATCATACCAAATTTGAAGAGCCTAGCTCGAAAACTGAAAGAGATATAGCGGTGGGCGGTATAAGTGGGCGTGGCATCCAAAATTTGTATGCAGACCTGTTACGGATGTCACTACCAATGTTCATACCAAATTTGGTGACTCTAGCCTAAAAACTGACAAAGATACATGCCTTCCGGTTTTTTTAGGGCGGTGGGGCATGTCCCGTTGTTTGGGGCGTGGCATCCAATGTTTTGATGCATAACTTTGTCAGATGTCAGTATCTACCTTCATGTAAATTTTGGTGGCAACAGCTTGAAAACTGTAAAAGATACAGGCATTTTTGTTTATATTTGGAGGGGGCTGGAGGCGGAAAAGGTGGGCGTGGCATCCAAACTTTTGATGCAATTTTTGGGAATGTCACCAGCTATCTTGCCATCAAATTTGGTGACTCTAGCTACTAAAATGTGGGATATATAAGTGTTTTATCGATTTGCACTTCGTGGTGTATCGACTTGTTATCGATTTCCCAGGCCCCCTGAGGTCGTACAGCCCTACATTTAACACTTTATCTGACGAAGACATGTACCAAGATATTTGCAAAGTTGCAAGGCTCTAGCTTTAAGGGTGTCGAAAAAAGTTGCGTTCATACAGACGGACGGACAGACGGACAGACGGACAGACACCATGACGGACATTGCACAAACCCAATATACTATGATACCTATGGTATCAAAGTATAATCATCAGATGTGGTTGGTAATTGTGTGGAAGATGAGTCACACGCAGACCATCCCACATTTGGCATTTTGAAATCACCAACCACAATTAGATGATCCATGTCTATCAATAAGGACGAAACATGTTGCAAAGCACTTAAGTGGGACGAATAAATGTTAGTATCACAATTAGGAGGAATGTAGGAACAGGTAATAAAAAGTGACCGACTACCATAAGATACTTTACCACATACAAACTCTGTATCCGGAAGATCATTGGATTGAATTTGTTCAGAAGAAATTCAGGAATCAACCGCGATAAGAACCCCACCACCCTTACGGGTTGTGCGATCACATCGGTATAAGTTATATTTATTTGGAAAAACAGAGTAATCAGAAATATCAGGTTTTAACCAGGTTTCAGTAAGAGCAACTATTTGTGAATCAAAGGATAGGCTATTAACGTAAAGTTTTGATAGTTTAGTATTAAGGCCTCTTACATTTTGATAGGATAGACTAATTACTTCAGTTAGTTTTTTGATACTGACGTAGAGGGAAGTGAGTTACTAATAGGGATGGCACTACTAGTATTAATGTTAGTATTATTGCTATTTCGCCTGTTAACATATTCTTTCACGAGGATGTTCGGCGGCCAAAACTTTTCAGAACTAATTGTCGAGAAAAGTTCAGGCGGCACACTCAACTTGAACGAAGATATGTTACGAGCGTGTTTAAATTTAAACTTTTCAACAACAATCAACGGGGATTCAATATTACTTTTAATATAGGCACTAACATCTTCGGAGGAGGTATCAGAAGCTAGCCTAGATACAAAAATAAATTTTCTATTAGGGACAACTACAAGCGGCTTATGTGCTGCAGCTACGCTACTAGGAATGGTTAATCGAACATTTGAACAAGACGGTTCAACAACAGGAGGGTGTAACGGGGTAATATTACCACCGGGCAGTATTGGATTATTTGCCGGTGAGTTCAATACCATTAACGGGCCCGCGATTGGATTTGGGCTATTCATGCTGGCAGCCAGAAGTGGCTTAGGCAGGACAAGAGGGGCAATAGGAGGGCAAGAGCCCGAAGTCTTTTTGCGCTTTGGAGAGTCGTCAAGCATCTTCCCATTTTTAAATTTTAATTCGAGGGCTTTAAAATTGGCATGAAGATTGTCGAAAGCAAGATGCACAGCTTTAAAACAATTATAGGTCTGCCTCATGTATTTTGACATCTCCTTCTCAACAACATTGCAGGCATCGCAAAACCATTTAAAGCCAGAGTCAGTTCCTAAACAGTCTTTGATTTTAGCAGTGAAACCTGCACATTTTAAGTGGATCGTGTTATCACACATCCTACATACGATAAAATCAGCGCTGGTTGCAGTAAAAATTTTACAGTTCTTACTGCAGCAGACAAACATTTTTATTGAAAGTTAATAAAATAAAATATGGGCAAATTAATGTGCTTGATCAAAGCAAAGTAGGTGAAAGAATGTTAGCGTAGCAAAGAGCGCAATATAACGGACAATAGTGGGAAAGCGCTTGAGTATAATAGCGCTTGAGTGAAAAGGCGTGAGCGCGTAGGCAGATAAACCGCAAGAACTGTGAAATAGAGCGAGAGAGAACTGAAGCTGGAGAGCAAGAGTGCGTTAATAGGTAATTTTTGTTAGTAAACGAAAACAAACGAAAGCAAGCGAGAGCAAATATACGTATGTATGTATGTATGTATTTTCAAGACAAAGCAGCGTCCGCTTGACTGCAAAATAAAATAAGTTAAATGTTTAAGCAAAGTACCTACGATGCTCTAAGCATAAGGTGCCTTTAAATGAAAAAAGTTAATTCATCTTCAACGTACAAAATGTACACATATATATAATTAAATTCAAAATAATATTCGTTAAAAAAATTTTCTAATAATTCAAATACTTTTGTTATTATATATCCTGTTATTATATATCCTTATATTCTATAAAATTAATTCATCAATTATCGATATCAATTATCGCTCTTCTAAAATATACCAAATTACTAAAATACATTCTGGGCACTTTATCGAATTATCGCACACATATATGCAATTATTTGCGGCTATGCCGTACTTACGACTCCTTAATATCATTTAATCCTTCGCTGTCAGCAGGCCTGAAGACGTAGATGTACTGGAGATGATGAGAATCAAGAAAAAATAAATACATATGTGCATGCCACAATTCAAATAAAGCGCTTGACTGAAATACATAATTTCAAATTAATAAGTATCGTATTTAACCAAAAAAAACTTAATTTCAAAAATAACAAAACTTATGCGATAAGTCCCACTGGGTTAGTAAATCCGTTCACATCTCCAGAAAAATCTCATTCAAGCACTAAGGTTGGCCTGATCCTACGACGATCACCAGAACTTAGTTGTTGTTGAGTTGCGTCGTGCAACTCGAATTAAGCAGCACAAGAGTAATATATTCACTCCAGATAATATGAAAAACACAGGGTATCATTGCATTGTGCCGTGGTCAAATTGTTGAGTGAACTGGGTGACAACTGCCAGAGTAGTGTTCGTATCATAAATACGTGCAAAAACAGGTTATATGGTTAGTGGCATGTACGTTAAATCCATACAGGTGCCGCTACCAAGTGTACAACCGATTGGGTATTGGCACCATAACCTTTCTGGGCACACACACACATACTCGCATTTCGCAGTTGCACACCATCACTGACACGCGCACAGTCGAAAATACATCAAAATCATCCAAAAGTCCAGTAAATATATGCGGCGTCGTGTAGAGCTTCCTCTCCGCTTTACGTTGACATAAATATTGATGCGAAAGACATCCGGATATTTTGGATGCTTCCAGATTAAGTTTTAGGTCCGCACACGCCAATTCAGCGTGATGCCTGTAAAGATAAATAATTCAAGACAAACGCACATCAACAAGTGCTTCTCACAAAAGTTTCGGCAAGAATGAAAATGATGCTCTGAACGCAAGCGCGTCGGGCCTCAAAAGTTCTCATGCTTCTGAGCGAAAGCTTATGCGCATGGGCAGAGTTGAGAGAGCGCAAGGTTTCTCTCGCAGCATCCCGAACATGTGCAAGCTTACATGAGATAAAGCTCTATCGTGGATGCTAGTTCAACATGTGCAAGCTAAGCTTGCAAGAGATAAAGCCCTATCATACATACATACACATACAAAGAAACATAATCGTGTGTTGATGTTAAGCTTTTGCATACGCTAATATTTTGCATGCATGCTTTTAATACTCTTACATGCATGCTCTTACTATTCTTACTATTCTTACTTGCATATCTGAAACAGCAGCTATAAGCATCCATAAGTATGTTTATTATTCGCAATATAATATTCGTACCCTCTCACCACAGGTCTGATATTTGTCTACCAGGTAAAGATAAAAGCTAAAAAAAAATCAAAGGGATGCGAATAGAACATTTTGCTGTCAAATATCTTTTGCATGAAAACTGCCTAGCTCTTTTCCGTGCATATCCTCCAGAAGGTAAATCGATTGGCCCAGTCTTTTCTTGATTCGAGCATTGGTACCGATTGGAGCTAGTTTAGAGCTAAAGTTAACTTCGGCCTTGCTTAAGGCCCATTCCCAGCAGGCCCGGAATGGAATTTTTATGTTCAACTCTATATAAAAACAAGTAAAAACGTTGCAGTCGGACGCAACCGACTGCGATATACTTTGATACCAGTTTACATAGCTGTTTTAAGGATTCCTAGTGCAAATAGTAATATATGAGGGCTTTGGGTATAAAAATCAGGCAGAAGGGGTAGGCATGACATTTATCTGTGGCGGATGGCACTTTCTATCCTCCTACCATGTTTGAAGACTCTAGCGCAAAAACCGACAAAGATATAGAGGTGGGCGGTATAAGTGGGCGTGGCATAAACAATTTTATGCACACCTATTTCGGATGTTTCAACCAATGTTCATTCCAAATTTGGTGACTCTAGCCCAAAAACTAAGAAAGATATAGAGGTGGGCGGTATAAGTGGGCGTGGCATCCAAAACATTGATGCAGAACTGTTACGGATGTCACTACCAATGTTCATACCAAATTTGGTGACTCTAGCTTAAAAACTGACAAAGATACATGCCTTCCGGTTTTTTTTTATGGCGGTGGGGCATGTCCCGTTGTTTGGGGGCGTGGCATCCTATGTTTTGATGCATAACTTTGTCAGATGTCATCATCTACCTTCATGTCAATTTTGGTGGCAATAGCTTGAAAACTGTAGAAGATACAGGCATTTTTGTTTATAATTGGAGGGGGCTGGAGGCGGGAAAAGGTGGGCGTGGCATCCAAACTTTTGATGCAGTTTTTTGGGGAATGTCATCAGCTATCTTGCCATCAAATTTGGTGACTCTAGCCTTAAAACTGGCGAAGATACGGTCATTCCGGTTTTTTTTTAGGGCGGTGGGGCGTGGCCCCTCGTTTGGGGCGTGGCATCCAAAGTTTTGATGCATATCTGTGTCAGATGTTAGCATCTACCTTTATGCTAATTTGGATGGCTATAGCTTGAAAACTGTAGAAGATACAGGCATTTTTGTTTATAATTTGAGGGGGGCTGGGGGCGGAACAGGTGGGCGTGGCATCCAAACTTTTGATGCAATTTTTTGAAGAATGTCACCAGCTATCTTGCCATCAAATTTGGTGACTCTATCTACTAAAATGTGGGATATATATGTGTTTTATCGATTTGCACTTCGAGGTGTATCGACTTGTTATCGATTTCCCAGGCCCCCTGAGGTCGTAGAGCCCTACATTTAACACTTTGTCTGACGAAGACATGTACCAAGATATTTGCAAAGTTGCAAGGCTCTAGCTTTAAGGGTGTCGAAAAAAGTTGCGTTCATACGGACAGACGGACAGACGGACAGACGGACAGACGGACAGACACCATGACGGACATTGCACAAACCCAATATACTATGATACCTTTGGTATCAAAGTATAAAAACAGTTGTCAGAAATTTCCCTGCCTGTTAATTTTTCTTCAATTCCCAGCAAGAATCAGTAAAGTTAATCGATAGTTCCGATAGTGGAACCAGTGTGGATGTCATAATCAGCTGTTCTTAAAAATGGAATTATAAGTTTACTATTATTACGGGCAGCTACGAGTGAAAATGGATGAAAAAAAATTTAAAACGCAAGCGTTTTGAATTTGTTGTCACAATGACCGATTTATTTTGTAAGTAATCAAGTATGGTGACCAACAAATATTAACATTTTCCACAAAAATATTAAGTACATCTAGTCACCCTAACTTTATGTGGAACATAACGAAATAATAAGCACTTTTCATAAATGAAATTTTTATTTGCTGGGAATGGGCCTTTAAGCAGAAATTTCTTTTTATCACTTCCTGACCTACCTCAAAAGTACGAGTTTGGGAGCGTAAATTATACGAGCGTTGGTTCCTGTTATAAGCTTTTCTAAGGTGCTTGTCAATATTAGCACGCAATTTTTGAAATTCGTCGGCCCTGGATAACTTTGCTGTGCTGTCCTTAAGCAATTCCAAATTTCTCAGCAATTTATAATCCTTGCCATGAGAAATCATGTGCTGTCCAAAAACTATAAAGTAAGGCGATTCGCCAATCGACTGGTGAATGGAACTGCGAACAGAACTGTTAGTACTACTCAAGTGGGTATCCCATTCACGTTGATCTCCTAGAATATAGGCTCTTAAGGCAGAGTTTATAGATCGATTAACTCTCTCTGCAGCGTTTGATTGGGGTGCATATGCGCCCGTAAACATATGTAGAATACCGTGATCTACTAGAAAATCTTCAAAGATGCGGCTTCTAAACTGTGTACCATTATCGCTCACTACAACTTCTGGTACGCCAAAACATGAAAAAATATCGTTTTTAAAAAAAAAAAAAATATAAAATAAAAAAAAAAAAAAAAAAAAAAAAAAAAAAAAAAAAAAAAAAAAAAAAAAAAAAAAAAAAAAAAAAAAAAAAAAAAAAAAAAAAAAAAAAAAAAAAAAAAAAAAAAAAAAAAAAAAAAAAAAAAAAAAAAAAAAAAAAAAAAAAAAAAAAAAAAAAAAAAAAAAAAAAAAAAAAAAAAAAAAAAAAAAAAAAAAAAAAAAAAAAAAAAAAAAAAAAAAAAAAAAAAAAAAAAAAAAAAAAAAAAAAAAAAAAAAAAAAAAAAAAAAAAAAAAAAAAAAAAAAAAAAAAAAAAAAAAAAAAAAAAAAAAAAAAAAAAAAAAAAAAAAAAAAAAAAAAAAAAAAAAAAAAAAAAAAAAAAAAAAAAAAAAAAAAAAAAAAAAAAAAAAAAAAAAAAAAAAAAAAAAAAAAAAAAAAAAAAAAAAAAAAAAAAAAAAAAAAAAAAAAAAAAAAAAAAAAAAAAAAAAAAAAAAAAAAAAAAAAAAAAAAAAAAAAAAAAAAAAAAAAAAAAAAAAAAAAAAAAAAAAAAAAAAAAAAAAAAAAAAAAAAAAAAAAAAAAAAAAAAAAAAAAAAAAAAAAAAAAAAAAAAAAAAAAAAAAAAAAAAAAAAAAAAAAAAAAAAAAAAAAAAAAAAAAAAAAAAAAAAAAAAAAAAAAAAAAAAAAAAAAAAAAAAAAAAAAAAAAAAAAAAAAAAAAAAAAAAAAAAAAAAAAAAAAAAAAAAAAAAAAAAAAAAAAAAAAAAAAAAAAAAAAAAAAAAAAAAAAAAAAAAAAAAAAAAAAAAAAAAAAAAAAAAAAAAAAAAAAAAAAAAAAAAAAAAAAAAAAAAAAAAAAAAAAAAAAAAAAAAAAAAAAAAAAAAAAAAAAAAAAAAAAAATCTCAGATAATCAATAGCAACGTCAGATTTAAACTTTTTAACAGCCTTCAAAAAGGTGAATTTTGAAAAATGATCTAAAATGATAAAAATTCCAATGTAACCTCTCTTTGTGCGCGGAAACGGACCAATAAAATCGAAATAAAATCGCTGAAATGGTCTCTCGCTAATAACTTGGGCACCCATTGGAGGTTTAAGCGATCGAGTCGGGTACTGAGTGGTCTTATAAGTATCGCACAGGTCAATATAGTTACGAACATCAACAACCATCCCAGGCCAAAACAAATTACGTCGTATTCGTTCAAGACATTTTGCAATTCCACAGTGTGCAGAATTTGGCTGATAATGAGCTGAACGTATTAAGCTTTTTCTCAAGGATTCGGGTATATACAGTTTCCAATTATCGTCTGTCCGATCAGAACTGTCGGCAGCGAAACCTGTGCGACGATAAATGTATCTATCCACTACTTGATAATCTGGCATTTTTGATACACCAAACTTATCTTGCAAATTACAATATTCTGATGGCTGAAAGGCTTCAGATTGCAAATCAACTACTGGGTGAATTTCGAAACTTAATTTTGCGATATCTTGTACTGACTCAAATGAACGGGACAGGGCGTCTGCTACTACATTTTGGCTTCCCTTTCGGTGTTCAATTGTAAATCCGTAACCCTGAAGACTTATCGCCCATCGCGCTAACCTACCACCGAGATCTGACTGGTCCATCAACCAGCGAAGGCTAGAATGATCAGTGACTACCTTGAAGCGATGGCCGTCGATGTACATACGAAATTTTTTAATACCGAGAACAACGGCCCAGCACTCTAATTCTGTAACTGTATAGTTACGCTGGGCTTTGCTTAACTTTTTAGACATGTAAGCAATTGGGCGTTCGTGTCCTGACTCGTCGCACTGTGCAAGAACAGCTCCGACGGCATTAGCAGATGCATTACACTGCACAATGAACGGCTTATCATATCGTGGATGAACCAGACATGGAGCTGAGCACAAAGCAATTTTAATTTCTTCAAATGCAGTTTGAGCTCGATCGTTCCAAGTGAACGGTTTCCTACCTAATAGTTCGGTAAGCGGAAAAATTATCGATGAGTATCTAGAGATAAAGCGTTGGTACCATCCAGTCATTCCCAGGAATCGTCGGAGCTGCTTCTGCGTCTTCGGAATTGGAAAATCTTTAACAGCGCTCACTTTGTTTGGATTTACTTTAAGTGTTCCTTCGCCTACTATAAAACCCAAATATTCGACACTTTTAAGGCAGAACTGGCTCTTTTGGACATTTATAGTGAGTCCAGCCTTTTGCAAATGTATTGCAACTTCGGTGAGGTGTAAAAGATGTGACTCAAAACTATCAGACAATCCAAGCAAATCATCAAGATAAACCACAACATGAGATTTTAGCTGATAAGGAATCACCACATCCATTAAACGACTCATCGTTTGCGGAGCATTTGTCAATCCGAAAGCCATTCTCTTGAATTGATAAAGTGGTCTGTTTGGGACTGTAAATGCTGTTTTCGCACGACATTCTTTGCTTAAACAAATCTGCCAAAAGGCGTCTTTGAGATCGATTTTTGAAATGCAATATACTGGTGGAAGACGACTAAGCAGTCCTTCCATAATTGGAATAGGATAGGCATCCCTAATTGTGACGGCATTGAGCTTCCGGGCGTCGAGACAGAGACGCACTTTGCCAGGTTTTATGTGCAAGGTTACGGGAGAGGACCAGGAAGAGTTTGGGGCTTCTTCTATTACGTCCATTTCAATCATCCTATCAATTTCTTTGCATAAAAGTTCTTCATTCGCAAGAGAAAGAGGATAATATCTTTGTTTAATAGGTTTTGCATCGGCTGTGTTGATTGTATGCTCAATCAATGATGTAAGTCCTAGTCCATTCTTCTCGAAACACGGAAAGGAGTCAATTACAGAGCTAAGCCTACATTTCTGCGAGCTAGAAAGTTCGATGTGATTTGAATTATTAGCGTCTTTTTTCGTTTCTAATGGAGATATTGATATCTTTAAAAGATGTAAGAGCTATACCAAATTTATACCAAAAGTCCATACCACAAATAATGTCCGTCTTAATCGAAGCAACTATGAAAAACTCAAAATCTGCTTGTATTGAATTATACGTCAGGGGTATGGTTATTGATCCAGCGACACGCTGTCTTTGGCCATCGGCCGTGCGTACAACACCATTCATTTTATCTTTCCTGAAATTTTCTTACCTAATTCTCCTGGCAAGATTTCCACCAACAACACTTTTATTGGCCCCGCTGTCTAACAAGGCTAGGTAATCTTGACCAAATACACTGATGTTGATAAATGGTCAAATATCATTGCTCCTATGGATAATGGAGTTGATAATACATTTTTTTAATATTCGCTTGCGTAGCCAAAATTTTTGAATGCGTTCAGAAGAACGCGACTTTACAACAGGAATATTGTCCGTATCGAATATTTCAGCTCTAAGACTCTCGTATTCCTGAGCTCGCTCTTAATATGGCTTGAAACGCAAGGAAGTAGATACGTCAGGTAGTAAGGGTGATTCATCCCGTAGTGGTTTAGAATTAGTGACTTGAATATTTACTGAATCCGAGACTAATGTCGGATATCCCCGTTCGGAGCACGGCGGACATCCTTTGCCGAGTTTTCCGACTTGCTACTACATTTTTGACAGTTGGGCTTATATGTATCCGGTGTACCACAACCGTAACAAAAGATTCGACGACTCTTAAGACAATCCTGGTGCCTGTGCCCATGTTCCTCACAGTTCCAGCATTTTAACTTTCCAGAAGATCGGACGTCACAGATTTCATCAGTAACATTGTCTTCTTCCCCAAACTCAACTTCAGGGATTGGTTCATGAACAACCGCATTAACAAATCGTCGAGACGAATTAACACGAGGTTGTTGCTTTACATTAATACAACGAAAGAACTCCTCATGTCTATGACATTCCTTACGAAGGCTGGCTAAGTCCGGAGTCTCTACATGCAATAATTCGTGCATTAGTTCAGGCTTGAGGCCTAACTTCGGTAGTTAAATCGGTGTCTAACAAGGGCTCTCGCAAAGAATCTGCGATTGACAAGATGGCATCTAAAAACTCGTCAAAGCTTTCATTGTGACCTTGCCTTCGACGACGAAGAGCAGCCTTGATATCACGATCGGTACGCTGATCCTGATATCGTTCTTGTAAGCGACTACAAAGTTTAAACCAGTTCATGTGAACTGCAGTTCTATGAACACGCCAGTAAAAAGATAAAGCTGGTCCTGAGAAAAGGAGATGAGCAAATTGAACCAAAAGACTGTGATTTCCATTGAGGCATCGAGAGGTCAAGCAATTAACTCTATCTATAAAATCTTCCACTGGTATATCACTAGCTAATCCGCTAAACTTGATACGCCAATTGGAAATGACATTTGAAATTCGATCGGGATGTTCAACTACCGCTTCACTTATGTATGCACTAGGTAAGGACTTCGAGATCTTTGATTATTGCTCCGACTATTGCTGTCATTACTTAAGCGTGGGCGGGGTGGTGCGATGTCAATGTCCCACTCGAGATGATGGGTAGACAATGATAGGCTACGAACAGCTGCACTCAGTTGCTCCGTCATAGCTGCAGTCATACTCGTTTTAAAGCTTTCTAAGGAACTAGAAATCAGCTGTTGAATACGCTTATCAGGAACAATATTAGACTCAGGGATGAGCCTGGGTCGATTTATATCCCGATTGGAATTTAAATTTGGTCGGGCATAATTAGTATTACGCGAGGTCGATCTGGTGTTCATCCGAGATTTGGGAACGGTTCCAGTATTAGCTTGTGGGGTGTTTACACGTTCAACCGGGACCCTAGCATCAGGCGTTGCGCCCTCCCTTATTTGAATCATGACTCTTGAACAGACTTGTCTACACACCGGACATGATTCTTTGGTCTCTAGCCACTCTAACAGGCACCATTTGTGAAACTTATGTTTACAGGGCGTTTCTATAAATTCACCCTCTTTTGAGGTATCATTACAAATGACGCATGCTGTAGGATCGCTAAAGGCGACAGCTCTTAAATCTTTTGCGCTACGTCTCACCGCCATAGCAAAACAAATTTATAGCACTTATGTTTAGTACTAATAAAAACGCGAAACCAAAATATATGTAATGCTACAAACGAGTTACAAATTATTGTATATCAAAAACGAGAGTAAATATTAACAAGGACTTATCCTTAAGCTTAGCACCGCAGGTATTTTCGACATGTGTATACGCATACCAAATTCGTAAACAGAATCTACTATCAAAATTTAAAATAGTGCATATAACCAAATTAAAAGAGGAACGGACCGATTTTACGAGAAAATCTCAATTTAAATCAGCAATATAAATCATATCTTGGATTCAGAAATAAAAATCCTTCGCAATTCAATACCCAAGGCGAAGCAATTGATCAAATATCAAGAATTTGTCCTCTCTTTCAAGGAGAAATGTACTAAATACATATAAATAAATAAATATAAATATAAATATAAATATAAATCGAACTAACGGAACTAATCTATCTCCTGGTCTGGCTCCGACATTAATCAGAATGCCAGCATTTCCTAGTCAAGTAGACTGTACCATCTGAATCTAATCAAAAAAAAGAATGTTGTTGGTATCTAGTTACCAAAGGGGAATATGGAAAGGTAATTTGGGAGACGAGGGGTTTTATTACTGATATAAGATACTATCAAGTAACTAACATATCAATAATACGTACAAACGCAAAATTCAATCGAGGTCTAGTACTATGCCACTACCAATCGGTTGGGATTTACTTCATAATAAAATAGCGTTTTGGGCGCCATTTTCTGTAACGGACACTTGCAAAGTCATTTCAGCTCGCACACTCTGTCTACTATTGTTCCGGCCTTGCTCAGGGAAAAGTGGCGTGGGTCTTGTGCTGCCTAAACTAACGGTGCTACAAAAAAGTGTAGACAGAGATGACAACAAAGGAATAGGAAATCAGATATAGTTTTTAAATGGAAATAGCATGCATATACTCAACCATATCGATAATGGGAAGAACTGATTGGTGTTGTTCTTCCTCTTCACCCACCCGACCTGTAGAAGTCAATGATTACTATTATTTGACTCTACCCTTACATACCTACGATGCTTTAAGCATAAGGTGCCTTTAAATGAAAAAAGTTAATTCATCTTCATAGTACAAAATGTACACATATATATAATTAAAATCAAAATAATATTCGTTGAAAAAATTTTCTAATAATTCAAATACTTCTGTTATTACGCTTATGTCCTATAAATTAATTTCATCAACTATCGATATCAATTATCGCTCTTCTAAAATATACCAAATTACTAAAATACATTCTGGGCACTTTATCGAATTATCGCACACATACATATATGCAATTATTTGTGGCTATGCCGTACTTACGACTCCTTAATATCATTTAATCCTTCGCTGTCAGCAGGCCTGAAGACGTAGATGTACTGGAGATTTATTTATTTATTTATTGTCAACTAATATCAGTCGACATAAAAATTAAAATTAAATCAAATTAAAAAGTAGAGCTTAAGCTACAAAAATGTTTAAGATTAATGAACAAAATTTAAAATTAAATCAGTAAACAAACTGAAATGAAATGAAAAAGTTTAAAAATTAAAATATTCTGGGGAGTTAACAAAAATTTAATTTAATGATCCAACATTTGTTGCAAGGATTGGGAAAAACCCAGAAAAACCCAATCAGATCATAAGATTAGTGATTAGTGACTATGACTAGATAAGTAAAGCAGTATGGATCTTTTTAGTATGGGAATGGAGGCCTCAAAGGAAACAAGTGAAAACATCTTATTGTAGTCTGCGCACACTACTCGAAACGGTTCATGCATTTGATAGTTAGTAGAGCAACGATCAAGGTTAATAGGTACAAAGTTACGAGAAGATCTAATAGGGACAGATAAGTTTATTCGACTTAATAAAGTAGGTGAGTCGATTTCACCATTGAGCAGATTAGTAACAAATAAAACTCCATGCATAGTTCTACGGTTTAAAAGAGAAGGAAGGTTAATTAACAGAAGTCTACTTGAATACGAAGGCAAATCAACTCCGGGTACCCAGTTAAAACTTCTAAGTGCAAATAAAAGAAATTTCTTCTGAACAGATTCGATTCTATCCTGATGAATCTTGTATTGCGGAGACCACACACAAGATCCATATTCAAGGATGGGACGCACTAGGGATGTATAAAGTGTTTTAGTAGTGTAGGGATCGTTAAACTCTTTCGACCACCGCTTGATGAAACCAACGACACTGATGGCTTTATTAACCATGCACGATATATGAGAATCAAACTTTAATTTTGGGTCAAGAATAATACCCAAATCCTTCATTTCTAATACGCGATCGAGTGGTGAGCCATCAAGCAAGTACTGAGCAGTACGAGGAGTACTTCTACAGAAAGACATTACTTTACATTTAGAACAATTTAAGTTAAGTTGGTTAAAGCTGCACCAATCAGATAGTGCACTAAGATCAGACTGTAGTAAGTTACTGAGAGATGGTTCATTATAGGACAAACATAATTTAACGTCATCCGCAAACATGTACACGTGCGAGTTAGATATTACTGCAGGAAGATCATTAATGAAGAGATTAAATAATAAAGGCCCAAGGTGACTACCTTGGGGGACACCTGATGATACATAAATTGGTTTAGAGACAGATGATTTAAAGACAACTTTTTGTGTACGGCCACACAAGTACTCGGAAAGCCAAGAAAGGAGATTAGTTGGGAGCCCAATAATGTTTAATTTATGAAGCAAAAGTTGATGACTAACAGAATCAAATGCCTTACTAAAATCGGTATAAATGACATCAGTTTGCATTTTGCTTTGAAATCCTTTAATAACAAGCGATGTAAATTCTAGAAGGTTGGTGGTAGTAGATCTACGCTTTACGAAACCATGTTGATAAGGCGAAATAATTGCACTACATGAGTGTTGCAATTGGGAGCAAATAAGTTTTTCGAAGACTTTCGGAATGGCAGACAATTTCGAAATCCCCCTATAATTTTTAACATTGGACTTGGAAGAATTTTTATGAAGTGGAATAATAAAAGATTGCTTCCACATATCAGGGAATACTGACGATTCAACAGACAATTTGAATAATTTTAGTAAAGGTTTGCATAGTGTATCAGCACAATATCTAAGTACACAACCGGGCACTCCATCAGGACCAGGCGAGAAGCCTGGTTTGATCAGGTTTAGGTCACTTAACAGCGAACACTCAGTTAAGACCGGGGCAAATATGCAATTTGATGTTTGAATTTGGAAGGGATAAGTATTACTGGAACTATGAGAACTCAAAGAATAAACTGATTGAAAATATTCAGCAAATAGATCGGCCACAGCCTGATCCGTACTTGCTTTCGTATTATCAAGAAAAACTGAGGATGGCAGGCTGGAGGATTTACTTTTAGAGTTAACAAATTTATAAAACTGTTTAGGATCACGAGAGAAATTCATTCTACATTTATTAAGATAGTTATTATAGCAGGATGAGTTAACAGAGAGAAAATTAGACTTTGCTATAATATAGGTTGATAAGTCAATAGTATTTCCCGATTTTCGGAATTTTTTATAAGATCTTGTCTTCACATTTTTTAGTTTTGATAATTCCCTTGTAAACCAAGGTGGTTTGTTATCACTTGAGGAGTGACAGAGGGGAACACATCTGTCCAAATGCGAATTCAAGGTCTCATAAAATATGGCAATGGCAGTTTCTAAATCACTACAGGAATAAAGCTGAGACCAATTAGTTGCATTCAAAAGTTGATTTAATTTAGTGAAGTTAGTCTTACGGAAACAACGTGATTTTGCAGAAATATAAGTATTAGAGTTAGAGTTAAGTATTTCGAGGGAAAGTTCTAAAGTTGGATGGTAAGAGTCTTCCGGCTGCACTAAGGGGGTACTCTGTTTACCTTACAACAATCAACATCAGAAACAAATACTAAGTCCAACATTCTACCACTACAATTAAGTATATCGCTTACTTGTGATAGCCCCAACTCCAGGATACCATCTATAAAATCATCAGATGTGGTTGGTAATTGTGTGGAAGATGAGTCACACGCAGACCATCCCACATTTGGCAGATTAAAATCACCAACCACAATTAGATGATCCATGTCTAACAATAAGGACGAAACATGTCGCAAAGCATTTAAATGGGACGAATAAATGTTAGTATCACAATTAGGAGGAATGTAGGAACATGTAATAAAAAGTGAACGACTACCATAAGATATTCTAACACATACAAACTCTGTATCCGGAAGATCATTGGATTGAATTTGTTCAGAAGAAATGCAGGAATCAACAGCGATGAGAACCCCACCACCCTTACGGGTTGTGCGATCACATCGGTATAAGTTATATTTATTTGGAAAAACAGAGTAATCAGAAATATCAGGTTTTAACCAGGTTTCAGTAAGAGCAACTATTTGTGAATCAAAGGATAGGCTATTAACGTAAAGTTTTGAAAGTTTAGTATTAAGGCCTCTTACATTTTGATAGGATAGACTAATTACTTCAGTTAGTTTTTTGATACAGACGTAGAAGGAAGGGAGTTACTAATCGGGATGGCACTACTAGTATTACTGTTAGTGTTATTGCTATTTCGCCTGTTAACATACTCTTTCACAAGAATGTTCGGCGGCCAAAACTTTTCAGAACTAATTGTCGAGA
Organism: Scaptomyza pallida; assembly: GCA_018152965.1. NCBI lineage: Eukaryota > Metazoa > Arthropoda > Insecta > Diptera > Drosophilidae > Scaptomyza > Scaptomyza pallida. The sequence goes on from JAECXP010000196.1 coordinate 1,510,202, forward strand.
AAAGTTCAGGCGGCACACTCAACTTGAACGAAGATATGTTACGAGCGTGTTTAAATTTAAACTTTTCAACAACAATCAACGGGGAGTCGATATTACTTTTAATATACGCACTAACATCTTCTGAGGAGGTATCAGATGCTAGCCTAGATACAAAAATATATTTTCTAGTAGGGACAACTACAAGCGGCTTAGGTGCTGCAGCTACGCTACTAGGAACGGTTAATCGAATATTAGAACAAGACGGTTCAACAACAGGAACGTGTAACGGGGTAATATTACCACCGGGCAGTATCGGATTATTTGCCGGTGAGTTAAATACCATTAACGGGGCCGCGATTGGATTTGGGCTATTCATGCTGGCAGCCAGAAGTGGCTTAGGCAGGACAAGAGGGGCAATAGGAGGGCAAGAGCCCGAAGTCTTTTTGCGCTTTGGAGAGTCGTCAAGCATCTTCCCATTTTTAAATTTTAATTCGAGGTCTTTAAAGTTGGAATGAAGATTGTCAAAAGCAAGATGCACAGCTTTAAAACAATTAAAGGTCTGCCTCATGTATTTTGACATCTCCTTCTCAACCACATTGCAGGCATCACAAAACCATTTAAGGCCAGAGTCAGTTCCTAAACAGTCTTTGATTTTGGCAGTGAAACCTGCACATTTTAAGTGGATCGTGTTATCGCACATCCTACATACGACGAAATCAGCGCTGGTTGCTGTAACAATTTTACAGTTCTTACTGCAGCAGACAAACATTTTATTAAAAGTTAATAAAATAAAATATGGGCAAATTAATGTGCTTGATCAAAGCAAAGTAGGTGAAAGAATGTAAGCGTAGCAACGAGCGCAATATAACGGACAATAGTGGGGGGCCGCTTGAGTATAATAGCGCTTGAGTGAAAAGGCGTGAGCGCGTAGGCAGATAAACCGCAAGAACTATGAAATAGAGCGAGAGAGAACTGAAGCTGGAGAGCAAGAGTGCGTTAATAGGTAATTTTTGTTAGTAAACGAAAACAAACGAAAGCAAGCGAGAGCAAATATACGTATGTATGTAAGTATGTATTTTCAAGACAAAGCAGCGTCCGCTTGACTGCAAAATAAAATAAGTTAAATGTTTAAGCAAAGTAACTTTAAACACATAAATCCGTACAACGTATATCTGCGATCACAATTTAGTATGATTACCACAATTAAACCAATTAATGCACAGCACAAACACTCGAAAAATAATTATTTAGCAGGAGCACTCAAAAATACAACCGTCACCAACGAAAGTTAGTTATGTTATGATGATGAGAATCAAGAAAAAATAAATACATACATATGTGCATGCCACAATTCAAATAAAGCGCTTGACTGAAATACATAATTTCAAATTAATAAGTATCGTATTTAACAAAAAAAAATTTAATTTCAAAAATAACAAAACTTATGCGATAAGTCCCACTGGGTTAGTAAATCCGTTCACATCTCCAGAAAAATCTCATTCAAGCACTAAGGTTGGCCTGATCCTACGACGATCACCAGAACTTAGTTGTTGTTGAGTTGCGTCGTGCAACTCGAATTAAGCAGCACAAGAGTAATATAATCCCTCCAGATAATATGAAAAACACAGGGTATCATTGCATTGTGCCGTGGTCAAATTGTTGAGTGAACTGGGTGACAACTGCCAGAGTAGTGTTCGTATCATAAATACGTGCAAAAACAGGTTATATGGTTAGTGGCATGTACGTTAAATCCATACAGGTGCCGCTACCAAGTGTACAACCGATTGGGTATTGGCAACATAACCTTTCTGGGCACACACACACATACTCGCATTTCGCAGTTGCACACCATCACTGACACGCGCACAGTCGAAAATACATCAAAATCATCCAAAAGTCCAGTAAATATATGCGGCGTCGTGTAGAGCTTCCTCTCCGCTTTACGTTGACATAAATATTGATGCGAAAGACATCCGGATATTTTGGATGCTTCTAGATTAAGTTTTAAGTCCGCACACGCCAATTCAGCGTGATGCCTGTAAAGATAAATAATTTAAAACAAACGCACATCAACAAGTGCTTCTCACAAAAGTTTCGGCAAGAATGAAAATGATGCTCTGAACGCAAGCGCGTCGGGCCTCAAAAGTTCTCATGCTTCTGAGCGAAAGCTTATGTGCATGGGCAGAGTTGAGAGAGCGCAAGGTTTCTCTCGCAGCATCCCGAACATGTGCAAGCTTACATGAGATAAAGCTCTATCGTGGGTGCTAGTTCAACATGTGCAAGCTAAGCTTGCAAGAGATAAAGCCCTATCATACATACATACACATACTAAGAAACATAATCGTGTGTTGATGTTAAGCTTTTGCATACGCTAATATTTTGCATGCATGCTTTTAATACTCTTACATGCATGCTCTTACTATTCTTACTATTCTTACTTGCATATTTGAAACAGCAGCTATAACCATACATAAATATGTTTATTATTCGCAATATAATATTCGCACCCTCACAACATACATACGTACACATGTATGTACGTATATTTATTTTATTTTATTTATTTATTTAAATTTGGAACGGTTCTTAATGCTACAGTATTGCTACTATAAATTAAAGCATTAATCACATATATTTAAATTGAAGATGTAAAAGTATTAATCTAAATTATAAATTCTAAACAATTATTTATCAAATGGAATCACAAGAATTATATATTGGAAGTTATGCATAAGTTGGACTGTAATGTAGTTTTCAAGCGTTAAAGTTAAGTTTTAAAATATGATTCTAAATTAATTCTAAAATGGTGTGCGCTGCGTATTGATTTAATGTAGGGAGGAAGATTGTTCCAAAGTCGAATAGCAAAGATAAAGAACTGCCTATCAGAACAGGATAGTTTGGTTCTCAAGCAAACGAGGTTATTCACACGTTGAGACGAAGTAAACTTTATGTTGCCATATAAATACTCAGGTTCTTGTGTATATATAATTTTGTGTAGGAAGAGAAGAATTCTAAAATTAATTAAAGATGTTAGATCTAGATCAAACAGTCTGTTAGCATAACCCGTTACGTGGTCTGCCCTTTTGAGGCCAAACACGTAACGGGCTACATTATTATACGCTACCCTCAACTTCCTTTGGCTTGCAGTGTCGCACTTGCCAAAAATTTCAATCCCATACAAAAGCTTAGGCAATAGTAAAGATTTCGCAATCAATATTCTTATGTTAAGGGGTAGGAATTTCTGGGTAAGCCAAAGTTGTCTTAGAATGCCAAACGTTTTTCCCACAGCTTTATTCACCTGACTTTCCCATGATAAGGTTCTATTCAGGGTAATCCCTAAGCTTTCAGCTTTATCTACGTACTGAATAGCTGTGGAATCTATTTGCAGCTTGGGAAAGTTGTCAGTATTCAGGAATTTTTTGTAAATTAAGATACATTTGGATTTAGACGGGTTAATACACAAACCATTAACATTGACCCATTGACAAACACGCAACAAGTCTTCATTACATAACTGGACACATTCGTTAATTTTACTGAGCGGACGACTTACATACATTTGGACATCATCAGCATACAAATGGATGTTACATTTAGACAAAACACTGGGTAAATCATTGATATATATACTAAAAAGCAGTGGACCTAAAATTGATCCTTGCGGAACCCCACGAGGGACAACAAGGAAGTCGGACGTTTTGGAAGGGATAACAACGGCTTGTCTACGATTACTTAAGTAAGAGGATAGGAGTTTAGTAGCAGTTTGGCTGAAATTATACATAGTATTGAGCTTTGCAAGTAAAATATCGTGGTTAACCGTGTCAAATGCTTTGTTAAAATCAAGAAGCGTCAATAGTGAAACCTCACTGTTATCCATCTTTGATCTTATGTCCTCGACCACTTTGATTATCGCCGTAGTACAACTTCGGCCAGTCCTAAATCCTGATTGTTTATCATTTAATAATCGATTTATTGCAAGGAACTTGTTAATTTGAGAGGCCAATAGGTGCTCGAATATTTTAGATAAATATGGTAGGATCGAGATTGGCCTAAACTCATTATTAGATTTTGGGATTGGCAATACCTTTGCAATTTTCCACTGGTCGGGAAAGGTGGACGTTGTGATGGCGGTATTGAATATGTGAGTTACATAGCCAATGATAAGCGGCAGAAGAATTTTAAAAAACTTTGGATTTAAACCATCCATGCCAGTTGCGTTTGACTTAATTTTACTGATAGACAGATACACATCACATTGATTGACACAAACAAAATCAAAACAATTACAACAATTATTAAGTGGTTGTGAACACAAATACGGATTGCACACAGACACTGGAACATTAAGGTTAACGAATTTATTGTTGAGATCATTAACATCAACATCTTCACTAACTACACATACTTTGCCAATTCCCATTTTATTAATTTCTTTCCACGTTTGACTGGGTGATATTGCATTTTTAAACCTATCACTAAAATATTCGCGTTTGGCTCTTTGGATCAGGAAGTTAACATGCCGTCTGGTAGTTATGAATTGCTTATGAAGTGCCTCAGTCCTATATCTTTTCCATCTCCGATAGGCCGCGTCTCTAATATTTATTGCACACTTTATATCTTGGTTAAACCAGGATTTTGTAGTTGGCCTGACCAATTTGCTTTTAATTGGCACGTATTTATTGTACATATACTCCATATAGTATTGCACAAGATTTATTTGGGAGTCAACTGAAGGGAGAGAATATATGAGGTCAAGTTCAGCTGTACAGCTATCTGCATGTAATCCAGCGAGGTCTATGTTCCTAAAGTCACGGTATGTTATTTTGAGATTGCAATAATCGGGTAGAACGTCATAGGTCAGAAATATCAGATCATGTTTGGAGAAGGCCGGAATTGGAATCTGGTCATAAAGTAGTGTGCATTCTTTTTTGTTTACAAATATAAGGTCAAGTAAAGAACTTAAATTCTTTGTAAAGTGCGTCGGTAATTTAGAGTTCACTGGTTCTAATCCAAGAGACTCCATGTCGTCCAGAAGGTGGCTTTCAGTAAGAATATTGCTATTAAAGTCTCCTGTCAGTATAATGTCGGTGTAACTCATTGTTAGATTTTCGATTACATTTATTATGGGAGAGAAGTCTATATTTTTGTGGGGTCTATATAAGCAGCCAATGAGCATTTTTGTATTACCATTGAGGCTAAGAATTTCTATAAATATATATTCTATACGACTTTCATCAGGCTGCTTTAATATTACCCTACAGTTCAGTCTTTTGGTTACATATATTGCAACACCCCCAGCATGACGGACACGGTCAGAACGAAACACATTATACCCTGCACACTCAATCAACGAACTACAAAGATCTTGATTGAACCACGTTTCAGACACACAAACAACATCGATATTTGAATTTACAAACAGAAAACGAAACTCATCAATCTTGTTCATTAGACTCTGAGCATTTATATGACAGACCGTCAAACCAGCTTTTCGCTTGCTTAGAACCCTAACCATCGCATGACTATTCGACTTGGGAACATTTATATTAAGGGACATTAATTATCACGGAAATTTTATCATACCGATACACACCAATTAAAATTAACATACGTAAATAGTACGCATTAACAATGCAAACATTCAGAACAGTCCACTTACTTGTAACATAGAATATACAGAGTAACTTAATAAGATAATTAAACATAGCATATAAACAGAGTAACTTATAAAGAGAAATCCAGTAAGAGCTTAAGTTAGGAACGAAAGAGATCATTTGCATCAGCAGCCACTGCAAGAGAGCTTTCAGCTTGCATGCTAAGAAGCTTTTGCATGTTATCTATGCAAACGACTTCATCTGTCCCGCTCCGTTTGACATGAACCAACGCACGACGGCAGAAAACTGCTGATAGAAGCTTTTTTCTCTTCATCTGCATTGCTTCTTTAAAAATTTGATAGTTTTCTCTGCTAAGCTGCTCGTTGAGATAAATTGGGACATTCGCACGTGTTTCAAAGCCCAACATATGCAGAGACAGTTGAGCTTTGTTAGTCCGGCGGTAATCAGCTGCTGCTCGCTGAATGTTTATTTTATCGCGTAAATTGTCGAAGCTAATTATAATAACCGGGTCAACAACGGTGTTAGAACCTGCTCGCACTTTAACTCTGTGAATCTCCTTGAGTCTGGGCGCGGGAGTGACGCCCAGTGCAAACACAAGTGCATTGAACGTTGTGCGTAGCTGCTCCCCCTCAACAAACGGCACGCCATGTAGCCGCACTTCATTGACTGTACTGGCGTTTGCTTGTTGGGCTACCTTGGCCTCCAAAGTCGCCACACGAGCTTGAAGTGCAGCAGTCTCGGGAGTAGACTGCTCCAATTTACAAACGCGCTGCACAAGGCTTTGGAGCTCGTGTCCAAGACCATCCAGCCTCTCATGCAACACGGCCAGCAATTTTTCCTCTGATTCCTTCATTTTATCTGCGATCAGTGCAGCTTGCTCATTGAATTTCTTATGGATAAGCTGGGTAAGCGCAGCCAGATCGCTCCCTTTGCCTACCTTCAGTTCTCCAGCAGAGTTTTCACGCACGCGCTTCGACATGTTATGGTGTGTTTTGTTGTTGAGCGAAATTTCGCTTGAGTGTTATTGAGTTATTATTGTTATTGAGTGTTATTATTTGGCGCGTTGTTACTCGTTTGTGTATGCTAAGATATAAGAAGAAGTTTCAGTTTGGTGTTGTTGTTGCTTAAATTTTCTTCCTTTGCGTTTAATTCAACTAAACAAACTGATTTTAAACTTCGCGACTTTTTGCGATAAGTGACTTGATTAACGCAATGTTCAAACTTCCCTTTTTGGGTATTTTTCGCGAGCAAAACTATAAAATTAAGTAATTTTGCGGAGCACAGAAAAAGATGCGTCGATGGCAGTCGAGTATCGATATGTCTTTAACATTCTTTTGTACATACATATGTATAACAAAAAATGCAAGTGCAAATATTTGTATATACAGTGCAAAAATAAACGCACTAACAAATAGAATCTTAAGAAAATTTAATCTGCATACATATGTATGTTTATTTAATGCAAAAAAGTTGTATAGATATGTACTAGAGCCCTGCACGAATGCATTTGGTTTCGGTACTTTTTGAAGAATGCAAAAAGAAGACGAGTAAAATCTGTGTCTATGTCTTACATTGTAAACAAAACAAAGACGATGATTTGGAAGTGGCATGCACAGCAAGAACCAAGTAAATATGGGAGTCATTCTACGCCGGCTGCTCAACAGAAAATCACGTAAAATAACTGTAAATGCTGAGCCACTGTATACATATACGAATGCCGTTTTTTTTTTCCTTCTCTTCTTTCCCTCCGAACTTTGCTGCTTTGCACATGTATTAGTGTTTTTGTGCATATGTATTGCAGCAATGCTACTTTCAGCAACTGTCTTTGGAGTCATGAACAAGCATGTAGGGAGTGACAATCGTTCTCGTTTAACGAACGAGCCGCCATTCCAGGTTTTGCTCGCCATAGAGTGGCCAAGTCTTTGATTCATTTGTTTTGTTAGCGCGCAAGACATTCTTGATGTCTTGTAAATGCATAAATGCAGGGCTCTAATATGTACATATGTACATACATACATTCAATTTGTATTTGTTTTTTATATCGAGCCATTTGCGCAAAAATAATTAATCTTGAACATCTTTGTATAGTGGTAGATTTGCTTATGCAATGTTTCTCTAGCCCAAAAACTGAAAAAGATATAGAGTTTTCAGATTCTAGGAGGTGGGCTGTATACGTGGGGCGTGGCATCCAAAATTTTAATGCATATATTTGTAAGATCTACCTTCCCATTAATTTTCGTGAGTATTGCTTTAAAACTGTGGGAAATACAGTCATTTTCGATTATAACTGAAGGGGGGGCTGGAGGCGGAAGAGGTGGGCGTGGCATCCAAACTTTCGATACAGTTTTTGAGGAATGTCATCGGCTATCTTGCCCACAATTTTGGTGACTCTAGCTGCTAAAATGTGATATATATACATATGTGATTCATCGATTTGCACATCGAGGTGTATCGATTTGTTATCGAATTCCCAGGCCCCTGAGGTCGTAGAGCCAAATTTAACACTTTGTCTGACGAAGGTATGTACCAAGATATTTGCAAAGTTGCAAAGCTTTAGCTTTAAGGATGTTGAAAAAAGTTGCGTTCAAACGGACGGGCGGACGGACGGACAGACACCTTGACGGACATTGCATATACCCAATATAATATGATACCTTTGGTATCAAAGTAAAATGACGCGTCTGATTCTTAACCTCAATGGTGGCGTGAAAAAGAGAATATTAAATATTTTGCTAATATGTTGTTAAACATAAACTAATTTATTTTATACATATTGCTAAAATTTTGTAAAAACCATTGGCGCAGCGAAGCAAGCAAGGCACTTACTAGTTATACATATATTTTCTGGTTCAGCATCCTCAGGCGAGTGGCCATATATGAACGAATAATGTCTAGGACATATGGTATCTCCTAGTCAGTCTTAGTGCATATGCTGGGCATTCAAAACGAAAAATATCAAAAACCTCAGCAAAGCTGGCCCAGCAAGAAATGAAGCAAATGCACACGCATACGCACACTAATGCCTTTGTACAGCGCCCCTTTTCCTACAAGAAAGTCCCGTTATGGTTCCCTCACTTTTTCTTGTCTTCGTTTCTGCTTAAAATATTTTCAATTCCATATAAAAAAAAGATTTGCATCGGCCGGGAATTGAGCCCGGGCCGCCCGCGTAACAGGCGAGCACTCTACCAATGAACCACGAAGCTTGTGTTCGATCGCTTACTAAAAAGTTATATGTATAAAGCATGTTAAAAACAAAGGGCATTCTTGTGGTATACAGAGCAAAGCAAATCAAAACCAATGTCCCATAGCGCTACCGTGAGACGAAAAAGCTCTTTTGAAAGTTCTTGGCAATTGCAACCTCTTTAGATTCAATGCTCGTTGGCTGAAGAAGAACAGATCAGGCCAGTATTTTTAACATAAGCTTAGAGTCACGCAGAATGTTTACAGCAGCGTAACATTAAGATTTCTGTTTACCATTCTTTACATAAATAGTCTCTGTATGAAATGTATAGACATAGCAATTCTCTCTTAAATGTTAAAAGTCGAATCACGTGCGGACACGATTAGGTATGCTGTTAACTTTTGTGTTTGCGATCGGGATGACTTTGATTTTTGTGTTTGCATTTGCACTCTTTGTTTACGACTTTGTTTTTTGTGTCTTTGTACATTTTTGGGCTTTCCCTATTGCGCGCCTTTGCTTGTTTTATTTCCTGGCATCCAGCAGAAGCATAAAGAGAATTAGCAAACAAAGCCGGTTTTAGGTTTTTGCCTTTTCTTTGTGCCTTCGCTTTTAATTTTGGGCGCAATTGGGCAATTTTAGACTTTTGATGGATCGACAAAAATTAAAGGGTATCATTATGTGACTTTGTGCAAATGTCATGAAATGTACAATGTTTTATGATTATTGCCTTTAAATATGATGACCCTTACTTTCGAAACTAAATATAGCGCTAAATATTAAGCAAAGTAAATGCAAATGACTTTCAAAACGAACACTCAATCTAACTTATTTCATATCATTTTATTTGAATTGAAATAGTCATAATAATAAAAACTTCATTTTATGTTTTAAGTAGGCATAATTAAATATTACGACACAGGGTATTTTAACATCGATCATCTTTAAGTTTTGCCAAGCAAGCAAACGTTTGAACAGTTTTTATTTATTATATGGAAAAACTCGTAGCGCTACAAGTATTTCTACTTTTAGTTTAAAGCACTAGTCACAATGTTTTGGAAATTAACTTAAAGTCAAATAGTGAATATTATCCTACACTTATCTCTATAACAGTAATTATCTTCTTAACATTTTACTTATAACTAACATTGTTTTAGATTTTTGGTTTACGTTATTTTTTAATTTAAACATATTTTTTAAATTATCTGCTTAAGTGTTCTTGCAACTTAATACGAAACATAGATGTGCTTTTGGTGGTTTTTAGATTTGGTGGTAATTGGTTCCAGAGTCGAACAGCAAAGACATAAAATTGCCTATTAGAGCAGGCCAGTTTAGTTCGTAAACATATAAGATTATTCACTCTTTGCGAGGAAGCAAACTTTAACATATCAAATAAATAGTCAGGTTTTTTTTTATACTTTGATACCAAAGGTATCATAGTATATTGGGTTTGTGCAATGTCCGTCATGGTGTCTGTCCGTCTGTCCGTCTGTCCGTATGAACGCAACTTTTTTCGACACCCTTAAAGCTAGAGCCTTGCAACTTTGCAAATATCTTGGTACATGTCTTCGTCAGACAAAGTGTTAAATCTAGGGCTCTACGACCTCAGGGGGCCTGGGAAATCGATAACAAGTCGATACACCTCGAAGTGCAAATCGATAAAACACATATATATCCCACACTTTAGTAGATAGAGTCACCAAATTTGATGGCAAGATAGCTGGTGACATTCTTCAAAAAATTGCATCAAAAGTTTGGATGCCACGCCCCCCTTTTCCGCCTCCAGCCCCCTCAAATTATAAACAAAAATGCCTGTATCTTCTATAGTTTTCAAGCTATAGCCATCCAAATTAGCATAAAGGTAGATGCTAACATCTGACACAGATATGCATCAAAACTTTGGATGCCACGCCCCCAAACGAGGGGCCACGCCCCACCGCCCTAAAAAAAACCGGAATGACCGTATCTTCGCCAGTTTTAAGGCTAGAGTCACCAAATTTGATGGCAAGATAGCTGATGACATTCCCCAAAAAACTGCATCAAAAGTTTGGATGCCACGCCCACCTTTTCCGCCTCCAGCCCCCTCCAATTATAAACAAAAATGCCTGTATCTTCTACAGTTTTCAAGCTATTGCCACCAAAATTGACATGAAGGTAGATGATGACATCTGACAAAGTTATGCATCAAAACATAGGATGCCACGCCCCCAAACAACGGGACATGCCCCACCGCCATAAAAAAAACCGGAAGGCATGTATCTTTGTCAGTTTTTAAGCTAGAGTCACCAAATTTGGTATGAACATTGGTAGTGACATCCGTAACAGTTCTGCATCAATGTTTTGGATGCCACGCCCACTTATACCGCCCACCTCTATATCTTTCTTAGTTTTTGGGCTAGAGTCACCAAATTTGGAATGAACATTGGTTGAAACATCCGAAATAGGTGTGCATAAAATTGTTTATGCCACGCCCACTTATACCGCCCACCTCTATATCTTTGTCGGTTTTTGCGCTAGAGTCTTCAAACTTGGTAGGAGGATAGAAAGTGCCATCCGCCACAGATAAATGTCATGCCTACCCCTTCTGCCTGATTTTTTATACCCAAAGCCCTCATATATTACTATTTGCACTAGGAATCCTTAAAACAGCTATGTAAACTGGTATCAAAGTATATCGCAGTCGGTTGCGTCCGACTGCAACGTTTTTACTTGTTGACCTTGATTTTGTGTCGTTAATGAATTATAAAATACTTGTTTTTGTCCACAAACTAATATTCAAACAAGCTGGAGGCGGAAAAGGTGGGCGTGGCATCCAAACTTTTGATGCAGTTTTTTGGGGAATGTCATCAGCTATCTTGCCATCAAATTTGGTGACTCTAGCCTTAAAACTGGCGAAGATACGGTCATTCCGTTTTTTTTAGGGCGGTGGGGCGTGGCCCCTCGTTTGGGGGCGTGGCATCCAAAGTTTTGATGCATATCTGTGTCAGATGTTAGCATCTACCTTTATGCTAATTTGGATGGCTATAGCTTGAAAACTATAGAAGATACAGGCATTTTTGTTTATAATTTGAGGGGGGCTGGAGGCGGAAAAGGTGGGCGTGGCATCCAAACTTTTGATGCAATTTTTTGAAGAATGTCACCAGCTATCTTGCCATCAAATTTGGTGACTCTATCTACTAAAGTGTGGGATATATATGTGTTTTATCGATTTGCACTTCGAGGTGTATCGACTTGTTATCGATTTCCCAGGCCCCCTGAGGTCGTAGAGCCCTAGATTTAACACTTTGTCTGACGAAGACATGTACCAAGATATTTGCAAAGTTGCAAGGCTCTAGCTTTAAGGGTGTCGAAAAAAGTTGCGTTCATACGGACAGACGGACAGACGGACAGACGGACAGACACCATGACGGACATTGCACAAACCCAATATACTATGATACCTTTGGTATCAAAGTATAAAAAGCTTCTTTGCAAAAACAGTTATATGATCGCTTCGATGTAGTCCATACACATAACGAGCAATATTGTTAAATGTGACTTGGAGTTTGTGTTGGCTAGCTGCATCGCATTTACCAAAGATTTCAAAACCATAAAACAGGGAGGAAATAAGTAAAGTTTTTGCGATCATCGTTCTTGTTTTGACGGGTAAATATTGTTGTGTTGGGTAAAGTTGCCGCAGGACTCCATACGTTTTACCCACAGCTTTATTTACCTGGTCATTCCAAGCCAGAGTTTTATTAAAAGTTACCCCGAGATTTACGGCCTTGTCGACAAAATCAATTGATTTATTATCTATGGTAAGTTTTCTTACATTGTCCGTATTCAGGTACTTTTTGTATATAACTAAACATTTAGACTTGGACGGGTTTATGCACAAACCATTTTCCTTGGCCCACACACTAACACATAACAGGTCAACATTGCACGATTCAATACACTCATTTAATTCTTGAATAGGACGACTAATATACATTTGAACATCATCTGCATACATATGAACGTTACAGTTTGACAGGACACTCGGCAAATCATTAATATACATCGAGAACAGAAGTGGTCCTAGAATAGATCCCTGCGGGACTCCACGAGGTACTAACAAGAAGCTTGAGGTCATATTCTGAATAACGACAGCTTGATTCCTATTTTTTAGATAGGAGGACATAAGCTTGATAGCAGCTTGCGTGAAAAAGTACATTTTGTTCAGCTTTGTCAAGAGAATTTCGTGATTTACCGTGTCAAATGCTTTGCTAAAGTCTAAAAGTGTTAGCAGCGTTACTTCACTGTTATCCATTTTTGCCCGAATGTCCTCAACTACCTTTAAGATTGCAGTTGTACAACTCATATTTACCCTGAAACCAGATTGATTGTTATTTAAAAGTTTGTTACTATTTATAACATACGTTAGGTGTCTGAGTATGTATGGCAGAAGTAGTTTTAAGAATTTTGGGCATACGTTATCTAAACCTATAGCGTTTGATTTAATTTTAAGAATTGCATGCTGGACATCTCACTCATTAACGCATACAAATTCAAAACAATTTCTACAGTTACTTACCCAGCAAGCAATTGGAAGATTGTTTTGATCAGAAACCCCATTTCGAGTCTAATTCGAGTCACTTTCATGCTTTAAAAAGATTAATCGTTAATGCGATTAAAGCGCGACTCGAAAACGACTCGCATGTATGCCTTAAATATGATGAATTGCGCAAAATTTGAAGCAATCAAAAATTGAGCATGCCAGTGATTGAAATATGCTTCCTTTGTCATGCACGATTACTTTGAACAGCTTAATTCCATGCACGAAATGTACGGAAGTCAAAAAATGAACATGCTGGTGATTGAAATATGCTTTGCATCATAAATAGATCTTATGGGCAATTATAACATGCTAGTCAATGACGCCTGATGGTCGTGCTGTCTAAGACGCCGCTCAAACCGAAAGTCCCCGGTTCAAACCCTCGTTGGGGTAAAAAAAGGTAAGTACAAATTGCATGCATTCATTAACATAAACTGCTAACATTAACTGGCAAACATTAAGTGCTAACATTTACATTAACGTTAACACAATTGTAAAGGCGGGTTTACAATGTCAGCGTAAGATTGGAAAATGTTTTGTCCCTGTCTGACACAAATATTTTTCACATAAGTTCGTCTCACTCATTTCCAATCTCAAACCGACCTCACTTGCATCTCAGATTGGAGTGGAAAAAAGCTTTTCGAAAATTTAGTTTTAAAAGCTCTCAATAGATGGCTTTTTTCGAAATTAGTTACATGTGCTCCACAGTTTTTACCTCTATTTTACTCAATACAGAGGCAAATAATAATATAAATCACAATTTAGCATTCATTTAGTGCATATTAACGAATATATAACAATAAAATCATTGTTATATAAAAAAGCAAATCGATAATTTTTGCGCCATTTCACATATGTTAGCCGAGTTCGAAAAACAATCAGCTGATTGTTCAAATTGCATTTATGTTCACAATTCAGCTGACATTGTTAACGCGCGGGTAAAAATAAATTAACTTAAAAAAATATACAAATATACAGCAGCAGCAGCAAGAACTGCCTGCATCATCATATTATTATATGATAAAACAATAGCTTGTTTGTTTTCCATGATTTATAATAAATTTTAATACACTTCTGTACAATTTTTGCCACAAACATAAAATGAACATCAGCTGTTCACAGCTAATTGACAGCTAACAGCTGATTTCGAAAATTCTAACATACTTTCACGCTGACTTTGTAAACTACCAGTGTACGTCTCAGATTGTTAAAAGCTTTAATCCAATCGCACGCTGACATTGTAAACCCGCCTTAATACATAAGGGGTACTGTTATACACAATTGTAAGAATTATTATAATTAAACTTAAAATAAAATAAAAATGTTAATCTTGATGAAAAAAAAAAAAAAATTTTTTTTTTAACATGCTGTCAAAAAATACGACTCGAAAAAGACTCGCTTTAGATTCGAAATGCGAGTCGAAATTGGTATGAAATATGACTAGTTTTTGACTTTTGATTCGAATTACGAATCGAAAATGAGTCAAAACTGCGGTCACAAGCGACCCCTGACGAGAGTATCTTTTTTGATCAGAAAAAGAGCTCATAAATGTTTACTTTCAATCAGATGACGACTCGAAAAAGACTCACTTGTGATTCAAAATGCTTGCTGGGTAACGGCACATAATTTACATTTTGGTTACTCACAGTTAAAGGAACATTCAGGTTAACAAATTTATTGTTAAGTTCATCAACATTGACGTCATCACATAATATCACAGTTTTTTTTTTTTACCAACACCCATATTATTTAATGTTTTCCAGGTATCTTTGGTTGTTATTGCATTGTCGAACTTACTACTAAAGAAGGTACGCTTAGCATTTTTAATTGTATTATTTGCGTTTCGTCTGGAAATTTTGAAAAGTCGATAAGGGTAGTCCGTTCTATATCTTTTCCATTTTTCGTAAGCCTGGTCTCTCTGTTCGATTGCTCTTTTAACCGCATAATTAAACCATGACTTTATAATTTCAGTTTTGCTGATGTGCCTTGCACTTTCTGATGTTTATGCATACACGTACACACACATGAAAACGCAGGCCATAGAAAAAAAGCAATAAAAATAATATCAACAAAGCTAGCAAAGCATGAGGAAAACTTGACATTCATTTTCTGAATACTCTTTCAGAATTTATATGCATGAACATCTGCATGGTGATTGCGATGGCAACATTGTTTGCTGGTGTCATCGATCAAAAGTAAGAAAGAGTATGAATAAGAAAATGCAAAACTGAAATTTGAACAAAGCTAGGCCAGCAAGAGCCCAGCGCGGTGTATGGGTACACCCAACTCTTTTTTTACACGGTAGATACGTTCCTCAGAAATCCGTGTAAAAAAAAACCGTGTAAAAAAAGAGGCATTTCCTATAGTAAAACGGGGGATACGTTCCATTTGATTTGAAAACCGTGTAAGATGAAATAAAGAACTATACATATTTACTTCAAAAAACCGTGTAAAAAAGTCGAAAGCTATAAAATTTCATACAAATTGTATGTTCATATGGCATTTTAATGAGCATTTAAACTTTAAATACATAATTCATATTGGAATCTGTTAATCCAGAATTAAAGAACAGAAAAATTAGAATGGAAATAAAGAAAAAATATTTACATAGCTACATAATTATTCGTCGCTACTTGATAACAAGAGCAATTGTTTGCGACGATCTGGACTAAAGGCGGTATCACCACTGGAGATATTCATCAAATCCAATGGTGAGTGTCTTCCGGTAATAGAGTTTTGAACTGTCGGACTACTTTCCGAAAGGTCTTGCGCCGTCGACTTTTTATATTAAGAAATCTTTTATAGAACTTATGTGAAAAATATGTGTTTCAGACATTTTCCAATCTCACGCTGACATTGTAAACGCGCCTTAAGAAATTTCGAACAAGGGGATTTCCCCAGTTACTACTATGTATGTTCATTTCAGCAATGGTGCCAAGTGTTGTAAAAACAAACATAATTACAAAACCGTAGTAGATAAAAAAAAAAAAAAATTTGAAAAAAAATTTTCAACCGTGTAACTTCAAATACGTGTAAAAAAAAACCGTGTAAAAAAAGAGTTGGGTGTACTTTGTTGTTATACCCTTAACCCATGTATGAAACAGATAGAGGGAAGCATCTCCGACCCTATAAAGTATATATATTCTTGATCAGCTTCAACAGCAGAGTAGATCTAGCCATGTTTGTCTGTTTGTCTGTATGAACGCGTAGATCTCTGAGACTATTCTATTACCCAGTATTTATACAGTGGCAAATACACACGAATGACACGCGTTACGTAAGGGGTTAAGGGTATGCCCTAGTTGGGAAAAGAGCCTTCTTTTTTGCTTCATATTGCTTTGGCCCTGATCAGCTGAAAATACCACGCGCTCAGCTAGCAGGTCGCCAAGTGCGCAAAGGATTGATGAAGGATGAAGAATGAAAGAAATCATAAACAGCGCGGGCCGCATTTGCACTGCGTCTTTGCAAAGACAGATCGCCATTTTCCTCTAATCGTGCCCGCACGTAATTAACAGAGCCTTAACAGCAAAGAGCGATTTGCCATGTCTATACATTTCATAGTCTTTGGTTGGAATAGGAACATTGCTATTCCTACTTTATTGAGTGCCTATAAATCGGTATTCACTATGCAGTGTACCACAAAACGTGCATAGTTGTTGGTCGCGAACCTTTCATTTGCCGTTTTGATTCCATTCATGCAGAAGTCTAATAGGCACACACTTATTGTAATCGATACTCTAATTCGACAACACGAACTGAACTAGCTCAATTACACGAACACACGCACAACTCAAGCATTCGTAAGAACAAGCACACCACGCGCCCTTTTCTATTCAAAACTTATTGTTTGATTAAAGTTATTATTATTAATAATAAATGATTAAAGTGAGGAACACTAACTAATCTCACATTGGTGACCCCGACGCTGGAATACACGCATTCCTGGCTCAAAAACATAATTGCTAGATTGGCTGACGCAATCAAGCATATAATTGCGCACTCAGGCGAACAATTGCGAAATTCAGAAGTGCACTATAATAGGCTTAAAAAATGTCCACACAAGAAGAACAGCAAGCATTCGGAGGTGTCCTGGAAAACGCACAGCAACATGCGGCACCAGCTCCAGCTCAGCCGCGACAGCAAGAAATTTTTGTGTGTGTGCGTCAAACCTCCAACGTTGTGCAAGGAACAGCCGGACTTGTATTTCATACAAGTGGAGTCGCAGTTTGCATTGGCCGGCATTACAGCTGATGCAACGAGATTTCATTATGTTGTCGCATCACTAGAACCGCAGTATCTGGTGCATATCTGACATCATGCGTGATCCACCTCTTGCCAATATGTACGATGCAATCAAAGCGGCCCTAATAAAGGAGTACACTGAATCGGACGAGCGCAAACTCAACAAGCTCATTCACGAATTACAACTTGGCGACCTCAAATCTCTTTGGTTACAGAAACTCCCAGACAACATCCGCGCAATTGTATGCGTCATCGACGGCGACTCGGCCAAAATGTCAACGCAAGCGGATATAATAATGGAGGGGCAAAGCAAGCCCACGATAGCGGCGGCACTGACAGTCAACGACGACAAGGAGGCAGAAATCGACGCAGTGCGCAAGGAAATTAAGAAGTTAATGGCTAACGCTACAACATATAACAGCTCGCGAAACATCTCCAAGTCACCAATTCGTTTGCCATTCTGCTACCAAGGCAAACAAATGCAGAGGGCCTTGCGAGTTCGAGAAGCTCCATGCAAAAAACTAAAACCCACTTTGGCACCCGCGGCCGACGAAGTGGGAAGTAATGAGAGCCGCAGGTTATTCGTAACCGATCAGACATCGAAAACGAGATTTTTGTTAGACACAGGGGCGAATGCTTCGATCTTGCCACCAATAGATCGCAACGCACAAGCCACAAACTATATAAATGGCACTCCAATCAAGACGTTTGGCACCAAAATCGCAGCACTCAATTTTGGCTTTCCCAAAAACATGAGCTGGCAATTCGTCATTGCTGACGTCACCAAGCCTATTATTGGAGCCGAATTTCTACACGCATTTGATCTAGTGGTTGATCTTCGTCGGAAACTCCTCATCGATAGTTCTACAAAGCTATTTGCTAGAGGATCAATCTGTAGCTACGAATTTAACGTAATGACCTTCGGCCTATGCAACGCGAGCCAAACATTTCAGCGATTCATGGATCAAGTTTTTCGGGACATGGACTACGTAACTGTCTACATAGACGACATCTGCATAGCATCGCACAGTTCTGAGCAACACTTGCAACACATTAGGAATGTCCTCTACAGGTTGCGTCAATACGGGCTACGCATTAACGCATCGAAATGCATTTTTGGCCAGCAACAAATCAACTTCTTAGGATACCGAATCTCAAAAGAGGGCATCATTGCAACAAAAGATCGAGTTCAGGCAATCACGGAATTTCAAAAGCCAAAGCTGGCACACGAACTCGAAAGCTTTTTGGCAATGCTAAACGTATACAGACGTTGCTTACCAAAAGCGGCTTACAAACAGGGTTTATTACAGACGTTAATAAAGGGCAACCGAAAAAAGGATAAAACTCTGGACTGAGGAGGCTTCCCAAATGTTCGAGCAATGTAAGCACGATCTGGCGAAGGTCACAACGCTAGTGCATCCATCTGCCAATGCAAAGCTTGTCCTGCACGTGGATGCCAGCAATTTTTGTGTAGGCGCAGCACTAAACGAACTTCAAAACGGCCATTTCAGACCGCTCGGCTTCTACTCCAAGAGGATGTCAGACTCGCAAAAAAAGCAAAGCACGTATGATCGAGAGCTACTAGCAATCTTCATGGCTGTTAGATATTTCGTGCATATGGTCGAAGGCCGCAGCTGTACTATCCTCACCGATCACAAACCGCTCACATTTGCTTTCCAACAAAATCCGGAAAAAACATCACCCAAACAGACACGGCTGATTAGCTTTATCAGCGAGTACACAACGGACATCCAGCATATTCCGGGAAAAACCAACATCGTTGCAGACGAACTGTCTAGGGTAGAAGCTATTTTCAATGAGGATCAAATAGACTTCAAAAAGCTGGCCACAAGTCAACAAACGGACGAAGAACTGAAAGATCAGCTCCAAAGCTCTGTCCTGCAACTAAGACAAATTAATCGAGATGACTCCCAGGCATCCCTATATTGCGATACATCACAAAACCGCATCCGCCCGTACGTGACTCTTAAATTTCGTAAGCAGCTTTTCAATGCCATGCACAACTTGTCGCATCCAGGTAGGCGCGCGACCGTAAAACTTATCACAGAACGTGTTGTATGGAAGGACATGAAAAGAGACATCGCATGTTGGGTTAGCAGCTGCGCCAAATGCCAGAAAGCTAAGGTTAGTCGGCACAACAAGTCCGCCTTACTGAGATTCAACCTTCCGGACAAGCGACTCGAACACATAAACATCGATATTATTGGACCACTACCTATTTCCAACAACTACAGGTACTGCCTTACTTGCATCGACCGATGCACTCGCTGGCCGGCCGCGATACCAATAGCTGACATAACAGCCGAAACAATTGCAAAAGCGCTGCTGGATAATACACTTTGGTATACGCTTAATCACAACCGACCAAGGGAGACAGTTTGAGTCCAGACTATTCAAAGAGCTTACAAATCTAACGGGATCTAAACATTTGCGCACAACAGCCTAATACCCGCAAGCAAATGGCCTAGTTGAAAGGATGCACAGGACCTTAAAAAGCGCAATCAAAAGTCACACCGACTCCAATTGGACGGACAGTCTCCCAATCGTACTCCTAGGCATGCGAACAACCGTGAAAGAAAATATCAATACTTCTCCTGCGGAGATGGTATACGGAACCACACTACACCTGCCGGGAGAATTTTTCGATAAACCACCGGAGGAATACACGAATAGCGAGTTTATCGGCCGCCTGCGATCAACCATGGCAAAGTTGAAGCCTGCCGAGACCTCACATCATACCACTTGCACGCACGTTTTTCTGAGAGACGACACAGTCAAAGCTCCGCTCAAATCTCCATACGACGGGCCATTTCAAGTTCTCGAACGAAACGGGAAAAGCTTTATCATCAACATCAATGGCAAGCTCACTACCGTCACCATAGATCGGGTCAAAGCAGCGTTCTTGGAAACATCAGAAACTTCTCTTGCCGCTAGCCAGCCAATGAGCGAGATCCAAGAGCCACCAAGAGTATCTACAACCCGTAGTGGACGTAAAATCAATCCACCACAGAGATACGTACATTTTGCTACCTAGCAGCAGCATCGGAGGGGGAGTACATGTGGCGGTCACGATAGTTCTTAGGCACACACTTATTGTAATCGATACTCTAGTTCGAAAAGACGAACTGAACTTGCTCAATTACACGAACACACGCACAACTCGAGCATTCGTAAGAACAAGCACACCACGCGCCTTTTTCTTTTCAAAACCTATTGTTTGATTAAAGTTATTATTATTAATAAATGATTAAAGTGAGGAACACTAACTAATCTCACAATATCTTCTACAAAGTATATCGCAGTCGGTTGCATTTTAAAGATTCTGTGTGCAAATAGTAATATATGGGGTTTTGGGTATAAATATCACGAAGAAGGGCAGGCGTGACAGCCATATCTGTGGCGGATGGAAACTTCTATCCCCCTACCAAGTTTGGAGACTCTATCGCAAAAACCGACAAAGATATAGAGGTGGGCGGTATAAGTGCGCGTGGCATAAAAAATTTATTTATGCACACCTGTTACGGATGTCACAACCAATGCTCATACCAAATTTGATGACTCTTGCCCAAAAACTAAGAAAGATATAGAGGTGGTAGCTATAAGTCGGCGTGGCATCCAAAACATTGATGCAGATCTGTTACGGATGTCACTAACAATGTTCATACCAAATTAGAAGAGCCTAGCTCGAAAGCTGAGAAAAATATAGCGGTGGGCGGTATAAGTGGGCGTGGCATCCAAAACATTGATGTACAACTGCTACTGATGTCACTACCAATGTTCATACCAAATTTGGTGACTCTAACGGAAAAACTGGCGAAGATACATGCATTCCGGTTTTTATTAGGGCGGTGGGGCATGTCCCGTTGTTTGGGGGCGTGGCATCCAAAGTTTTTATGCATATCTGTATCAGATGTCAGCATCTACCAACATACCAATTTTGGTGGCTATAGCTTCAAAACTGTAGAAGATACAGGCATTTTTTATACTTTGATACTGTACCTGTAAAAGGAGTGTGTGTGTATTGTTAGCATCCAGTACAAACTGACTGCTTAAATGTTGTCGCAACTGGCACTTGTAACCAGGTGGACTACGGAGAAATAATGAATGTTTCTTGTTGTAAGAATACACTGATTTTATTAAGGTAAAAGTCAGAATATTTATAGGTAAAAATAGCTTAGCTTTGAGGTGTGTGTTGTCAATTAAAATTAGGTTAATGTGTATTCAGCAGTTGCATGAAATGCAGACTAGCATATTTTGCAACTACCGGGTTTGCTGACCGTTACTATTGCGACACATATTGTACAATGTGCAGTCAGCGATATTCTGTGTGTTCAGCAATAATTTGGTATTGTTTACAATTTATTGTGTCAGTAGGTTTTGTGTATGGTCTTGACATAGTTAAGTAAAATGCTAACTGTGTTACAATTTGTTCTTAAGTTACGTATGCGCACAAACATTCTCCCGGGCGTTGAAACGGTGTTCAACCATCATCTAGATCCAGCGTAAATCGTCTTGGGGATGCTGAAGGCTCGGACGGGTTGACTGCTTCGTTCCTGGTGGTTGTGGGTGGACAAGTCCATCGTCGATGCGTCCGCATTGCATATGCACATAGTAGTAAGATAGATACCGCTAAAGCAGCGTAAGTGGCTATGTGATGATGTTGGACCGAGCTTATATGGTTGGGTAGCTCTTCTTTATTGAGTGTTGCCAACTTTACCTGTAAGTCGTCCAGATCTTTGTCATTTTGTGCGTTGTACTCCGATATGTCGAGAGTTGTCCCGGGTACCTTTGTGATGTTTGGCTTGATAATGTCACCAAAGCGGGCGTAGCCTTGTCTTATTTGACTCGTGACAGTGCCAAAGGTACTGATGCTAATGTCTGCGTTGCGTGCAGTACAGCCAGATGATAGCGTTAGTAGTCCGCTGTTTTGTAACTGGATAGTTGACGGTATTCCGCTGCATACGGCTTGTAGTTCCATCACAGAATGTGTTGCGAAGATGCAGTTGTTCGGCTGTTGTGTTTTTTCCCATACCATTTTGGTTGTTCTGTACGTTATTTGACACGTTGTTGGTGTCTTGTTGGTAAACAGTTGAAATTCACATCGGTTGTTAACATCAAATACTGCTTGATGATCAAAGCATATGTATTTTTCGCTGGGTAATGTACGGCAGCGTTGTAGATCATCTTGTGTAAGTCCCATGAATTGGTCCCTGTGGTTGTTTACACCTATAATAGGTGTTTTTAGCTCGAACAATCTCCAACTAGTTGTGTTCCATACTGGAATTGGCACCATATTAAACAGCTCGAGTATTGATGTTGACACTAGGGGTAATATTACTCTGAATATCACATGAGTGTCGGTGGCTGTGCCTTCTGCTCGCATAATTCTGTAAAGTTGAATTACATTGGATGATGTCACGGGTACCATTTGATCTGGTGGCAAATGATCCCGTATTTGATCCAACTGCTCCCTCAATTGTTTAGGGGATACCAACATTGGGCTTATTGTGTGGTGGCGAACTCCAGTTAGTACGTCCAATATTTCGGATTGCATACGCTGAAGAGATGTTGCTAGCAATGTCAATTGAGTTGTCAATGCCAAGTAGTTTTCTGTAAGACGTGCGCCCGTGTACTTTCCTCTGCTTTGGCTAATGGCAGCTACTTGTTGTTCAAGTAGCCTGAGACGCTTGTCCGAGGTTGTCCTTGTTTTCTTGACAACATTAATGGTTGAGTCGAGTACAGAGGTTTGATTTTTCAGCAGTGTTAGTAGAAATTCCTCGTTATTTTGCACCTTCTTTATGACCTTAGTCATTTTGTTAGCATAGTCTGAGTCTAAAACTCCAAACAGACTGTTCGCAATATTACCCACAGCGTCAAATGGGGAGCGGCGTTTCCGAGTATGTTGCATGAGACCGTTAGCCATTTGTAACTCATCATACAAGTGTCGATAGTGCTGTGATATTGCGTCACATGTATGGTTGTTGTTTAACTCTGGGCATATGTACTGGAACTCCTTGATGCCTGAATTAAACGTGTTCATGTCTCTCCAGTATGGGTCCAATTCATAGTAAATAACTATTGTCCAGTCGGATATCGCTCTCATCGTTGTGTCGATTTTTTCATAATATACTCCTGGTTTCGTGTCGAACCTTGTCACCTATACTGACTGTGCTAGTACCAGAGATAGCATTAGAAGCAGAACTAACAAGGAGGAGGTTATAGTAGGTGACGTTAACCGTCTTCGCTGAGCAGCTGGCGTATCCCTTTTATCCGTATCCTCTTCTTCCATACTGGGTCGTTTTTTGGCCGTTTCTTCTGGAAAGATCGGCGCCAGCCTGTTGATGGCGTGCTTGTAAATGCCGGAGGCGGTCTTTACGTCAACCACGCGTACATGGTTATCCAGTCCTGGATATATTTTTATGATGCGTCCCATAGGCCAGCTCATCACCGGTATGTTGTCTTCTTTGATAAGGACCAACATGCCTTTCTTAATATTTGGATTAACGGTTTTCACTTGTGTCTGGCTTGAAGCTCTTGCAAGTATTCCTCTGACCATTGCTTCCAGAATCCTTGCTTAATTCTGGATACTAATTCCCAACGTTTCAGTAGGGATTTCTCATCGCGGTCGGCGTTGACATCAGGTGGAGCCGTTAGCGTTTCACCAATCAGGAAACGTGCTGGGGTGCGAGCTGTAGTGTCCGTAGGATCATTTGACATCGGGGTTATTGGGCGTGAATTCAAGATAGCTTTGATTTCGACGATCACCGTGTTAAGTTCTTTAAATGTGAGGGTGGCAGTGTTGGTTGTCGTTACCAACAATCGCTTTGCCGACTTGACTGCAGCTTCCCATAGGCCTCCAAAGGATGGCGCTCGTGGCGGCATGAGTTTGAAGGCAACTTGTTTCTTGTTGCAGTGATTAATGATCTCTGCTTGTGCCTTCTCTCCAAAAATAGTTGATTCCAGTTCCTTCAGCTGGTTGTTCGCTCCGACGAAGTTGGTTGCGTTGTCACAATGTATTGTTTGACATTTGCCACGGCGCACAGTGTACGATTTCGCCAATCTTGGGGGACTTAATTCAATAGCAGTCGTAGTTTTAAAGCTATTAACTTGAAATTTGCAGTGAATGTTTAAATATTCCCAAAGAAATTTTTGGACCAAAATATAGAGTGGGCGTGGCAGTTTAAAGGGCGTAAAATACGGAAAAACCAGAAATTTTTCGTTTTTTCAACACACAAATCAACATAAAAAAAAACAAAAAAATGTTATCAAAAAAGTATCAGGCTAGTATTTTTTGATTTGATTTTAGCCAATTAAAAAATATTTTTTAAAATTTATAATGAAAAAAAAAAACTTTTGTTATATGCTCATGATTTTGCTTTTAACTTTAAAAATATCGGCCGAAAAAATTATATTTCGGTTTTGTTTTAAAGGTAATTAATTAATTGAAAGAAAAAAGTGGTTTTAATATTTTTCATTTAAATAAAAAACAACTAAAAATGTAGGAACAAATTTGGCAAAAATGTTTACATCGTCTAGTTTAGTCAATGAGTGTAACAAATCTTCGTGGGCACTTATCAACCTTCTTATAGTGTGATCTATAAGCGATTGTAAACCTATTTCAGCATACGATTCGTTGATAGTAATTTCACTGGGATAGCATAACGATTTTGACTCTTTGGCATGGATACATTTTTAGACTGACCATTTTCGTGTGCTGCCGTAAGGTCTTGTATTGGTGAACTGATAACTTGGTGTCCACCATTAACGCAAGTGCCTGATCTGATGAAAGTCATTTTGAATGATCAGTGCATAATCTGGCTTTCTTGATGGTTGATCCCCTAGATGGAGAAACATTTACCAACTCACTTATTAGCCTCGCCGAATCCCTTTTTCCGCTCGACCGCAAACTCAGCTCTGTCGCTGAAATCAATTGATTCTCATCAAGTTTTCGCAGCAGATCTTTACATTTTCTTTGCTGTGTTTTTGGGCAACAATCAGAGAACGGTTTAATAGCTCTTCTGCATTGCTGTAAGGTTGAAGGCGGGACATCAATTTTATAATCGTCTTCTTTTATGGTGCCCTGCAGCCAACTTTCATTGTTGACCATAAATCTAGATTTATCTCTCCTAGATTTACGCCACCTCAACTTAAATTCATGGCACATTTTAGTGAAGTGCAATTTTAACTTTTTATAATTAATATCTTTGCCAAAAATCATCGCAGCGTGATCAAGAAGTGAGTTTAGCTTAACGGTTCTTACATTGCCTGACTACACCTCGAAAAACTGTGAGCGTGTAATTGCAGTCATTGCTTAATTGAACTTCTTTGGGCAAAATAAGGGCATAATGTTAATTATGATCCTGATTCAGGATGATTTTCTGCAAACGATGTATGTTTTGGTTGATTTAAATGTGATTGAATGTTGTTAGTTTTTTTCCATCAAAAATAGATATTGTGAAAAATTTACTTACTTTTTGGAACTTATTTCCAACAAATTATAAAAATTGTATAGGACACTTATAAAGAACCTATATATATATATCAAAAAATCAATAATACTCCAAAAATTACTAGAAAAATAAAAATCGACAGCTCACTGTGACAAAATGATCTAATTGAAACGACTAAACTTTGTCAACTGACGGTCGTTGTCCGCTGCAATTTTGCATGCATTTTAAATGCACCGGTTTAAGAACTGTTATTTCCTTTACAAAAATTTTTCGTTTTGTTTTGCGCTTGTTTTCATAACATTTGAACATTTCTAAGTTGACTTCTAAAAGCTCATTGACCTTAAAAAACATTTTTTTTTTCAATTAAGTCCCCCTAGATTGGCAAAATCGTACACTGTGCGGCGGCTTAAGATGCGTCGCAAAGCTCCCAAAAAGGCGCTTGTGGTTAGATCGCTTACCAATTCAAGGTGAACCGCCTTTGTAGAGAAACAGCAGAATACGGCTATGTATGCCTTGTCTGGTCTTTTTCCTCGAAGTTTGTGGTGAATCCAAATTGGTCCGCAGTAATCTACGCCTGTTGTCAGAAACGGGCGTGTTGGTGTTACTCGGTCGGCTGGCAAGTTACCCATAATTTGGTTCATTAATTTAGGCCTTGCCTTGTTGCATGTCACGCAGTTGTGAATGATATTCCTTGACATTGTTTTGTCGTTGAGGATCCAATATTGTTGTCTAGCGGTTGCTCGTAAGGCTTGGGCACCGCAATGCATATTGTCTTCATGCAGATATTTTAGTAGCATTTTTACTATTGAATCATTGTAGGGTAGCAAAATCTGGTGCTTTGCATTGTACGGGAGTGGGGCTTGATCCAATCTGCCACCAACTCGTATAAGTCCGTCGGGTCCTTGTATTGGGGACAGCGATGAAATGGAACTCCTTTTTTCCACCATGTTGTGACGCTGCAACGTTTTTAGCTCAGCAGCAAATTCCACTTGTATTATCCGTAAGATTACGTTGCGAGCGTGATTCAATTCCTCGATGCTTAGAGTGACAGTTGCTGATTTGGACCTTTTGTAGCAGAAGCGTAACATGTAAGCCACAATGCGTTGTAACTTGTGAAACGAATGGCTGTGTCTACAATTATACAATTCTTCACCTAGTGTAGATGGAGATATTGCTAGACTTATATGTATCGTTTTCCTTTCTAGATTGCTGGGGCTGATACTGGGTAGGGCTGACCATTTGTCTGGGGAGCCATGCAGAAATAGTGGTCCATACAACCATAAGTTGTGCTCGTGTAGTTTTCGCGCCGATATTCCTCTTGAGAGTAGATCTGCCGCGTTGTTGGCCGATGATACATGCCGCCATTGAGTCTGGCTTGTCAAAGCCTGAATCTTAGCTATCCGGTTTGCCACAAATGTATGATATGTGGCGGCAGCTGCGTTGATCCATGAAAGAACCACCGTAGAATCTGACCAAAAGTATCCTGGTACCGTGTTGCTGTCGAGGCCTAGATCGCGTCGAACCCTTTCAGCAAGCTCTGCACCCAATAGTGCAGCACAAAGTTCCAGTCGAGGGAGTGACTGCTTTGCTGTTGGAGCCACTCGAGACTTTGAACATAGTAGTCGTACAGATATTTGTTTGTTTCTGTATGTTGCGCGTACGTATACTGCGGCGCCATATGCACGTTCAGACGCATCCACAAAGACGTGCAATTCTTTTCTTATTGGAGTCTTACCATCACTCTGCAAGTCGTCTCGATACTCCTTTCATTCATTTTGAAGACTTGTAGGTAACTCGTTGTCCCAATCAAGCTTTAATTCCCAGAGGCATTGCATAAAGATTTTTGCTTTTACGACGACTGGAGCGAACAAGCCTAACAGGTTGAAGATCTGTGCCAGCTCCGAGCAGACTGCACGTTTTGTAATGACAATTGCTGCACTGCTGTGAGTTCGACCGCCAAGTTGATCCGTTTTGGGCATCCAAATAAGGCCCAATGTTTTTACACTGTATGGTTCCAGTGTTTCTCCGAGTTGTACATCGTTTACTGTGTCTTCTTTGGGGATTTCCTCCAATATTTGTGCATTGTTTGAGCACCATTTTCGTAGCTTGAATCCCGATGGCTGAAGAATTTTGTTTAGTTCTTGTTGAACTTGTTTCGCTTCTGCGATTGTATCGGTGCCGGTCAGGCAATCGTCTACATAAAAGTCACGTTGTAGTGCCTTTGCACCCATCTGATCCATGATCCAAACATTTTATAGCTAAAAATGGTGCGGATTTTGTGCCATATGTGACTGTTTTCAGTCGGTAGTATTTTATTTCCTCCGACGAGCTGTTTCCCCATACAATCAGTTGATGAAACTGATTTTCCGGATTGATCCATACCTGACGATACATCTTTTCAATGTCAGCCGTAAACACATATCTATGTGTTCTGAATCGTAGTAGAACACACATAAGATCGCTTTGCACCGTGGGGCCAGCATGCAGTATGTCATTCAGCGATTTTCCAGTAGATGTTTTGCATGAAGCGTCGAATACAACTCGTAGTTTTGTAGTAGTGCTGTCCGGCTTCAATACGCAATGATGGGGGATTACGTAGTGATTTTTAGGAATCTGTTGCGGCGACACTTGTTTCATGTGTCCCAGTTTTTCATACTCCGCCATGAACGCTGCGTATTGCTTCCACGTGTCTGCGGAGGTTCTGCGCTCTAACGATATGAACCGTTTGGTCGCAATCTCCATGCACTCTCCCAAGGCTGAACAATGTTCAGAAAATGGAAGTTTAACGATGAATCTACCGTCCACCGCCACTTGTAGGTGTTCTAAGAAGTGCTTCTCACAATGCGCTTCAATTGGTGTTCGGTGTTTTTCTGATGTATCCAAGCTATCCAATGTCCAGAATCGTTTCATTAGTTCATTTGTTTCCTCGTTGGTTGCAGATGCGCAGATGGCTGACGACTTACTTGAAGCATTAATTTTTCCAGCAATGATCCAACCGAACTCAGTTTTTTGCATCATTGGACCAGACTGGAACATTTTGTGTTGCTGTGGGAGCAGTATTGAAAAACAGTGCTCTGCTCCAATTAACATGTCGATTTTGGCTGGTCTGTTAAAGTTTGGATCCGCAAGTGGTAAATCGCTCGGCATGTCCCAATCAGCAGTGTTGATTGACTGGGCAGGTTGATCCGAAATTATGTGAGGTAATACGAATGCTTCCAATCGCATCGTAAAATCGCTGTGTAGTGATTTAACAAGGACATTTACTCGAGCCTTGCTGACTCTTGGCGTGTCGTGACGTTTAAGTCCCAACATTGTCAGAAGTCTTTCGGAAACAACGTTGATTTGTGATCCAGAATCCAGTAATGCCTTGAACGATGCTTGTTGTCCGTTAGTTGCTTGTACAGCTACCTTTGCTGTTGCAAGTAAGTTATAGTTTTGATTGTTTGCGAATGCCACAACTTGTGAGAGTGGCTCTGCTGCTGCTGATGTGATAGCATTTTCCAAATGCACAAGAGTGTGGTGCTTTTTGTTGCACTTAAAACAGCTAAAGCATGCCTTGGTTTTATGGTCATGTTTAAAGCAGTTGACGAATAACCTTTGCTTTTGCACCCAGTTTAAGCGTTCGCTGACAGATTTTGCGCGAAATTCGTCACATTTAGATAAGTAATGACTTGTCTTTTTACAGAAAAGACACCCTTTTTGTGCACTAGAAGATGTTGCACATGTTGCGTTTTTTGGCTCCTTTTTAGAAACTACAGGTGCCTTTTTTCCCAGTAGCCATAACCCGAACACTCTGTTCTAGGAACTGGAGCATGGTGTCCAGTGGCTGGATTTCCTTCGTATTACCCAATGATTGTTCATAGAGTGTTTTGTTTGTGCCATCCAGCTTGTTTCTGATGATGGCAATGATGATTGGATCCCATGTTGAGAAGTCAATCCCGAGTCCCTTCAGTGATTCTAATGACTCTATGGTGGTGATTTGCAGCTCCTTTAAGGACCTCACATCGTCGCTGCAGGTTTGTTGCAGCAAGAGGCGATTTAAAACCCTAGAGGCAATATCTCTAGGATTGTTGTACGCATCTACTAAAATTTCCCATACGTAGAGATAGTTCTCTTCCCGTAGGTCGATGTGACGAATTAATCTTTCCGCCTCTCCGATTACGCTGGTTTTTAAATACCACATCTTTCGTATGGTCGGCATCTTTGTTTCATGAATCATACATGAAAACATATCGAAGAATTGAGTCCATTTCAGCGTATCACCATCAAATTTGGGAATGGAAATACGTGGCAAGTTGATGTTATCGGTGCACTCACTGTTTGAGTTGCTCGTAAGTGCATTCCGAACATCAGACTCTGCCTGGAGATACTCGGTGGCGTTGTAGCCACTTTCTTCTGGGTCCTCAAATTCCTCGTATATTTTGAAATAGACCTCTTGAGTTTTTGCCCATAACGACTTAATAATGTCTACATTAACGAGCTTGTGTTGCAGGGTGCGATTGATTGACGCAATCATCGCCTTTTGCCGTCGGCACAATGTATTAATCTTGTCATTGCTGGTTGGTCTGCCGCTCACTGAACCCGCATTTGTGACGGTCCTTGGCTCCATCGTTTTGCTTGTTGTTTGGTCCGCGTTGTCGGCTTGTTCCAGTAGGTAGGTCCTGTGGTACTCTACCATTGCCGCGACTTGCTCATAGAACTTAAAGTATTTATGTGACTCATCTAAGTTCTTAGAGTCCTTGATGAACTCGTGGTTGGTTTGGAACGCAGTTCACTTTTCCTCTAGTATTGAGGTCCTGGCTTGATAGTAGCCAGGTTTTGCTTTGCGTTCCGCTGAGTCCTTCTTGCAGTTCTTGACAAGCCTTGATATCTCTTGGCTAATGAATTCCTGCTCAGATAGGACATCTTCCAATTGGTGTGATTTTTCTGTGCTCATTTTGTCGCCTTGTTGACAATGAATAAGCTACCAGAATCAAGTTTGTTTGTTGTTGCTTATAACTCTTTGATAACTCCTGACCCGGTGGAAGTGTTTTATTCGCTCGGCCTGAGCTGGATTACGCTTCTATTCGCAACCGTGCGGTGTGGTCGAAGGAGTAGCGAGTTATGTATGTTGTAGACCGGATCCTTCCTAGGAGTCCTTTGTCGGGGTCACCAAAATGTACCTGTAAAAGGTGTGTGTGTGTATTGTTAGCATTCAGTACAAACTGACTGCTTAAATGTTGTCGCAACTGGCACTTGTAACCAGATGGACCACGGAGAAATAATGAATGCTTCTTGTTGTAAGAATACACTGATTTTATTAAGGTAAAAGTCACAATATTTATAGGTAAAAATTGCTTAGCTTAGAGGTGTGTTTTTTCGAATTGCACATCGAGGTGTATCAACTTGTTATCGATTTCCCAGGCCCCCTGAGGTCGTAGAGCCCTTAAATTAACACTTTGTCTGACGAAGACATGCACCAAGTTATTTGCAAAGTTGCAAGGCTCTACCTTTAAGGGTGTCGACAAGAGTTGCGTTCATACGGGCAGACGGATGGACAGACTGACAGACGGACGGACAGACACCATGACGGACATTGCACAAACCCAATATACTATGATACCTTTGGTATCAAAGTATAAAAATAAAATTCTAAATAAGTTTAACTAAAGTTCACGCCAAATTTCAAGTCCCTAGCTGGCTCAATGTGTAATGGTAAACATAATTATTACCTTTGCAGTGCCGATCAGATATACTCGAATTGTTGTTTCTTTCACTCTTCTAACAATTTAATATAACTTTGCTTTCCATCACTGTTTTCGAAACTTAATTCAATCTATTGTGATATTTCTCACTCAATACTTTTTAACAAAAAGTTCACGATCTTACCAGCCGCAGGTGCCTTAAAATCACCCTACAGGAGAAACTCTCAACCTTCTCCTTCCACCCACCGGTCCCACTAAAAACCCTGAGTGGTCTATGTGTGACACTGCCGGGGGGGTGTCAGCCGGCCTTATCAAACCTAACGTAACTAGCAAGTTCAGTAGTCCCACTGGTTTTTAAACATCTAGAAATCAGATAACATACATACATACATTAACCATAAAACAGATCATATTAACAACGTCTTTACATACATATTTCATAACAAAAACTATATTTTCCTGTCTTATTCTATATTATGTGCTTTTCACAGTTTCCTATGAGGAAGCGCAAATAAAATATGTATGGAAAAATGACGAAGACACACTTCGCAAGAGCCCTTCTTTGACTACGCTTAATGCATATTTAATTAAAAACCAAACGACGCCCTGCGATCAAAATAGTTGGAGAGGTAAGTTTTGCGCCTCTTCCTTTAGTATATTTAAAAAATAACTTTGATTTTAAGTGATTTTCTTTGGGCGCGTATCTTTTATTAATTATTTCTTAGTTTTTAAGGCTATTTAATATTTGCAGCTACAAACTTAGTTTCTTAGACTCCTTTTAACTTAAGCTGTTGCTCCTTTTTTTTTGTTTTTTAATGTTTGGGTTTATAGCATTGGGCTATTAAATTTGCTGCTTTTTTAACATACAACTTATATTTACATATTACCAATAGTAATACATTACTAATGTGTCTCTCTTATCTATGTCTACCCTTTGAAAAATTAAACAAATGTAACAACTACATGGCAAAAAAAAAAAAAAACAATAAAACCCCATGAATCTTATCCATAGGGAACTACAGCTGTCTTAGGGTTGATTTAATCTTTACAAGAGATCGCGCATTCTATTTCACCACCGTTTTTATACCTGGCATTATTTTGGTGACGTCATCTTTTATAACATTCTGGCTAGAATGGAATGCCGTGCCTGCTAGATCAATGATAGGTAAAACAATATTAATATACCACAAAAAATAATAAATAAAATACCGAAATATCCAATTAATATCAAACACTATAAAATCAAATTACCTTTTTCCTTTTTCTTTAAAATTTAAATAACTATAACATTTTGAAAGATAGATTTTCACCTCTATAGCAATTTTTTTACCTTTCATGCGTAATTTTGAATACTTTTTTGTTTCACATTACCAACATTTACAAATTTTTACCTGTTAAAAACACATTTAAAAAAAGAAATAAAATACTAGCTAAGTTTAACTAATTTAATGAAATGAAATAGCACAACATGCTCAAATTAACAACACAGCCTTCAATGATTTAATTGCTTTATAAAAGGTATGGTGCATGAGTCTCTTTAACAATTTGTGAGTAGAGTTTTTCAAGCAATTAGCAAATCAGACAACCTTTCAAATGCCTCTGTACCCTTTTTTTATTTTTATTTTTTTATCAAAACTAGCAAAAGTAAGGAGGGCTTTATTCGGCATAACGAATATTATACACTTAAAAAGCATACTTATCATTATATGTTGCAACATGTTTAACATCTTTCATTTGTATAGCAGATTTTTATAAAGTAGTTCGACCTGGCCAATTTTCGTAAATTATCTTACTGCAACAAAAAAAAAAGACGCTGACAGATATTTTAGGTCTCTTGTTCAAAAAGTAGGGAGTAGTTTGCAAAGAATGAGATGGACAGTCGGAGATAACTTTACCATTTCATATCGCATTGCTTATCATGGGGTCGAGAAGGCCTACTTCTATACGACACACATGATAAAATGTAACAAAACTATTATACAGTTTTTAGGTGTATAAATCTTTTATTTCTATAGCAATAAAACCAAGGTTAGGGCTTTAAATACGTCTTAATTGATGCGTGTTTTTTTGTCTAAGAATTCTGCTGCATCCAATGCGGTGCGCAATTGCTTCTATAAGTTTAATGGTCATACATTTAACGGCTTACTTTAGGTAATTACAGTTGCCTTCAGGTCGAGTTGACATTTACCCGTGATCGTGCATATTATTTTACAACCGTTTTCATACCTGGCATTATATTGGTGACCTCGTCATTTATCACTTTTTGGCTGGAATGGAATGCAGTACCAGCCCGTGTTATGATCGGTACGTAAATCAAGTAAAAACAAGTTAAAACGTTGCAGTCGGACCCAACCGACTGGGATATACTCTGATACCAGTTTTTAAATCTGTTTTAAGGATTCTGCGTGCAAACAGAAGTAAATGGGAATTTTGGGTATGAGAAGGCAGGCAGAAGGCAAATACAGATCTGTGGCGGATTTCCGGATTCCAATTTTAACGGTATAGGTGGGCGTGGCAAATATTAATGCAGATCTGTGGCGAATATCAGTAACAATATTTTTACCAAGTTTTGTGCCTCTAGCGCAAAAACTGGAAAACATAAAGATTTTTCAGATTTTAAGGGGAAGCGGTATTCGTGGCATCCACAATTTTGATGCTGATCTGTGGCGGATGTCACTAACACTATTTCCAGCAAATTTGGTGACCGTACACTCTAAAAACTGTGTGTAAATTTACTTCACATTTACTTTTAATAAGATAGCAAACTTACCACAAAATGTGTTTAACTTTACTAAACTGCTTAACTTTACTGCTTGCTGCTTAATATTACACGCATGTGTGGTAAATTTTCAATTTTTGCGCACTTTTAAACATTCGTTGGTGAGCATTACTATTAAAATGAGTAAAAATACTAATCAGCAGTAATTATGAACACTGCGTGTTTAAATTTGCGTAAACGTAATGTACTTTTGCGGGAAAAGCGCGATTTTTTTACGCATCGAGTGTGTAGACTTGCATGACTTGCAAGACGATTGCTATTTTCGTTTGTGAGTTGACACGCGCGGGACACAGAATTTTGCACGCAGTTGCAGACCGTTCATCGAGTCGCAGGAGCGCAGTTCATCGGTATTGGGCGACGAAGAATGGAAGGACAGAGAAACACCAAGCAATGCTGTGGATAAAGTATGCTCAACTGAGAATGTAACAATGCCAACAGTTGGTGATGCAGTGATCTCTAGCGTTTTGCCTAGAGAAAGAATCCAGTATGTATATTGTTTTAAATGGAAAAGCAGCGGAGACAATAAATTTCGATTCGTACGAAATTTTGGAAATTAAAAAAAATATATATTGATAGTTTACACAAACAAAGTTTACTTTTACATTTTAAATGTTTAAAAAAAAAAAGTTAATTTTTACTTTTCCAATGTTTTCCCAGTTTTACACAAACAAGGTGTGTTATTAAACGTCATATGTTTAATCTTAGAAAATAAATGTCCACCTCGATACACACATAATGCGCATTTTTACATAAGAAAAGATTAATAGTAAACTGTGTGTAATATTGCACACATTATAGGAGGAAACTGTTTTCTTCCTATAATAGTGGTAAACATTTTTAATACCCTATCTACACTAACGCACATTTTTAAAAATAATCGAAATATCGATACTAATGCAGTTTACCGTCTGCATAATACTGCATTAGCATTTTGCATTTTCAGATCAGGTGTTTATTGCAAGTTGCCGCCAATTTTTGTATTTAAATAAATAATGGAAAATTCTGAGCTTATGGCCGTAACAATTTATTTTCAATGTTATTGAGTTTACTCTGTTTAGTGGCAAGGTGCGTTTTTGAGGTGGAAAGTAGAAGCAAAGTTTCTACGCGAAGCGTTTGGAAATACGAAGCCCGCCAACATTCTCGTACCACAGGTCGAGAAGCATCCTTGTGTTGTCTTCGCTCCAAACGCAACGGCTGTTATTTTCCTGGGCTGTAATCAATAATAATTTAACATCACAGCAATGTTTTTTGCATAAAATTGTTATTTTAAATAATATTTATTATTTTTAAATCAACTGTAAATATTTGTTTTTGTTTACGATCTAGAGCAGATACTTTTTCGATGCTTCTCAAAATACCGATTATCGAGTGCAATATCGAATATATGCTAAAAATAATAGTTGCATTTTTTTCTGAAGCAACTTTTTACCACCTATAGCTCCCAAAAGAAATACATGGGTCGTGAAGCAGCATTTCGAGCAAAATGCAAAAATGCGAAAATGCAAAATGCAGTTTTAGTGTGGACAGGGTATAAGAGTGTTTGGAGGAGGGGCATCCAAGGTTTTAATTCACGTATGTGGTGGATGTCAACATCTACCTTCTTACCAAATTTGGATATATCTTAAAAACACATATATGCCACATTTTGGCAGAGTCACTATATTTGATATCAAGATAGCTGGTGACAATCCCTAAAAAACTGCATCAAAAGTTTAATTGCCACGCCCACCTCTTTCTCCCCCAAATAAAATCGAAAATGTCTATGTATATCTTCCACAGTTTTTAAGATATATCCAAATTTGTATACTAGCTAACCCAGCCACGCGTTGCAGCGGCGGACCCGACAAACTTCTTCCTGTCAAAAAGATTTGTAATGTTGAATTGTTTTGTTTCTACGTATTTTATAGTAGGGGCAAAAAATTCTACTACTATAACCCTTTAGTACAAAGAAATTACGAACAAAGACGAAAATGTTGAATTTTGAATGTCCATCGGATGCATGATCGCAAATTTTAGTTGCCCCAAATGACGTCATTTGGAAGCAAGAATTAAATTTGCGAATCTTACGCAAAATTAATTTGGAATCATCTAAATTGCCAGTAAGAAGGGATAATAAAGGCTCCGGCGGAGCGGGAAGAGGTGACAGCACAACTTTTCCTGATGCGCAGCACATGCCGATTGCTTCTTTCCGAAATTTCAATGCCTGACAATATTGACATACTTTATCCATTCCACCGATAGCAATTTTTGAATGCGCTGAGTAGTAAGTCTGGTGCATATTCAAAGGCAAGCCGAACGAATGATGCACGTGTTAATGAGCGGCTGATCCGTTGCCTTTGTCGATCTAGTACTCGTACTGTAGCTATGTTTCGTTCGTCACGCTGTTCTTGAGATTCTTGTGCACGACTTTCTGCAGTCCTGATTCTTTGAGCTGCATTTCTTGTTTCGATTTGTTCTGGTAATTGCTGAGCTCTTTCAACACGTTTGCGTCGTGACCCATTGCTGCTCGCGTTGTTGAGCGTATTGCAGGCATTTTAAAAATGTACGAATTTAAATAGTAAAAAAAAACTGTTTTGATTCAGAAGCTGAATTTTTTGTTTTAAAATTTTTTTTTAACTGTTATAGTTGTTGGCGAAGCAACGCGCACCGGATAACTAAATAATTTCATTTATACGTTGAATAGAATTATTTTTCCTACTGAATTTTAAATGTAGCCTACTAAGATTTTGGAAAACACAGCTCTAGGACTGTCAGACAAATAAATAGCAATAAATTAAAATTGCGACTATAATTCGATATTTAAACTATCCTATCTCTCAAGTTGGATCGAACTGCACATGGTGTGCGAATTTTATTATAATCGGTTAAGTGGTTTAGGAGGAGTTTGAGGACAAACATCGTGACACG
The DNA here is from genome assembly GCA_018152965.1 of Scaptomyza pallida. NCBI lineage: Eukaryota > Metazoa > Arthropoda > Insecta > Diptera > Drosophilidae > Scaptomyza > Scaptomyza pallida. Next base: position 1,547,633 of record JAECXP010000196.1, read on the forward strand.
AGATTTATATATATTAAGATGTTTTTATTAATTTGCACATCGACTTGTTATCGATTTCCCAAGCCGACCGAGGTCGTAGAGCCCTAAATTTAACACTTTGTCTGATACACGCACCAAGATAAGCAAGTAAAATTTTTTGACATTGCACAAAGCAAATTTACTACTGATACCTTTCGTATGAGAGTATAAAAAAATTACTTTAATTGTCGGACATAACCGATTGACTCATACTCTGGCGTAAGGACAGCTTGTTGTTCTTCTCGTAAAATATTATAATGCCGATATATTATAGTCTATTAAAGTGAGTTGCAACACGTGTGGTAAGACGTAAGCAAAGTACCTAGTGCTGATTTGAGCCGCTCAGTGCACACTTCGATTAACTCCACTTTTTGAAAAATTTTTAATTTAAGTGTCAAAGGCCTTGGTATAGTCATAACTTTTTATATTTATAACAAGCTAACCCAGACACGCGTTGCAGTGGCTTTTTTTTGTTCAAGTTCCTGAGGTTAGGTTTTTTTCAGTTGCATTTGACTGAAATTGATAATTTAAAGCCATAATTACCGCTGATATCGAAAGTTTCTTTTTTTTGTTTTTTTTTTTTTTTTGCGTTACCTTAGAACTTGCGACTGGGTAAACCGATTTTGATGATTGAATTGAAAACTGGTGCTTCCGGTGTGGTCCCATCTTTTTTTTTTGGTCCAGTTCTGACAATGGCTTTATAGCCATAGCTCTTAAGTTTGCATACTTAGAAAACCTGGCGAACTCGGTTTCGCCACCTCGTTTTTTTTAAACATTTCGTAAATCGGGATCACTTCTATCGAATAATGCTTTCAGTGGCTGTTGTGGTGTAAGTTATGGATCCAGTTTGACTTTTCACTTGCGCTGCACAATCCAGCCGGCATAAAGTCGTCATTGGTCCAATATCTTAATTGTCATCATCACTGTAGTTCGCATGGGAATCATATTGGAATGACAAGCGATTATATGATGCCAATGTTCTTCGTGTACTCACGCGTTGTATCAATAGGGCATATTCTCTTGTTATATTTAGTCTTTCTTCGCTAAAGTTCTGTGTATAAAATATAATCGGACTGGGTCTAGGGTGGTGCGCTGCGTGCTTCGTCGCTCCGCGTCGTCGTCGCTGCCCTTGTAGTCCAATTGATGATCCTCAGTTGAACACGTCTGGTGGCTGTTAGAGCCAACGGTGGTGATGGTGATTTCGGTGGTGTTGCACCGGTTGTAGTAATGTAGATTACGGTGGCGGTAACTTTACCGCTGTTGCTGGCCTTAAGCACAGTCAACAATGAAAAGATAGTATTTTTCGGCGTAGCCGAAGCAATGTTAATTTAATAAGCGATCTGTTGCGCTGTTCATACAAGACTAAATATAATGGTTTACAAATGGAACCTAAACCCGCGCGACAATGCATCACGCCACAAAGCCATGGTCGGCAAGCCGACTCAGCATTCCCAACTGTGCAACACTCCACTTCAAATGTGAAGTGTCAGCATTTCACTGCTAGCCGTTCTTAGCGCAGAGCGCTAAACTCAAGTGTGGCGCATCAGCATTACACATGTACGAAATATGACACTTTGGGCAATATTGTGTAATAGTAATTCTAGGGCAACATTGTGTGGTATTTAGTCTTCGATGTTAACTACCCCCCCCTCAGGATGATGTCCGTCCTCGGGCATACTACAGTTGTCGATGGCCTTTTGTAACTCCATAGAGGCTCGTTTTCTCCTTAGCGCCAGGAAAAGGATGAGAGAGCCGATCAGTCCAACGTTTAAGAACACACCAACTGCAAACAAAATATTGGGCGAGCCTGCTGCATCTACTTCCTCTTTGAAGTCCTGGATGAATCGCAAGTTTTCGTTGTTCATCCGGTGAAGGAAAGGTATGCTTAAAACGGGGTCGTGACCGATGATGTTCAGTAGCGGTGACCTAACAATGCCAGGCTGCTTGTTCTGCATCTTTCGCAGATTCACAAATTTGGTGCCGTTGACTGTTGCAGAGTTCTCGAACGTTAGATGCTTACCAGACGCGAACACTTCTGCGCCATTGTCTACTTGGATGCGGGCTGTCGCTTCATTGATAATGACGACGCCGTCATCTATGGGCATTATCGCCCTCAAGAGGCTAGGTTGAGTGTAGCAGTGGGCAGTGTTTCCTGCGTGGAGCGAACGCGCACAGGTTTCTTGTCGAGACCGTTCGCAAAAGGTATTGTGTGCGTGTGCATTCTGTGACCACGAACGTATCGTCTTCACATTCCGCCAGTGTGTTTTCGTCGAGGCGTAGGACGACTTGTTGGTGAGAATCGGGGTAGACGGTGACCTTCTTACATCTGAACTTGACTTTTGGAAAGGCTATCAAAATATGAATTATATTTTCGGACTGGAGGATTCTTATTTTAGAGGCTTCTATTTAACTAACTATTGGTATGTCTTGTTCGATTAGTGACTTTAAATTAGCGTGATCAAGTATGGTTGGGTTTATAATATTAGATTTTGCCAAAGTGATAGTCAGGATCAAGTTTTGAATCTCTGTGCTCAACATACTATTTCTTGCCAAAAGTGTTTCGAATAAATGTGGGGTGTCAACCAAATCGTTCTTACGGGCTTTTATAATCTTATTGATGGTGTCTGTCAACTTATTTATCTGTTTTTGGGTTTCGGAATTTATGGCAATCTGCCTAGAATTGGACTCTACTAGTTGCGCCTCGGTGACTCTCATCATCAAGAAATCTGCCGCATCAGGCGTGCCTGCAACCACTATTGGTGCAGTACCTAGAAAGTCTAAGCTTCTAGCAAATCTATGGTGTATTTTTAAAACGGACAATAGGGTTCTTAAATGGTCTGTGTCGACGTCTAATAGCTTACGCATGTGCGAGTGCGGAAAGGAATCGGACAATTTTTCTGTTTCCTCTATCATATTGCTATACTCCGAGAGATTACTTGAGTGTCTCAAATAATCTCTTTGTTCGAACACTAACACCTAACCGTCTAATACCGGGATGTAGTTAGCGTGCGAAAAGTCGGTGATCCGTGCATGGGAGATTAGCAATGTGAGGGAAAACCTGAAATAGAAGCAAAGTGTAAGATAGGGTGATAAAACTTCTGAGCCTGACTTACTAAAGGTACCATTACGCGAAGCAAATATTGGCTGTTTTTCGCTGCAAATATTTTCTCTACCGTGTGATGGTCAAATAAATTTAGCAAATATTTCCTCAAAAATATTTGCTTCTATGTTCGCCAAATAAAAATTAGAACAAATATTTGCTTCGTGTATAGCGTATGTTGTAACTGGCCTCATCTCTTAGCAAATGTTTGGTGCATATAATTATTTGTTCATACAGGATTCTGGTATGAGCAAATACAGCAAATATTTCATCACAAAAAATTGACAGTTGTCATTTTGCTTGTGTTTAGCGTCCTGAAAACACGTGTTTTGAAATAAGAGGTAAACATTTCATCTTTTATCCATTATTTTATATTTCATGTTGGATTTTATATTTTTAGTTGGCATAGTATATAATTAAAATGTCGGAAATTGATGACTTTAATGAGGATTTGTTTCTTGACGATGTAAGTCAAATTCCAGCGAATGCACAGTGGACGGTCTTGTATGGAGAAGGCGGCCAAAAATACTTCCAATAAAGATATCAGCTTGAAACTTTTTCTGCAGCTATATAATTCCATATTAATGCTATATTTATAATATAGGCACGTATATAAGCTTTATTTTCGCGCCAATTTAAAAAATCAAATTAAAGCAGACCCCTAAGGTAATGCAACATTATTTTTGTAGTTATTGCCAACGTGAATTTACTAAACGCTTAACTTTTAAAAAACAATTAATAATGCAATACAAAAAAATAAAAATTTTATATATTCAAAATATAATAATAGATCATTAAATAACAAAATGCAATAACGCATCCTCTTCATCATAATTATCCATTATAAAAGTTAATTCAATTTAATTTACTTTTTCACAATACAAATACACACAACACAATTCTCTAAAATCAAAATTCCGAATGACAGCAAATAGAGTGAGACGAAATGTTATTTGCACCAAATAATTTTTGAGTCGAATATTTGCTTCCGTCTAATGTGGCAGCAAATATATTTGCTTCATCTCCATCAAATATGTCTTTGCTCACTCGAAAGCAAATAAAAACGGGCAAAATATTTGCTTCAGTGTGATGTACGTAGCAAATATATTTGCTGCCTCGCATATCTGAATCAAATAAAATAAGGAGCAAACACGGCAAATATTTGCTTCGTGTAATGGTACCTTTACTAAGATTTTGCAAAACACTGCTCAAGGGCTTGCTCAACTCTAGCATGGCTTTTTTAAGGGGTTTTCCGGCAATTATTCGAATTTATCTCGCCTTAAAAACAATCCTTGAACTCCAACGGGTTCAGGCGTTGTTGAGTTATGCGCTTACCAACACATTTTGCGATTCATTTTTATTATATAGATTAGTGGCTAAATATAAATATATAACTGTGTTGTGACTTTCGAGTGATGAAGAGTCAATGTTGAGCAAATACTGCTCGGGGGCGTGCATTCAATGAACTAATGACAAATACGAGTCTTGCAATTAACAAATTTATTTTATAAGTGTAAATCAAGTTAAGTTAAAGTTTCAAATTTTAATACGCGATACGAAATGTTTGGTGCTGCTTTTCTATTCCAACATCGACTGACCGACTGAATTAAGAGAGTGTCGTTGATGCGTTGATAGATCGGGTTGATAACAGCATCGAAGACTGTTAATGACTCAAATTGCACTGCTGAGTCACCAACTGCACTGTTACGTTTGCCAAATTCGATTAACGTCCGTACATGCCGGCCCCTTAATACTGAATCCAGTATTAGAAACACGACTTGCTGGATACTGAAATGAGAAAAGTGTTCGTTATGGTATGCAAAAGGTGGAATAAAGTACATGTGACGTTTTATTGATTATCACAGTCGGTTTCAGTATAGTTTGCTATGGGTAACTAACAAATTTTAGAAATTGAGCGCTTATAATTGCCTGCTGCCGTTCTAATCGTTGCTACTCGCAAAAGATTATAAAGATTATAAGATGCCAGGATGTAGTTCGGTTATCCGACCGAGTTTCCATTCGTTTGTGGGGACGCGATCATCTTTAATTATAACGATGTCGTTGATTTGAAGATTTTTCTGCTCTTGTCGCCATTTTGGCCGAGCTTGTAAATGTAAAAGATAATCTGCACTCCATAACTTCTAAAATTGCCGAACTATCCGTTGTCCTTCCAGAAAGATGCTGTTTATTGATTTATCCTTCGGTGTAGGGTCAGGCAAAGCCATTAGGGAGTCACCTATTTAGAAATGTCCTGGAGTTAACACCGAGAGATTAATGGGCATAGAGGCCGAGAGTTAAGGCAGGCTTCGATTTGGACAAGCACTGACGATAGTTGTTCATAAGTCACTTTAATTCCTTTAAAGGAACGGTGCAAATGCGTTTTGACTGCTTTAACATTTGCTTCCCATAATCCACCAAAATTTGGGCTGTGTGGTGGGTTGAAATGCCATTGAATATTCTTTGCAGCGAGCTCCGGAACAATAACTTCCGTTACATTCTGCAGAAAATCGCGTTACCAAAGTTGAATGGATTTATCTGCGCTAATAAAATTCGTGCCACAATCGCTATAAATGTGTCGACATAATCCGCGTCGTCCAACAACGCGTTGAAGAGCCCAGAGAAAATGTTGAGTATCAAGTCCAGTGACTGCTTCTAAGTGAACGGCCTTTGTTGCTAGGCAAATAAAAACAGCGATGTACGCCTTGTAGATTTGATGTCCTCGAAGACGGATTCAAAGGATCCAGTGTAGTCCACGCCGGTAGTTTCAAATGCTCAAGTTGGCGGGTTAACACGGTGTGTTGGAAGATCTGCCATAAGTTGAGTTAAAGGCTTAGGTTGGTGCGTAGAACATTGAACACATTTTCTAAAAGTTTCTTTACCGCATGATTTCCATCAATGATCCAAAGCACCTGTCGAGCTGTTGCCAATATCAACTGGGTGCCTCCATGTAGCGTGTTTAGATGAGCGTTGCGAATCACCAGTTTCGTGAAATGATGGTTTTTCGGTAATATGATCGGTGACCTTTGAGCTGCTTAGATGTGAATAGCATTTTTCAGTCCACCGCGTATCCTTAAGACTTGCGGTACGTCTAAAAAGGGTGTAAGTTGTGATAGTTTGTTAGTTTTCGACAGTTGTTTGTTCAATTTAAGCTTTAGTATTTCTGCTCCATACGTTTCTGTTTGTACCACTCGCACAACAAAAATTAGACCGTTTTGAAATTCAGCTGCGTTAATGGAACCATATCGTCGTTTTTCTTGTGGGTGCTTCGAATTGTGAATGAAACGTAGAATATAAGTGATAACGAAGATCAATTTGCTATATGAGAAAAAGGACGATATAATCGAGTCCTGCGTCATACATGTTTAAGTGTGAACTGCTTTGGAGCGTTGTTCACTTACAGTTTGCTCGTTGTTAGGAGAGACGAGCTCAGTAGTGGGCCATTCGGATTCATGCCGACGCAGCCAGGCAGGCCCATGCCACCATAGGCTTGTTCATCTGGAGAGCAGCCTCGCGTTACACAATCCGCTGGATTTCCGGAAGTCGGTACATGCTGCTATTAAGCCGGCTTGCTGTGTTCTAAAATTTTCCCAATGCGGTTTGCGACGAAGGTTTCCATCGAGAAGGATCGCCATTAATCCAAAACAATACAATCATTGCATCAGACCAATAAAAAACAGGAGTCGTCTTCGTTGAAATCCGTTTAAAACATAACCCATTTTGTTAATTGAGTGGCAAGTACTACTCCCGAAACTTCGACTCTCGGAACAGTCAATGGCTTAATAGGTGTGACTCTGCTTCGTGATGTGAGCAGATGAGTGTATACTGTGTTATCCTTGCACTGGACTCAAATGTATACACAAGCCGCATACGCCATTGTGGAGCCGTCACAAAAGATGCGCAGTTGGAGCGATTGAACATCGATGACATCAAAACCAAGCCATCTGGGAATTCGTATGTTCTCAATTGTTGGCAGATGATTAAGAAAAACCTGTCATCGAGTTTGTAGTACCTGGGGAAGTAGTTCGTCCCATTCAAGTGCGCTAGTAAGTGAATTTGTGCGGCGTATTCGAGTACTCCAAACATCCTTTAATATGACCTTTGCTAATGTGATAATGGGAGTAACTAATCTCAAGGGATCGTATAGCCGTGCTACTGTGGGTAATAAAGATCTTTTAGGTAAAGGGGAAGAAATTTCAAATTTAATTTTAAAACCATAAATATCTCTATTTAGATGCCAATACGAGCCTTGAGTTTTAATAGAGTCTTTGTTGTCAAATTCTAAAATACTGGAGTTGGACCAATGCGTTTGTGGAATATTGGCTAGTAAAGCTTGGCGGGTTGAAGACCATTTACGAAGCTCCATGCCGGCGGACTTTAATTCAGCAATGAGTTGATCGCGAGTCTCTAAGGCTTTGGCGAGAGTTGCGTGTCCACTTTGCACATCATCCACGTACATTTCGTAACGCAACACCTGCTCAGCCAACGGATATTGATGTCGCTCATCGGAGGCGAGTTGATGCAGGATACGTATTGCTGTGTATGGAGCCGAAGCTGTACCAAACGTGACTGTGGTTAATGTATATTCTTGAATTTGGTTGTGTTGGTGTCGCCACATGATACGTTGATATTGTGCATCATTGGGATGCATGTTTATGCAGCGGTACATGCGCTGGATGTCAGCAGCAAATACATATCGATGAAGGCGCCAGTTCAAACTGATACCTCTGAGGTCGTTTTTTAATTTGGGACCTATACACAGAATGTCGTTGAGAGACTTGCCGTTGGAAGTTTAGCAGGAGGCGTCGTACACAGCACGGACCTTGGTTGTGAGGCTTTCCTCCCTGATGATTGCATGATGCGGTAATGTACATTCTGTCACTGTTAACTTTCCCGTTATCTTGTCGTGTGTGAGTGCGTTGAAAATTTTTTTCGCACCATTGTTCTTCCATAGTTAGACTGCGTTCTGCGTTAATTTGATTGAGCTCAAAGAAGTTTTGAACGAGATGCTGGATACCGTTGCATGATGGTATTTTATTTTAGTACATTGCGCAATGGGTTCGTCTGGATAGCCTCTTTTGATTTTGGGCAATATGATATGCCGGATCGCAAAGTTAGGATCTGCTAGTGGAAGTTCCTTATGATGTTGATAATCTTGTACAGGTAGGTCCGTCCTTGGAATATTTGAAGTTACAGATCGTAACACAAAAGCAGTATCCACGAATTTGTTAAAGGAAGGATTTCTGTGGTGTACTTGCACTTGGTGTTGGAATTCGCGCCGACCCCAGTCATCTCTGCTATGGTGCGGTAACGTGGTAAGCCGAGGATTTGAACGGCATGCTCAGAGATGAGAGTGGCTTCCGAGCCGTGATCAATGAGTGCTCTGACCATGGCGAATTGGAAAGTTTTGTGATTTTCCAACCGAATAAGAGCTGTTGCTAAAATCATGTTTCGTTATGTAAGAGATGACTTCACTCCAGGAGAAAGTTGTGCGGTATGAGAGCCGAGCTGTTAGCTGCAGACTGGGCTCGGATGTTTTAAGATTCGGACACATTTATTTGAGTTGGATTCTGCGAAACAAATGTGTGATGAGTATTATTTTGTACTGAATTCGTTCAGTATGATGTCGTTGACCACATTGTAAACAGTTTCTGTTGCTTGTACATTGCGATATAGAGTGCAAGGGGCTGAGGCAGCTTAGACATGCCTTTGTGCGATCGACGATTTGTTTTCGTGCAAAACAATCCTTGGAGAGAAAGTCAGGACAACGTCGTAAAAGTGAGTGTCGCTGCCGAGAGCGCAATGTGGCTGTCGTGTAAAGCGGTGACATGGAAGCTGTTGCCCTTGTATGCGTGGTTGCCGATCGTTTACCTGATGATCGGTGAGCGGAATGCTGGCCTACGATTTGGTGACGGTTCGTTGGACTTCCTATTTTCAATAATGCTGACCAGACGCGTGTTGAGAAAGGCATCCGTAGTTGAGAAAGTAGGAATGTCCAGTGAACTGCCTAACGAGTATTCCCAGGCTTGTAGTGTGCATACTGGTAGCTTCGTTACAAGGTAGTGCACCATCCAATGATCGCAAGTGTGGATTGGTATCTTTAGTCTCTTAAATTCGTTGATGCAAACGTTGGCGACATTCAACATATTTTTAATGTCTGACGAGTTTTCATTTGTCGCTGTTGGCACTCTAAGCAAAGTGTGATGCATGAACTGCAGTCGAGGATTGTTGTATCGTTTCATGATGAGGTTCCAGGCCAGGTTATAATTGGACTCCGTTAACCCTTTCGGGACGGAGTTTTATTTTGAAATCCAAGATAGTTGTCTTAAAACTTTTTGCATATTCTGAAAGGGGACAAAAAAATATGTTGTTCTGCTTACTTAAAAATCCTGAAATCGTCCTTTTATCCTGGGACATATAACCCCAAAACGTATTTCTTCTAGCAAAACTCGCTCGACTGCCTCATAACTTAATGCTCTTCTCGACATCTGAAATGTTGATTGGGATTATATATCCCACCCAAAAAACTTGTTGGGATTATATGGGATTATATATCCCACCCAAAAAACTTGTTGGGATTATTATTATTATATATTATATTATATTTTTGTTTACATGGTGAAATTGACATTAAGAGCTGCATTTGGGATATTTTACCTTATTGGTAGCTTTAAAATTAATCAAAATACAGAAGTTTAAAAATTGCTGGGACGTATTGTCCCAGTAGTCCCGAAAGGGTTAAGTCCATTTGGCGCACATCCTGATCCTGATCTGCCGGCAAAGCTTGCTTTAGAAAATGAAAACGTTGAATGTTGGAAAGATGAATGAGTTGTGCGAATACATCATGAAAGGCTGGCCAGTCGATAAATTTGCCAGAATAAGTAGGTTCTGGCAACTTTGGCAGCTTAACTGAAGAGTTCGAAAGTGCTTCTCGCATGGTTGAATAATGAGAAACTTCGGATTCTTGGGCGGTATTTGTTGTCGACGGAAAACTAGAATCGTGTGCCTCCAAGATTGTGCAATAAATTAAGCTGTAATTCTCTTCGAATTTGTTGGACAGATCTTCCGTAAAATACCTGTGCGAAGTTACTTACAATAATCGAGTCATAATTTTTTTGAAATTGTTGTGATAACTCTTTTAATTTATTTTGTATTTATTTGGATGTAGACGTACTAACAAACAGTACCATCAAGTGGCCCAACGATACCAAGCACCGGCTTGTTAACGCGCGGACCCAAGCAAAAATGCAACCACCTATCGCCCGACCGACCGAGAGGCACAGCGGCGGTTACGTAGATCGCGAACAAGTAGACAAATGACATAAGACTAGCTTTTTAAGAGATCCAATAGAAGTGGCACCATTCATTAGGTAAAATAAATCGTTATAGTTTGAACATAAAATACGGAAAGAATTATGAATAGTATAGTTAGAGTGAGAAGCTTGAAGGGCAATTGGTAGAAAATTCCTTGTCCGTCTGATCGGAACTGCAAAACTAATCTGGCTGATTAATTCCGAAAAATCAATTTCACCATTTATTAGTTTATGTAAAAAGATTACACCTAGCATTGTTCTCCGATCAGCAAGAGAAGGAAGATTTATTAGTTAAAGTCTACTGAGGTAGGAAGGTAAGTTAATGTTAGTATTCCAATTAAGTCCCCTAAGGGCAAAGAGCGGAAATTGTTTCTGTACTGATTCTGTTCTATCCTGGTGAATCCTGTATTTGGGATACCAAATACAAGATCCATATTCAAGAATAGGACGTACCAAAGAAGTATAAAGAGATTTGGTTATGTAGGGATCGTCAAATTCTTTCGACCAGCGCTTAATGAACCCCAAGGTACTAGAGGCTCGATTTGCTACTGAAGAGATATGCTTGTGAAATTTAAGTTTTGGGTCAAAAAGGATACCTAAATCATCAACCCATTCAATGCGATCGAGTGGGCTACCATCAAGAAAATATATATTTAAAACGGCAGGCGTCTATAAAAGAACATTGCTTTACATTTATTGCACTTAAGATTTAACAAGTTAACACGACACCAAATTTGGAAGTTATCTAAGTCTTTTTGTAATTTTTGAGCAGACACCAGAGTAGTACCTGACATGCATAATTTTACGTCGTCAGCATACATCAGAACTCGAGAATGGTCAATTACTGATAGAAGATCATTGATGAACAGTGTGAATAATAACTGTCCAAGGTGTCTTCCTTGCGGAACACCGGACGTGACATGAACCATCTTGAGACAGAACCTCTAAAACTGACTCTTTGTGTTCTATGAATTAAATATTCTCTTATCCACCGAATGAGATTGCTTGGTAAACCTAAAAGTTGAAGTTTATGAAGTAAAAGGTAGTGATTAACTGAGTCAAACGCCTTACTGAAATCAGTGTAGATAACATCCGTTTGCGTTTTGTTTTGATAACCCTTAATAATATGTGAAGTAAATTCTAACAGGTTAGTGGTGGTAGATCTTTGTTTCACGAATCCATGCTGGCACGGTGATATTAAGAATCTACGAAAATTTTGCAATTGAGAAGTTATCAATTTCTTAAACATTTTTGGGAGACAATTTGGAGATACCCCTATAATTTGGAACGTGAGACTTGTCTCCTTTTTTATGGAGCGGTATAATAAATGATTCTTTCCAGATGTTTGGAAATGAACATTGCTCAACAGACAAACTAAACAGTTTGTGCAAAGGCTTTAAGAGACCGTCAGCGCAGTACTTAAGCACACAGCTAGGTACGCCGTCAGGTCCTGGGGAAAATATTGGCTTAATACCTTGTAGATCACGTAGTAATGAACACTCCGTGATTCTAGGTTCAAAAATGCAATTGGAGCTATCAACCCGAAACGAGTAAGGCAGATCAACAAAGAGTATCAATGAAACTATATGTTGTTTAAAAAAAATTCTGCAAACAAATCGGCAATGGCCTGATCTGAGTTGGCCGACTTGTTTTCAAATAATACATTAGATGGAAGTGTTGATGACTTTCGCTTCGAATTAACGAAGTCAAAGAACCTCTTAGGATCTCGCTGGAACTGTAGTCTGCACCGACTCAGGTAATTTTTATAACATAAGTTATTCATGATCGAAAAACTGGAACGCGCGATCAAGTGAGATGAGTAATGAGCAGAAGAGCCAGATTTTCTGAAACTCTTATAAAGCTTAGACTTTCGATTTTTAAGGGCTGTCAACTCTCGTGTAAACCACGCAGGTTTGTTTTTCCTACTTGGCTTACCACAAGGGACACACATGTCGAATAAATTGTATAAGGTGCAAAAAAGGTATAAAAAATACTGATTGCCGTATCGAAGTCCTCGGAACCATAGAGTCCATAGAGTCAACAAGTGCCAAGAGCCGGGTAAGTTTCACGAAATCGGTTTTCCGAAAAATGGCGTACCCGTCCTAATGGTTCACTACACTGCCTTACAGCACATGCAGGCAAAGTGATCACCACCTCCAGCGTCGGGTGGTATAAGTCTTTAGGAGTGGATATGGGAAGGGTTCTTGACGCAGAGATAGTGGATGGATACAAAACAAAAACCAAATCAAGCATTCTACCAAGAGAATTTGGTATACCATTGATCTGACTCAATGATATTTCAAATAAACCAACCAGAAAATCAGTCTGCACCATGGGGGTCAACACGCTTAAGTCCGGACTTGAATTCCAAGTAGCTTCAGCAATATTAAAAACACCAAGAACTACAAAAATATCACAATCAGATAGCATAGAAAAAATGGAAAAAAATGCTGACAAATGTGCACTGTATACAAAGTTGTCGGATAAAGGTGGAATATAAGAACAAGAAATATAAATACCAACACCATTAATATTTAGCTTCCCAGCAACAAATTCGATATCTATAGAATCACTTAATATTACTCCTTCAGAGGGAAAGTCAACATCAACAGCAATAAGCACCCCACCGCCACGACGCAGTGGGCGGTCCTTTCTATAGATACAGAATCTGTTAGATAAAATTTCAGAATTTAGTATGTCTTGTCTTAACCACGTTTCCGTGAAAGCAACGACATGAAAGGAAAAAGATTGGCTATTAAGATACAAAGTACTAAGTTTATTAAAATACAATTGGAAGTATTGTTTGGTTTTTCGCGCTGTACTGTCTTTATTCAAGTTGATTATTGCTTGGTTTAGTCTTTTACGTATATCGCATTGTAGAGCGTACACTCTTTCATACGAGGCTTCATCGATCTTTTTCTCAGTAGACATGCTGTTCTCTTAAGATTTAACGTTTACTTACTTCGAACCTGTATGCATACAACAACCAACACTTACACTCTCAGTCGTACGAACCTGACTTAACCCTGCAGTTCGATTTGGAGCGATCGCTTCCAATGCAGATCTGAGTTCAGATCTCAAAATGCAGGCACGAAAACAGACCTGAATTTGCATCGAAGGCCGCAGCGAAGGCCGCAGCGTTCGCAGTGGCCGCAGCTTAAGAGCGATTCGGAGAGCGCATGAAGTGAGAGCGTATTACTCTCATTCCAATGAACATAACAACACTTGTGTTAACATGTTCAAGCATAAAGCAAACGAGGGAAAATCACAGTTATATATAGGATGCAATATGCAAAAATAGAACACGGAACGGTTTTACATGTTCAGCGACTCTAAAGCAGTGCACTTGTGACTTTTGTGATTTGTTGGTGTTCTTTTGCATTTGGCAATTTGTGTTTCTAATTTTTCAATATACTTACAAATTTTGTATTTTGTTTAATTTTTTATTGTGAACAGTGTGGAAAGTGAAAGCAGGTAATAATCAAAATAAGTGGTAAGCGTACACTCCGTAGGTTAAGGTTTTTAAGATTCCATTCTCAAAATGTTGGGGCATTTGTTAATAAATAGTGGAATTATCTATTTCAGAAGGTATACCCGTTTACGAGCAGTCGGGAAATCCAGAGCAGACGTTAAGGACGGCCCTAAAGCGGTAAAAAAAAACCGCATCTATAAAATGTTAACAAAGAGCGCATATAAATAAAATTAATTATTAAAAATATGTTATCACTTTGTGTCAATAATTTTATTTTCCCAATTAAAGGCCTGCAAGCATGCGCCTTCGCTTCACTTTTCAGGTCTGCAGCATGCATGCATCTTGTAGGCATGCGCCTTCGCTTCTCTTTTCAGGTCTGAAGCATGCCTGCACATTGTAGGCATGCGCCATCGCTTCTCTTTTCAGGTCTGAAGCATGCCTGCGTCGTTGCATGCATGCGCCTTCGCTTCTCTTTTCAGGTCTGAAGCATGCCTGCGTCGTTGAATGCATGCTGCCCTAGGACAGCCCCGTGTTAAATTCATGCCTAAAACGCGTGTTATTGCATCGAACGAGCATGCATGGCCATGCTCTATGCATGCATGCTTCATGCATGTTGCAGGCCTGCAGAGAACTGCAGGGAAGCGAAATAAAGTGCGTGGTGTGGGAGTGAGGGTCGCGATGATCGTTCCAGACAAGTTTGACGTTGAAGTATGAACTTAAGGCACAACGCGTTTGATGCCACGGTATGTGATGTGATATGCGCTCTCTGAGCTGCGCTGTCGACGAACTTCTCCTGCTCTCTTTTTGGTCCGTTATACGAACTTCTCCTCTCTCCTTTTGGTCCGTTGTTTTTTGACTTGAAGCGTGCCAATTCTGGCATGCATGAGTTTAGGATGACCCTAGGATGACTTTGACCGACTCTCGACAACGTTAATAACTTAATTTACTTTGTTACTAGACTATGTGAATGGTTCCCCCCATGGGCCACCAAAAATGTTGTGACTTTCACGTGATGAAGAATCAATGTTGAGCAAATACTGCTCGGGGGCGTGCATTCAATGAACTAATGACAAATACGAGTCTTGTAATTAACAAATTTATTTTATAAGTGTAAATCAAGTTAAGTTAAAGTTTCAAATTTTAATACGCGATACGAAATGTTTGGTGCTGCTTTTCTATTCCAACATCGACTGACCGACTGTATTAAGAGAGTGTCGTTGATGCGTTGATAGATCGGGTTAATAACAGCATCGAAGACTGTTAATGACTCCAATTGCACTGCTGAGTCACCAACTGCACTGTTACGTTTGCCAAATTCGATTAACGTCCGTACAAACTGACAATAATATAAACTTGTTTCGTATTCAAAATCATATTTTTATAACCCTTTTTCTTTGGTTGACATACTTCAAAAATGTCCATGCCTTTAATTTAATATTGTGACAATGGGTATTTCTAGTTGCCCATAAAATAAATTTGCAGGAATTTGTAGTTGCTATTTGACACTGGTAACAGTGAACCATACCTGTTAAATTGCGATTACAATTACTTATCAATTAAATTACTTTTGAAGAGTCGTCGTAGTGACTATATAGTTCGGTGGTAGAAATTTATGTTTATATAATGATAACGACTACAAAAAAATTAAAAATAATCTGAAACTATCGCAAATTATCAAAATAATCAAAAATAATCAGAAATAATCAAACTGATTGATGTTTATTTTTTTATTCGTAGTTTCAAACCTCATTTTCACAATTTTGAAATTCAAGAAGTGTTATCGATAATCCGAAACAAACTTGATCTTCTCATGGTATGGGAGAGCTTAAGTTTCAAGTTTGAAGTGTCTAGCTCTTATAGTCTCAGAGATCGACGCGTTAATACAGACGGACAAACAGACAGACGGACAGGCTGACAGACGGAGAGACAGACATGGCTATATCGACTCAGCTGTTGATGCTGATCAAGAATATATATACTTTATGGGGTCGGAGATGCTTCTTTCTGTCTGTTACATATATTGCACAAAACCATTATACCCTTCTATGGGTTAAGGGTACCAATAAAGTCGTCGTACACCATATTAATTACCTAAGAAATATACTTAAATTTAAAGATTAAAGCAATTTTAATGTATGTGTTGGGTATCCTTTATTTTTTAATGACCGCCTTGAGCCGGTTTGGCATGGATAATACCAGCTTTTCAGAGTAGGCCTGGTTAATTTTCGCCCATTCCTATTTCAAAACCTCAACAAACCTTGATTTTGAGTTCATATGATTCCGAATCCTTTTTTCCAACATATGCCAGCAATGCTCAACCGGATTAAGGTCAAAACTCTGCAGTGGAGTTTTTAGCAAATGTGGCGTATTGTATGCAAGATACATTCTGGTATTATGTGCCATGCGGTTAGGGTCATTATCCTGTTGAAAGGAATACGAGCTTGATACTCCCAACTTTTCCTTGCTCGGACCCAAATTTTTTTTTTAAAACTTTAATATAAGCCTTATGGTCCATTATTCCATCAATAATTTCCAAGTTGGCGACGCCACTTAGTGCCCATTTACACGCTGAAGTTTTTTCATTAATTTTTTATTCATTTGTTTCGAAAGTTTTTCGGAATTCAGGTCGCATTTACACGCTGAAGTTTGTCAGTAAAATTTTTCCTTTGTAAATGCAGCTCTGGTTTTTAATCTATCATCGATATATAGTGCTGCTGGTATTGCGTTAAGAGCAGCTCAATTAATTAAGACCATGACAAAATTAATAAGGTAGATATAAACATGTGCGTGCGAGGGAGACAGCCATGTTGCTCTCTTTATTTTTTGGTTGTATGCCCATGATACAACTTGTAGTTTCGTAAAAATATTTAACTAAATAAAATTTTGAGTGAAACGCTGTCGATTATATTAATAAAATAGTTTTAATAACAACAAGTAAAAACGTTGCAGTCGGACGAAACCGACTGCGATATACTTTGAGACCAGCTGTGTTAAGGATTCTGTGTGCGAATAGTAATATTTGGGGGGTTTCGGGTATAAATATCAGGCAGAAGGGCTAGGCATGACAGCCAAATTTGTGATGCATATTTGTGGCGGATGCCAGCTTCTATCCCCCTACCAAGTTTGGAGACTCTATCGCAAAAACTAAGAAAGATTTAGAGGTGGGCGGTATAAATGGGCGTGGCACCCAAAATTTTATTGCACATCTGTTACGGATGTCACTAACAATGTTCACACCAAATTTGGTAACTCTGGCACAAAAACTGGCGAAGATATAGAGTTTTCGGATTTGAGAAGGCGGGCGGTATTCGTGGGGGCGTGGCATCCAAAGTTTTGATGAAATTTTTTGTGGAATGTCACCAGCTATCTTGTCTTCAAATTTGGTGACTCTAGCGGAAAAACTAGCGAAGATAAATGCATTTCGGTGTTATTTAGGGCGGTGGGGCATGGCCCATTTTTTGAGGTCGTTCCATCCAAAGTTTTGATGCAAATTTGTGTCAGATGTCAGCATCCACTTTTATACCAAATTTGGTGGCTATAGCTTCAAAACTGTCGAAGATACTGGCATTTTTGTTTATAATTGGTGGGGGTTGGGGGCTTAAGAGGTGGGCTTGGCATCCAAACTTTTGACGCAGCTTTTTGGGGAATGCTATCGGCTATCTTGCCCCCTAATTTGGTGTCTCTAGCTGCTCAAATGTGGGATATATATGGGTTTTATCGATTTGCAAATCGAGGTGAATCGACATGTTATCGATTTCCCAGGCCCCCTGAGGTCGTAGACCCCTAAATTTAACACTTTGTCTGACGAAGTCATGTAGTAAGATATTTGAAAAGTTACAAGGCTCTAGCTTTAAGGGTGTCGAAGAAAGTTGCGTTCATACGGACGTACGGACGAACGAACAGACGGACAGACAGACACCATGACAGACATTGATACCTTTGGTATCAAAGTATAAAAATTAATGGTTATATTAACAGTAAATTATATTAAAGCAATATTAAACAAACAAACAACGAAATTCGTCCGCACGGACCAGACTTTTGCTACAAAAAATCTAATTTTTCCAAAAAATCATAGTCAAAATACGTGTGTAGAAACAATCATGATATTGTGTTTATGCTTGTACTTTTTTGAACAATCATGATCTTAAATCATGCTTTTTTGCAAGCATAAGCGTAGTATGTGTTGTTTGTGCAACTCTGTGTTTACATTCTATCGAAATAAGGCAAAGCAAAATGAGAAGAAAAATTAACGACTTAACTCACCGGCAAGTAGTCCGATGCTGCCCGGTGGTAATATTACCCCGTTACATGTTCCTGTTGTTGAAACCTCTCTCAAATGTTCGATTAAATATTCCCAGTAGCGTAGCTGCAGCTCATAAGCCGCTTGTAGTTGTTCCTATTAGAAAATATATTTTTGTATCAAGGCTAGCTTCTGATACATCCTCAGAAGATGTTAATGCCTAAATTAAAAGTAATATCGACTCCCCGCTGATTGTTGTTGAAAAGTTTAAATTTAAACACACTCGTAACATATCTTCGTTTAAGTTGAGTGTGCCGCCTGAATATTTCTCAACAATTTGTTCTGAAAAGTTTTGGCCGCCGAATATCCTCATGAAGGAGTATGTGAACAGGCGAAATAACAATAATACTTATAGTAATAGTAGTGCCCTCCCTATTAGTAACTCACTTCCTTCTTTGTCTGTAACAAAAAACTAACTAAAGTAATAAGCCAAGCATATCAAAATGTAAGAGGCCTTAATACTAAACTTTCAAAACTTTACGTTAATAGCCTTGGATTCACAAATAGTTGCGCTTACTGAAACCTGGTTGAAACCTGATATTTCTGATAACTCTGTTTTTCCTAATAAATATAACTTGAACTGGTGTGATCGCACAACCCGTAAGGGTGGTGGGGTTCTTATCGCTGTTGATTCCTGCATTTCTTCTGATCAAATTCAATCCAATGATCTTCCGGATACAGAGTTTGTATGTGGTAAAGTATCTTATGGTAGTCGGTCACTTTTTATTACCTGTTCCTACATTCCTCCCCATTGTAATACCTACATTTATTCGTCCCATTTAAGTGCTTTGCAACATGCTTCGTCCTTATTGTTAGACATGGATCATCTTATTGTGGTTGGTGATTTTAATCTGCCAAATGTGGGATGGTCTGCATGTGACTCATCTTCCACACAATTACCAACCACATCTGATGATTTTATAGATGGTATCCTGGAGTTAGGGCTATCGCAAGTAAACGATATACTTAATTGTAGTAGTAGAATGTTAGACTTAGTATTTGTTTCTGATGTTGATTGTTATATTGTAAATAGAGTACTCCCTTTAGTTCAATCTTAAGACTTTTACCATCCTACTTTAGAACTTTCTCTTGAAATACTTAACCCTAACTCCAATACTAATGTTTCTACAAAATCATGTTGTTTTCGTAAGACTAACTTTACTAAATTAAATCAACTTCTGCATGCTACTAATTGGTCTCAGCTTTATTCCTGTTGTGATTTAGAAACTGCCATTGCCATATTTTATGGAACCTTCTGTCGCTCATCAAGTGATAACAAACCACCTTGGTTTACAAGGGAATTATCAAAACTGAAAAATGCGAAGACAAGATCCTATTAAAGATTCAGTAAATTGGGAACTACTATTGACTTATCTTCTTATATAATAGCAAAGTCTAATTTTCTTTCTGTTAACACATTCTGCTATAATAACTATCTTAATAAGTGTAGAATGAATTTCTCCCGTGCTCCTAAACAGTTTTAAATTTTGTTAACTCTTAACGTAAATCCTCCTGCATGCCATCCTCAGTTTTTCTTGATAATACGAAAGCAAGTTCTGATTAGGCTGTGGACGATCTATTTGCTGAATATTCTTAACCAACTTAATTTAAATTGTTCTAAATGTAAAGCGCAGCGAGACTTCTAGCCCCTTTCAATGATTTCTGCAGAATCTGTCGAGACGAGGAGGAGGAGGAAACGGTTTCCCACCTTTTCTGCGACTGTCCGGCACTCTGCAAGACCAGATATCGCCACCTTTGCTCCTTTTTCTTAACGGACCTCTCCCAACTAGCGGATATAAGCCCAAAAAATATCCTGTCTTTTATAAGAGCCTCGGGCTGGGACCACGCCCTCGAAAGCGGTGTTACACACTCTGCGTCTGGGTAGACGGTTTTTTGGACGCAGTCCAAACGCGGCACCACAACGGGCCAACTCTGGCCTACGTGAGTGGGGGGTCTTTTCCTCTCACTACCGCTCTAACCTAAC
Source organism: Scaptomyza pallida (assembly GCA_018152965.1). NCBI lineage: Eukaryota > Metazoa > Arthropoda > Insecta > Diptera > Drosophilidae > Scaptomyza > Scaptomyza pallida. The sequence continues at coordinate 1,567,820 of JAECXP010000196.1, forward strand.
CTAACCTAAATGTAAAGTTATGTCGTTCTGTAGAAGTACTGCTCAGTACTTGCTTGATGGCTCACCAGTCGATCGCGTATTAGAAATAAAGGATTTGGGCATTAATCTTGCCTCAAAATTAAAATTTGATTCTCAAATATCGTGCATGGTTAAGAAAAAAAAAAACGGTGGTCGAAAGAGTTTAACGGTCCTTACACAACTAAGACACTTTATACATCCCTAGTGCGTCCCATCCTTGAATATGGATTTTGTATGTGGTCTCTGCAATAACGGATTCATCAGGATAGAATTGAATCTGTTCAGAAGAAATTTCATTTATTTGCACTTAGGAGTTTTAACTGGGTTCCCGGAGTTGATTTGCATTCGTATTCAAGATAGATAGTTTAATTAACCTTCCTTCTCTTTTAAACCGTAGAACTATGCATGGAGTTTTATTTGTTACTAATCTGCTCAATGGTGAAATCGACTCACCCATTTTATTAAGTTGAATTAACTTAACTGTCCCTTTTAGATCTTCTCGTAACTTTGTATCTTTTAACTTGATCGTTGCTCTTCCATCTATCTAATGCATGAACCGTTTCAAGTAGTGTGCGCAGACTACAATAAGATGTTTTTACTTGTTTCCTTTGAGGCCTCCATTTCCTTACTAAAAGGATCCAAACTGCTTTACTTATCTAGTCATAGTCACTAAAATCTAATCTTATGATCTGATTGGTTTTTTCTGGGTTTTTCCCCAATCCTTGCAACAAATGTTGGATCATTAAATTATGTTGACTGATATTAGTTGACAATAAACAAATAAATAAATAAGTAAAAACGTTGCAGTCGGACGCAACCGACTGCGATATACTTTGATACCAGTTTACATAGCTGTGTTAAGGATTCTGTGTAAAAGTAGTAATATATGGGGGTTTTTAATATAAATATAAGGCAGAAGAGTTAGGTGTGACATCCAAATTTGTGATGCATATCTGTGGCGGATGGCACCTTCTATACAAGTTTGGAGACTCTAGCGCAAACACTAAGAAAGATAAAGGTGGGCGTGGCTTCCAAAACTTTAATGCAAATTTGTTACGGATGTCACTAACAAAGCTTCCACCAAATTCGGTAACTCTAGCGCAAAAACTGAGAGAGATATAGAGTTTTCAGAAGAAGGTTAGCGGTAAAGGTGGGCGTGGCTTGCAAAACTACGGATGTCACTAACAATATGGTCACCAAATTTGGTGACTCTAGCTTAAAAACTGGCGAAGTTACATGTATTTCGGGCTTTTTTAGAGCGGTGGAGCATGACCCGTTGTTTGGAAGCGTGGCATGCAAAATTATGCATATCTGTGTCAGATGTCGGCATTTAACTTCACACCAAATTTTGTGGCTATAGCTTCAAAACTGTAGAAGATACAGCCATTTTTGTTTATAATTTGAGTGGGGCTGGGGGCGGAAAAGGTGGGCGTGGCACCCACATTTTTGATGCAGTTTTTTGGAGAATGCCATGGGCTACCTTGCCCCCAAATTTGGTGACTATATCTGTTCAAATGTGGGATATATAAGTGTTTTATCGATTTGCCCATCGAGAAAAATACTGAACATCGATAGCAAATATCGATTTAATTTCGTGCTCTTCCCATCTCTACTTTCATGAAACAGAAAGACTTTTTGTATAAATAGACTGAGGTGTTTCAACGTTGCAAGAAATTTCCTATGTGAGTTGTTGTTGCAGGACTCATTAAACATGAAACGATGAAACGAGCTGTTGAACACTTCAATTGTTACTTATATTTAGTTTATAAACATTACAAAAAATGTTATAATAAACATTACATACATATGCTTTATGGGTTCGGAGATTCTTCCTTCTGTCTGTTACATACATTTACAAAAAAACCATTATACCCTTAATTTAAAATTTTATGAGTTAAGGGTAAAATATACCCTTATTTACCCATTTTATAGGCTAAGGTTATACAAACAGGTGGCAAAAGTTATTATTTTTCGGCTCGTAAATTAATGATCTCTAGCAACGAAGCCAAATGCAGCACAGGATGCTGCAATCAGTATTTCCCAATCCGCTTGTTCCCCGTCAAATCTTTTTTGGAGGCCCGATTGCGCTTGAATTTTCCAAACAGCGGGAATTCTGGCTTTTTAAAAAAATAATTTGCTTTTTTCTACTGTGCAGTTTATAATTTTTCAGCGACTATTTTTATGTAGAGCTGTTCATCGCAGTTGAATAAAAACGAAATAGTTCATTAGGGTATCCAGTACAGCAAAAAATTCCTGGCCGGAATTTGTGATATACTTTGAAAGCGTGGGCAGTGTGACCATAGTCCCCCAATGTGTGGTAAAATATGCCATTTGGCATAATATCTTAGGAGATACATGGTCACTCTGAGGCATTAAATTTAAAAAAGTAAACAAAGCGAATAAATAAAAAAGAAAAGATAAATAGTGGAAATAGTATGCTTATTCCATTGTTGGCAACATATATTGTTGCAAAAACGAGCGAGGAAGAAGAGCATCGGAACCGTCAACGCCGACAGCACAAATGGTGGGTCAACCCATATTTGCAGCGAAGGCATCAGAAAGGAAGATTTGTGAACGACGCAAGCATTTTAAATTAAAATACACAAATTTATGCACTTATAGTTTAATAATATGGTGCAGAATCCAATGGAATCAATCCATCGTGGTTACCATTTTCCACCAGTTTTTTAGGTTTCTTTTCCATTTTTATTTTTCATGAAGTGTTTGTTGTTGCTCTTAGCGCAAAAATATATATGATTTGGTATTTCCTGAGCCGAGCGCCAGTGTGTACATATTTATTTAATCGCTACTATCGATTAGAAGTTTAGTATTTTTGCTAGGTTACTAGATACCTAGAAAACATGCAGCCAAAAAAAAACCATTCCCGCTACGCCGATTTTGTATGGGAAATTTGAAACTTTGAACTTTGAAATTCGTTCATACAGACGCGCCAATCTTAAGGACTATAAAAGCTCGAGCTTTCAAAGTTTGAATAAGGTTATTTTGGTCACTGGAAGAATACGCAGAAATGAGTGTACGCGTTACGTATCGGTTTAGGGGTATTGTTGATATGTTCTTTTTATACCCTTAACCCATAAAATGGGTATATAAGGGTATAATGGTTTTGTGCAAATGTATGTAACAGACAGAAGGAAGCATCTCCGACCCCATTAAGTATATATATTCTTGATCAGCATCAACAGCCGAGTCGATCCATCCATGTCTGTCTGTCCGTCTGTATGAACGCTTAGATCTCAGAGACTATAAGAGCTAGAGACTTCAAACTTTAAACTTAAACTCTCCTATACCATGAGAAGATCAAGTTTCCTTTAAATTTTCGATAACATTTCTGGTTTCCAATATACAGATGTGATCGATAACAAAAAATTCTTAAATTTCAAAATTGTAAAAACAAGGTTTTAAACTATTGGTAAAAAAAAAATTAAAAAAATTTGATCAAAATCGGTTCAGAAACACCGAAGATATTGCAGTTTGAAGTTTTGTCATATTGGTCACTGGCAGAATACACACAAGTAACTGTAAGCGTTAAGTATCGGGTTAAGGGTATGTTCTAGTCGGGATTTCTCGACTAGAGCCTTCTTACTTGTTAATTTTAAACATGCACGTCAGTGCTTTGTATAGGTTTTCATTTGAAATGATTTTTATTGTTCAACTTAAAAAGGTTAAGGTTAGCCTAAGTACATAATATGTATGTATTGCTCTCAAATCGGGAAACTGGTAAACAGCTACCGAAAGGAGAAGTGGTTGCAACACCTGGAAGGGTCGGACTTAGGTTCTAATAAACTGTGGAAAACCATTAAGAACCTATCCAATCCCCGCAGAAGCGAGTTAACAACTGTCACCTTTGGTGACAGCATGCCGCTTGACCCGACCAGATGCGCAGCTGCCTTCAACCGACAGTTTGTCGAGCATCCCACTGAGCAAGATAAGAGAAGGATCAAGGCACTCACCCCCGACCCCCACCCACTCACATTCAGCCCAGATAATGTCCTCGATGCACTTAAGAAAGCCAAAAATGCATTGCGTTGATCACCTAATTAACAACGCGATTGAAAAAGCCATCGATGCTGTGCCAAGTTGCAGCAAGTTGGTTAAATATTTTAAAAAATCAGGAATGAATTCTTCCCAAAGTTTATCTTTAAAAAGCTTTTGCCCCACTCGCTGGAACACTGTTTATTATTTACTTAAAACTATTGAAGTTAATTGGATAGATCTTACTACAACGCTAATAGATAAAAATCAAACAGCCAAGATTGAAGAAATTAACGTTAATCATTTAAGATCTATTGTGACCATTTTAGAAGTTTTTGAGAGTGTGTCAAAAAAGCTCGAAGCCAGTAAACGACCAACTATACATTTAGTTTTGCCGAACATAAATAAACTAAAAAAAGCATGTCAGTCCGAAAATAATGACAATGAAATAATTCAGTCCTTTAAGTCCGCTCTACACAACCAAATTTTTATTACAGTTATGCCTAATTTATCTAAATATCATAACATTGCCCTTTTTCTTTTTCCCCCACAAACAAGTTAAAACAATTTTTACAAACTGGGAGATTTTAAGTGAGTGCATAAAAATTATGCAAAGTTTTAGTAAACATAGCCCAAACCCAACAGAAATTGATTCGACTAACGATGAGTTTGCTGACTTCATTGAGGCACACCATGACGACACAAATAGGGACCCAATAGAACAAGAAATTAAAGGGTATTCTAATCTTAACGTACATTATGCAACAAATTTTGATGTTTTAGCTTGGTGGAATATACACCAACATTTTTTCCCTTTGTTGTTTAACCCTTTCGGGACGGAGTTTTATTTTGAAATCCAAGATTGTTGTCTTTAAACTTTTTGCATATTCTGAAAGGGGACAAAAAAATATGTTGTTCTGCATACTTAAAAATCCTGAAATCGTCCTTTTATCCTGGGACATATAACCCCAAAACGTATTTCTTCTAGCAAAACTCGCTCGACTGCCTCATAACTTAATGCTCTTTTCGACATCTGAAATGTTGATTGGGATTATATATCCCACCAAAAAAACTTGTTGGGATTATATGGGATTATATATCCCACCCAAAAAACTTGTTGGGATTATTATTATTATATATTATATTATATTTTTGTTTACATGGTGAAACTGACATTAAGAGCTGCATTTGGGATATTTTACCTTATTGGTAGCTTTAAAATTAATCAAAATACAGAAGTTTAAAAATTGCTGGGACGTATTGTCCCAGTAGTCCCGAAAGGGTTAAAGCTAGTTGCAAAATATTTTGCATTCCAGCGAGCAGCGCTGCATCAGAACGTGCATTTTCTGCTCCAGAAATTTAATAACAGATAAACGTTCACTAATCAGCACAAACCCTGATAATATTAATAAAATAATGTTTTTACATTCCAATATAAATTAATTTTATAAATATATATTTATTATAATAAACACTTAGTAATATGGAAATTTAAATATTGTGTTTTGATTTTTCTTTCTTCGTTTTCCTTAGGCACGACAAACCAAAAAAAAAACCAGTTTGGCATTCGAATGATTTCAATCGGCATTCAACCATTCTTCGGTATTCTTGCTCATTCAATTCGTCTATTTTCGGTGAAATGTTGTGCGGCCGAGTCTATCGCGAGCACATTCATTCACTCAAATTCATGCCGTTTCGCATTCAATTCAATTCAGCTCATTTTGAGCGGTGTTTATTCAAATGTGCCTTTTTTGCCATTCATGCAGCTCTCTAGCCTGTATCTTCTATAGTTTTGAACTTCTGTATTTGAAGCTATAACGACCAAAATTGGCATAAGGGTAGATGCTGATATCTGACATTGATATATATTAAAACTTTGGATGCCTCGCCCCCAAACAACGGGACATGCCCGACAGCCCTAATAAAAACCGGAATGCATGCATTTTCGCAAGTTTTCAAGCTAGAGTCACCAAATTTGATGGCAATGTAGCTGGTGACATTCCCCAAAAACTGCATCAAAAGTTTGGATACCACGCCCACCTCTTCCGCACCCAGCCCCCTCCAATTATAAACAAAAATGCCAGTAACTTCTACAGTTTTGAAGCTATAGCCACCAAAATTGGCATAAAGGTAGATTCTGACATCTGACACAGATAAACATCACAACTTTGGATGCCACGGCCCCAAACAACGGGAGATGCCCCACCGCCCGAATAAAAACCGGAATGCATGTACCTTCGCCAGTTTTTGGGCTAGAGATGCCCTGCCCACTTATACCGCCCACCTCTATATCTTTGTCAGCCACAGATATGCATCACAAATTTGGATGTCATGCCTACCCCTTCTGCCAAATATTTATACCCCCATATATTACAATTTGCACACAGAAACATTAACACACCTATGTAAACTGGCATCAAAGTGTATCGCAGTAGGTTGCGTACGAGTGCAACGTTTTTACTTGTTATTTTTTAAAATATAATAAGTTAAATAATAAATGAACAAAACAGCATCACAACTTTTTTTATATGCCATTTATTAGCATTTTTTTTTTCGATGTCAAAGAAAAATGTAGTTGCTGTATGAAGACATTATTGGTACACTGCACTGTGGGTTAAAAGTCAGAAATTGTTGCATAAAGTCTAATGTTAAAGCTAGAGCGTTCTAATTTGCCACAAAAATGTAAAATATTAATATAGAATTTCACTTCATTTCTGTTTGCAATAAAACTACTACTTCAACCGATACGCCCACACCCAAGTAAAAAAAAATTTTTTTGCTATTAATTTATAATTATACCCTTAACCCATAAGGTTTGAAACGACAAATAAAATAATTAACATTAAAAAAAATTGATTAAAATCGGCTTAAAAACACCGGAGATATTGCAATTTAAAGTTTGATCATATTGGTCACGGTAAATACACGCAAATGACTGTACAGGCTACATATGGGTATGTTCTAGTTGGGATTTCACGACTAGAGCTTTCTTTTTTTTTTACAGATATGTTTAATCTTCTTTATCATCTAAGTCAATTTCTAAATAATTATCAGAATCATCAAATCTTCATTTTCTATTTCTGACATGATTGTTTCATTGATACCGCGAAGGCTCTGAGACCCCTCTATTACTCCTGGTATGAATCCGCCTACATCTTTGGGTCTTTTGCTCGCGAGTTTTGATAGATTTTCGAAGAAAAAGTCACCAAGGATTCTATGCATAGTTTTACATAGGGCTGGGCATGTGCCAAGAAGGTGAAGAACTCTTTCTTCTTCCTCCTCATCCCGACAACTTCTGCTGAAGTCATTATGTGGGACCAGTAGTCTGGCCGCGTGTGCCCCCACAAGCCAATGCCTAGTCATCACTCTGGTGACAGTTGAGCACTTTTTCGGCTTAGAAGGCAGAGCTCATTTGATCTATTCCGGCATCTAGTTGGCCAGGTTTGATGAGCAATGTGTGAGTTGTGGTTGGAGACCTGCCATACTCTGTTGGCTTCTGTCTCGAAGAAATCTCTTAATCTGAGTTTGCAAGATGCCATAGGTATACCAATGCTCTCTTTATCTGGAAGGAGTTCAATGGTACTTCCTAATCTCTCCAGTTGATCCGCGATGCAGTTGCCTTCTATATCCCTATGTCCTGGGACCCATATTAGGCATATGTTAAACTGCTTTGCCATCTCGCATACAGATTTGCGGCAGTTGTAAACAGCCTTAGAGTTCGATGTGTTCGACTCCAGCGATCTAATCGCTGCCTGCCTGTCTGTTTAGATGTAGATTTTATTGGCGTTGCACATATGTGGAATGCAATTTAGTGACTCCTGAATTGCTAGCACTTCAGCCTGGAAGACGCTGCAGTGGTCAGGGAGTCTGAAAGCCTTGCGTAGGTCAAATCTGGCGCAGAAGATGCCGCCTCCTACTTTGATATCCAACTTAGAGCCGTCTGTGAAGATTTCTACGGCTTCCGCAGGTATTGCGGGCAAGCCTTCTTCCCAGTTCTCTCTCGTTAGGATAAGGGTTTTAAAGGGAGTGTTTAAATACACCTGTGGAATCTGATAGTCTGTGTTATCTGGTATGAGTGGATTGTCTTCCAAGATTCTTGAATGTCCAAAACCCTGGCCTATCCACTGTTTGGCTTTCCTCATTCGAAGCGCTGACATATTTTCTATTTTCCGCCCCATCATTTCGACAGGTAGGAGATGCAGTATGGCGTCGAGAGCGTTACCCGGGGTCGTACGTAAAGCTCCTGTAATGCAGATTGCAGCAGTGTTGCTTTGTCAAGTGCAGGCCACCAGACAGACACTCCATACAAAAGTATCGGTCTGACTACCGCAGTGTAGAGCCAATAGACGATTTGTGGATTTATGCCCCATTTAAGTCCGATTGACTTCCTACAGGCGTATAGGGCAACATTTGCCTTTTTTATACGCTCCTCAGTATTGAGGTTCCAGTTCAATTTATTGTTTAGAATAAAACCTAGGTATTTAGCTGAGTCACTAAAGGACAGTTCAACCCCATTAAGGATTGGAGGTTGAAGAGACGGAATTTTGTATTTCCTCGTGAACAAAACCAGTTCCGTCTTTGCAGGGTTGACTCCTAGCCCAGATCTTTCCGCCCAGCTGGAAAGCCTCGCAAGAGATTCCGCATTCGGTCACATAGCGTCTGCGGGAATTTGCCTGAAAAGGCGATAGCAACATCATCTGCATAAGCTACCACTTTGCACCCTCCCTCATCCATGGATCGTAGCAGTTGGTTGACTGCTACGTTCCATAGAAGAGGCGAGAGGACTCCGCCTTGTGGGGTTCCACGATCGACGGATTTGGTGACAGTCGCTGCCTCCAGTGTGGCCTTTACAATCCTGCATTGTAGCAACTGATCGATCAGGTGCACTGTCAGGGAATCGACCCCCAAATTCGTCAGCGAGTCAGTGATAGTCTTAGGAATGACGTTGTTGAAAGCTCCCTCTATATCTAGGAGGGCTGCTAGCTTGTAATTCTTTCTATGTAGAGACTTTTCGATGTATGCAGTAAGCGCATGCAATGCCGTCTCGGTAGACTTGCCTTTAGAGTAGGCATGCTGAACTGGTGAGAGAAGCGATATGGGAATATTACTTCTCAAATGAAGACAGAGCAGCCTCTCCATCGTTTTTAAGAGAAAAGACGAGAGACTGATAGGTCGAAAATCTTTTGCTGTTGTGTGTGAGGATTTTCCGGCTTTTGGAATGAATACAACTTTCGATTCCAGCCATAGCCCTGGGATTGACCACTTTTGAAAATCTTGGAGAAAATGTCTTTAGCCAGCTGATGGCCGTTTTCCCCGCGGATTGTAATTGAGCAGGAATGATATTATCCGTCTCCGGCGATTTGTAGGGTTTGAAACTCTTTGGATGCCACGGCCCCAAACAACGGGAGATGCCCCACCGCCCGAATAAAAACCGGAATGCATGTACCTTCGCCAGTTTTTGGGCTAGAGATGCCCTGCCCACTTATACCGCCCACCTCTATATCTTTGTCAGTTTTTTTTTTGTCTCCAAACTTGGTAGGGGTACAGAAGATGCCATCCGCCACAGATATGCATCACAAATTTGGATGTCATGCCTACCCCTTCTGCCAAATATTTATACCCCCATATATTACAATTTGCACACAGAAACATTAACACACCTATGTAAACTGGCATCAAAGTGGATCGCAGTAGGTTGCGTACGAGTGCAACGTTTTTACTTGTTATTTTTTAAAATATAATAAGTTAAATAATAAATGAACAAAACAGCATCACAACTTTTTTTTATATGCCATTTATTAGCATTTTTTTTTCGATGTCAAAGAAAAATGTAGTTGCTGTATGAAGACATTATTGGTACACTGCACTGTGGGTTAAAAGTCAGAAATTGTTGCATAAAGTCTAATGTTAAAGCTAGAGCGTTCTAATTTGCCACAAAAATGTAAAATATTAATATAGAATTTCACTTCATTTCTGTTTGCAATAAAACTACTACTTCAACCGATACGCCCACACCCAAGTAAAAAAAAATTTTTTTGCTATTAATTTATAATTATACCCTTAACCCATAAGGTTTGAAACTACAAATAAAATAATTAACATTAAAAAAAATTGATTAAAATCGGCTTAAAAACACCGGAGATATTGCAATTTAAAGTTTGATCATATTGGTCACGGTAAATACACGCAAATGACTGTACAGGCTACATATGGGTATGTTCTAGTTGGGATTTCACGACTAGAGCTTTCTTTTTTTTTACAGATATGTTTAATCTTCTTTATCATCTAAGTCAATTTCTAAATAATTATCAGAATCATCAAATCTTCATTTTCTATTTCTGACATGATTGTTTCATTGATACCGCGAAGGCTCTGAGACCCCTCTATTACTCCTGGTATGAATCCGCCTACATCTTTGGGTCTTTTGCTCGCGAGTTTTGATAGATTTTCGAAGAAAAAGTCACCAAGGATTCTATGCATAGTTTTACATAGGGCTGGGCATGTGCCAAGAAGGTGAAGAACTCTTTCTTCTTCCTCCTCATCCCGACAACTTCTGCTGAAGTCATTATGTGGGACCAGTAGTCTGGCCGCGTGTGCCCCCACAAGCCAATGCCTAGTCATCACTCTGGTGACAGTTGAGCACTTTTTTCGGCTTAGAAGGCAGAGCTCATTTGATCTATTCCGGCATCTAGTTGGCCAGGTTTGATGAGCAATGTGTGAGTTGTGGTTGGAGACCTGCCATACTCTGTTGGCTTCTGTCTCGAAGAAATCTCTTAATCTGAGTTTGCAAGATGCCATAGGTATACCAATGCTCTCTTTATCTGGAAGGAGTTCCATGGTACTTCCTAATCTCTCCAGTTGATCCGCGATGCAGTTGCCTTCTATATCCCTATGTCCTGGGACCCATATTAGGCATATGTTAAACTGCTTTGCCATCTCGCATACAGATTTGCGGCAGTTGTAAACAGCCTTAGAGTTCGATGTGTTCGACTCCAGCGATCTAATCGCTGCCTGCCTGTCTGTTTAGATGTAGATTTTATTGGCGTTGCACATATGTGGAATGCAATTTAGCGACTCCTGAATTGCTAGCACTTCAGCCTGGAAAACGCTGCAGTGGTCAGGGAGTCTGAAAGCCTTGCGTAGGTCAAATCTGGCGCAGAAGATGCCGCCTCCTACTTTGCTATCCAACTTAGAGCCGTCTGTGAAGATTTCTACGGCTTCCGCAGGTCTTGCGGGCAAGCCTTCTTCCCAGTTCTCTCTCGTTAGGATAAGGGTTTTAAAGGGAGTGTTTAAATACACCTGTGGAATCTGATAGTCTGTGTTATCTGGTATGAGTGGATTGTCTTCCAAGATTCTTGAATGTCCAAAACCCTGGCCTATCCACTGTTTGGCTTTCCTCATTCGAAGCGCTGACATATTTTCTATTTTCCGCCCCATCATTTCGACAGGTAGGAGATGCAGTATGGCGTCGAGAGCGTTACCCGGGGTCGTACGTAAAGCTCCTGTAATGCAGATTGCAGCAGTGTTGCTTTGTCAAGTGCAGGCCACCAGACAGACACTCCATACAAAAGTATCGGTCTGACTACCGCAGTGTAGAGCCAATAGACGATTTGTGGATTTATGCCCCATTTAAGTCCGATTGACTTCCTACAGGCGTATAGGGCAACATTTGCCTTTTTTATACGCTCCTCAGTATTGAGGTTCCAGTTCAATTTATTGTTTAGAATAAAACCTAGGTATTTAGCTGAGTCACTAAAGGACAGTTCAACCCCATTAAGGATTGGAGGTTGAAGAGACGGAATTTTGTATTTCCTCGTGAACAAAACCAGTTCCGTCTTTGCAGGGTTGACTCCTAGCCCAGATCTTTCCGCCCAGCTGGAAAGCCTCGCAAGAGATTCCGCATTCGGTCACATAGCGTCTGCGGGAATTTGCCTGAAAAGGCGATAGCAACATCATCTGCATAAGCTACCACTTTGCACCCTCCCTCATCCATGGATCGTAGCAGTTGGTTGACTGCTACGTTCCATAGAAGAGGCGAGAGGACTCCGCCTTGTGGGGTTCCACGATCGACGGATTTGGTGACAGTCGCTGCCTCCAGTGTGGCCTTTACAATCCTGCATTGTACCAACTGATCGATCAGGTGCACTGTCAGGGAATCGACCCCCAAATTCGTCAGCGAGTCAGTGATAGTCTTAGGAATGACGTTGTTGAAAGCTCCCTCTATATCTAGGAGGGCTGCTAGCTTGTAATTCTTTCTATGTAGAGACTTTTCGATGTATGCAGTAAGCGCATGCAATGCCGTCTCGGTAGACTTGCCTTTAGAGTAGGCATGCTGAACTGGTGAGAGAAGCGATATGGGAATATTACTTCTCAAATGAAGACAGAGCAGCCTCTCCATCGTTTTTAAGAGAAAAGACGAGAGACTGATAGGTCGAAAATCTTTTGCTGTTGTGTGTGAGGATTTTCCGGCTTTTGGAATGAATACAACTTTCGATTCCAGCCATAGCCCTGGGATTGACCACTTTTGAAAATCTTGGAGAAAATGTCTTTAGCCAGCTGATGGCCGTTTTCCCCGCGGATTGTAATTGAGCAGGAATGATATTATCCGTCTCCGGCGATTTGTAGGGTTTGAAACTCTTGATTGCCCAATGGATATTCCTATCGCTGAGCAGTAGCAAGAGCTTCAGTGTCTCGCTGCTGAAGTGCAGATCACAAGGTCTTGGTGATCTGTTTCCCCCCGGAAAATGTGTGTCCAGGAGTAGGGTCAGTGATTCTTCACTGGATGATGTCCACGTACCGTTTGCGTTCTTAATGAACCCTAGAGTCTGAGGAGTTTTGCTTAGCAACTTCCTTAGTCTGGCTGCTTTGGAAGTGCTTTCCTATCTCCGAACAGAAAGTTTTCCAAGAGGTCCGCTTTGCTTTGCGAAGCCCCTTTTTGAAAACGGAGAGCCTTATCTTATAGTCAGCCCATGATTGTTCATCATTTTGAGCCTTAGCTTTATTAAAGAGTTTTCTAGCTGTTGCCCTCAACTCTCCAATTTGAGCAGTCCACCAAGGGGTTTCTTTTTCCTTTTTGGTCTGCTAACGGGGCAAGATTCATTTAGAGCGTTTTTACACGCTTTTTTGAATGTTCCTATGCGCCGAGTTGCATACTCGGCGGTATCTGGCCCTTCAGGCGGAGTTTCAGGGAGCAGTCTTTGCAGTGAAACAGTGTAGGCCTTCCAATCAGTTCTTTTTAAGTCTCTGAACTGGATTGGTTTAGGACTTCGGATCTGTAGTATACCTATGATCTGAGAAGGAGTGCTCATGTAGCACCCTCCAAGAGAGAATTTGATCCCATAAAAAGGCAGAGACTAGAGTGAGATCTAGAACTTCCCTGCGGTTTTTAACAATAAAGGTGGGGTCCCGACCATTATTACATAAAAGCATATTTGTATTTAGGAGGTAGTCAAAAATCAACTCACCTCTTACATTTGTATCAGTGCTTCCCCACTTATGATGATGGGCATTTGCATCGCAGCCCACTATTAGCCGGAGACCTCCCAGCTCCCAGTCTGCAATCAGCTGGCGTAGCAGTGGATGCGGAGGATCACCCTGATGGTCGTGGGCGACATAGCTAGAGACTAGCCAAATTGTCTCCTTCTTCAGCTCCAGGCATGCTGCAGTGTTGTCTAAGTCACTGTATTTTGGGAGCAAAAATACTTGTTACTTGCATCTGAAGCATTTTCTCCGAAACATCTAACCGGACCCAAAAGGAGTTTATTATTTGACTTCCTTTCTTCTACTTATACAATGCGCTAAGCAAATCATCCTCTTTAGCCTTCTCCGCTGAAACAGAAGCAGCATGTAATAAGTGCTGCGTTGAAAAGTCAGTCTCCGATGCAAGGTCATTTGCTAATTTATGTTTCAAACGCACTCCAGCATGTATATAGCTTACCGTTGGTCTACCCATTTTAGAGGGCGATGGAGCCGCAAGCTCTTCATCCAAGGTTTCAAAAATCGGCTGCAAAAGCTACCTTGAGTGAGTAACTTTAAACCTTGACAACATACGGTTGCATTTAAGCAAAAGTTTCTTAATATGCGTGATAAAACTGCAAACTCAATTTGATCATCGTGTGAGTTGCTGAGTTGACTTGTTCTCATTGTTGTCCTAACCCTCCAGCAGTGTTAAGCGTCAAAACTCATATTCGGCTGCAATATGTCATTTTTGTCGATAACGGGCTTACTTTTACGAAAAACATATCAGTTTTAGTTGCTTGTAAGCGCACGCGGCGAATAAGTTACACACCACAGAACACAATTACTTTGTTAACTTTTTTTTTTTTTTTTTTATTGCTGGTTTTATTTTTTGAATCTTTCCTTATAATAGGGAAACTAACAAAAAGTTTACAAATCTTACAAGTATTACTTAGTTAACTATTTGTTGTTGTACAAATAGTTGGTGGCCGCGTACCTCAACTCATCGCTGGGTCGGAAAGTCATTACGACGAAGACGGGATCGGCTGCTTGAGTTTGAGAGTCCTCTAGCAAGATAGTTTGGGTGCGATGACAGCTTGCCAAGGTAATTTTTCTTGTAGTCCGCAATTACTTTCTTGATTGGTGGGACGTTTAAGTCGTTTTGAATGTTTTCGTTGCGAACGTACCACGGTGCCCCGGTGATAGTTCTCAGGATCTTTGACTGGGCTCTTCGGACGATGTCGATGTTACTGCTGCACGCACTACCCCATAGCTGGCATCCATAGGTCCAGATTGGTTTAAGAACAGAGTTGTAGAGCAGGACCTTGTAGTCAAGGCTTAGCGGGGAGCGAGCGTTGATAAGCCAGTGGAGGCTATTGGCTTTTAGTTTTAGTTGTATTCTCTTGGCTTCAATGTGCCTGCGCCAAGTAAGCCTTCTGTCCAGGTGTACTCCTAGGTACGTTACTTCGTTTGCTTTCGGGAGTGGGATATTATTTAGCGTAAGTGGTGGACAATCTTTCTAGTTAAGGGTGAACGTTACATGTTTACATTTTTGTTCGTTAACTTTAATTCGCCAGTCGGATAGCCATTTTTCCACGTTAACCAGATGACGAGCGAGTTGCGATGTGGCTTGCAGTGGACATCTAGATCGGCTAAGAATAGCTGTATCGTCAGCAAAGGTTGAAGTTGTAAGTCCCCTGCATGTAGGAATGTCTGCTGTGTAGAGAACGTAGAGTGTTGGCCCAAGTACGCTTCCCTGAGGAACGCCGGCTTCAATACGGTGTTCGTTGATGTTGCAGTGTTGCATCTTACTGCAAACTTCCTGTCGTAGAGATACGACTTTAACAGTTTATGTGTGTTTGCTGGAAGCGTTGATTTGATCTTATACATCAGCCCTTCCAACCAGACTCTGTCAAACGCCTGAGCCACATCCAGAAAAATTGCAGTACAGTATTCTCGATTTTCAAACGCACCTCGAATTTCTGAAGTTATGCGATTGACCTGTTCAATAGTTCCGTGGTTTTGGCGAAAGCCGAATTGGTGCGACGGGATTATGTTGTGAAGGTTCAAAAATTGATTAATCCGAGTCATCAAGCATTTTTCGAAGAGTTTTGATAGACACGATAAAAGGCTTATCGGTCTATACGACGAGGGTACTGTTTGATCCTTTTCCAGCTTTGGTATCATTATGATGACAGACTTTTTCCATCTTTCTGGGAAATGCCCGAGTCGTGTGATCGCATTGAATAACTGGCAGATAACACAGACGGCACAATAAGGAAGCTCAATAATCATCTTTGGTGTTATTAGGTCCAGACCCGGAGATTTTTTGGGGCTTAGTTCCTGATTAATAACTCTTGCGACTTCGTTCGGGCGAAATTCAATGGGCTCATGTTGTAAGTGGGTGTCGTTTAATACAGTCGGTAGAGCGAACGAGTTTGTAGCAGGGTTCGGTTGGAAAACTTTTTGCAGGTGAACAGCAAACGTGTTGGCTCTTTCTTCATCGCTTCGGGCCCAGCCGCCAGCTTGGTTTCTTAGGGGCATCTCTGCTTTTGTCGGTTGGCTGAGAGTTGGGTGAGCTTTCCACAGTGAGTTTTTCGAGCTGGATGTTGATAATTGCTCAATGTATCGGCGCTGGGCATGTTCTTCTTCAAGTGCTAACGCTTTGGTAAGTTTACGTGTAGCGTTTTTTAGCTTTTGCTTAGCTGACGGCGATCTTAGGCATTGCCACTCCCGTCTTAGTCGCCGCTTATCAAGAACGAGCTGTTCAATTTGGTGATTTGTTTTCTTTTGGGTGGGTGCTGCAGTTTTCGCTTTCGGTGTTGACGAACGAGCTGCTTCGACGAAGACTGACTCAAGTTTGTTTGCAATAGAATCAATATCAGCTTCCACTTTCAGATGCGGATTAAGTTCGATGTGTGAGCTAAAATATTTCTTGTATCTTAGCCAGTTAGTTTTTTGTGATGTCAGCTTACCCGGGCGATTTGCAAACTCTGGGTGTCGTTGAAGTTGAATTAGTACAGGCGAGTGATCAGATGATAACTCCGAAAGACATTCGGCGCTTATCAGGTTGCGCGGAATATTTTTGGAGACTGCAAAATCAATTAAGTCGGACAGTTTCTTGGGGTCCGTGAGCCTGTTCTTTGGTTTTATAATTGCGTTGTACAGCTGCTTTCCTCTTGGAGTCACAAGACGATTTCCCCAGTGAGTGTGCTTGGCATTATAATCCCCTGCTGCTATAAAGTGTTCTCCTAAAGAGTTGAAAAATTCCATGAATTGGTCTTCAGATATGGAGTATCGCGGTGGGCAGTAGATGGCAGAAAGTGCAAGTTGGTTACCACTATCCAGATGTATTTTTAAGGATGTGGCCTGTAGATAGTTTTTAGCAAACTCTTTGTGGAAGTGGTGCTTCAGCTGGCTTCTTATCAAGATACCAGTCCCGCCGTGCGCCTTGCCATCGGGATGGTTGGTTCCGTAGAATGAGTATCCGGTTATGGTAAAATTATACTTATTTGTAAGGTGTGTTTCGGAAAGTAGCATAATGTCAATGTGGTTGTCGAGTAGAAATTGAGCTAATTCAAGTTTATGCTGTGAAACGCCATTGGCATTCCACGTTGATATACGTAGTGAGGCCATTGATTATTTCGATTGTAGTGATACAAGCAACTGAACCAAAGTATTTTGACTTTGTAGTAAATTTTGCATAGTTTCTTGCATAAATGACATGAACTGTGATAAACTCTGCTGCATACTACATATCATTGATTCAAAGTTGCTTAGTGGCGGTTCCTGCGGCTTGTTGTCTCGTTCATCGTTGAGTTCTACATGTTTTGCTTGTGAGCCTGGATAAAAAGCAGGAGTCATCAGTCCAGATCTTAAGGCACTAGCATAGGTTGCGTTTTTTATAACAGGTGCGGGACCAAAAGATGACCTGGCTGCAGTCGAAAAGAAGACATCAGGGTTGGACTTTGATGGAATGTATGATGGCGGAGCGTTTTGAGAGCGTGCTGTGTTTACGCCATGATGGATGCGAGACTTAAGCTCCTTGTAAATTGGGCAGCCTCTGTAGTTAGCTGTGTGGTTGCCTCCGCAGTTGCTGCACTTTTTTTGCTGGAGTCATCTTTGCTTGCTGGGCAGCTCGACGAGTCATGAAGATCGCCGCAAACCACACATACAGGGCGCAGCTTGCAGTAAGACCTTGTGTGACCATATTCTTGTCAATACATGCATTGTACCAGGCCGTTACGTTTGTGTGGCTCTTCAACGGTGATTCTGCGGTGCAATAGGAACTGAAGCTTGTAAATGGGGTGCACCTCATTTTTTTTTCATAATCAGAGCCTGAGGCTCAAGCTCAATTTTAAAGAGTGGTTGTGGCTGCCTGGTTTTGTTTTGAATATTTAGAACTGATTTAACGGAGAATCCTTTCTCATGTAGCGCTTGTTTAATTTCATCCGTCGTAACATCAGGCTCGATGCCTTTCAATACAACTTGCAGGCCCTTGCTGCTTTTAAGCTGGTATGTGTAAAAGTTTTTTTCGTTTTCTGTTAAGTAGGCCTTCAACTTTCTAAAACTGTCTTCAGTTTTTGTCTGCACTTTAATCTCATGAATACTACCCCTCATTAGGGGGATGATGTGGAAATTGTCATTGCCAACGAGCTTTACAACATTGTTAACAAAAGCGCTAGAGCTTTTTTCACGTATGAATATCGGGGGAGGCTTTTGTTTTTTTTGTCAACATTATCTTCAGGGGGCTAATCGTCAGCGTTATCTGCCAAAATTTCAAATCTATTGGTATTGTTTGGTGCTTCGCCTAGCTTGGTGGGGGCTTAATTTACGCTTGATCTGTATGTAGCGATCCATACCTGTCTGTATAGCCGGCTTCTCATTTGCGTTGTCTGCGGATTGTTCTACTGACGGCGCAGCAGTTGTTGCGTTTGCTGAGCGGGCGGTCGGCAAAAGTGCAGTTGTTGGATCAGTGACAGTTACGTCAGATGTCGTGGACAGAAGAGACGGGGAGCATGATCGTACTCTTTCGCGTTCTACGTGCAAGAGTTCGTTGCTCGCGTTTGGAGTTATTGACCGCGCGCGGTCAGTTTTCGTTGATAGTACGGACGGTGACGGGGAGCACGAATGTTCAGAGTCGCCCAGTGAGGGTAAGACTTCCCTTGGTCGCTCGCTATCCATATCTTGGGAGACCACAGCGATGTACTTCTTGTTCCGTTGTACAGAGAGCCGGCGTTCGTCTTGCTTGCGCTGCGCCAGAGAGCGAATGCTACTTTGGCTCATTTTATTGAGCGGGGTAACGTTTATGGTTTTTTATTTCTTTGATTTTATTTATGAGTGATTGGTTTGAGTTTTAACTACAAATGATTAGATATATGTATATATATATGTAAATATATATATATTTTTTTATAGATGTGTGCATTTTCACTGCACAAAGCGTCTTTCCGCGTTAATTTTAATTTTTTTATTTATTAATTTACTGTTTTAGCGTTTATAGCCGGAGCACAAAGAAAACACGTCTGCATGCGACGAGTGTCACTATATGCTGTAAAAATACTCTACCAACAAGTGACGATACACGCCAAAACATACAGAACATATAAAAACGAACATACAACGTTGAATCTACATACCTGTACAATTATTTGCCATTTTTCCAAGATCTCTTCACTTTAAAGAAAAACCCACAACAAAGTTCATCGACATTCACGGTTGCATTTTGATAGGTTAGGTATGCATTTAGTAAGCTGACTTTGCTTGCGTGGCAATTTCATACCGCACGCTTTAAAAATTTTCTCGGAACAGTTTTTCTCTTGAGTATGCGTAATTGGAAAACACATTCAGCTTTGAGTATTTAAAATATAAAACAAGTAAAAACGTTGCTGTCGAAACCGACAGCTGAATTTGGTAACTTTAGCTTAAGAACTGGCGAAGGTGCATGCATTCCGGTTTTTATTAGGATCGGGTATGTTCCGTTGGGGGCGTGGCATTCAAAGTTTTAATGCATATCTGTGTCGGATGTCAGCATCTACCTCTATAACAAATTTGGTGGCTATAGCTTCTAAACTGAAGGAGATACATCAATTTTTGTTTATAATTGAAGGTTGACTGGGGGCGAAAGTGGTGGGCGTGGCATCCAAACTTTTGATGCAGTTTTTTGGGGAATGCCATCGGCTATCTTGCCCCCAAATTTGGTGTCTCAAGCTGTTAAAATGTGGGATATATATGTGTTTTATCAATTTGACCATCGAGGTGTACCGACTTGTTATCGATTTACCAGGCCCCCTGAGGTCGTAGAGCCCTAAATTTAACACTTTGTCTGACGAAGACATGTACCAAGATATTTGCAAAGTTTCAAGGCTCTAGCTTTAACGGTGTCGAAAAAAGTTGCGTTCATACGGACAGACGGACAGACATCGTTTACATTTCGTACTTGCTGTTAATGACGAATGCAGCCTAGTCGAGGCAGTACGAAGCAACGCTGTTCGAATGGCGTTAGAGATTTAAATGAATTTGTTCCTTACATCTTGTAAAACTTTTTGTAAAAATTGATTTCAGCCTACACGAAAATCGCACTTAAAACGTATGACCACAAACACATGTTTTTAGAGCGCATGTTAAAAGCAGATAATGCAAAAGCGTTTTTTGAGAGCGAGCATAGATTCGCCGAAAAAACAATAACAACCAACACCATCCGAAAGAAACAGAGAATTTCTTAACAACAACAAACACCCACATTGGTTCGAGAATGTCATCGACAGTCCTCACAACCAACGTACAGTCGCAACTAGCTATGGGCCCGATTGCACTACCAACTTAAAGAGTCTCCGCTCTTCAATTACATCGCAAACGAAGAGGAATTAACCCAAACGCTAAACTTTAGACATTTAATAAATAATAAGCATGAAAAAAGATCATTATCTTCGAACCTATTGTTTCGAATTTTATCCAAATAAAATTCGCATAAGGCTGACGGCAGAGTGCGCGCGAGAAGCGATACAAAGCGATGAGCAAAGTGAGAAGATGGCAGAGTGAGAGCTTTGCGAGAAGCGAGCTAAATTGCTTTTACAGAATGCAACAAAACAATCGTACGTTCTGAGCGAGTTGAAGCGATAAAGCAGGTTGCAAACTGCTCTCTCGCTTTGCTCCACTTTGCACCACTTTATCGCTTGAGCTCGCAACTCGCTTCGCTTTTTCTCTGACATCTTTCGAGCGATTGTACCTAACAATGCTTGCAGTGGCTTATCGCTCGTTCTCGCAAAATATTATCGCTTCTTTTCTCGCGCGCACTCTGCCGTCAGCCTAAGCAAAGACAGCTCATCTTTTAGGGCCCTGTGTGCGTTGAAGCTTAAACCACTTGAAAATTTTAGGACCCGGTTTAATATATATATATGTATATATTAAACCTATATATAAAACCAAGTCAATATGAAAGCATAAGTGCACTAATATATTTCTCTACGTGTATCAATATTACGTAAATTCAAAAGCGGCACAAAGCGACGTAGACCTGCTCCGTTAACTGCCGCCTTGCGAGTGAGCTCATTTTGACGTTGAAAAGATAAATTCGGCAGTTGTTCGGCTATTGTTTAACCTACTTCGGCTTGTGTCTGTGTGAAACAGAGTGTCTATTTACTCAAAATAGGTAAACTGTGGACAAAGATGAACAAGTGATGCTGGACTCTGTTAACTATTAAAAGATACAAAATATAAGAGACGGTAGGACAGTCCAAACACATTTTTCACAAAAATTACAACATATTAATAATAACATCAGACAATGGCAATCAAAACAGACGAATACAAAGGAAACATGACCATGCAAATAGGAGACATAATAAAGAAATATATTGGCGGAGATCTCCCGACAGAGATAGAGGCACTGCGACCGAACGATCTTTTATGCCTATATGGCTCCCAAGAGTTGCTTAACCTCCCTTATGAAGGCTAGCAGATCTCCCGTCAAGGATTTCCTGATCTGCATAGCTGTCAAAAGCTCACTATGCAGATGCCTCCTTCTAGACTAAATGACGGCTGGACATTCACAAAGAATGTGTTTGGTCGTCTCGTCATCCCCGTGTCCGGAGACAGACGCATTTTATGAAGATGGTATTTTAAGACATGGTGGCCGGTGAGGTAGGCTACCAATAGTCTTAGGTCCATCCTGGAACACCCACCAGTATTCCTTCCTACTAGCGGATGTATCAGCTCGTTAGCTTGACGACATCCTGGACTGGATATCCAATACGTGGATTTCACTCCTTCAACCCATCCTTCTACTCTTTCTTTGGTAGCGGCCCACCCTAAGAAACAAAAAGGCTCTGGGCCATGTAAAGGACTCTTGCCAGCTCGTCCGCGTTTTCATTGCCGGTAAGTCCGGCATGACCTGGAACCCAACACAAAGTTACACTGTTCCCAGTGGAGAGTTGCTGGAGGTTGGTCCAGCAGTCTGCGACGAGTTTGGAGCTTATCCTCTAAGAGGATAGAGCTTTGATCGCTGCTTGACTATCTGAAAAAATATGTATATATTCTCCTCTCATTCTCTTGTCCAGGATGAGTTGAGAGCAGGCCTCAATGGCATGAATCTCTGATTGAAAGACGCTGGCCCATTTGCCCAGTGCAATCGAAACTCTGGTGTTAAGGCCCATTCCCAGCAAATAAAAATTTCATTTATGAAAAGTGCTTATTATTTCGTTAGGTTCCACATAAAGTTAGGGTGACCAGATGTTCTAAATATTTTTATGGAAAATGTAAATATTTGTTGGTCACCTTACTTGATTACTTACAAAATAAATCGGTCATTGTGACAACAAATTGTGAAAAATTAAATAAAAACAAATGGAAAACGGTGAATTCATGATGGCAATAGCTGCTTTTATAGTTCTAAGGAGAAGGAAAAAGGCCAATGAGCTGAAAAGCATCATGCCGCGCCGTAGATGTTGGGTCAACTCATATTTAAACAAGTAAGAACGTTGCAGTCGGACGCAACCGACTGCGATATACTTTGATACCAGTTTACATAGCTGTTTTAAGGATTCCTAGTGCAAATAGTAATATATGAGGGCTTTGGGTATAAAAATCAGGCAGAAGGGGTAGGCATGACATTTATCTGTGGCGGATGGCACTTTCTATCCTCCTACCAAGTTTGAAGACTCTAGCGCAAAAACCGACAAAGATATAGAGGTGGGCGGTATAAGTGGGCGTGGCATAAACAATTTTATGCACACCTATTTCGGATGTTTCAACCAATGTTCATTCCAAATTTGGTGACTCTAGCCCAAAAACTAAGAAAGATATAGAGGTGGGCGGTATAAGTGGGCGTGGCATCCAAAACATTGATGCAGAACTGTTACGGATGTCACTACCAATGTTCATACCAAATTTGGTGACTCTAGCTTAAAAACTGACAAAGATACATGCCTTCCGGTTTTTTTTATGGCGGTGGGGCATGTCCCGTTGTTTGGGGGCGTGGCATCCTATGTTTTGATGCATAACTTTGTCAGATGTCATCATCTACCTTCATGTCAATTTTGGTGGCAATAGCTTGAAAACTGTAGAAGATACAGGCATTTTTGTTTATAATTGGAGGGGGGCTGGAGGCGGAAAAGGTGGGCGTGGCATCCAAACTTTTGATGCAGTTTTTTGGGGAATGTCATCAGCTATCTTGCCATCAAATTTGGTGACTCTAGCCTTAAAACTGGCGAAGATACGGTCATTCCGGTTTTTTTTTAGGGCGGTGGGGCGTGGCCCCTCGTTTGGGGGCGTGGCATCCAAAGTTTTGATGCATATCTGTGTCAGATGTTAGCATCTACCTTTATGCTAATTTGGATGGCTATAGCTTGAAAACTATAGAAGATACAGGCATTTTTGTTTATAATTTGAGGGGGGCTGGAGGCGGAAAAGGTGGGCGTGGCATCCAAACTTTTGATGCAATTTTTTGAAGAATGTCACCAGCTATCTTGCCATCAAATTTGGTGACTCTATCTACTAAAGTGTGGGATATATATGTGTTTTATCGATTTGCACTTCGAGGTGTATCGACTTGTTATCGATTTCCCAGGCCCCCTGAGGTCGTAGAGCCCTAGATTTAACACTTTGTCTGACGAAGACATGTACCAAGATATTTGCAAAGTTGCAAGGCTCTAGCTTTAAGGGTGTCGAAAAAAGTTGCGTTCATACGGACAGACGGACAGACGGACAGACGGACAGACACCATGACGGACATTGCACAAACCCAATATACTATGATACCTTTGGTATCAAAGTATAAAAAACGGGGTGAAAAAGGACGCTTCATAAGCGATTTTCGCAACATGATTTACACCCCAACGGTGTTTTATCAAAATTTTCCAAAGTCCATTTTCAATCTTGTTCACTTGCTGCCCGAAATAATAGTAAACTTCTAATTCCATTTTTAAGAACAGCTGATTATGGAATCCACACTGGTTCCACTATCGAAACTATCGATTAACTTGGCTGATGCTTGCTGGGAATTGAATAAAAATTAACAGGCAGGAAAATTTCTGACAACTGTTTTTTTTATGTAGAGTTGAACATAAAAATTCCATTCCGGGCGTGCTGGGAATGGGCCTTTAAGTTCAACGATTCCCGCACTGAGTTTTGGACCCATCAGTGAACCACTGCAAGCCCTGGGGTCACTACACACACCATGCCCTACGGTCTGAGATGAGAGTCTTAAATTTCGCCCCAAAGCTGAGCTTCGTGGTCATGAGATTTGTTCGGTTGCAGACCTCTTAACCAGAAACATTATTTTAAATACTGACGTGACCATCATCATTAGTCAGTAACCCAGATATGAGTTTGTTTCTAAGAAGGTTTTTAGCGGCTCCTTCTTGTATGTGAATGTGTAGGGGAGTCAATCCAATAATTTTCTCCATAGCCGTAATTGGGCATGTGCGTAAAGCTCCCGTCAGAGATACACACACAAGCCGCTGCAGCTTGCTACACTTCTGAATGGCCGTGTCCTTCAGCACTTTCTGCCACCACACAAGAGCAGCGTAGGTCACAATGGGCCTGACCATCATGCAGTAAAGCCACAGGATGGATTTGGAGTCAAGGCCCCACGTTTTACCATAAAGTCTTCGACATTCCCATAAAGCATGCGAAGCCTTGCTACTAGTTTTATTGAGGTGCGAGCTCCAGTTAAGTCGCTTGTCTAGAACAACTCCCAGATATTTGACCTCACTGGAGAGCTCTACGGGAGTCCCACCAATGACAAGGAGGCCGATGTCATTGGTGTACCGTTTGGTGAACGGCACAACAACCGCCTTGTGCGGATTGATGTTGAGACCCACGTTTATGCACCATTCTAGAACCAAATTGAGTGCCCTTTGCATCAGTTCGGTGACGGTGTTTCCGAACTTCCCTGAGACTACAATGGCCAAGTCATCAGCATACCCGATGGCATCTATTCCCTGGCTGTGTAGTTTTTCTAGAAGTTCGTCAACTACAAGTGACCATAGCAGGGGAGAGAACACTCCACCTTGTGGACACCCTCTGGCCGCGTTAATACGGAACGTCGTCGCGTCATGTGGAAGATATTTCTCGTTGTCGTAGCATAGCTTTTATCCAGGCTACGGAAGCTGCGTCAATGTCCCTATGAGATAGAGCTCTGGAGATTGACTGATAGCCAGTGTTGTCGAAAAAAAAGAAAAGCAATTTCCTTAGATCTGAAAGATTTCTCAATTTTACTGACTAAGTGGTGAAGAGCGACCTTGGTCGATCCGCCTTTGATTTAGGCAAATTGTGATTTGTGTAGCGGCTTGGTGACCTGGATAGTGCACCTCACGTGCAAGTCCACCAGCCGCCCAGCAGTCTTGAGAATGAAAGACGAAAGACATATCGGTCTGTATGACTTGGGTTGGTCAAGAGCTCGGTTGCCTTGTTTAGATATAAATACCACGTTGACTCTCCTCCAAGATTGTGGTATATATCCCCATGCAAAGCTGGCTCTAAGCAGACTGACAAGTGGTGTGATAATTATTTCAATGCTATGTTGTAGCAAGGCAGGGAAAATCTGGACGCCCCCAGGGGCTTTAAAAGGGCTAAAAGATTTGACTGCCCACCTGACCTTGTCAGGATCGAAGATAATACCGGACGGACTGTGATCTTGCCTAATCGGTGTGGTAATTAACCCGTCTGGTTTATCATGTGTGCTAATTCTGGATCCTGGGAAATGCACCTGTAGCAAAAGCTCTAGCGTTTCCTTTCGATCTTGAGTAAAAGAGCCATCTGTTCTTTAAAGAAGCCCCACCTCATTAGTTTAGCCCTTTGCGAAGACCTTTTGCAGTCTAGCTGCTTCTGGTAGTGCCTGCACACTTTCGTAGTATTTGCGCCAGCTCTCCCGCTTAGCTCTTCTTATATTCTTATTATACTCCGTGAGAGCACTCCTATAAGTGTCCCATGCGTCCCGATTTGCTTTGGCTCTATTAAAGAGCCTGTGAACTTCCTGCCTTTGACCTGCAAGTCAATCGCTCCACAAGGGAACCTCGCGGTTCACTCGGTAGCGCTTTATAACTGTGCTGTCCTGGGAGAAAGTGATAAGCACATCATGAAGCTGATCAGCAGCCATCTCAATGTCACTCACAGACGGAAAGTTGGTCAGCTTTCATAGCCACAGAGGCTGTGAACATATTCCAGCTAGTTTTCTTCCGATTGTATAGCAAAGTATTGAGTTCCGTTTGGCCAGGTAGATCCAACCGCATGTGCTGGTGGCCTGATAGAGTGGCTTCATCGGTTACCCTTCAGTTTGTTATAGAATCGGATAAGAAATTGCTTACTAGGGTGAGATCCAGGACCTCCGCCCGGATAGCGTTTATAAAAGTGGGTTTGCACCCTCTATTGACTACATCTAGTTGACTACACAATAGATATTCAAGAAGGCACTCACCCCGTTTGTTGACATAACTGCTGCTCCATATGGTGTGATGCGCATTAGCGTCGCAGCCGATAACCATGTGTTTCCCGGTTGTGCAGCAGAAGTTGACGAGCCTCTGGACCTCCATAGGCGGAGCTACGTAAGTGTCTCCGGGAAAGTAGGCGGCCGCCACCACCACTTCTCGAACACCTTCCGCTGTAGCCACCTCTACGGTTGTTGCAACTAGATCCCGGCGCCGTGGCTTTGGGAGGCTGTGCCTTGCCTCTGGCGGGAGCGCTACCTTTTGTAGCACCGCCTTTGTCGTCATGGCAGACGAGCAAAAGCCACCCAGTTCTCGGAATACATCCCTCAAACTGTGGCTTTAGACCGACTGTCTCCGTAGAGAAAATGGTCTTTAAAATCGCAGCCTTGAGCGCAGCCATCTGCTCCGCTGTCAAAGCCAACGATCTGTCAGTCAGAATGAAGCCGAAGCTTGACACCGCTTGCCATCCGACTGTAGGATGGTGCTGTCGGCTCTGAATGTGCACTCTTCGGCTTCTTTGACAAGCCTGACTCTGGTGTCGTGTCAAAAGACGTATCACGCTTAGCGAGTGCTTTAGCGGGACGGGGAGCTTTTGCCGCCTGGAGAGCCTCAGCTCTCGAGAGTCCCTTCGCGATAGCTGCCTTAAAAAGCTTCTTTTCGCGACTTGTCATTTTTACAAAGGCGACCTCGGAGTCCAGCTTAAGCCGCCGGATCCGATTGCCTGCATCCGCTATGGATACAGAGCAGGATGCGTCGTCGGACGGTATCACGGTGACATCTTCAGAATCTGAGGCCATCACCTCAGGTTCCTCTGATGTCACCAGATCTTCCGTCGACGAGAAGGACGCAGTTTCCAACCGTCCTACGACGGTTGGTGGCTTTTCCGAGTCCCCAATCGCAACAGGAACAACATCCGTGCATTTCGAAGTGGGCGCTGGCAGCACAGCAGCTGCAATGCCTGTATTGGCCGTTTCCGTGAAGGATGAGGCCTGGGGAGATGCTGTTAGAGTAACATCAAACTCATTGTCTACAATTGATAAATCCATACGATTCCCACTAGTAAACGGGAAGGGAGGTCAACCGCGGCATAGCCCGTGTACCGCGGGAAGTCCACAAATAAAACTGGAGGCGAACAGGTATCCAGAGTCCGCATATTAGCGACCGAGTACCCCCTCGGCCACGAATCCCTCGGCATATGCTGTTCCACCTTGGTTTGGGGAATTTAATGAAGTGTTATTTTCTCTTAGCCCGACTACCATTAGTCAGCACCCTTGGTCGAGATATGACCAACACAAGGGTCTGCTTCCAGCCGCCCTCGCGTGGAGAGTATAGTCGCACTTCCGACAATGTGAGCAGATACGGCGCGTACTACCAGCGTACCCTTGCTCACCTGTCGGCTGACGGCTTGAAAGATACTGTAACGGCAGTGTCAAATTATAAACAGTTGAGAGAGACTGTAATGGCTAGTGTCAAAATAGAAACAGTTGAAAGAGGGTGCAGGAAATAAGGCCCCAATTCAATAAGGCCCCAAAAGGTAAAATGAAATAAGGCCCCAAATTTGGGGTGTTATTTCATTATAAAATAAGTCCCCAAAAAAAGAAATGAAATAAGGCCGCTCGGAGATGAAATAAGGGGTGTATTGGGGAGTTATTTCATTTTGGAAATTGGGCTGTTTTTTCATTTGATATAGATTTGGCGTGGCATCCAAACTTTTGATGCACACCTGTTACGGATGCCACAAATAATGTTCCCATCAAACTTGGTGAGTCTAACGCAAAAACTGAGATAGATATAGGGATTTCCAGTTTTACGAGGATGTTCCCTCTAAATTTGGTGACTCTATCCTAAAAGCTGAGAGAGTTCAAAACTTTAATGCAGATCTGTGCCGGATGTCACAAACAATGTCAAAACCAAATTTTTCTCTAGCTCCAAAACTGAGACGCAGATCTTTAGAGGATGGTGACGTCTGCCAGCCAACTAAATTTTGTGACTTTAGCTTGAAAACTGGCGAAGATACATGCATTCCCGTTTCTTAAAGGAAATGGGGCGTGGAGCGTAGTTTAGGGGCCTGGCATCCAACAATGAGGCGAAAGTGGTGGGCGGGGCAGACAGTTTTTTGGGAAACGTCATCGGCTATCTTGCCATCAAATTTGGTGACTCTAGCTGCTAAAATGTGGCATATATAAGTGTTTTACCGATTTGCACATCGAAATGTATCAAATTGTTATCGACGCTAAATTGAACTCTTTGTCTGACGAAAACAAATTTCAAGATATTTGCAAGGTTGCAAGGCTCTAGCTAAAAGGGTGTCGAATAAAGATGCGATCATTCGGACGGGCGGACGGACAGACACCATGACGGACATTGCACAAACCTAATATACTAAGATACCTTTGGTATCAAATATTAAATGAACTTTGTTAAATAAAGTTTTTAACGATATGTGAATTCTTCTCTTTTATATTAAAAGAAGACGTGAAATATTGTCAGAATGTCCGTTTTGGAGAACGATTGATTATTTGAATAGCGCGCTCAACTTTGGAGGCGAATGGATCAGTGTTGTTTAAAGGCGTGTTTACAATGTCAGCGTAAGATTGGAAAATGTTTCGTCCCTGTCTGAAACACTCGTCTCACTCATTTCCAATCTCAAACTGATCTCACTTGCATCTCAGCTTGGAGTGGAAAAAAGCTTTTCGAAAATTTAGTTTTAAAAGCTCTCAATAGATGGCTTTTTTCGAAATTAGTAAAATGTGCATTAGAGCTCCTAAGTTTATTTCCTCTATTTTACTTAATACAGGGAAAAATGATAATATAAATCACAATTTACATTTATTAAGTGCATTTTAACGAAAATATAACCATAAAATCATTGTTATATAAAATAGCAAATCGATCATTTTTGCGCCATTTCACATCTGTTAGCCGAGTTCGAATCAGCTGATTGCATTGTTCGAATCGCCCTTATGTTCACAATTTAAATGCTCCCGCGCCCAACTCCGTCGGGCACTTTTTTACGGCTTCTCCTCTTCTGAAAGATACTTTCACGCTGACATTGTAAACTACCAGCGTACGTCTCAGATTGATAAAAGCTTTAATCCAATCTCACGCTGACATTGTAAACGCTGCCTAAAGCTGAATGTTATCTATGTTTTTTTTTAGCACTTAAAGAGTGTGACGACAACATATGTTGTCGTCATTGAGGCTCAGTGTCAGGTTGAGAGAAACAGACGACTATAGAAATCAGGGCTGTGTTGTATGAATTGAATTCTGACGTACAGTCTGTTCAGTGAGAAGGGTTTAGAGCTCCACACGTACACTGAGACTCGCATCGCTTTTTAAAGTCTTAATTAAATAATAAATGGAAAATGTTTATCCGGATCAGCCCTCTCCTGCTGTAAACAAAACCAATTCATCGATAAGTATTTATAAAAAGATGAAAGGCATTTACAGTAAAAATTGACGTAACAAATAACGTAAAGTATACTGTTGTCACTGTAAAAACTTACCGAAATCATTGTTAAAAACGCGCCAACAGTCAAAAATTGTTAATAATGACTGTTTTTACAGTACAATTAAATTTTTTCTGTAAAGTTACACTTGCTGGTGGTAGTAAGAAGAGGTGTGCTTTTTTTAAAGCTTCCATCACCACTCCTCGTGCTCTTATAAATTTTTTTTCACACTTACCGTGACCGAGATTTGAACCTGAGACTTCTTGTAAATGCGGCGAATGTCTTATCTGTTGAACAAGATCCCTAAACAATCCTACTGCAGCTTATAGATACCCTGCAGTTCTCTGCAGGCCTGCAACATGCATGAAGCATGCATGCATAGAGCATGGCCATGCATGCTCGTTCGATGCAATAACACGCGTTTAAGGCATGAATTTAACACGGGGCTGTCCTAGGGCAGCATGCATTCAACGACGCAGGCATGCTTCAGACCTGAAAAGAGAAGCGAAGGCGCATGCATGCAACGACGCAGGCATGCTTCAGACCTGAAAAGAGAAGCGATGGCGCATGCCTACAATGTGCAGGCATGCTTCAGACCTGAAAAGAGAAGCGAAGGCGCATGCCTACAATGTGCATGCATGCTGCAGACCTGAAAAGTGAAGCGAAGGCGCATGCTTGCAGGCCTTTAATTGGGAAAATAAAATTATTGACACAAAGTGATAACATATTTTTAATAATTAATTTTATTTATATGCGCTCTTTGTTAACATTTTATAGATGCGGTTTTTTTACCGCTTTAGGGCCGTCCTTAACGTCTGCTCTGGATTTCCCGACTGCTCATAAACGGGTATACCTTCTGAAATAGATGATTCCACTATTTATTAACAAATGCCCCAACATTTTGGGAATGGAATCTTACCAACCTTAACCTACGGAGTGTACTCTTACCACTTATTTTGATTATTACCTGCTTTCACTTTCCACACTGTTCACAATAAAAAATTAAACAAAATACAAAATTTGTAAGTATATTGAAAAATTAGAAACACAAATTGCCAAATGCAAAAGAACAACAACAAATCACAAAAGTCACAAGTGCACTGCTTTAGAGTCGCTGAACATGTAAAACCGTTCCGTGTTCTATTTTTGCATTTTGCATCCTATATATAACTGTGATTTTCTCTCGTTTGCTTTATGCTTGAACATGTTAACACAAGTGTTGTTATGTTCATTGGAATGAGAGTAATACGCTCTCACTTCATGCGCTCTCCGAATCGCTCTTAAGCTGCGGCCACTGCGAACGCTGCGGCCTTCGCTGCGGCCTTCGCTGCGGCCTTCGCTGCGGCCTTCGATGCAAATTCAGGTCTGTTTTCGTGCCTGCATTTTGAGATCTGAACTCAGATCTGCATTGGAAGCGATCGCTCCAAATCGAACTGCAGGGTAGTTTTAGCTAACATCGCGGCACTGAATGTATAAAGGTGATCATGCGAGAGAGTGATTTTGTATACATTCATTTTTTTAGTATATATTAGTACTTCGTACTTATATCAAGCTTAAATTGTCATATTTTATGGATTTTATTTTGCTGTTTATCTTTGTTTAAATAATCAACCACGAAATATTAATATAAAATACTTTGTAAATAAAAAAGGAAATTTTGAAATGCCGTGGATGGGATGCGAGCCCGCAACTCGTACTTGAATCAAGAATTTTACACAGTTTAGGATGGGTCATCACGTAAAAGTAAAAAATTTTATAGTAAATTTACAGTGATTAACGGTTGTCCAATAAAACAACAAATTACATTAAATTTTTGTTGTAATTTGTCGGATAGGAGGAATGGCTATAGATTCTAACCAAAAAATATCAACTAATCTATAACGTTAGAGTGACAATTGCAATTGTTAATTTACTGTGGGCAGCAGTAGCTAAACTGTTACTGTAACTGTTGCGTCGGTTAAATTCAACCGTTGATTTTTTTGTGTGCAGCTATTTAAGGTAATAGCCAGTCAAAAAGAAATGCTAAGGAGAATTCAGTCCGATACTATAAATGTGGAAAAGAGGGGTATAAAACGGAAAATGTTTCAATGAAATTATGTGCTATTCGTTTCAAAAAACAGGACACATTTCCAAAAATTGTACGCAAGTGAAACAACGTAAACAAAATCAGCCGGCAAATTGTCTGGAAACTGGAAAAGGCAAATTGGGGCTTATGTATAAAAAATTTGATGACATAAAAATAGACGGTATTGACTTAACACATGTAATAAAAGAGAAAAAAAATCAAAAAATCAGTTGAAAATGTAATCATTTCGTATGCACCAATGAAGTTAATTAGTTCCCCAGTTAAAATAAAACGTATTTTAAATGATGACTTTCCAGTATTTCAGCATGCACGCAGAACATCATATGTAAATGAGTGCATAATCGAAAAACAACTACAAGAATGCCTGATACCAACGGTATCATAGTATATTGGGTTTGTGCAATGTCCGTCATGGTGTCTGTCCGTCCGTCCGTCCGTCCGTCCGTCTGTATGAACGCAACTTTTTTCGACACCTTTAAAGCTAGAGCCCTGAAACTTTGCAAATGTATTGGTAAGCAAGAGTCACCAAATTTGGATGCAAGATAGCCGATGCAATTCCCCACAAAACTACATCAAAATTTTAGACCACGCCCACATCCTCCGCCCCCAGCCCCCCTCCAATTATAAACAAAAATGGCTGCATCTTCTACAGTTTTTAAGCTTTATCCACCAAAATTGGCACAATGGTAGATGCTGACATCTGCCACAGATATGCCACAAAACTTTGGATGCCACGCCCCAAACAACGGGACATACCCCACCGCCACATGCCATCCGCCACAGACATGCATCATCATTTCCATCATTTCCCTTCTGCCTGTTATTTATACCCCCCACACAGAATCCTTGACACAGCTATTTAAACTGGTATCAAAAGTATATCGCAGTCGGTTGCGTCCGACTGCAACGTTTTTAGTTGTTTCGTGTTGGGGGTGGCGAAAAAATATTTATATAAGGGTTAGTTAATTGGAGAAATTTCGCAGTAGAGGCAATTTTGTGTTTTTCACAAAATACCGAAAAATAACTCAAGTTTCCTTACATTCATACTGAGGTATTAGCTACAATTTGTATCCGATTGAGTGTATCAAGACTTTGTTTTAAAGGTTGCGTGGTTGGTTGGTTTTTGTTATTATTGCAAACGTGAGCATTAGCCAAAAGTGTAGAAAAGTCTTATTCAATAAAATTGCATTTTTAGCACTTTTATTCAACTTTGACGTTGTATAACGGTACCGTAAGGCAATATATTTAAAAAAAAATTTCTCTGGTGTCGTTGAGAATTGTATTACGAACAAACTGATATGTCTTACTACGCATATCCATTCAATTATGACAAACGTCATGTAAAAAATGTAAAAAATAGCGTTTTTGTTTTATTAATTAACCAAAAAGTTAGCTGGTTTGTTGTAGATGAAGTCAAAGTATCACACGCTTCAAACTTATTTTACCAACGTTTTCAAGGTCGCTGATCTAGACTCCGTCGTCACAAAAGCGTTTAAACGAACGCTAAGATTAAAGAAGGCGTGTTGAAGGCTTTCTTATCGTTCAACAAACTACGAATAGGTTAGGTTAGAGCGGTTACCAAGGAGGGATACCCCCCTTAGCGCACTTAGGCCGCATTCGGCCCATTGTGATGCCGCGAAGGCTCTGAGACCCCTTTATTACTCTTGGTATGAATCCGCCTCTAGAGTCCATCCTGCGGCTTTGATGAACCTTGCTACATCTTTGGGTCTTTTGCTCGCGAGATCTGATAGATTATCGAAGAAAAAGTCACCAAGGATTCTATGCATAGTTTTACATAGGGCTGGGCATGTGCCAAGAAGGTGAAGGACTGTTTCTTCTTCCTCCTCATCCCGACAACTTCTGCTGAAGTCGTTGTGTGGGACCAGTAGTCTGGCCGCATGTGCCCCCACAAGCCAATGCCCGGTCATCACTCTGGTGACAGTTGAGCACTTTTTTCGGCTTAGAAGGCAGAGCTCATTTGATCTATTTCGGCATCTAGTTGGCCAGGTCTGAGGAGCAATGCGTGAGTTGTGGTTGGAGACCTGCCATACTTTGTTGGCTTCTGTCTCGAAGAAATCTCTTAATTTGAGTTTACAAGATGCCATAGGTATACCAATGCCCTCTTTGTCTGGTAGAAGTTCCATGGTAGTTCCTAATCTGGCCAGTTGATCCGCGATGCAGTTGCCTTCTATATCCCTATGTCCTGGGACCCATATCAGGCATATGTTTAACTGCTTTGCCATCTCGCATAGAGATTTGCGGCAGTTATGAACAGCCTTAGAGTTCGATGTGTTTGACTCCAGCGATCTAATTGCTGCCTGCCTGTTTGTGAAGATGTAGATTTCATTGGCATTGCACATATGTGGAATGCAATTTAGCGACTCCTGAACTGCTAGCACTTCAGCCTGGAAGACGCTGCAGTGATCAGGGAGTCTGAAAGCCTTGCGTAGGTCAAATCTGGCGCAGAAGATGCCGCCTCCTACCTTGCTGTCCAACATAGAGCCGTCTGTGAAGATTTCTACGGCTTCCGCAGGTCTTGCGGGCAAGCCTTCTTCCCAGTTCTCTCTCGTTGGGATTAAAGTATTAAAGGGAGTGTCTAAATACACCTGTGAGA
Organism: Scaptomyza pallida; assembly: GCA_018152965.1. Lineage (NCBI taxonomy): Eukaryota > Metazoa > Arthropoda > Insecta > Diptera > Drosophilidae > Scaptomyza > Scaptomyza pallida. Next base: position 1,602,362 of record JAECXP010000196.1, read on the forward strand.
TCTGATAGTCTGTATTGTCTGGTATGAGTGGATTATCTTCCAAGATTCTTGAATGTCCAAAACCCTGACCTGTCCACTGTTTGGCTTCCCTCATCCGAAGCGCTGACATATTTGCTATTTTCCGGCCCATCATTTCGACAGGTAGGAGATGCAGTATGGCGTCGAGAGCGTTACCCGGGGTTGTACGTAAGGCTCCTGTAATGCAAAGTGCAGCAGTACGCTGCACCCTTCCTAATTTTTTGGTGACTGTTGCTTTGTCAAGTGCAGGCCACCAGACAGACACTCCATACAAAAGTATCGGTCTGACTACCGCAGTGTAGAGCCAATAGACGATTTGTGGATTTATGCCCCATTTAAGTCCGATTGACTTCCTACAGGCGTATAGGGCAACATTTGCCTTTTTTATACGCTCCTCAGTATTGAGGTTCCAGTTCAATTTATTGTCTAGAATTAGACCTAGGTATTTAGCTGAGTCACTAAAGGACAATTCAACCCCATTGAGGGTCGGAGGTTGAAGAGACGGAATTTTGTATTTCCTTGTAAACAAGACCAGCTCCTTCTTTGCAGGGTTGATTCCTAACCCAGATCTTTCCGCCCAACTGGAAAGCCTTGCAAGAGATTCCGTCATACGGTCACATAGCGTCTGCGGGAATTTGCCTGAAAAGGCGATAGCAACATCATCTGCATAAGCTACCACTTTGCACCCTCCCCCATCCATGGATCGTAGCAGTTGGTTGAGGCGAGAGGACTCCGCCTTGTGGGGTTCCACGATCAACGGATTTGGTGACAGTCGCTGCCCCCAGTGTGGCCTTTACGATCCTGCATTGTAGCATCTGATCGATCAGGTGCACTGTCAGGGAGTCGAGTCAGCGAGTCAGTGATAGTCTTAGGAGTGACGTTGTTGAAGGCTCCCTCTGTATCTAGGAAGGCTACTAGCGTGTAGTTCTTCCTATGTAGAGACTTTTCGATGTATGCAGTAAGCGCATGCAATGCCGTCTCGGTCGACTTGCCTTTAGAGTAGGCATGCTGCTCAGATGGAGACAGAGCAGCCTCTCCATCGTTTTCAAGAGAAAGGACGAGAGACTGATAGGTCGAAAATCTTTGGCTGTTGTGTGTGAGGGTCTTCCGGCTTTTGGAATGAATACAACTTTCGATTCCAGCCATAGCCCTGGGATTGTACCACTTTTGAAAATCTTGGAGAAAATGTCTTTTAGCCAGCTGATGGCCGTTTTCCCCGCGGATTGTAATTGAGCAGGAATGATATTATCCGGCGATTTGTAGGGTTTGAAGCTCTTGATTGCCCAATGGATATTCTTATCGTTGAGCAGTAACAATAGCTTCTGTGTCTCCCCGCTAAAGAGCAGATCACAAGGTCTTGGTGATCTGTTTCCCCCCGGAAAGTGTGTGTTCAGGAGTAGGGTCAGTGATTCTTCACTGGATGATGTCCACCCACCGTTTGCGTTCTTAATGAACCCTAGAGTCTGAGGAGTTTTGCTTAGCAACTTCCTTAGTCTGGCTGCTTCGGAAGTGCTTTCTATCTCCGAACAGAAGGTTTTCCAAGAGGTCCGCTTTGCTTTGCGAAGCCCCTTTTTGAAAACGGAGAGCCCTATCTTATAGTCAGCCCATGATTGTTCATCATTTTTAGCCTTGGCTTTATTAAAGAGTTTCCTAGCTGCTGCTCTCAACTCTCCAATTTGAGCAGTCCACCAAGGGGGTATCTTTTTCCTTTTTGGTCTGCTAACAGGGCAAGATTCATTAAGGGCGTTTTCACACGCTGTGTTGAATACTTCTATGAGCCGAGTTGCATACTCGGCGGTGTCTGGCCGGCTGGCTTACCGGGCAGCGCAGAAGTTGAGGGAGTGTTAGTCCCATCCGACTTTGGGCGAGTGTCGGCCTCATTGTTTTGGTTAGTGTTTAGATTCATAATTCTGTTCCCACGAGTAGTAGGGAAGGGGATCGTCACCCGCGGCAGAGCCCATGTACCGCGGGAAGCCTAATTAAAACAGGGTGGGTCGGCTGTTCCCCCTGAGTCCGCATACTAGAGACCGAGCTTCCCCTCGGCCACGCAACCATCGGCATATGCTGTTCCACCTTGGCTTGAGGTGATTTGGAGAGTTGTCTTCTCTCGCCCGACTACAATTAGCCAGCACTCATTGGCAGAGACATGACCTTACCAAGAGCCTGTTTCCAGCCGCCCTCACGAGGAGAGTATAGTCGCACTTCCGCCAGTGCACTACAGATACGGCACGCAGCTTAGATATCAGTACAAGTACCAGCACTAAACACTGCGCGATCATCCCCCTGTAGTACCTGACGGCTGACGGCCAACAAACTACGAATATTTGGTGAAAGAATTGCTGCAAAGTTATGAAGCGATTGGTGCATTGATTTCATCAAGATATTAATGTTATCGAGGTCAGATATAAAAGAAAGTGTACTAGCCAAATGATAGGTGAATATACTTGCCTACACGCTCACGCCTTTTCACTCAAGTGCTTTTATACTCAAGCGCTCTCCCACTATTGTCCGTTATATTGCGCTCTTTGCTACGCTAACATTCTTGCACCTACTTTGCTTTGACCAAGCACATTAATTTGCCCATATTTTATTTTATTAACTTATAATAAAAATATTTGTCT